>CM060940.1:71522500-72772500 GCA_030765085.1 Allium cepa | reverse complement strand
AACAATCCATATCCAGGTTCGCCGTTGAAAATAAAGTGAAAAATCCCAACTCGGATCGATAAACTATCTCGAAATTCTGTGCTCGAATCCGGATCAAATACTATGCAAATAGAGTAATATACGTACATCCTACATATTTATCTTTATTGATTATTAACCAAATCAATTTCCTTTTCTATTCACATTCACTTTAATTTCTATTCACTTATTCACAATTGTTTCAATTCCATTTAGATTACCACTTTAATCCTTATCTCAATTGGTAATTAATTACAAACAGTTTGCACTCTGACTATTTTAAAATTAGAAAATAGCTTGAAAAATTAAAAATTAAAAATAGACAAGTAGTTAAAAAGAATAATTATTAGTTTGTAAAATAGGTGTAAAATAGTTATGTAATTGTATAACAGTTGGAAAATAGTCAAATAGTTATAGAAATTTTAAATAATTGCAAAATTTGAAATAGGCCCCTTTCATTAAATACATTTAATAATATTATTTATTATTTCTTTATTATTTGAAACAATTTTCAAATTTCTAGACCTAGATTTAAATCTTCACAATTCGGATCATCTTCACTTCCAATTTATAAGTCATACTTACCCAAATGTTTTACTTACTTAAAACATTTCATTTTGCTCACTCATTAACACACATTACATTACAACAATCATTTATGATAATAACCAAGATTATCATGTCTGGAAACCATTCATTGTCATCTTATTCTGAAACTCTTCCTCCAAATTCAAGATTTAAATTTTAGTTTGAATCCATTTCAAACCCATCTTTATTTAATTTCAATTTGGTTGTATTCCTATTACCACTTAATTTAATTCCAATAATTTAACAAACAACTACCTTAATATTTATTAAAAAGAAATATTGCTTTATATATCAAAATAATATATTCTTATATAAAATCATTTAAAATATTTATATAAGAAAATAACAGGTACGCTCCCATATATATATATACACACACACTCAACTCATTCTAGGGTACCATTGACCCTATCCTAAACGAGTAATCCCACCAGAGCTAAGGTTCTCGCTTAACCTCGCTCTGATACCAAATGTAACGACTCGGAATTTCCGATCCCGAAAACTCCAAATAGTTAGGAAAAGAAGGAAAGAGATAAAAGAAGAAGAAGAAACAGGAAACCAAACTCAAAATCTTACATTCGCAGCGGATAAAATATAATATCAAATAATAACATTTATACAAAGGAAAACTGTGCATATTCAGATCAGAATTACACAAATACACAAACATTGGACAGATACGACCATGCCACAGATAACTACAATATATCTTAGCCGATACATTCCTTCGTTCTTACCATCCAGCTCGCCTCCTAAGCTCCAGAACGTCCTTAACTGAAAATCTGTGATACTCGGTCTGACCCGAACATTACATCAAAGTAACACCCGGGTCAGGCTAGAAACCAGCATGAGTAAACCCATCTAACATGGAATACAACAGCATAAAACTTACATAAAACCTGGGGTAACTCGTATAAATTTACAACTTCACAAGTTGTTGTAGACATTACTTATTTCACACATCAATTTCTATGTACCAAAACTTAGATTAAATGGTCCAATTCACTTAAATTATTCCATTCCAGCCTATTGATTTCACATATCAATCTAAAAAGAATCAAAGTAGTTTCGGGTATTTACTAATACCCGACTCCGGTCTCTTCGAATTCAATCCATCTTAACCCACACTATTCAAGTGAAACACAATTCAACTTTACATACAAGATGTCACTATTTACATAGCAATTCATGATCAATAGATAATCCACATTATCACTGTCCACCCAAAAATCATATCACAAAACATTTCGTATCACATAGCATTACGATCACATACCAGGAATAACAAATAATCCAAGTCATTTAAATATCATTCCATCATCCATAAGCAAGATAAATTAGTCATTCCATTTCAAATTAATTTAATTAACTGCCAATGAATTAAATTAATTATTTATTACTTATAAGTCTTGCTAATTTATCATTAATTACTTATATTAAATTAATTAATTATCCCTTAATTATTCATCTTGATTAATCATCCTTGATTAATCATTCTTTAATTACATTAAGTAATTTACCTTAAATTAATTTCAAAAGTTAATTATTCTTAACCACTTTACAGGAATTATCCTTAATTAATTATCTTATAATCACTTGCATTGATTAATTATCCTTTAATAAATCACACTCATTAATTATCTAACCCTGAATTAATTTCCTTAATTAATCAATCCATTAATTACTTACTTTAAGTAATTTATCCTTAGTTACTTTATTAAGTAATTATCCTTTAATAAATCACCTTTAGTAATTGTCCATTAATTACTCATCTTAATTAATGACATTAAGTAATTATTCTTAAATTACTTAATAAATCAACTACTAATCATTAATTAATTACTTCCCTTAATTAATTACTCTTAATCAATCACATTCAGTAATTAACTATTACTTGATTGCTTAAGTTAATTAATTCACTCTTTACTTAATCATATTGATTAGTCACCCATTACTAAATCAAGACCTTGATTAATTTAAGATAGACTGTTATCTCAATTAATTACTTGATTTAATTTTTATTAAATTACATTTGATACACTTATGTCAATGATTAACCTATTATATTATTTATTTTGAATCAAAACAATTTAAAAATATGAGACCTATATTTTAAATTGAACTTGATTAATATCTAACTGTGAACTTGGAAAACTTCCATATATATGCTTTTTTAAATTTGTTAAACGTTTACTTTGCCTAACAAATGGATTATAAATTGACTTAAGAAACTGAATTATCTAATCAGCCAACTCAGTCCTGAGTTCCAGATACTCGAGCAAGAACCCTAGTCTCCTCTCTTGATATTCCTTTAAAAAAACTTCAAGATAATCATCAGCTAAAACCCAATCTTCCCAAGGCTTTCATCCTTCACAACCCTTCATGGATATACGACGACACCTATGCACATGCACGCAAAATCCGACCACCTCCAGCCCACGCTCCGACCATCGACAAGTCCGCGATAACCTCGCCGTCTATTCCCACAACCCAGAATCAAGGAACAACCATCAAATTGGAATTCGAACAAATCGACCAAACTGGAACCTAAATGACTAACAAGTTCTCCTTGCCCCCACCGTCACTAGCCACCAGAAACCAAACTGGAACCTAAATGACTAACAAGTTCTCCTCGCCCCCACCGTCACTAGCCACCAGAACACCCGTCCTTCTGTCTGAAGCTTCACCCAACACCCCTCTACCTTTTCCCCCTCTCCGGCCTCACTCGACGCCTTGTCGTCACCACAATGGCCTCAAACCCAACCACGTCTCAAACAACCAGTTAAACCCTAGATCGATCCCGCCGCGCCACCACAGCATTTTAGAAAATTATATACTATTTTTCTCACCATCCCTGACCCACAAGCCGCCTCTGACACGAATCACGGCCCTCAATTCAAAATCGACCGACGGAAATTTACAATAATCCCAAAATTGATCGATTCCAAATACCTTATCAATCTCGTGATTTAAAATCATAAATTTTTATCAGAATTTGAAATTTTCAATTTCGAATTAGCTTATATAATCAAAACTAAATTTCCAAATGATCAAATTTTAACCTATTTCCGATTATTTCTGTGATTTATCATTTTTGAAGAAATTTCGAAATAAAAACTCTTGAGACAATTTTTTTGATAATTATTTCATTGTTACAGATACTTTACTTCTAAAAAATCGATACTTTACTTCTAAAAAATCAAAGCTTGAATTGATATAGATTGGGAAATATAAATTATTTGAGGTGTTCTAAACTATGAATATAACAGAATTAAGATCATGTATACACACAGACATGAACACACATAAAACTTCATACACACATGCATTAATCTAACTTATATCATCATACAGACATATCCCATATTATTCTTCATAGATTTACCACATGCTAACACAAGATATGGTAATTAAAAGAGTTTACTTATTGTTCCAGTTTGAACAGAGACTTACTTTCCATGTTCCAGTTATGTATATGATTATTAACACACATAAATATGCTTATAATCATTTTAAAACAACATGGACAACATAGTTTACATCATATTTCAAAGATCATCACATGCAACTTTAAGATATACCAGAAGTTTCAGAGTTACTCACCTGTTTTTTAGGACAATAGGGGAGCAAACTTGATTGTATGTTTTTGCAAAATCTGGAATTTTATTTCATCTTGAAGCTGCAAGCTTAGATTTGAAACAGTAGTTTGAGAAAACTTGTTGTTGAACTGGAATCCCTTTTGTTGTTGAGAAGATTCAAGCTTGAAAAAAACAGAGATGATTTTGGCTTGATGATTTGCTACAGGTTTCTAGGTTGAAACTGATCTGATGATCTTTGCTACAGATTTAATTTTTTTTATTTCTTGGTTTGATTTTCCATTTATAGGCTTTGCTTTTTCTCAGTTTGAAATGAGAATAGGAAAAAAGAGTAATGAAGAGAAGAAACTATGTTCTATATAGGCTGAATTTGAGTTATTTTAAAATAAAATAAAATCAAAATAAAAGGTGACGCATATTTAAAATCTTTACATTTGTCATTTACTATGGTTTATAAATCAACGCTTGTTATAGTGAAGCCTTAATATATACACTTGTAGTTAAGTAATTTATACTTAATTTTAAAATGTTAATAAAAGCCTTTACTTAATTTATTTATTCTTATGTAAATGTATATATATGAATTTTTTTTCAAAGAAAATGTAACAAAACAAATTATATATAAATAAAAGCTTACATATTTTAAATCCTAATATTTTTATAATGTCGATCTTTGAATTACTTAATAAATTCAAATTCATATTCAAATTAGATTTGAAAATCTAATTTAAAATCAAGTCAACAATACATATATAATTTAAATAAACCCAAATTCAATTTGCAATTAATAATTCTATTTAATTTTTTTACCTATATTTAAAAACAACCTATTATCATTATTTTTTGAAAATAACAATTTTTATCAAATTAAAATAATTTATAAAAGGGATCACATTTAAATTTGCTTGAAATTTTCGAGATATCACAGTAGTCATTTAAAATAAATTCAAAAACAATCAAATTTTCTAAAATGACTAATTTGAAATGAGATCAACTAATTTCTGAAAGGGGTTTTATAGTGAAAATGTCTCCTAATTGAAAATCAATTAAAATGAAAAAATATGCAGATATTTTCTTTGAAAACGTAATGCAACTAATGAATGTCTCTTCATAAAATACTTTCCGCTAGTAATTTTTCTATCAACTAGGTTACTAGTGTAATCTGCATCTGAATTTTTCTTAGACTCAAGATTATCATATGTCATAGAGTAGATCGTGGAGTTGCAAAAAATGCCTTAAAATCCTTTTCCAGCTTTTAAATGAAATTGTTTTGGATATGAACTGAAACCGTGTAAATAACCAAACAGTGAACAGAATAACCAAATATATCCACGAATATCTTGAGTAATCATCAATAAATACAAGACAATATCTCTTATCATTTGAATTGGCAATATCATTAGTCCAAACAAATCTATATGAACTAGTTCAAAAATTCTAGAGATACTTATAGTGTTCTCGGCATATAAAGATAGTTGGCCAACAATTTTGAAAAAGTCAGAATCAAAATCAACATTCATTTCTTTGTCACATAACTAGCTGATTTAATTCAGATTATGGTGCAGATTATCACATTTAATATATTGTTCAAGATAGATGTACCGTTGCCTATTTTACCTTTACGATAATTTTTCGTTGTTACCTATTGTAATTCTGCCACCTTTATACTAGGCCAAGGAACTTTGACTTGCTGCATGTTATGTGCCTGGAAAAGCTAGAATCTAGGTAACACTGTTAGTGTTCCGTAGCCTGCCACCACACCTACACGAGAAAGGATTTTCGTGACCTATTTTTTTATATAGGTTCATGGTTGTTAGTGGCAAAAGATTTTGAAAAATATCTTTGTGTAGACCCAAGACTATTTATATTTATTCCTTTTGGCAACCAGATATTTTTGACTCTAAGGGATTTTATATTCGTGCCTTTTGGAACCCAAATTAGTATTGTTTTCACGTGTTTGGGTTTATACCAGCAATTATTATGATTGTGTCCAGTTTTTCCACAAATCATGCACTTTGGATTGACTTGACTAGTTTCACATCTAATACGTTCAGATTGATTATATCCAAGTCATTGTCTGTTTGTATTAACAGTTTGTTTCCTTAACAGCATATTTAACGATCTTTCTCCTACGGAAAATTTTCCTATAGTTATAGGCAATTACTGAACTTGTGTTTTGAGAAATTCATTTTCATTCAATAGTTGTGTGCACTTTTTAATAGAATTTTCTCTCCTCGTATTTTTACTTTCTTTCAGAATCAGAATTTAATTTTTGAGTGATTTAATTTGAAGTTCTAATTTTTTAATCTCTTCTTCAAGTGATGGACACTCATCACACCAAGGGCTCTTGGTTTGATAGTTTTTAACTAATTGGCCAAGTTGTTTATTTAATTCTATCAAAGTATCTCTTTTTGATTCAATTTAAGTGTATTTCTCCCTAAGTCATTCAAAATAACCATTTACTTCGTGAAAATATATAAGTAGTTCCGAGTGAGTAAATTTTGATACCTTGCTTGGCTCGTCGTCATTACTGTCATTTTTATCACCTCGAAGGTGTAGATCTGCTTTTCTGCTCTCACTGCCGTGCTTTTATCATCTTCATCAGTTTTATCACAAGTGGCTGCAAAACTTCTCCTTTTCTGTTTCTTTCCATGGCTGAGTCAATTCTGAGGACAATTGGTTTTGAAACGACTGGGTTTGTTGCACTTGTGACCTCCTATTCTTCCAAGTTGTCTAGTGCTTTGACTATTCTGCTTTTCAATTGTTGATTTAGAGCTGGATTTCCGTATGTGTGGTTCTAATTTTTGAATCTCTTTATTAGTAGCGCCAGCTCAACTGCACCATCGTCATCACCACACGTTTTATTGTTCCTTTGAGAGCTATCGATTTCTTTCGAGTATCACCTCCTTCACGTTCTTCCTTGAATTTCATTTCTAGCTCATAAGTGGTGAGATTTCCAATAAGTTTTTCGACTTTGATAGTGACTTTGGCTTCAAATTTCGTAGAAGGACTCTGAGGATTTTTCAGACTATCTCCAACTCTGTGTATGATTTTCTGAGAACTTTTGATTTGTATAATATATTGGAAAGTCGTTCATATATACATCTCTTTGACATTTTCATCCTTGGCCATTGTGAAGTTCTCATATTCGCTACTAGGCATGGCAAGGCGAGATTCCTTGACTTGAGATGTTCCTCCACGATTTACTTCAAGTGTGTGCCAGATTTCTTGCGCAATTAGACAACGTGAGACACGATTAAATTCAATTTTATCCAATGGACAAATAATAGAATTCATAGCTTTAGCATTAGCATTCTGTAGTTTATTTTCAAGATCTGTCCATTGATCCATTAGTTTTTCAATTTCCTAGTTATGTACAACTATAATTAGTGTCCTATATCCTATTTCAACTATATTCCAAGCATCAATGGTTTTTAGAAAACAATTCATTCTATTTTTCTAGTAAGCATAATCACCATTGCACATTGGTTGTCTAACTATGGACTGGCCCATTATTAAAAGAAGCCATTTAAAAATTCAAATTTTTAAAACAAAAATTTGTTTTTGAAAAATCAATTTTTTTTAAAAAATTAGCTTGTGTTCCTAGCTCTGGTACCACTTGTAGTATCGATTCACCCTAGAAGGGGGTAGTGAATAGGGCAATACTATATGCGAAAATATATAAAATAATTGCAGCACTGATAATAGCAAAATAATAGCAGCACAGATAATAGCAGAATATTAAAAGCAGAAATAGAACAGCATAGATTTATCCGCTTCAGCAAAACCCTTCCAATGTGCTGCCCCCAAAGTTTCTACTAGAAATTACTTAGTCAGATGCTTACACACGTAAACTTGCAACACCTACTATCGACTAACCTAACCAGACGCTCAAAACACTGCCACAACTCAGCCACTAAGTTGTGAATTCTCGAACTACACCAATGTAGTTTGTCCCATAGTCACACGACTAGAATTTACAAAATTTCAAAAGAAAAATACAAATTAAAAACAACTTTAAAAAAAAACCCTAATATAAAAATTAAGAGCCCAATGGAAATTATAAAGGCCAGCCTAAAACAAAGTATAGTAAAAGAATGCCCTCTTCTCCTTTTTTATTATTGACCGTATCCTTGTTTTTGTGAAAATAACGTCTACTTCTTTTCTTTGCTTGGGAACATTCGTTCATTTTTCTTTCAAAAAAACTTGGGGCTTTAAACAAATTAAGCACATCGACCTAGTTGATCAATCGAGTAAAAGTTTTCGCATGCCTTGCTTTGTCGATCAAAAGTCTCTTCGATTTGCACACAACTGCTTCAAATTGGCGAGTTCGAATTGAATTGGTAAGTGATTTCCTTTTCCTGTTATCGTTTATATGTTTGAACTCGATTGATACTTAATGCCGATGATGTTCATGGGTTTTATAGGGTTGAAAACCTCAAATTTTTGATTGAATATATTTTATTCGAATTCTTCATGTGCTATGCTTGGCTACCGATTTTCGTTTGGATGCTTGTGATGTTTTCCGACCTTTTCAATTCATATATTTTCGTTGATTAAATATCATAGCTTCGATTTTGACATGGAATTTGGTTCTGTTCTTTTCTTTGTTGACATCAGCCACTTTGATTTTGTGATAATATTGACTTGTTTGATTTTTTGTTAACACCTGGCTTTTACTCTGACTTGTTCGAATAGAAATTCCTATGACATTGACTCGATTTGAAACCGCTATCTGGAAAATTGTTCGACCTTTTCTCGACTTGATCAATTTGAAATTCAGTGCAACTGGTTATCTGTATACATATATAAGTATATATATATATACATGTGTGTTTATGAGTAAAAAATGATTGCGGCATTGTTTTGTGGATCCATTATCACTTGAATCATGTTGAATCCATATGTAGTTTGTCTGAGTCCTGACTCTAGTACTTCCATGTGTTGTTGCAGTTTGATTTGACTTTAAATCATTTAGATTCGGGATGCTCTTACTTGCACCTCAGAGTTGTATTTAGTTGTTTGTGTTCATTAATTCACCAGTGGTCTCTGGTCTATATGCATTTGTGCTTCTTGGAGAGTGGTTGCTTTACTTTAAATCATACTTTCTATCACATACTATCACTTGATCATTTCATGTTGTATTGAAGTTTGGTTTTCACTGCTCCGTTGAAACAGACATTGATTTGATATTGACTCTGGTTGTTCCTTTGTACTTTAAGTCTATAGCATGCTATTAGTTGCGATTTACTCGAGTCTGATCTATGAGCTGGTTCATGTTGTTATTGGACTTTCCTTTGAGCTTATCTGGTTGTGTGAGTAGTAGTCTTGGCGTCCTTTTAGCTGATGTTGTTTCTAATTTTGTTGCATCCATTCTTCACTTTGATATTTGCAGTCTGGTTTTGTATGACTTTGAGTCTGTTGCCTTTGGTCATTGTTAGACTTGAAGTCTGGTGTTGTCAGTGCATATGTGCTTGGTTCTCTGGTCTCTATAGCATTGTGCCTTCAGTTGTAGTGTGTTCATTCGTGTGCACTGTGCACTTGAATACTGGTCATCTCCACTTGTATACATACATTTATGTACGTATATATGTGTGTGTTCATGGAGCCTGTTGTCGCACATTTGAGTTTAACCTTGTGCCTGGTTATTCATACTTGAGTTTTGAACTGATGCATGCTTTGTTGCTTTCCTCTGATCATATATGTTGATGTCTACATCCCTTTGCCGTTGCACTTGATCTAGTCTTTGATTGAATTCTTGTGTGGTTTGATCTTGAACTGTTTCCAATTGAAGCTGATGTCATTGTTTGTGTCTTTGACCTTCTTGCTTCGGGTTGCATACATAGTCATGTATATGCATGAATTCACATGCATGTATATATGTGTAATTGTGCAATACATGTGTCGTATCCCATTTATACTCGATTTTTTCGTTTGTGTATTTGCACTTGTGTTGAATCTAGCCTCGGCTCGGGTTTGACCTTGTGCTCACCTGTCCCTGTAGTTCTATCAAGTGTTTATTGGTATGCGTGGTCTTATGGCATGTACAGTGATACACTGTGCATGTCGCAAGCTATTTGTGTAAGTTGAATTCAAAATTAAATATGATGACGAACAACCCAAATAACTGAGGCATAGAAAATTTTCAAAAACACATTTTATTTTATATACTGCAAAATATTTCATTTTCAATTGTACGAAATCAGTGTTTGTTTGGCAGATAGCTCAGACGTTGAATTCAAATTGGAATACAATTAAAGATCAAATACGATTGAACGAGTGATATGTAGTAAGGTGCAAATGTATGTATAGTGAATAATGCGATGTAATTGAAATTGTAATGTAATTGAAAAATGTGTTTATAGAGTGAGAGCTTAAATTTGTACTATTCAAAATTGTATTAAACATTTATTTAAATAAAATATCTGTTTGAATTTTAAATTCTATGCTATTTATTTTATTCAGCAAGTATTTATATAATTATGTGAAAATAAAATAGTACAATAAAAAATACATTTGAATGAACATATATATACATATGTTTATTATCGTAAAAAAGTCATATAGTAGCATATTCAACAATTGTTTGTTAATTGTTATTTTATGTTAAACCAATTTATAAGCAATTTACCTTTTTATCGCATGGGTTGGGTAGATTGTAATTTATGGGAACATTGAAATGAACATCTTGTGAATTAAGTTTCATGGTTTGACTATAAGGCGTTCGTGATAATAGAATGATTCAAGGCATATATTAAGGATTATGTGCATATGAAAAGGTGAAAATGATGGTGGGTAGAACATTGCTTTTTGGCTAGCCATATAGGGATAGAGGGGTCATTTTCCACTTGCCCAAGTCTATAATACATGCTCATGTCCTCATTATTTGGTTGCTAATCCACTAAGGAAAAACAATGCCTTCATCTCTTATTATCCTCTCTAACTTTCTTGAAATGATGTCAAAACAACTCTAACTCTCTTTATACTTTTTCTATAGTCACACAACATTATTACAACTTCCTCCTTTATCTTAAAGTTTGAGGAATTGGAGCACAACCCCTCTATGTTCAAGCCATTAGGATTTTGGTAGGCAAAAGCTTGCCTTGGGCCTGTATTTGCAAAGGGAAAAGTAGGAAGAATAAGAGCTTGCAGGGTTGAGGTAGAAAGTTGGAACTTGTGCTTGGTTGATGGCTTGTTATTGGGTAAGTTACTCACTAAACAAAAAGTATAATGCTGTATATATATATATATATATTTGATTGTATAATAAATAGAAATTATATGAAGAACAAAGCAAGTTATAACTTTTGGACCCCTCCTTGCTTTCGAAACAAAGTGACAATATTATATGTAGTATGTTCTCTCTTGTAACCCTCTAAAACACTTATTAGGGCCATGACTTATTGTTTACATGTTTGATAATATTATGTGTAAAGTTAAAATGTGTTGTAAATATTCAAAGTGAAATAGTAGCCATAAATGCAATTTGAAATCCGTTGTATTTAACGTATGTTAAATTTGTTAAAATACGAATATATTGTGAAAATATATATTTGAATGTTCTCTATAAATGTTTTGGTGTGTTTTACACAAAGGAATTGGTTTGGAAAGATGAGGAAGTGATAAAAAAAGTTGTGAAATTTTAAAGCAAAATAGTCATTATGGATGCACCTTAAAATCGCTTTGTGTTCGGCGATATTCAAGTAAAATTTGAAAGATATCCTTCAAAGTTTCTTTGTGGTTTTAACAAGAAAATGTTTTAAAAAGGTCTAAAACTGGTCAAACAAAGTTAATAAAGTTAGAAATAAGTCGTTATATGGGCACTTAGGAAAAATACCTTGATTTTGGGGTTTTTTATAAAATAGTTGAATGATATCCTTATGTGTTTCTTTCCCTAATTTTTAAGTGCTCGAAGCATACAAATTAATTTGAAAAAAGTGGATCAAAATTCAATTATTTAAGCATTGAGAACTAGCCTCAAATTTGTTGCAAAATCATGTTAAAACAGTCTCAGAACTTTAGAGCACATTTGAAGAATGCTGTCTTTACTTTTGAAGCACTTTTTCCAATTGTAAATACTTTAGACAACATTTCAATAAAATGCTCTCTTTTCCATTTGAAACATTAAATTATGTAAAAGTAATATTTAAATTAATTGTTTTTCACTAATTTTTTAGGATTGTTTTCTAACTTATATTAGTGTGTTCTAAAATTGGTCTCATGTTTAAATATATTTTCAATAATTAATTATGGATTTTTAAAGTAAGAGGATTTTAAAATAAAACATGTTTATTTTTGAATTTCCATTTATTTCAAAAAAGTTTATTTTTACATAATATTTTATATATATAATTATAACATATTTTTAAGTAGTTTAAACATGCTTTATCATTATTATAAGTAATTCAAAAGTGTATGTGTGTCTATGTTTTAAAAAGTAGGTTAAGTATTTTATAAAAGTAGTAAAGGAAGCTTTGGATTTTAACTCTTTAGTTGAATAAATGGTTTTGAGAAGTTAAACTAAAAGTGTATTATCTTTATTAATAGGTGTGGATATAGTTTGATCTTTAAGATGAATGCCTTAAAGCTATTGATAAGTATAAAAATGGTTTTGGGTTGTAGTAAACAATGTTTTAGTAACTTTTGTTTTTTAACTCTTATTAATTATACTTAGGAATATAATTAGTACTTTAATAATGAAAAATTTATGGATAATTATAAGTGAATGGTTCTTGGTTTGTAGCAAGTGCAATTAAATATTTAGAAGCAAGTTTTAAAGAAAGTGGTAGATTGTGCAACGAGTTTTGGGTTTTATAGTGACAAATGTTTAAGTAACAATTTCTTCAACCCTTAAGAATGTACTTAGATCTTTAATAATGGATGTTTTAAAGACAATAACAAGTATGAAATCATTTATAAAGGTAGAAAACGTAATATTTTAACTTATAAAAGAGGGGTTTATAGTAACAATGTTTAAGTAACATTTGTTTTTAACCTCCTTTATTATATTTTAAAATAAGTAAATCTTGTTAATGATTTGTGAACATATACTTATATCATTTGAGATAAGTATATAAATTCTTTTGAATTCAAAAAAAGAGTAAGAAAATATTAAAATACTTGAATAATAAAATATATGAACAGTAAAATACATGTATAGTAGAATACAAGTATATATCTTTTATAAAGGTAAATTAAATCCATATACAAATATTAATAGGAAGTTTAATTAACAAAGAACTTTAATCAAATAAGTGAAGTTTCAATTAATAAGAAGTTTAATTAAATTAGCGAATTTTTAATTAACAAGAAGTTAATTAAATAAGGATTAATTGAAAAAGGAGATTAGAAGTCGTTTGTGTGACTTTATCGTGCTTTAGTGTTACTTGTCTACGGAAAATATTTAGTCATGTGCCTGGCACTAAAAGCCAACAAAGTAGATTTGATTCTATATGCAAGAGTTGAGATTGATGATTTGAGTAGGATCTAGAAGCAATAGTGGTCCAATCTACTGGGCTTCACTCTTGACTAAGAGATAGCGCAAGTCGAAAATGTTGGAAATGTGATAAATATACGAGACTTGATTTCTTTATGCGATCATTCTCATTTTTGTTGAATACGAACAAATTAAATTAGAAAATATCTATAAGAAACGCGGGAATTATACGATATGGTTATTCACTAGGTGGTAATGTAACCTACATACAAATTTGTCTTGATCTTCAAGGACAAGTAATGCGGAAATCCATCTGGATCGGAGGTGATGTTCATCCTTATCATTGTCTGTTTATTTCAGAAAGAACCAAAGATAAGTTAACTGGAAAACCATCGATTCAATCTTGAAGAGACCGGGATCGGTAAGTGCTTTACTTACTCAAAACCACTTCAAAATACTAAGATACGTGTTCTATCTCTTAGAAGTCAATCAATTCGAAATGTTGGAATCTATGTGGAGATTTGAGATCAGTCTGAGATGCTCGAATCTATGTAGAGGTTCATGATCTGTTCGAGATGCTTAAATCCATGTAGGGATTTGTGTTTTTTTTGTGTGATGGATCATGCGTTGAGATGCTAAACATGACTTCACCATCGAGAAGTGACTAAAGACATAGTAGGATGCACAATCCAGGGTATTAGCTAAGCTATGGCGGTACATCAACTCCATATCTAGAGTACGCTTATCGATGTTGTGTTCGAGAGTTGATGATACTTGGTTCATGTGTTAGGGCATGGGTCGGTTGTGTTTACCTTATGGTAAATTCTAT
Source organism: Allium cepa (assembly GCA_030765085.1). NCBI lineage: Eukaryota > Viridiplantae > Streptophyta > Magnoliopsida > Asparagales > Amaryllidaceae > Allium > Allium cepa. Next base: position 72,758,033 of record CM060940.1, on the reverse strand, counting down.
CTAGAGATATACAACGATCAGAAGGTAGTTCTGATCCTTGTGCATGAGTTTGGATTTGGCTTGATTCGGAGAGTTCTTAATGTAAAATCCATTATGTATCCTACCTTAGCTATTTTGAGTGTACTTCAATATTACTGTCATAAGCTTCAAGTAGCACGGCTATTTTCTAATTTCTATTCTTCACCCTAGACATTATCTATTATATCGCAATATGTACTTATTAGATGGTCAACTCTATTGAAGGGAAAACCAATCTGGTGATTCAGTTGTCTCAAAAGGTGTTGTTATATGTCACACATATTTCGTTTGTTTCTCACACTGGATTTACGTCTAACTCATGGTTATATTTTCTTGTTTCCATGGGAATTCTTTCGAGTAGTATGAGAAAGGCAGGTTTTTGTTGATATTTCATTAGACTCTTGGACAGGAGCTGTTCTGCTGCATTACTTTATGTGTATATATCAAAAATTGTAAGGAAACGTTGTTATATCTATCCAGGCCGATGATAGTAATTTGATTAGTAATTCTGAAATGGTATGTATGTTGGCTTAGCTCTGTGTACTGTCTTTTGATATTATATGTTATCATTCCACTTATGAGATTATGTTGTTTTGTTCTCCTCTTTTTTATTCGTTTTCATTTCTTATTTTTCTTTACCCTAACGTTTTGTCTTTTCGACACTTGGATGTTCGGCACGTGAATACTATGGATGTATTAGTGTCGACATTCAAGGGTTGAAAAGGGCGTCTGTTACATGTGCGACAACATAAGGGCAACTCGATTTGGTAGCAAATTCATGAGAGGAATGTAAGCTTGTTTGATCGATGGAAAATTGGTGTAACGACCACACGCGATACTCATATTATTAAAGAACATATAAATAATGTCGTATAATAAACGGAGAGTACGACTTGTTAAGGGCGACCGAATATGAATATATCTTTAAACTAACACTTGCACGTCATACTTATGGTTTTGTTTAATCTCTGACATGTACAGTTTCAGTTTAAAGTAATAACAACAACAGTTTCTCAGAATAAGAAGAGTATATCATATAAACAGTAGTCACATATCACAGCGGAATAATAAACATTAAATATGTATACCAAACTGAGAGTTTATCAAATATAACACTAGACTCACTAATACACATCTGATACAAATATCTAACTCAAATAATACATCTCATTTACAAAACTTAAAATCCTAAATGGGATAAACTAAAAGTCAATTTTTTTAATCTCCTTGCTAGCACAACCATCCAAAGGTCAGCATGTCTTGTAACCTGAAAAGTCTCTGCCAGACTGGAGCATAAAAATAACACCCGAGTTGGACTATATCTAAATATTCAAAAGGGTGAGAACGCAATATAACATAAGAATATAAAGCATTAAAAATGCAAACCAGTTATAGAAATTATTTAGCTCAGACCTTACCATAAAGTGCTAGAACATTTAAATCATGAAAACTTGAAAGCCACAAAAACCAAAACAATCCATCCCGATCATTTCGATCGTCCATACCAATCATAATGATTTTCTATACCATGAAAACAACAAGTCTGGTACCACTCATACCAATCTGGTACTAAGGATTGTCCACATACCATGAAAAATAAACCCTAGCCAATCACAAGGATTGTCCATACCGATCAAAATGATCGTAGAACACATAACAGAATGCAAAAGAAGGACACTCTAAAGTGTTAAATACTATCACCGTCAGTAATCACAATAGCTTAACCAAAACGTCCTATACTATCTAGCGAAATTCAAGTATTTACAAGAAGCTAGTAAATCTCACTTATTATAGATATAACTGAAAAACCTGAACTATGTTCCCTTAAGGATCTATCGGCCCCACCAAAGACCAAGAGAGAATACAACTCTAAAGTGATAAATGCTTCCTAATATCAATCATAAGAATTTAACCAAGGCATCCCATATTATCCAGTGAAGTTCAAGTATTTTCTAATGGGCTAGTAAGTTCCACTCAAACGTTCTATTCAATGAGGTATATAATATTCGATGAAGTGTTATTCGAAAGCATTTAAACCAGTCAGTAACACTACGTCGATTATTAATCTTTCCTAAATTATAGAATTAAGGTTCCCAAAACATTTTTTTTTGAAGAAGTCACATAGAAATGCAAAAGGGCATAAAACCCAACAATAGTTTACAGTTTAAAAAATATATAATTTCTATCATATATGAAATGGTTTTCTAAATACTTTATTTAGATAAATACTTACTTTCAAACTTCTCAATTTGAATTACATAAACTCGTTTATTATTTAACTTTATATAAATATACACTATTTGATAAATTATTCTATAAATCTGTAAAATTCTAAAAATGCGCTTGTATAAATATTGTCTCAAAATTCCATACAAAATATTTGATTAATAAACCATATTTCAAAACCTTATACATAAGTCCATTCATTTTATAATTCCATAAGAACTAATAACTCAACCCTTAATTGTGTTTAAACATTTAATTATAACCAACTTAGTTTATATTTCAAATCATTATTAATATATAAATAATAAATAAATACCTAAATAAATATTCTTTATAAATAACATAATTTTTATGCTTAAAAAGATTTTAAAGAAATGGTTGGATTTAAAAATCAATTCCTTCTAAAACCCTTGTTGAAAACATGTGACAAAAATTTATTGTTCTGCTATGGACTCTTAGAGTAACTCTATAGTATTAAAACTCCAAAACAAATCCATAAATTCCTAAATCAAAATCCGAAAATAGCATTGAAATCAAAATGAAATGGCATAAAAAATAAGCAATTGACATCAAGAAAATAAACGGACAAGCGAACAGCAGGTCGGAGGGTGTCTCCTAGAGATGAAATAGCTTCAGGAGTGCATGCAACGGTGCATCGGTGGAGCCCACGGTAAACGTTTGTACTATGACCTGGAGTTATTTCAGCTCCAGGTTGCCCTCCGATCGGCCCCCGACGACAACGTCTGGTTTTGATGTTTTGCGCAGTTGATTTAGAGGTTTTTAAGCAAGCATTCTAGGTGGTTTAATGCATTAAAAAATCGTGATTTTCAAGTTTACTAATTTTACATAACTAATACTTTACTTTCAGCAAGTAGAAGATTAACTAGGGTTTCAATCACGAAACAAACAATTCAAATATCCAGTTTCACAATATAGCATAGAATCTTATACGCGTGCACTTAAAATCTTAGAGATAGATTGTGTGAGTAATGAACTCACCTTTTTCCCTTTCCATAGCTTTCTAAAATCCATAACTCAACCTATCAACGATTCCCAGTTTAATTTCAACAAATTTGAAAAAGAAAGATTATAACCTTAGACAAAAACTAAGATTAATCAACTCAATGGATACATTAAACCATAAGAAGATAACCTGAATTTGATTTCTGTAATTATTAATCAAAAACCCCTTGATCTGCACTTAGATTTGGGATTAAATTGGGTTTCTACGGTATTGAGAGAGGAATACTTGGTTCCTTATTTCTGTTAACAGATCATGGAAATGAACCTATAATGAAATGAGGAAGAGATTTCTTCTTAGTTAAATGGGCTTTGGTTGTAGTATGAACCCAATGAGGGCAAGTATTACTAATTCCTTTTGTTTTACATATTATAAAACACAATTTTAAACTAATGGTATTTTATAAAATATGAATTGATTTCTAATTTTACCGAAACCAATCACAAGTTAAAAATTCTCATTCCCATCAATATTAAAATAGTTTTATAAAATTAAATATAATCTTTACAAATAAAAGTTGTCCTCGTTGCTTTTAATAAATTAAACTATTAACTGCAAATTCCCATTTTGAAGCAATAAATCTCAATATTGACAGTTTATCTTAAATGCCAAATTTAAATAATTGATTTAGTAATATTTCAAATTTAAATTGAAATACTCTTTAAGAAATAAAACTAATTTCTTAAATAAATCAAATCAATTATTCTCAAAAATTGGGTTTAATTTCACGATTAAATTTCACAGATCACCATTTAGAATTAATTATCCATAATTAAATTTAATTAATTAGGTAATTAACAATAGCGTTGTTACAATTAGGGTGCTCGAATTTGATTAAGTGGTGTCGTGCATGATGATGCAAGGCTTGACTTGTAGATTTCGAGGGAAATACATGCGATGGACTTCGGTCTAGATCTATTGTCCCTTTGTGATAGCAATGCCTAGGTTATGGTATTTATTTGAGCACCAATATAATCGCAATGTGGTGTAGTCACTGATCTTGGTGATGGTCATACAAGTTATCATATATCCAAGGGCATCCGAATGAGAGATATGAGGCTATATGATGGTTGTTATGCTAGTTATGCTTGCTATATTTGCTATGTTTTGCTATGGATGCCTTGACATGAAGGTGCTAGTGAGTTTGGTACCCCGACACCCTATATTGTACTTATTGTAGTACACTAATATAATAATGGTTTAGCATATCTCATATTATGTGCTAATATATGCAGTTAAAGTGCTTATTAGTTCTATAGAGCATGAGATGCAAAAAGTTATAGCGGGCATAAAATGATGATACAATGGAAAAATAGTAGAGGGAAAATCTTCACTAGATTAAAAGCCAAATATTTAAATTAATTTATTCTCATTCTTGCATCATATATATAGGAAAAAGAAATATTGTTTAATCTTATATAACAAAATCGAACAATATCATGATTAATGCATACAAGATTTGGTGACAATAATAGATTCCTAACTTATATTGAGCACTTATGCCTTAAAATTGGGTCTTTACCCTAACTTTGTTGATTTGGTTTAAAAGAGAACGAGTCAAATCAAACATTGTATATTAATATTGCTAAAGCAGGTGCTAAAAAACCTCGATTTAGTTGGTGTAGCGGAAATAGCGGGGCTTAAAGATGATCTACTATATAATATTGTTAAATTGAAATAGCATAGCGGTTGAAGAGCATTATGCAATATAGCAGGGATTTTGCGAGGTTTCAGCAGGCCTTTGACTACATAGGTGTAACTTGGGTTGGATATGATTCTTTATACTATATGATCCTATTTTACTATATCGACTTTTATATCTATTTTGATATTATAGATAGGTCATACCAAACTTTTGTCTAATCCAACTTTAATAACATTGGTTCTTATCATGTTAGGTACTCTTAAACGAGTTAGAGATTGGTATAAGATAGTGCATGGAGCTGTGCGGAGGTACTATGGAGCTATATCATTTTTTATCTATTATTCAAGATAGTTATTTAGAGTTCATTAGATTCAGCTGTATAAATTCTATTACTATGCTTTGTATGATCCGATGAACCTGTTGTACTCTAACATACCGTTTATTCTGGTTTATGTGGTTATATCACTGCCACACTTGTTTTACATCTATATGAATTATTATATTTTTTATGCATTGTTAGAAGTTCTACAAATTCTAATTGATTTATCGTAATTCACCCCTGACTTTGTCCCTCTATCGGTCGGGCATCGATGCAACGCACTTATGGTATCAAATCTTTGTATCTTGGGTACCAAAGGTAGGGGAAGGTCATCAAAAGCATCATTTTAACTTGTTATGTGCATATGACGTAATTTTAAGCATGAGTTTTGATAGAAAGTGTATTATGTAGAACATATATGATATGTTATATTTTTGGTGAACTTATAGAGATGGTCTTTGAAGGAACAAGGCCAATTAGAAGCGTATTAAATAAGTAGAGTTCAAAGACAAATTGAATCTATTGGGCATATGAAGTCTAAAGTGTTTATTAGATCAACTTAATATTATTTCAAAATAAAATCTTATTTTACTTAATTTTTTTTTAAAATATTATTTTTAATTTATATTAGACATATTATTATGAGCGTATCAAATACACTCATTTGTGCATAGTGCATGTGAAATGCGGCGTAAGATGTACATAGTTAATGTATACGTATATAAATATTGGGATTAGCATCAATAACTTGTATATTCGCCATTTATATGTGCAATGGTTGTCATAAATCATTTTAAACTTATCTATATGTGTATTAAAATTAACTTATGTATTAAATGAAATAAAAAATATTCGAATAGATTTGACTAAGTCAATAAAATAGATCCAAATTTGAATGTTAGCGATGAATTTAAGTGGCATTAAGAAAAGATTGAAAGGCATTTTAAGCGTCAATTAAGGAGTGGAAAAGGTGAAGATCTTTTGGCATTCATTTACTCTTTCTTTAGCTTGCATTTAGAACACTTTTAAACTTATATATATGTATGTATGTATGTGTACGTATGTATCAAAATTTATTTATTTATTAAATGACTTAAACAATTTAAAATATTCGAGTAGATTTGGCTAAGTCAATAAAATGTAATCAAACTTAAATGGGTAGTAGTACAATTAAGTGCAACTAAAGAAAAAGAAAGACATTTAAGAGAAACTAAGGAGTAGAAAATTTGGAGACCTTTTGGCATTTGCACTTTCTTTAGCTTGCTTTCAAATATTTTAAACTCACATATGTATATATCAAAATTAATTTATGTACTAAATGAAATAAATAATTTAAAATATTTGAATAGATTTGACTAAATCAACAAAAAATTTAAATTCAAAATCCAAAATATCTAATTTTTCCATGTAATTGATTTTAAGGATCAAATTAAAAACTATAAAATAGTTAAAGACATATTGAATATGCAATATATTTGTAAAATAAATAAGTAACCAAAATAAAATAATTTTATTATTGTCTTAAAATGCATATACATTTTAAAATATGTATGTTTGAAATATATGCATAGTAATAAACTTATCGTTATCTAAAATACACTTATATTATATAATTTCAGCCAAACAAATAATTTGTTTAAACTAATGCAAAAGCTCCAACAATAATTTTCAAAGAACATAAAAGATTCAAACAGTTATTGGGGACAACATTTCACATATAAATCATTGTAAAATATAATGGATTACATCTACACTATCAAGAAGTGACATATAATTTTTTGGCAAGGAAGAAGTGATATATAGATAAAATTAAGATTAGATAATTACCTTAATAAGTAGTCCAGGATTCACACCTTGAACAAACAAATAACTCCTTATATATAAAAGATCCACAACCGTCTTTACAAGAGACATATGAACCACTTATGTTTTGATTTATTTGATGTTTGCGTTTGATTTGGAATTGAATTTTTTTGAAAACATTCATTTTAATTTCAACCATGGAAAGTTGTAACGACCCAACATTATAACACCTTGATTTGTGAATAATTAATAAATTTTAAATATTTAAATAAATGTTTTATAATTAAAATATAACTTTGTTAAACTAATGATGGTAAAATAGATTTGTAACGACCCAAGATTTTGCCACTTTTGGATAGGCTATTTAAATATATTTTATATAATCAATAAATGGATTTTTATTAGCAAATATACATATTTTAATTATTTTATAATGATGATAAAATAGTTTTCAATTTTTTTTACCAATATAGATAGTTCAAATAAAAATAGAAAAATGCGATCGAAGAACTTTTTCCAAAATTTCGACAGTTATGCACCGAAAAGTCATCAAGAACGTTGTGCGTACTTGGTGCACAATGCACACACTTATATATGATAGGATTAGTAATAATAAAACACTCTTATGTACATAATAACACATATATAATTAAGCATAAAAGTGTATGTGACAAATTATGTTATAAAAGAACATATATACATATAAGCACATTTATATATATATATATATACACATACATATACACAAATGTCATGCCATACCTTAAGTGCCCTACAACATGGCTTAAGGGGAGAGGAGGTAACGTGTATACTGAGGGAGAGGGGAGGTATGGGTGCATACATGCATGTATGTATTATTTTATTAAGTTACTTTACATATTTTAGTAAATTCCTATGCCTGCTCTCATTCCTACATCCTCTTCTTTTTTTCACTTACATTATTATTTCAATACCCTCTTCTTATATTTATGTTTTTCTATGACTTCTATCTCTAAATTCCTAAGTTAAAAAGTTAGTAAAAACATTTGAAAACATACCTTAAACCGCTTTGTTGCAATTCCTAAACTCTTCTCTTCATAAAGCTACCACGTATCTCCTCAAAAAAACCAAGGCTGAGCCCAATAACAGCCCACGCCGAGCCACTTCAAGCCCGCTAAGGTCCATATTTCAAGGCTAGGTGCAAGCTCTAGGTCCAGTGCAAGTTCGTTGGAAGTTAGGCTTAGTTTCGATTCACTTTGGTAAGTAAATTTCATGTATTTAGAACTCAAATTGCTAACCTTTAAAGTTGTAAAATTTATGAGTTAAAATGTTGCTTAAGGATGTAGTAGTGTTATATGTTGCGTGCATATATGTTGATTTGGTGTTGATTACTTATGCCGAAGTTTGAGTAGGCGATAAAGATTAATAACTTAAATATTTGAAAATTTAGTTAGTATCGTGAAGTAATACTTTGTTTATGATGGTGCTATAATGTTATGATGTGGTATGGTGATTGAATGTTGTATGTGTTGTATGCGTGTTCATGACATAAAGATAGTGATTAGCTAACCAAATGCAACCTAGAAATCCGTTTTTTGTCGGAAGTGTGATTTTTGTTTCAACATGAAAAATTTTCAAGTTTATAACTTTGATTTTGTTTCTTAAAATTTTATTTTCATGTTTGCAAGAGTTCAAAGTTGAAGTTTTTAAAGCTCAAGAATCCAAATTCTAAAAAGTGAAATTATGGACTGTATAACGATAGTCGCTATACGCCAGTTTGGAAAATCTAACTATTTTTCTAAGCCAAACTTGTTTTCTCTTAGATATCTTTTTGAAAATGTTTTCTAACTTTAATTAAGTAATTAAAGAACATTTATTTATTTATTTATTTATTTATTTATTTATTTAATGATTAAGTAAGGTAATTATGTAATGACTCAGAATTTTACCACTTTAAAATATACTCTCTAAAGTGATTTTAAATACAAAATATAAAATATTTTAATCTTTAAATAATATTAGATAGGATTCGCAAAGAGAAATACACATAAAAATAGGAATAATTGCTTATATCGACAAAAGTTTCAAAATCCCGATTTCAGAAAAGTAAGTTGCAATGGTTAAATAAATTATTTTAATTAATTTATAAGTGTTTATATTTTTAAATAACATTATATAAATTTATTTTTAAATTTAGTTTACATAAATAAATAGTTTAACAAAAAGTCAAAATGTGAACATAAAACATTTTTTCGAAAATCAACGTTTTGTTGAATAAAAGTTGCCTCAACGTTGTTGCACCTTTATGTATGTATACATGTACACATTTTTAAATATGTTAAGTATTATTAATTAACTAATCAAGTTTACTTTTTCTCATTAAGGTTAGAAATTTGTAGAAAATCATTAAAAAAAAGTAAACATAAAAGGATAAAATCATGTCAAATCAAATCAAATATTTACTTTATTTTCCTTGTGCATTAAGTGATAAAAACATAAAGTAGTGAATGACAAAATGATAGTAAGTGTTGAAAAAGTAAGATAAAGTAAGGATATTTTGGTAATTTTGTAAAGAGTTAATTTTGTAATTCACCACTCCTTACTTTTCCTATAAATACTCATCCATTCTTCTCATTTTCTTCAACTTCTCATTCTTCTTCTTTTTCATTTTAAGCTTTGTTTTGCTCATTAATGGCCTCTCTTCTTTAGGAGAGATAGAGGGTTAAAAATAGTGGAGTGCTTAAGCACCAATCCACTAATTACTCTCTAACCTCTTCTTAATTCACTTCTTCTTCTTCTCTACTTCAAATGGCCTTAGGCCATGACTATTGGAGTGTGAAGGCTATGGACATGACCAATGAAGGTAGGAGGAAGGTTTGGGCCAAGAGAAAAGCGGATGAGGAAGGATGGTCGTGAGCATGGGCAAGGTGGTGGAGTTGTTTATGGATGTATTAGTGAAGTATAGGTAAGTTTAGTGAAGTGTGGTTGGATAAGAATGTTGGTAGGAAGTTAATCAATTTAGTTAAAGGTGAGTACTCATTTTTGAATTAACAAATAATTCCAAGTTTAATAATATGAAAGTTAAATATCTTAGAGGATTAATATGTTTGATAACTTAGATGAAAAGTTGGTTGTTTACTTGATTATTAATATGGATGATTACTTTATTTGGTAAATTATAAGAGAAATGGTTAGAATTTAACCGTAGCTAATTAAATGAGAACTTAAATCCATATAAATATTTGTATGGAAATTATTTAGCCTCTTAATGATTTTAAAATATCTAATCAAGTTGGTAATGATAATATAATAATATGTTTATTATAATACGAAATGAAATGGAAAATGGATTTGAAATATGAAAAATATTGTTTAAAATGAGTTTAAAATGACTTAGAAACGCTTTATAAACATTTAAAAGTGTTTCCATGAAGTTTAAAAAAAAATGAAAAACGAGTCAAAAGTAGGCGCATCGCGTAATGGTAGCTCGCAATTTCGCGCCATAAAGGTTAAATAAGTGTACAAAGTGGAATATAGCTCAGAATCCATCGACATAAGAATTTTTCAGACTATTACATCTATAGTTTTCTAAAAAAGAAAGAAAATTAAGATTTTTGTCGCGTAGATTTTGAAATATGTCCAAAACATGTAACGATCCCGGTTTTGAGTCAAATTTAATTTGGTAATTAATATAAAATTTTGGATTAAATTGTAAATTAATTTGATTTTTTCAAATTAAATAAGATATGTGCCTGTTCATTTATATAAATAGATTATAATTTGAAATTTGAATTTGAAATTTTCCATAATAAAATAATATATGTTGTTTATTTATATATATATATATATGTATATGTATATATACACATTGATTTTTAAATTGAATTTTGAATTTGAAACTCAAAAATAATTTTTTTAGTTAATAAACTGAATTTAAATGCTCTATATTTTAAGATTAATAAAATTTGTTTTCTAATTATAATATATATGTAAAATTCGGTTTTGACTTGGGTTAAGGATAATAAAATTCGGTTTAATTAGGGTTTAACTTTGGTTAAGGATAACAGTTGTAAAAATTTAAAATTTAAACAAGTTTTAAAAAGTTTAAATCAAGTTTTAACAAATTTTATTAAACTAATTATTTTACATAATATGTGTTTATTTGTGGATTAATTAAAGGTTTTAAATTTAAATTATTTTAAATTAATCAAGTTTGAAATATTTTAAAATATATATTTATATCTGTGTTTTCATTAATTAATTCTTAAGCCTATTTTTAAATAAGGAATTAAATAGCTTAATTAATAAGTTGATTAAATAGATAAATGGTTTATCTTAAAAAATATATTTTAAATCATTAGTTAACTTAAAAGTTTTAAGTTAAATTATATGATAATGGTAATTTATTTTAATGGTTTATTTAATGAGATTTAAATATTGTAATTATGTGATAATTAAGATAAATGATTTATCATTGATTTATTAAGGTCTTGAGTAATTTCTTAATGTAAATAATTTAAAGGATGATGATAATTACTTAATAAATTAATGGTTGAATAATATATGTGATTAATTAAAGGTTAATTAATCAATTATTTACAGGTTAAGTAATTAATTAAAAGGTGATTAATTAGTGATAAGTAATAAAAGGTCAATTACTCAATGAAGACTAATTAAGTATAATTACTTAATGTAATTAATAAAAGATTATTACTTAATTAAGGGGTAATTACTTTGTGTAATTATATTAAAGGATAATTGATTTATGTGATTAATTAATTAAGGTAATTAATTTAAGGTTAATTAATTAATTTAAAGGTTAATTAATTAATGAAAGTGATTAAGGGTTGATTTATTAATTAAGGGTTAATTAATAAATATAATTAATTAGGGATAATTAGTTAAGGAATAATTAAATGATTAAAGGTTAATTAGTTAATGATCAAAGGTTGATTGATTTATTAATTGAGATTGATTAATTAATAATTAAAGGTTGATTAATTTATTATGAAAGGTTATTTAATAAATGATTAAAGGATAATTAATTAAAATGGTTAGTAATTAATTAATGTTAATTAACCAGGATTAGTAATTTATTCATAAGTAATTAATTTGATTTAAATTAATCAGATGATTAATTGATCTTACTTATGGATGTTTGGATTGTATTGAATGCTTTGAATTGTTTGATATCCCTGATGTGTGATGGGCTGTGATATAATTGAGCTGTGAACTGTGATTCATTTATCTGTGATGAATTTACACATTTATTTGTGAATCTGTGAATGAAAGATTAGTGTTATAAGATTATACTGCTTATCTATATTTTTGTGCTTAAATTGACAATGGTTGTGATATTGTATTGTTGTGTGTAAAACCCCTGGACAACACCACACAAACACAAATATGGATTTCACGAGAAATTGGTTAAGTCACAGATACTTTGAATTTAAATATTATTTTATTCAAAAATTGAATTTTGAATCCAATTGGTTTGGAAGTGAAATAGAGTTAAATATGAAAAGCTTTTGAAAAGGAAGTTTTGAAATTTAAATTTAGTTTGAATATAATGTATTTTGTTTAAGTTTAGAAATTATTTCAAAAATTTTGGGTTGAAAGGGTTATACAAGTTATACAAAATATATATGTTAATTTTTAAACCATTTTTAAAGTATATTAAATAAATTATTTTGGAGATTTAAATTCGAATAGAACTTGCTGAGAATACGGCAGCTCGCTGATTTTCCAATGTGTACTTTGAAAAGCTATAACTTGAGTACATATAATTGGATTTTCTCGAAAATGAAAAGCATTTGTTTAATGGTTTTCATATAATGAAAGAATTTCTAGATTTTGTTGAAAGAATTTCAAGTTGGGTGTAAATCAAATTTGAAATGGAATTGTTTTGAAAGCTATGAATGAATCTTTGTAAAAACTTGTTTCAAAGTGAAGTGGATTTTAAAGGTGAATCTTTTGTTTTAAAGATTAAAGGGTGAATCTTTTGTTTAAAAGATTAAAAGGTGAATCTTTTTTTTAAAATATTAAAAGGTGGATCTTTTGTTTAAATGATCAAAAGTGGAAATTTGTTTAAACCATTCAAAAGGAAAGGTTTTAGGCTAAAAGTTGTGACTTAACTAAGATCCCAATATATCTATATGGTTTTAAAATTAAGCGCTCATTATTCGATTTAGCCGGGAGAGGAGTTTATGTCATAAAACCCATTTCGAATAATGATACGACGAAATAGATCGAGTATTTTCGAGAACGAAAGGATTACCTATCGAATGTCTCTACACTAAGTCGTGCCGGTATAGAGAACTCCATATGTGATGGGGAGTCCGATCAGGATTGAGGATACCCGGATTTGCAAGGGCTTCTTTGAAGTGCCTTTGGTTTCGTTTGAACCCGGAACAGACTTGTATGGATGTATGTCTGACGTTACACTTTGAGATGTAAAGTTGGTTTCTATCAAATACATTTCTGTTTGATGGCGGAGAATTTATTCTCTTAGCTGAACACCCTTCTCTAAGACGTACGAGCTCAGAGGTTATGTAGTTGATGGTTACTAGTGATACATTTCCAATTTAGTAATGTGGCATGCTAAGTGATGCTAAACATTTGTTGATCAAAGCATGGCTTTTGTGAAAAGCATAGCTTTGTGGACGAAACTTTGTCGAACCTCACATCCCAAAAATGGTCAAAACATGAAGAATGCAGCAAGGTGTTGAGGGTCGCGCCTTTTAGGGTATGTGCATTTCCTTCTGGATAAAAGTGGTATCATGATATGGAGCCCAGATACTTAACTTATGTGGTTGTTGGAATTTGTTGGTGTTGAGGATCCTCGGATAAAGGCTGGTGATGACCGGGGGATGGCATACTCGTGACAGTTAGTTACCTAGTTATAGAGGTAACCCGACCATGTGTTGGCAGAGAGCCGATTAGGTTCTCGGAGCATCCCTTCAAAGGCATACCTATGTGGTAGGGAAGTTCCTTAGCCTGACCATTTGTTGGAAATCAAATCATCCAATACGCGCCTTGTACGGTTTTAGTTGTAGAACCTGCCATCTAATATGGTAGCTATAGTGGGCATACTATAATGTTACATATGCTAGCTATGATTAATATTATACTTTCGAAAGGTTTTCTGCACTATGTAGTAATAATAATATTTGCGTATCAAGCATGTTTGACTATCATAAGGAGAAATCTTCTCCAAGTGTGCACTTGCATTGTGTGTGTGGCGGGAGGCCTTATGGTAGTTTCATTTTACAAAAATCATAGCGGATTTCAATTTTAATTTCTTTTGTTTGTTTTTATTCAAATAAAACTGTTTTCGTTTGCTCACACCAGTCCCATGACTGACTTGGAGTTTATTGTTCCCTTTCTAAACTCTGAGTGCCCACAATTTTCCACACGGGCAGCTATAGTCAAGTTGTCAGATAGTCAGCTAGTAAATGTAGATTTGAAAGCATTTGGAAATCTTTGAAGTCATAGGATTTTGGCGATCACATTGTGTTGAGTTCAGCTTGATGGTGGTTCAAGCTTCTGATTTGGAGTTTGAAGTTTGGGCATTGAAAATAGTATCTTTCCGCTGTCGTTGCCGTTTGTCTTCTGCTGTTGTTTCTTTCCGCCGTTTTATTTTGGCTCTAATGTTGATCATTTTATTTGTATCATTGTTGTATCAAATGTTGTGTATCAAAAAAATTTCATTTCTTTTTCCGCTGTGTTGTATTCATCTAACGTTGTTATAAGCTCCGACGAATCGAATTTTCATCAGTTGAATCTGCGGCATACGAATACGGTCGATGTAATAATGTCAATTTTTGAGCGCTGAAATTCGGGTCGTCACAAAACAATTTTCTAAAAATATCACGGTTTTGCAGTTCGGAATCCAAGAAGGAATTTCTTTATAAATGATATTTTAAAATGATTAAAAATATAAAATAAATTTAATAAATCTATTAAAATGGTTTAAAAGAGATTTGAATTGGAAAATAAGAATTTTCAAACATTAAAAAGTTGTTTTAATCAAATAAGTTGTTTTAAGCACTTTCGCAGTACTTTTCTGCCGTAGTTTCTATAAATTTCGAAATAAAGATTTAAACTTAACGATTCTTTCTAGAATCATTTATAAAAAAATTTAAATGAATAATTAAGTGTTTTAAAGATTGAATGGAATTTTTATAATTCTTTAGAAAGTGTTTAAATAAATGGTTATTATAACACTTAAACAATATAATAGGAATCATTTCCTTAATGTAGTAACAAACTGAGTATGTGGAAATGACTAGTACACGTGTTGCATCTATGAGATCCAAGGAGACCTGGGCGAGGGATGGAACATGTCGAAGGGAAAGCCCGGATTCTTCAAAATAAATATCAAACCATTTTAATCCAAAATAAAATATTATAAATATTTGATAGAATAAAGCATTGATTATCATTTATTGTTATGTTTATTTCATTGATGGATTAATTGAATTAGGGTCAGTCAGTTTACAAGCACTAATTATTATTTTTTGATTGTTGAGTTTGCTCGACCAGTTTATGAGCAATTAATTATTAATATGCATAGGTTGGGTAGAAGATAATTGTAGGGTAACATCTTATGGTTATTTCATGATTTGACTATAAGGTATTTAGCGGCAATAATCGGTTCACTTCAATTTAATGAAACATTTTGAAAATTGGTTTTCAAGTTGAAATGTTATGAAATGTTTTCCTTGAAAAGAGAAAAAATAGAAATACTGGAGAATAAATATTTTGAAGTGATTACGAGGACTAAATCCGATGGTATTAAAATGATTTTTGAAAGGATTTGGA
This sequence comes from Allium cepa, assembly GCA_030765085.1. Taxonomy (NCBI): domain Eukaryota; kingdom Viridiplantae; phylum Streptophyta; class Magnoliopsida; order Asparagales; family Amaryllidaceae; genus Allium; species Allium cepa. Next base: position 72,742,199 of record CM060940.1, on the reverse strand, counting down.
AATGGAACCGTTATAGATTTGAAGTATTTATAATTATTAGTGTAAACGATTTTGCCACTTCGGGATATAAAGTGATTTGTTATGTTACCGATGACTTAGATAACCCATAACTTAAAAGTGGGCAAGGAAGGTGCAGATGTTTTATAGCCCCAGTATAGTCCGCTCTTTTTGTAGGGGGATATACATATCTATATTTATTTTCGAAAGACTGGGACCCAGTTGCCTTGTTATGTGTAGAAACCTCCTGATCTGGTAGCATATAGTTTTGTATGTTTATATATTGATATCATTTCAGAAAGTTGATTTATTTTCAAATCCCGAAGTAAAAGACTAGTTTGAATATAAAAGATATACATATACATATTTCAAGAAATTTTGAAATAAGAATTCAAGAACAAAGTCCAAAGTGATAATTTTCATAAAGATAATTAGATTTGGAAATCTATATATGAAGATTAAGTTAAGTGGGTAGTTTTGGAACTTACATTTGCATGATATATGCTATGCAGTTTGGGAATTGCATATTCGTTGATTCATGTAGGCACCAAGGGTCCTATTTGTGGTAGGAGAACTACGTTGGCATGATCCCATATCTAATCGGACACCCAATTAGATAAGGTTACATAGGCAGTCATAAGTGGTAGTAATGCAGCCCCTAAAATAATATAACCATTTTTCTATTTATCAATTATTGGTTGTTGTTTATCTTGTATTGTTGTATCTTTGTTGCTTACTTTTTTATTCCGCATTTGATATGTTTATTGGGTTAGCAGGAATAGCTATTTTTGTTAATCTCATTAAAGTTGTGCAGCGATATATTTATTTGTATTTGTATTTGCTATGTATTAAAGTACACCTAGTAGATTAAATTGATTACTCTGATAACTTGTACAATTGAAATTGTATCTTGTACATTTAATAGTGTTCAATATTTATCAAATATTTTGTATTAAGTTGGTAATTTTCATTTGTAGTTTTAGAATGGACGGGCTTTTCGGTGATTTTCAAGGGTCGAAAATCTGGTTTGTCACATTTGTTATCAGAGCTTAGGTTAGGTGCATGAATAATTTTTTTAAAGTTAATAAGTAGGAATTTTAAAAATGAAACCACCTTAATTTGATGGATAGGATAAGGCACCGTACCTCCGACCGGGGTTATGGGAGATATTACTATTTTTATTGTGCTTAACTTTCGTAAATTGTTGTTTTTTTATTATATTTTTCCTCCTGGTAATTTCAAGGATGAAATTCTTTTAAGTTGGGGAGAATGTAACATCCCAGAATTTGACCGCTTCAAAATATAATATTTAAAGTGATTTTAAATATAAAATATAAAACATTTCATGATTTAAATAATATTAGATAGGATTTGCAAAGAGAAATATACACAAAAGTAGGAATAATTGCTTATTGACAAAAGTGACAAAATCATGATTTTAGAAAAGTAAGTTGCAACGGTTAAATAAATTATTTTAATTAATTTATGAATGTTTAATTCTTAAATAACATTATACGAATTTATTTTTTAGTTTGGTTTACATAAATAAATAGTCTAACAAAAACGTCAAAATGTGACCGTGAAACATTTTGTCGAAAATCAACATTTTATCGAATAAAAGTTGCCACAACGTTATTTCACCTTTATGTATATGTACATGTACACATTTTAAAATAAAGTATTAAAAATTAACAAATAAAGTTTAGTTTTGTTAATTAAGGATAGAAATTTCTAGAAAATCATTAAGAAAAGTAAACATAAAAGGACAAAATCATGTCAAATCAAATAAAATCTTTATTTTGTTTTCCTTGTGCATTAAGTGATTAAAACATAAAGTAGTGATGTGACAAAGTGATGGTAAGTTTTGAAAAAGTAAGATTAAGGATATTTTGGTAATTTTGTAAAGGGTTAATTTTGCAATTCACCACTCCTTACTTTTCCTATAAATAGCCATCGATTCTTCTCATTTTTTTTCATACTTCTCATTCTTCTTCTTCTTCATTTTTGAGCTTCCTTTTGCTCATTAATGGCTTCTCTCTTTAAGAGAGGTGGGAGAGTTAAAAATAATAGAGTGCTTAAGCACCAATCCACTAATTACTCTCTAACCTCTTCTTAATTCACTTATTCTTCTTTTCTTCTTTAAATGGCCTTAGGCCTTGATTATTGGGGTGGGGAGGCTATGGCCGTGAGCTATGGAGGATGGAGGAAGATTTGGATCAAGAGCAAAGTGGAGGAGGAAGGATGTCATGAGCATGGGCAAGGTGGTGGACTTGTTTATGGATGTATTATTGAAGTATAAGTTAGTTTAGTGATAGTGTGGTTGGATAAGAATGTTGGTGCGAAGTTAATCAGTTAATTTAAAGGTGAGTACTCATTTTTTAATTAACTAATAATTCCAGGTTAATAATATGATAGTTAAATATCTTAGATGATTAATATGTTTGATAACTTGGATACAAAGTTGGTTGTTTATATGATTGTTAATATGGATAATTACTTGGTTTGATGAATGATAAGAGAAATGGTTAGAAATTAACCATAGTTAATTAAATGAGAATTTAATCCATATAAATATGTGTATGGAAAATACTTAGCCTCTTAATGATTTTAAAATATCTATCAAGATTGGAAATGATATTATAATAATATAATATTATAATATGAAATTAAATGGAAAATGGATTTGAAACATGAAAAATATTATTTAAACTGAGTTTAAAATGATTTATAAACACTTTATAATCATTTAAAAGTGTTTCCATGAAGTTTGAAAAGAAATTGAAAAATAAGTCAAAAGTAGGCGCTCGCGTAATGGTAGTACGCGATTTCGCGCCATACAAGTTAAATAAGTGTACATGGTGGAATATAATTCGGAATTCCCCGAGATAAGAATTTTTTGGACTATTATGTCCATAGTTTTACAACGAAGAAAGAAAATTGAGAATTTATTAAGTAGATTTTTAAATATGTCCAAAAGAATTTTCTTACAACATCACGGTTTTGCAGTTCGGAATCCAAGAAGGAATTTCTTTATAAATGATATTTTTAAATGATTAAAAATATGAAATAAATTTGGTAAATCTAATAAAATTGTTTGAAAGAGATTTGAATTGGTAAATAAGAATTTTCAGACATTAAAAAGTAGTTTTAATCAAATAAGTTGTTTTAAGCACTTTTTGCAGCACTTTTATACTGCAGTTTCTATAACTTTTGAAATAAAGATTTAAACTTAACGATTCTTTCTAGAATCGTTTATAAATGTTTGAATAAATATGTATTTTAAAGATAAAATGGAATTTTTACATTTCTTTTAGAAAGAGTTTAAATAAATGGTTATTGTAACACTTAAATAATAAAATAGGAATCATTTCCTTGAATGTAATAACAAACCGAGTCTGCGGAAACAACTAGTACACATGTTTCATTTGTGAGATCCAAAGAGACTTGGGCTAGAGGTGGAATATGTCGAAGGGAAAGCCCAGATGCTCCAAAATAAATATCGATCCGTTTATACCCAAGATGAAATAAAATGTTATCAATATTTGAATTGAATGAAGCATTGATTATCATTTATTGTCATGCTTATTTCATTGATTGATTAATTGAATTAGGCTCGGCCAGTTTATGAGCATTGATTTTGATTTTGACTATTCTTGACCAGTTTATCAGCAATTAATTATCAATATGTATGGGAAGAGTAGAAAATAAATGTAGGATAACACATTGTGGTCTATTTCACGATTTGACTATAAGGTGTTTAATGGTAATATTTGATTCATTTCAATTTAATGAAATGTTTTGAAAATTGGTTTTGAAGTTGAAATGTTATGAAATGTTTTCCTTTAAAAGAGAAAAGTTAGAAATATGGAAGAATAAATATTTTGAAGGGATTATATAAAAAATACGATTTATATAGAGAATGGTTTTATAACAATGTATTATAAAATGGAAAGATTTTCGAGGACTGAACCCGATGGTTTTAAAATGATTTTTGGAAGGACTTGGAAATAAAATTGTTATAGATTGGAAGTATTTATAATTATTAGTGTAAATGATTTTTCCACTTCGGAATATAAAGTAATTTGTTAGGTTATCGATGACTAGGGTAACCCGTAACTAAAAAGTGGGCAAGGACGGTGTAAATGTTCTGAGCCTAAGTATAGCCCACTCTCGTTTTATAGGGATATACATATCTATATTTATTTTCAAAAGGTTGGGACCCAGCTCCCTTATTATAGCTAGAAACCTCCCGATCAGGTAGCATATAGTTATGTATGTTTGTATAGTGATATCATTTCAGAAAGGTGATTTGTTTTCACATCCCAAAGTAAAAGACTAGTTTGAATAAAAAATATATACATATACATATTTCAAAAAGTTTTGAAGTAATAATTTGGGAATAAAGTCCAAAGAGATAATTTTCATAAAGTTAATTAGACTTGGAAATGTAAATGTGAAGATTAAGCTAAGTGGGTAGATTTGGACCCTACATTTGCATGATATATGCTATGTAGTTTGGGAATTGCATATTTGTTGCATCGTAGGCTCCATGAGTTCTATTTGTGGTAGGAGAACTACTTCGGATCGATGCTGCATCTAATTGGGTACCCAATTAGATAGGGGTACGTAGGCAGTCACAAGTGGTAGTGATGAAGCCCCTAGAAAAATATAACCATTTTCTGTTTACTTTTTATTGGCTGTTGTTTATCTTGTGTTGTTGCATATTTTATATATGCTTACTATTTTATTCCACATTTGACATGTTTATTGGGTTAGTAGGAATGACTATTGCTTATCTCTCTCATTAGAGTTGTGCTGCGGTAGATTTATTTGTATTTGTACTTGCTACATATTAAAGAACATCTAGTAGATTAAATTGATTGCACTAATAACTTGTAAAATTGAAATTTTATCATATTCATTTAATAGTGTTGAATATTTATCAAATGTTGTGTATTAAGTTGGTAGTTTTCATTCGTAGTTTGAGAACGGACGGGTTTTATGGCGATTTTCAAGGGTCGAAAATGTAGATCGTCACAATTGGTATCGGAGCTTAGGTTAGGCGCCTGAGTAAAATTTGTTTAAGTTAATAAAATTAACCTTGGAATTTTAAAAATGAAACTACCTTAATTTGATGGATATGATAAGGCACCATACCTCCGACCAGGGCTATGGGTGATATTACTATTTTTGGTGTGCTTAACTTTTGCTAATTGTTGCTTTTTTCATTATATTTTTCCGTCCTTGTAATTTTGAGGACGAAATTCTTTTAAGTGGGGAAGAATGTGACGACCCATAATTTGACCACTTAAAATATACTATTTAAAGTGATTTTAAATATAAAATATTTTATGATTTAAATAATATTAGATATGATTTACAAAGAGAAATATACACAAAAATAGGAATATTGCTTATATCGATAAAAGTGATAAAATCCTGATTCAGGAAAGTAAGTTGCAATGGTTAAATAAATTAATTTAATTAATTTAAGAGTATTTATATTTTAAATAAAATTATACAAATTTATTTTTAAATTTGGTTCACAAAAATACATAGTTAACATCAAAATGTGATCGTAAAACATTTTTTCGAAAAACAATGTTTTGTCGAATAAAAGTTGCCGCAACGTTGTTGCACCTTTATGTATATATGTATGTACACATTTTTAAATATGTTAAGTATTAAAAATTAACTAATCAAGTTTACTTTTTCTAATTAAGGTGTGACGATACGATTTTTCGCGTTCGAAAATCGACATCCACCTTTACATCGCACTCGAATGCCGCAGATTCGATCATTCAAATCCGAGTTGTCGGAGCTTATAACACAATTAAGTAAACAACACAGCGGAAGAAAAATAATAATACATTGATATACATCATCGATACAATATCTGATACAACAGATGATACAATAGATATCAATATACATCAGAGATATGATACAAGAAAATAGCAGCGGAAAGAAAATAGATAACACTAGCAGCGGATAATCTCCAGAATGCAACTGCAACACCATCTCCAAACTAAAAATAGCTCGAAAAACCACACCGAGTAAGCAAGATCTGGTACGAATGCTGAAGTGTAAAAAATGCGATCCACAATCCAAAAGGCTTCGAAGGTTATCAGATCAATTCCTATTATTCGACTATCTGAAAAACCCAACTCTAGACTGCCCGTGTGGAAAATTTTTGGGCACTCAGAGTTTAGGAAAGGAACAATAAACTCCAAGTCAGTCGTGGGCTTGGTATGAGTAACAAAAACAGATTATCTTTAAAAACAAATAACAGGAGAATTTTAAAGTCAATTCGCAATGCTTTTAGAAAATGAAACTACCATAAGGCCTCCCGCCACACACACAATGCAAACGCAGAATTGGAGGAGATTTCTCCTTATGATAGTCAAACATGCTTGATACGAGAGAATTTCTTTTCAATATTATTACTATAAGTGCACGGTGCAGAAAAACATTTCGAAAGTATAATATAAATCTTAGCCAGCATAGACATTTCGAACTATGTCTACTATAGCTACCATCCAAACAGTGGGGCGCCACCATAAGTAGATGGCAGGTAATACAACTAAAATCGTACAAGGTACATATTGGAAGATTAGATTTCCAACAAATGGTCAGGCTAAGGAACTTCCTATTGCCACATGGGAACGCCTCTGACGCCCCGAGAACTCACCCAGCTCTCTACCAAACAAGGACGGCTACACCCCTTCCTAGGGAATAAAAAAAACCTCAGATATGCCACCCCCGGTCCTTTGGGACCTTTATACGAGGCGCCTCAATCCAACAACATCACAAAAATAATAAATATACTACAGTGTCCACATGAGTAAGTATCTGGGCTCCATACCATGATACTACCCTTTTCCAGAAAGAATGGCCATACCCTAGGGAAGCTACCCCTGAAACCTTTCCGCATCTTTCCTGTTTCGACCATTACCAGTTTGTGAGGCTCGATGAAGTTTCGTCCGTAAAGCTACGCTTTTTTTTTCAAAAGCCATTCTTTGATCAACAGATGATCAGCAACACTCAGCATGCTACATTACCGAGTTGGGAATATAATGCTGATAACCTTCAACTATATAACCTCTGAGCTCGTACGTCTCAGAGAAGGGTGTTAAGCTAAGAGAATAAATTCTCCGCCACCAACAGGAAAGTATTTGAAAGAAATATGCTTTATATATCAAATTGTAATGTCAGACATACAATCCATAGAAGTCTGTTCTAGATTTGAACAGAACCGAAGGCACTTCCAAAGAAGCCCTTGTAATCCGGGCATCCGCAAACCTGATCAAACTTCCCATCACTTAGGGAATATCTATACCGACGCGACTCAGTGCAAAGACAATCGATAGGTCATCTTATCGCTCTCGCAAATACCCGGTCTTCATCACCGGTCTTCAAATGCTATCCATATACGTCGTATCACTATTCGGAATGGGTTATATGACACAAAGGTCCTCCCCCGGCTAAACCAAATAACGAGCGCAATATTAAAAATCATATGGATACTGGGGTCTCAGTTAAATCACAACTTATTACCCAAAACTTTTCTTTCAAATGGTTTAACAAATTACCATTTCCAATCTTTTAAACAAAAGATTTATTTCATAAGGTTCACCTAGTTTCATAAAGATTCATTCTCGGATTTCAAAACAATTCCATTTCAATTGGATTAATTCATTAAATCTTTAAATCAAAGATTTGTCTCATAGCTTTCAAACTCGTTCCCAAATATTCACTTTCAAAACTCATTTCCAAATATTCACTTTCAAAACTCGTTTCCAAATATTCACTTTCAAAACTCATTTCCAAATATTCATACACAACTTGGAAAACTATTTTAGTTTAAACTTGAAATCTCTTTAATACAATTTGAAACGAAAGTTTTTTTATCATTTAGAAACAATAGTTTTATTTTGGAAAACCCCGATTTTATTTATACAAGTTACAGTCTTTGGGTTAATTCAAATTCCCAAAAACAATACTTTAAAAATGGTTTAACCCATATATAACTAATATAACATCTTTAATCCCTAATTTCAAATCATAGAATTCAATTTCAAATCTTGAATTTAAGTTTAAATCAAATTATTTAAAACTTCAAGCTTTATCAAGTTATTCAAAAATAAATTTTCATCTTTGAAATTCCATTTTAAAAGCTTTTCACATTTAACCCAATTTCATTTCCAAATCATTGGAATTCAAAATTCAAATTCAAATTCGAAACTATTTTCAAAAATCTGTGACTTAATCGATTTCCTCATGAAACCATATTCGTGTGTGTTTGGTGTGGTCCAGGGGTTTAACACAATAGTGCAACATCATTTAATCATCACATATCACAGATATATATATATATAATAAATAATAAATTACATCACAGATCACAACACAAATCAGGATATATCATAAAGCATCACATAACAGGGGTATCAAACAATTCAACATCTAATAAAATCCAAACATTCACACGTGAAATTTACTAATCAACTGATTCATCTAAATCAAATGTATCACTTATGAATGAATTATAAATCCTGGTTAATTAACATAAGTTAATTACAAATTATCTGAAATAAATTTCCCTTTAATTATTAACTATCCATCCTTAATTTATGAATCAATTGATCTTTAACTTCTAAATTAATCTTAGTCAATAACCTTTATTAACGATTAAAATTTCTTTAATTACTTTGCTAAAGAAATTTACTCATATTGATCATTATTGATTATAAATTGAATAACCATTTAGAACACATTAATTAATTCTAATTATTTAGTTAATTAAGTACCTAGCAATAACTAAATAAATTCTTAATTACTTGATTGATTTATTTCTAATCATAAATTAATTCTCTTAACTTATCTAATCTTATCCAATTTATAATCCTTAATTACATTCCTTAATTAATTAACTATTAATTATTCATTAATTAACTTAAGTAGTTAATTACAATTTACTTATCACTTAATCATTAATTAATCTCTAATTACAATTATAGTGTAATTATTCTTAATTACTTTATAGAAATAATTAACTGGTATTAATTATTCAATTTAATTAATCATTTAAAAAAATTCTTTTAAATTTGAAAATCAATTTAATATCAACTACAAACTTTAATGTTAATTAATTTCATACTTAACTTAACTTAATTATTTAATTAAAATAATAATTAAGAGTTTAAAAAATCGTTAAGTATTAAATAATTAAAACATGTATTAAGTTTTTAACTTAAAATTATTTAACACGTTTTAAGTTACAGTATTTATAGCTTGATAAAAATCTTTTCACTTAACTTTACTTTAAAAATACACTTCTGCTGTTTTGAAGGAAGCCGAGACTTCCCTTATTAATCTCGAGTAGTACTTCGAGTTAGCCATCCAAATCACCCGAGTCCTCTCCCTCGTTCTCTCGTGTTCTTTTTTTTCTTTCTTTCTACAACTAGTTAAGTTTAAACTAAAGTACAAATTCAAAGCATCATGCCTATACATGCACACGATCTAAAACCCGAAGCAAACATCAATTCAACTCGAGAAATGACTCACGTCGCCAAATATCAACGAACAGACACCCATCTCCTCGCCGTACACGTGCATGGCGGCACGCTAGGCTCTGGCGATCTCCCAAGATCATCAGCAAGTCGCAAATTTCCCACAATCCCGAAATCCGAATCCAAACCCAAATCACCTTTAAAAATTTTGAATCGAAATTTAGATGTTCACTTGAAAACTGAAACCCACCTCCCCTCGGTTCCACGCCTCGTCATCGCCGCACAGTCCACTGGGGACCCTCATCCTTCGGCCACACCACGACCACAAGTCAATCTCCCATTTCCCAAATTCTCTTGATATCGATCGCATAAAGAAGACACACTCGCCTTGTTACAGACGTAAACACGAACACCAACTAAAACCCTAATACGATCTCGTATCTAAATTTCGCACAATAGAAAAATCTTCTGATAATTTTCACGAAATCCCTGATGTTTATACTTGCTTCATCCCAAATTTCAACTTTTATTATTGATTAAATCACTAGAAATAGGTAAAAATACAATTTTTGCACAAATACAAACTGCTCTTGAATTACTGCACTAAAAATCTTCATTCTAGTTTTAAAAATCACAACTTGCAGTAATAATTCAAGATATAAACTTGAATTAGCATTTTATAGCATTCAAATTTATCAAAGAAATGTTTGATTTACCTGTAGAACAAGTTACAGTGGTATACTCTTACAACATAGTTTTAATTAGCTTTTAAAATCTTAAAATTAGTTTAAACATATTGTTTTAGTTAACAACTTACAGACTAAAATTGTTTGTTTGAACAGAAACATGAATCATGTATCAAGTGACATGGAAATATATGTACAAAGCAACACACTCATATGCACAGAATCATATTCAAACTGAAATATACACAAGCCAGATTATAAATGAATCTTGATCTATTTTTAAATAACTTAAAGCTTTAAAATTCTTGTTTACTCACATTGCTTCAAAAGAAAGGACAGAGACTTCTTCATGTTGACACAGTTTTGAAATTGCTTGCTAAAATCTTGCTTCTTTTTTTTATCTTCTTGTTTTTATTTAAGGAAGTTGTATAATATTTTTCAGTTTGTAAAATGTAATGCTTGTTTATATTTTTTTTATGAATGAGAATGAACTGGAGGATATAAATATATAAAAGAAAAGATTATAGGGGAAGGTGATATCTGGGTATATGCTTATGCTGGTACACTTTTTTTTTTTTAATCAGAGATTTTGTTGGCTGAAATCTATTTTTAAACAATTCGAGTTGTCCTTTGTTAATGCTAGCATTAAAGGCTAATGTACTTTATGTTTCTCTTAACCATTTTGTATACAAAGATAGTTTATATTTTTACCTTGCTTTGTTCTTGCCTGCAACTACTTTGCCTACATATTTTATTTACAGGCTCCATATTTTACTTTGCCTGGTTATGCTTTCAAGACTTAATGTTTATGGATATAAAGTTATTTTTAATTATTATCTTTATTTACTTTGCCATGTTTGTTTTTATACCAATATACATATACTTTGTTTTGTTTCATACTTATCTTACCTTTCTTTTACTTCGCATTCCTAAACTTCACATATAAAATTCTATTTGCCTGGCTTGATTTTTTTACTTGTCCTTGTTCATACTTATCCAATCTTGTATGTATACTTAATCATATTTTTGCTGTGTCTTATTTACCTTTCTCAGCCTTAATGCTTATGCTTGTTTTAGTGTCTTCTTACTAGAATGTATTTTGTTTCTTTAATCTTATCATTTTGCAATATAAATGAATTCAATGTTGTTATTTTTTATATCTATTTACTTTGCAAGTGCTTTGTAATAGAAATGACGTCCTATTGTTAATGTATTGTTTGAATTTTAACTAATTTGTTTTCTTTCCTTTTATCTTATTGCATTGTAATATAAATGCAATTCTATTTCCTTTTTTACATGTTGTTTAAATTTTATCCATTTCTATTCCTGTGTGTTGCTTGATATTTTGAAATTTATCTTACGTAGATTTAATTTCTATTTCTAACTTAAATTTTTATTTCCAACTTAAGTACTTGTCTTGTAATTCTATGTATATATATATTTATTTCCATACTTTATATGTCATATTTATTATGTTGTTATACCTTATCAAATTTGTTTACTTTATATCTTACAAAGTTCACTAACATGTTGTTTAAATTTCTGCATGTGTATTTAATTTATTTATTGGTTAAATTTAACATTTATTTAACTCATATACTAATTGTCTTGTATATCTACACATACATATTTTTACACTTTATTTTGTATGTACACTTTGTTTGTACCAAATACATAATATTTAAAAGACAATGCTTTAGATTCAATACGTATTTTACTTGAATTTAGAGAAACTCAAATCAAACTACTAATTAAATTTTCAATTAATTCACGATTTTCATTCAAAAATCAAGCTAATTAACAATTTAAACTTAATTAAAATTTGGGATCATTACGTAAGGTTAGAAATTTCTAGAAAAGCATTAAGAAAAAGTAAACATAAAAGGACAAAATCATGTCAAATCAAATAAAATCTTTACTTTATTTCCTTATGCATTAAGTGATTAAAACATGATGTAGTGATGTGACAAACTGTTGTTAAGTATTGAAAAGGTAAGATAAAGTAGGGATATTTTGGAAATTTTGTAAATGGTTAATTTGCAATTCACCACTCCTTACTTTTCCTATAAATACCCATCAATGCTTCTCATTTTCTCCATACTTCTCATTCTTCTTCTTATTCACTTTTGGGCTTTCTTTCTCTCACTAATAGCTTCTTTTCTTTAAGAAAGGTCGAAGGGTTAAAAATAGTGGAGTGCTTAGGCACAAATCCACTAATTACTCTCCAATCTCTTCTTAATTCACTTCTTCTTCTTCTCTTCTTTAATTGTCCTTAGGCCATGAGTATTGGGAGTAGGGAGGCTATGGACGTGAGCTATGGACGTGGGGGGAAGCTTTGGATCGAGAGAAAAGTGGGGGGGGGGGAGGAGGGGGAAGGATGGTCCTGAGCATGGGCAAGGTGCATGGTGGAGTTGTTTTTGCATTTATTAGTGAAGTATAGGTTAGTTTAGTGAAGTGTGGTTGGATAAGAATGTTGGTAGGAAGTTAATCAATTTAGCTAAAGGTGAATACTCATTTTTGACTTAACTAACATTTCCAATTTTAATAATATGAAAGTTAAATATCTTAGATGACTAATATGTTTGATAACTTGAACGCAAAGTTGGTCGTTTATATGATTGTTAATGTGGATGATTACTTGGTTTGATAGATGATAAGAGATACGGTTAGAAATTAACCATATTTAATTAAATGATAATTTAAATCCATATATATATATATATATGGAAATTATTTAGCCTCTTAATGATTTTAAACTATCTTGTGATAACCCGAATTTTGGGATATTTGAATTAATTGGTTGTTAACAGAATTAAATTTATTAAAATAATAATTTGTAAATTGAACAAATAAATTCTATTAATTAAAATGCTTATATATGGATTTGGAACTATAATATATATATATATATGAGTTGATTTTAATTTGAATTTGAAGTAGAAATTAAAAAGATAAATATTTTAAAGTAAACTGAAATTAAAATACATATATAATTTTATCAGCATATAGTTTGTTATTTTCATTCAAAGATCATATTAATATAAATAAAGTAAAGTAGTTTCTAAATAGAAATTTGATATAAAAATTTTATGGAAAACATTTAAAAATATAAATAAGGTATATATATAAAATAATTAGTATATTTGTGTAACTATTATAAGTGTGAAATTGGGATTTTATATCATCTACTTTTAAAAATTATAAATAGATAAATACAAGTGGAGTTTAAATATTAAACAAATTAAGACATTTATAAATATAAACTAAATTGGAATTATTTTATAAATATTTATAAAAGTATATTGTTACATAATTACAAATGGAAGCTTAAGAATATATCTTATGACAAGTGTCAGCCAAAATTTACATGTGTCTAAATTTTTATTTTTTTATTTTTTTCTCTTTATTTTTAATAAAAGATAAAACATAGTTATTTAAAAAATCTCCACTCTTTATCTCATTTCTTTTCTATCTTTCCAAAATTCAAAACAAAGAGATCAAAGTCTAGAAAAAAACTGAATCTTCCAAACAAATCAAAGAATTTTTTCAAGTAGCAATTTATAGTTTCTTCTGAAATAAAGCAAGCAGAAATGTATCAGCAGGATTCATGTTCCAAATTCTGTTTAAAAACAAAGATCTGTTTCAATGATCAGAAGCAAGTTAAAGTACATGTGAATTCATCTCAACTAATCGAGATTCCATATCAGTTTAAGCTAGACTAAGAGGATTAAACCAACATCTGGTTCCTGACCTAAAATAAATGATGTTTCTCTGTTTAGAGGTGAGTAAACTACTATATAAATTTAATCTGTTTATATATGTGCCTGGATGTGATAATTTATGGGAACTATGATCGGTAGTATACTTGCAAGTTGTTAGAGGTGATTTTATATATATATCTATACATATGTATGTATGTAAAAAGCTTTGATTTAAAACCTGGAATTATCGTGCTTCTCTGTTGTCCTTAAACAGAGGTGAGTAAATCATGAAGTCTGGAATATCTTAAGCTTAAGGTGATGATCCTTGAAAATATGATAAGTATTATGCTATGCATGTCATTAAAAATGAGCTTGTGTAAAAATATGGATGATAATCTTTTAGTACATGCCTGGAATAGTCATATCATGTCTCTGTTTGAATACTACGGGTTTAAAACCTGGCCTAAATTTTCAAATTATCAACCTAAAATGATTTCTGGGTCTTGATCTCTAATAAGAAATATTCGAGTGTATATGACATAATTTTTAAAAATAAAATCTGAGTAAAATGTTGGTTAATGTTCCCAAATTTAAATATTACAGAGAAAATCCCTCAATAACTTAAATTTTGATTTTCAAATCTTTATGCTTTGATTATATACCCAGATTCGTTATCAAAAATGATGAATTTTAAAACAAGTTTGTAGATTTTTAAGTTGTTGAGTATTGAGAAATTTTGTGTTGATCGAATTTTGGTCTTGGGTAAAATTCTGGAGATTGACGATATAGGGTTGGCCGAGACCATGGTTGAAGCAAGCTTGGGTGTCGGGGTGTATAGGAAAAATAGTAGAAAGGTTAAGTTTTTGCCGTGGTGGTGCGGCGAGGTGTTGATAGGGTTTAAAGATGGGTTTAGGCGACAACGGTTTGAGTGGAAATTGTAGCTTCGTTAGTGAAATCGAGTGAATCACGATAGGGGGATTAGGAACTAGAAGTTGAGGAGGAGCCGCGGTGAAGACGGCGAGGTACCTCGAGCAAGGAACGTCGGAGATGGGTGGATTTTCGGTGATGATGGGTTTCCAGGATATGGGTTTTTGGGTGTTTTCGATTCACGATCGAATCGAAGTATTGGGTTGATTGTGTCTGGTTGCGAGGGTCAGCAGCGAAGTGTTGATGTCGGTGACGATGGTCGAAGCACCGTTGGTCGCTGGTGTATGTGCACACGAGCACAGGCGTATCAGTGAGTGGTGGATGAAGATAGGGCTCGGGTTTAAGCTCGGGGACAATTGATTTTTTTTCAAAGCAGATGTGAAGGGGGGTTGTCTCGTGTTTTGATCGGGGAAGTTGAGAGTTTGCTCGGGTTTTCTTATGTTAGCAGGTTTTAAGTTTAGTACAGGAAATTTTATAGGATTTAAAACCAATGGATACTAATTTTGCAAATAATTCAAATTTTTAACAAGTAAAGCAAATCTTTACTTATGTGAATTAATCGTTTTCAAGAATAAGCATTTAACAAGGTTTTTTATAAAAAAAGAAGAAAAAAAGAGTAATTATTTAAATTGCGTAATTAGAGGATAATTACTTATGAAAGTAATTAAATAGAAGTGATTAAGAGTTAATCATTTAGTATTAAATTAAAGAATTAATTAATTAAAGGGTTAAGGTTAATTAATAATTACTTGTTAAGGAAATTAACAAAAAAAGGGAGGGGGAATTAATTAATGAAAGGAATTAAGTGGATCATTAATTAAGGAAAATAAATTTATAATTAAAATTAATCTATAATCAAAGATTAATTAATTGATTTATAAGGTAATTAAAGGATGAATTACCCAGTTGTAATTAATGAGATGGATGTGGTTAATTAATTTGTTAATTAAAGATAGTCACTTGATAATTGATTAAGTATAATTGCTTAATAAGGTTGATAAGGGTAATTACTTAGTAAAGTAATTGATGGATAAATTCCCGAATGTAATTAATATAAGGGAAATTACTTAATAGAAGGTAATTAAAGGTTAATTACTTAGGAGAAGTAATTAAGAATCAATTACTTGATGTAATTGATTAAAGGATTAATATAATTAATTAAGGAGTTAATTAATTAAGGAAAGTAATTACAAGATGAATAATTACTGTTTATGATTGATTAAGACTGATTAATGGAAGTAATTAATTAAGGATCATTAATTAAAATAATTAATAGATGTAACTAATAGAAGTAATCAAAGATTAATTACGGTAAATGGTTAAGGATAATTACTTTGTGTAATTGAATATAATTAATCAAGGATGATTAGTTAAAATGGATGATTAAAAGAGCATTAATTAATTGATTTGAAATTAATTAATGATTAAGGTAATCTAACTGATTAAAGGATTAGTGATTAATTTAATTAGAATTTTTTTAAAAATTGATTTGAGAAATGACCACCTTGCTTATGAATGATTGAATGATTAAATACCTTGTATTGATTGATATCTCTAATATGAAATGTTTTGTGATATGATTGTTTGGATGGACAATGATACTGTGGTTATCTATCGATGATGAATTGCTGTGTAAAAAGTGACACACTGTATTTAAAGTTGAATTGTGTTTCACTTGAATAACGTGGGTTAAGATGACATTAGTTTGAAGAGATCGGAGTCGGGTATTAGTAAATACCCGAAACCACTTCAACTCTTTATAATTGATAGATGAAACCAATAGGTTGAGATGGAATGATTTACGTGAATTGGGTTATTTAATCTAAGTTTTAGTACTTAGAAATTGGTATGTGAAATAAGTGAGGCTTATTACAACTTGTGAAGTTGTAATTTGATACAAGTTACCTCGGGTTTATATAAGTTATATGCTTTTGTGTTCCATGTTAGATGGGTTTACTCACGCTGGTTTCCAGCCTGACCCGGGTGTTACTTTGATGTAATGCTCGGGGTCAGACCGTGTATTACAGATTTTCAGGTAAGGACGTTTTGGAGCTCAAGAGGCGAGCTAGATAGCAGGAACGTATAGAGCGTACCCGCTGTATATATTATATTTTATCTTGGGCATGTTATTTTACACTGTCCAGTGTTGTGTAATGTTGTAACTCTGATGTAATAATATGTAATTGACTGATACAGTTTTCCTTTGTATAAGAATTATTATTTGATATTATATATTATCCGTTGTGAATGTGAGAATCTGTGTTTTGTTCTGTTTCTTCTTCTATCTCTTTTCTTCTTTTTCCTTAACTATTTGGAATTTTCGGGATCGAAAATTCCGGGTCGTTACATATCTAACAAGGTTGGAAATGATATTATAATAATATAATATTATAATATGAAATGAAATGTAAAATGGATTTGAAATATGAAAAATATTATTTAAAATGATTTTAAAGTTATTTAGAAATGTTTTATAAACATTTAAAAGTGTTTTCATGAAGTTTGTAAATAAATTGAAGAACAAGTCAAAAGTAGGCGCATCGTGTAATGGTAGTTTGCGATTTCACATCATAAAGGTTAGATAAGTGTACAAAGTGGAATATAGCTCGAAATCTTTTGAGATAAATTTTTTCCAGACTAATAAATCTATAGTTTTCCAATGAAGAAAGAAAAATAAGATTTTATTAAGTAGATTTTGAAACATATCCAAAACAATTTTCTAAAAACATCGAAGTTTTGCAGTTTTGAATTCAAGAAGGAATTTCTTTATAAATGATATTTTTAAATGATTAAATATATGAAATAAATTTTATAAATCTATTAAAATGGTTTGAAAGAGATTTGAATTGGAAAATAAGGATTTTCAAACATTAAAAATTTATTTTAATCAAATAAGCTATTTTAAACACTTTTTGCAGCACTTTTCTGCTGTAGTTTCTATAACTTTTGAAATAAAGATTTAAACTTAACGATTCTTTCTAGAATCATTTATAAATGTTTTTAAATGAATAACTAAGTGTTTTAAAGATAAAATGGAATTTTTATAATTCTTTTAGAAAGAGTTTAAATAAATGGTTATTATAACACTTAAACAATATAATAGGAATCATTTCCTTGAGTGGAATAACAAAATGAGTATGCGAAGACAAATAGTACACGTGTTTCGTCTGTAAGATCCAAGGAGACTTGGGTGAGGAACGAAACATATTGAAGGGAAAGGTCGGATGCTCCAAAATAAATATCAAACTGTTTTTACCCAAGTTGAAATATAATGTTATAAATATTTGAATAGAACGAAGCATTGATTATCATAGATTGTTATGTTTATTCCATTGATTGATTGATTGGATTATGCTCGGCCAGTTTATGACCACTGATTATTATTTTTTGATTGTTGACTTTGATTGACCAGTTTATGAGCAATTAATTATCAATATGCATGAGATAGGTAGAAAATAATTATAGGATAACACCTTATGATTTATTTCACGATTTGACTGTAAGGTGTTTAACGGTAACATTTGGTTCATTTTAATTTAACGAAATGTTTTGAAAATTGGTTTTGAAGTGAAATGTTATGAAATGTTTTCTTAAAAAAAGAAAAACAGAAATACTGGAGAATAAATATTTTGAAGCGATTATATAATAAAAATGATTTATATAAAGAATGGTTTTATAGCAGTGCTTTATAAAATGGAAAGATTTTCGAGGACTAAACCTGATGGTTTTAAAATAATTTTTGAAAGGATTTGGAAATAAAATGGTTACAGATTTGAAGTATATATAATTATTAGCGTAAATATTTGGCCACTTCGGGATACAAAATGATTTGTTATGTTACCGATGACTCGGGTAACCCATAACTAAAAAGTAGGCAAGGGCGGTGTAGATGTTCTGTAGCCTCAGTATTGTCCACTCTTGTTGTAGAAGGATATACATATCTATATTTATTTTCTAAAGGTTGGGACCCAGTTGCCTTGCTATGGCAAGAAACCTCCTGATCATGTAGCATGTATTTTTGTATGTTTGTATATAGATATCAATTCAGAAAGGTGATTTGTTTTCAAATCCCTAAGTAAAAGACTAATTTGAATATAAAAGATATACATATACATATCTCAAAAATTTTTGAAACAAGAATTCGGGAATGAAGTCCAAAGAGATAATTTTCATAAAGATAATTAGATTGATGTAAAGATAAAACTAAACGGGTAGATTTGGAACCTATATTTGCATGATATATGCTATATAGTTTGGAAATTGCATATTCGGTGTTGAATCATAGGCTCTATGACTCCTAATTGTGGTAGAAAAATATGTTGGCTTGATGCTGTATCAAATTGCGTACCCAATTAGTTAGGGGTACGTAGACAGTGACAAGTGGTAGTTATGCAACCCCTAAAATAATTTAACCATTTTTCTACTTACCTATTATTGGCTGTTGTTTAACTTATGTTGTTGCATCTTTTCTGCTTACTATTTTATACCGCATTTGACATGTTTATTGGGTTAGTAGGAATGGCTATTGTTGTCTCTCTCGTTAGAGTTATGCAGTAGTAGGTTTATTAGTATTTGTATTTGCTATGTATTAAAGCACACCTAGTTGATTAAATTGATTACTTTGATAACTTGTACAATTGAAATTGTATCCTATACATTATAGTGTTTAATATTTACAAAATATTGTGTATTAAGTTGGTAGTTTTCATCCGTAGTTTTACAACGGACGGGTTTTTCGACGATTTTCAAGGGTCGAAAATCCGGGTCGTCACAAATTAGTACTTGGTCATTTGTTAATACTAGTTTTAAACTTAAGTGTTAATCAATTAAGTAAATCATGATTTATTACTTAAGTAAAGTTAATTATTGTTTAATTATTAATTAATGGTTAATTAATTATTAACTAATTATATATTAAGTTAATTATTAAGTAATTATTATTTTAAAAAGGGGTTTTATTTGATTAATCGTTGATTAGAGATAATTATGTTTTAATAAGGTTTAATTACCTTTAATTGGAGTTAATTACTATTTAAAAAGGATTTGATTCTCATTTACAAGGGTTTTAATTTATTTTAAAATTGCTTTGAGTTTAAGTAATCGGTTTTGTTTGAAATTGTTTTCTTTTCAAGTTTGTTTTTAAATCAAGGGATTTTGTGCGCTTACCCTTAAGTAACCCCATATGATTAAGAAAACTAAATGACATCCATTAGCAGAATAAAATACTATTTCTCTATTACAATTAACTTGGACATTTACTTAAGTTGATTGATTGTTATATTTTGACCCCTTATATACTTGTTGTTATGTGATGTCATGTTAAACTAGATAAGTAATGTAAAAATTAAAGCACCATTGTGGTAATTAAGCCTCCATTTGATTTTGTAAAAATAAATATTTCATTTTCTATTTGAAATGATTTCAAAGTTATTTCAATTTGAACAAGATATTTAAAGAGTGATTTGACAAACCGTTTTACTAAAGATGTTTTTAACTACTGGAAATGGTTTTCTATGTTATAAAAGAAGTTTTCTCTAAAGATTTTTGTAACAGCCCAAATTTTAGCAATATTTTATTCTTTATTTATAACTCTGGGGTTTTATTTTTCGAAAATTTGATTGTCTAAATTTAATTATAAATAATCACTCAAGATTTTTATTAGTGTGAAAATTCTAAAATTCTTATTTTGGTTAAAACTTAACATTTTTTTCGAAGTTATAAATCTTTAAATTTTTAATTTTTAATCTTTTGGTTTAATTTAATATATTCGTAACAACGTTATTTCACCTTTTGTTCTTTAAAAAAATTGATTTTATACTTTTAAAATTTTAAAATTTTATATTTTACTTATATACATTTTTGAGTATAAATTTCTTAGTAAATGTGTAAACAAATCATATTTTTATATAAGTAATAAATTTCCAAAACTTTGTGTATACATAAACTGTTTAATTTCACGTTTAAAAGGCAAGTTATTTGATGGAATAAATAATGTATATACACATACAAGAAAACGTATAAAATTTAAATCCGTTATTTTCATTTTTCTGCGACAAAAATCACTGCGTCTGTTGTACGCATTCTAATTTTTTTTACTTTCATTTTACTCTCCTGATTTAATAAGTACGTTATTTACAAATTTTATAACCGTTCGCCTTTTTAATTTCTTGCCATTGTTCCCATCAACGCGAGCTTTAAATTTTAAACGCATTCAATATTGTTTAAAAATCTTATTCCAAAATCTAATCTTAGCTGACCATTTCTTCTGCTTTAATTTCGAAACCCATTTGCTTAAATTTTATTAAAAATCTAGTAACCGTGTATAACAAGAAAAATCAGTGCTCAATCAAAATTGTGGCCTTTTTTTTAAATCAATATCTTTTTTCTTGCCTATAACTGCTCATTAAAAATCAATGCTAGTTTAATTTCCTTTCCATTTCAAAGCGAGTTGATCTATTGTCGTTCTTTCTTCTCCTTAAATCACGCTACCTCTCTGATCAAACCTATATAACTCACGCAAATATTCATTTCTCAACTAAATTTTATTTTTCTAACCTTTCCTTTCCTACGCTCCCTGATTCCACTTCTTTCTTTATGACCATTCATTATATATATACACTACAGCTGGAAAGTTATAAACGTATAAACTTAGAAACGTTTTGTATTTATTAAAAATTTAAAGCTTACCTTTAATTGTGACTTTTCTCTTTCCTTCCGTTCAAATTTAAACGCGCATCAATCAAATTCTTTAATATATATTGCAGAATCAATGCACAGACGTTATCAATTTCATTTTATGGTGGTACATTTTTTTACGTTTCCTACCATTTAAATTTTAAATAATTTGCTTTTATGGGTCAGCTGAATCAAGCAACGTGACCGTTGCTATTTATGTCTTTTATTAGTTGCTACAATTATTTTCACCAAATCAAGGGTTGATCGTTACAATCACTTTTATTTATTTATTCACTTAAAATTTGGTTTCCTATTCACTTTCTTCCGTTATATTTGCCTGAAAACATGCGGTTCATCCCTATTTATTTTCGCTTTCGCTTCTCTTTTCTCTAGATTTGTTCGTTCCGCTCCCTACTTTTCTTTGAAAAAAAAAGCAGACTGAAGCATGTGGCTGTCACCATTATTTGCATCCGCCACTTCACCTTTCTTCCAAACCTCCTTATCAAATGAAACCCATCACCTCGCCTTCCGGTTGCTTCTGTTTGATCAGTGAGGTATAGGCATGTAAGCACATATATGTTTTGATTTATACTCGTAATTACATGTTTTTTTTGTTAGTTGTGATATACATACTATTTATATAGGTATTGAATACTATTTTTTCAAAAGTTTATTTTCATAACATGACAGTGTATATTTATATATAGTTTCTATTTGATCTTCCTCACAGCTTATAAGTCATGTTAATATTTTGAATTATGTATGCGACATTTTGAAGGGAACATACTATAAAATAAATATCTTTCATTTTTAATAAGAATATATATATATATATATATATATATATATATATTGTGTTTTATATTTTAATATGGGTCAACTTCTATTTGTTGATATCAGGTTTCCTATAATATGGTTATTGTAAGTCATATATTTGTTTTGTTACAGACTATATAAAATACTTTAACATATGCATATTATGCAGTTTGTTACCATATGGGTTTCTATGTGGTACTGACTTATTTAGTTGATGATTGTACATATTTTGTTACAGTATTATATTTATACTATTTTGGATTTAAGATGATTTTATAAATACTCTACTTTATAAATTATTTTAATACACATATATAATTTGGAAACTTATGTAGGTTGAATATAATATGATATTGAATGTAAAAATATGGATGGATTTAAATTATATATATATATATATATAACATTTAACATATATAGAAATAGTTATATATAAAAAAAAGTTTTCTTTTAGGTAATCATATTTAAACATTTATTTTATCTGTTTGAGAATATATATACACTAGTTATATAAGTTTAGTATAAAGGTGTTAGTATTTATATATATATTTTTTAAGTGTATGTTGATTTTAAAAAAAAAATGTAAGCTTGATTTATTTATTTATTTATATGTTTGAAAAACATGTAAATTAAATTTGTGATGTTTGAACTTAGAATATAAATTTCATATGTGTATATATAGTTATAGGTGGTTATAAAAGTTCGCTTATACCATTTATCTTCATCGTTCCAGTTCTGATCTGATCCGTTTCATCAATTCGAGCCAATCAGCTTTGATCGTTGAATTCGTGCCGATTTTGCTTTTCTTGGATTTGAAATTTAATTTCAATGTCTGTATCAGTGTGCGTATCTGCGTCTCCTTCTATATTCTCTAGCCTCGAAAGGTGAGCAATCACTCACGATTAACATTTTTTTATTCATTAAATTTGATTTCAATTGAAATGACAATTGAAATATGCTGTTGTAGTTGTTTAAATTTGTTATATATGCTATTATCTATAACTGTTCACCTGCGGGATATGACACCATATCCTGTTTGTTTATATTATATTGTTATTGATGATATATGCCTGTTATTTTATTGTATTTTCTGTTATCACTCTGCAAGTTCCCTATAGTTTAGAAATCACTATGGGTTGAAATGATACATACCCGGACAGACTTTAGAATAGGAGAAAATCGTTATGGGTTGAAATGATAAACCCAAGCGATTTTCATTTAATTGAATTTGGGATTACGGGTTGAAGTGATATCCACCCATATATATTTAGTATACGGATTGAAATGATAAATATCTGTAGCACTTGACTATATGATAGGAAATATATACAGACACCGTTGGTCCATATAAATATTTTGAAAATAATTTCTATAATTTTGGAAAGAAATATATGGTTTAATAAATTTGATTCTTAAGATATTATATAAATGAAAATTGTATATATAGACTTAGTAGTAATATTTGATTTAAATTAGATTGATTTAATACATATAATATGGTTAAGTATTTATGTAAATCTATATTTCAAATAGATTCTCTTGTAATAAATTGAATAATTAAGATTGGGAGATAAATTTGGGTTTATAAAAATGGTATTTAAATAAGGATTTATTTAATTAAATCGATTTGAAATTTTTGAATGGGAAATTTAAAGGGTATGATTTTATAACTGGATTTTTGATTTAAGTGATTTAATGAATATTTCGCGTTTAAATAAATTAAAGAAAATATTGAGTAAAATGTAATTTAAGGTTACCTAAATGATATTGAATCAAATAAGGGAGTATTTCAAGACTAAATAATAATGAGGTTAAATCGAGATCTATATGAAACTGTTATATAGAACATTTAAATATTAAAGCCTTGAACTATATTGGAATTTAAATGGTTTATGTTGAGATTCAGATCTGTATTTGAAATCAACGTAGTTGAATTTGTTATTTAGCAACTAAATTGAATTAAAATGAAAATTTAGTTTGAACAAATTTTAATTTATTATTTAGAAAATTAAATTGAATGAAAATTTATATGAAACGTTGAATACTTAAAGTTTTGAAATATATGGAAATATAAAGGGGTATTTGTGATTATAAATCCGAATTTGAGATCGATAAAATTTAAGTGGTTATTTTAGAAATTGAGTTGAATTTAAATTGATAAATTGAGATTGAATTTAATTTGAATGGGAAGGTCGGGTTGATGTTGGAACAATTTGTTAGTTGAGGAAATTGAAAATACTTTACTGTATAAATTATTTAATATATATAAATACTATTTTAGGAAATATAGAGATATTTGAAGTGAAAATGAGATTTGGTTTTGAAGTATAAATTAAGCTGAAATGACCATGGTGTTATAGTGTATATTTCTACCTTGTGGAAAGTTCCATGGACCCTTAGAGGATGGTTATCCCAAACATCCTTTAAGTTATTTGTATTTCAGTTGATATTTCACTTGAGTTGGATTTATTGATATAAGAATGTTAATCCTGACTCGAGTGTTTTATGTTTTTCTTTACGCTCGGGTCAGACTGAGTGATACAACATTTGAGACTCACCTTTGGAGTTCCGAGCTTCATTTGAAAATCCAACTATCGATTCAGATTCCAGCCTTTCCAATTGATTAGTTTAGAGAAGTCATCTGTTGCATTGGAGACTTTATTGCATTTGAACTATTCGGTTGTATTTTTCTAACTATGATGTATATAGTAGCTTCATGAACTACTATTCTTTATCTACTCCGCTGCATTATATTACTCTGTGATATGTGATTGATTATTTACTGTGTATTTTAAGTTTTGCCAAATTTTAATTAACAATTCAGTATTTTGAATTATTCAAGTCGGATATGTATGGTTTTATTGTCGATTTGAATGGTCCAAAATAGCGGGTCATTACAGTTGGTATCAGAGCTTTGGCTCTAGGCAAAACTTAGCATATATGGTAAATTTATTTACAGAATCACTTTCGCTCGAGTTGAATCTCTTCCTTTTGGCTCGATTTCCTTTGAATTTTGGAATGTCTCTAGATTCCGAAATTCATTCTGTCTCTCCCTATTTATATTCGTTTGATTCTGGAGTATCCCATAACTCCACTGAATGATTTGTAAAGGAGGTGAAAACTCCTTTTCAATTGGCATTGACTCACCGAAGGTTTTTGTATCCTCGGTTTATGATGCTGATATATCTTGTTATGCCGAATTCTATATCTCTGGCGATCGTATGTCGAATTGCCTCAGAACTCTACACCGATCTAATTTTAGAATCACGGTTGACCGGTAAAGGTCGCCCGCGGTTTATAGAAGTATATCCATCTTCTATTTTGTAATTCAATTATCTCATCTTCTATCGAGTCTATCTTTGAATCAGGATTCTATTGATTGGAGTTCCTCTAAATTAAATCGCTATCTTTGTTTTGAAATCCATTCTTGAATCAACCTTTGAAAATCGGGTTTTGTTTGTATTTTTGAAATTGTCTATACCGAAATTTTATTTTGATAACTATGATTCTTTTTATATATATAAAAGTGAAAATGTTTTCGATAAGGATTATATACCTATATATATAAAGCAAATAAGAAATGTTATTCTAAATAAAAAGGTTTTGAAAGGATTCGAAATTTTGAAAAATTATAAGAAATTGATTTATATAAAAATGATTTATAAATGTAGAGTTAAATTTGAAATCCGAGAATTGAATTTCGGTATTTTGAAATTGGTTTTAAGATTTTGTACGATTTAAAAGTATTTTTTCGAATAAGAAATGTTTCAAATGAGTTCAAATGAATTCCAATAATTTTGAAGAAATTTCAAAGGAGTTTTCAAGAAAATAGAAGTCCAGAACTCACTTATGTCGCTGGAAAATAATTTTGGTGATGAGTGCACGCATCATCGACATTGATTTTCGAGTTTCAAAGTGGGGGAGAGGCCACTTTAATAGCTTCGCTATGCAAGTGATTTTGTAAAACCGTTTTTGATTTCAAATTCCGAAGTATAATTTAATATTTTAGAAAGATATAAGTATATATTTGAAACAATTTAAAATGAGACCGGTGTTCGGTCCTCGAGTTTCGGATTTAATAATTGATTTATTGTTGATTTTCAACTCTTGAATTGAAAATTTGATTTCCCTAACTATTTTGAATGTTCGAACACTTCCAAATCGAGATTAAATTTTCAAAGCTAAGAAATTTCGAAGAGTATAAAATGTTTGATAAAGAATATAAATTTAGTTTTGAAATGTTTTGAAAAAAAAAAGTTGAATAATGGTTTTCAGAAAGGTAAATTGGATATTTCACATAGAAATAGATAGTTTAAAAGTGTTTAAAAAAAAGGATAATTATAAATTTGGAAACCATTTTGAGTATAATTGATTTTGGGAAAATATTTGGTTTTGAAATTAAATTGGAATTAAAAACCAGTACTTATATGGTGATTTTTGGAAATGAATTTGTTTGACTTATTATTTTAATTTGGAAAATGGGATAATTTTCTAAACCTACTATTTTATGAACTTTGAAATTTAAATATTTAATTTGGAAGAAAATTTGGTGAAATCATATATTATTTTGAAACTGAATTGATATTGAAATAATTTGAAATTTGAGAACCTTATATTGTTAAGCACTTGATTTGGGAGTGGTCGAACTTATATAAAATGGATTGTATAAGTATGAAGTTGATTTGAAATCTATTGATTTGAAAGGTACTCAATTTGGAAAGAGATTTTATATAATCGAAGTCTATATAAGTATGATTTGATCTATTATTGATTTTGGAAAGTATTCGATTTGGGAAAAATGGAATCCTATTGTAACGGTCCTGAATTTTGAACAATTTAATTTGTGAATATTTAATTTATTTTAAATATTTAAATGATGATTTGACGTGAATTTCAAATTATCAGCATAAATTGGCGATTAAATTTTAGAATTTAATCTAGTGAAAAGTTGAATAGAATTTGAATTTAGCTTTGAAATTGAATATTGAATTGGTATTTAAAATTTGAACAAATGACTAGGAATAATAATTTGGATTTGAGAATTATTATTTATGTAAATTTATAAATCGATGTTTAGTTATAAATAACATTTTTCTTTAACTAAAATAAAATAGAATAAAATTTTTGTCAATAACGAAATAAATAAATACAACTAGTGGAAATTTTAACAACATCGTTTTTGCAAAGCAAAGAAAATAAACAAAACTAATTGAATTTAAATTGAAAAAAAAAGAAAGAGAAAAAGATAAAAAGTAAATAAAAAAATAAAAAAAATAAAATAATAAGTATACACGGCCTTACTTTGTTCAGCTGTAAACACGCCTAAACCTACGCTTACAAACACGCTAAAATCATGTCTTCCCTATTCTTTTATACCCGATACCTCCTTTTCCCCTTTTCTCATTCGAAACCCTTCCTCCATCATTTCATACGATAGAAAAAAAAAGAAACAGAAAATAATGGCGGCCACGAATCTTCGCTCGTCCTCCTCTTCGTCGTTCAACAATTAGGGCTTCTTGCGGCTTCAATTTGCTCGATCGAATCTTCGTTCGCCTTCACAAAGTTAGGGATTTTCAAAATAAGGGGCTTCGGCAATCGGCTTCGACCCAAATTCGTGCTCTTCGTTTCGAAGCAACGTGAGTAATTAACGTTACTCACATCTAATTCGAAGTGGTTTTGATTTCGTCGGTTTATTTGTCTTGATGTTTCTGCTCGATTTTCCTAATTATGGCATCAAAGATTGCTTCTTTTGCTTAATTTTCACCTGGTAGGTTTCAAATTTAATTTCTTTGGATTGTTTTTGCATGATTGACCGTTTGTATAATTCAGAACACTGGTTTAGTCCTGTATTGCTTCATGCTTTGTTTTTTCTTTCTTTTCAAAGGTGCTGTCAAGTTGAAACTTTTGCTGGCTATTCAGTTATAAAATATGTAGAAATATATTTAAGTTATGGGACCTTTGGAATATTGCTAGAATCATTTGTTTGGAAAATTTTGATTTCCTGTATATCCTATTTCTAATTCATATCAAACTTTGGGTTTCTGTCAGTTTAACTTGAATTCTTCTGCTATTTAGCTTGGACTGGAAGAATCTGATTTTCACCAGTTTACCGTTGAGAAACTTAAACGTTGCCTATATGATTAACTTCTATTATTAGCCAAGAGGTTGATTATCAATGATCTATTGTTTGTCTGTCATATGCTCTCAACTGTGCACTATAATTTTACACAACCTTGGAAATCAGTTACACTTATCTGTGCACGTAATGACCATGTTACTAAAATTGGTCCGTCCTTCTCTGTTGCTTGGAACATGGTAACGCAATTTAATTCATGTGTCCTTCTTTTGGGAATTTAATTCATGCGTCTTCCATCTCCTATCTCCCTATGCTCGGTTCTGTGTATATACATCAGGATGTATGTCCTTTATTTGTTTTATGAATTGAAAATTTGTCACCCAACTTGTTTTTGCCTTGATGTGGTACATTTTCTAGTGCCTTGACCTGACAACCCATGCCTTGTCCTTTTGCCCTGGAAATTGGTCACATCCTAGGCCTATAATTTTTTTTATGTGCGTCCTTGCTTGCTCAAGTTAGATGGCTATTCTTTAATAACTTGTATGATTTATCAACTTGTGTGTGCAGTCTTTTAAAATATGTTTCATTTTTTTAATAGCTGGTTGCCTTATTATATTTTGTTATTTTAGAATTGAAGTCCTAATTAGTTTGATAGCTAATATACTCACATTTTTCTGAATTCAGGTTTTATGAAAAAAAGATATGCATACATATAGTTTCATAATTTTACATGCTCTAGTTCATCCAGTCACTTTTCGCAATTTATATGCATAGCACTATATATTTGTGTGAGTTGCTTAAAGGTTCTCAATGGAGTAAGGATGTGCTAAAAATGTTTTTTTTTTTTTGAAAATATCATAGCCTTACTACTTCAAACCTATGCTTTTGAGAATATATTAATAAAAGAAAGTGTCAGTTTTCTTGCATATACATATTCAAGCTGTAGCCCAAGGCATTAAATGTTTTCGTCCCATCTGGTTAGTAGCTTTGAAAGGAGTGAACACCTATTAATATAGTTTATTATTTTAAGTTTGCACAGTTCTGTAGTTTTGTTAGTTGCCTTCTTTGCTTTTGCCTTATACCCTTTGTCACTTCTTATGCATGGAAATAACTTAACAATGTTTCCTTATTTTTATAAAAAGTGTCAGTTACTAATATATTTATAAAGAGCCAAGCAAATTAACACGATCGGTACTATATGTATTAAAAAGGTGTCAGGTTGTGATCTTGAAATAGGATACATTTCGCAACTTATATTGTAAATATTTAGTAAAGTTATATTATAACCCAGTTGCCTTTGTTAACCATGCTACATGCTGCTGCCTATATTTGCATCCTTTGTTGCCTTGTACATGCTGAGTTGTCACTCGAGCCTGTTTTATGTTAACTGTACTTTGATCTTGTTTTGCATGTTGTGGTGCCATGTCTTTGGTGCCCTCACCTTCTTTCAGCTGTTTTCATGTAGTTGTACCTTCTGCCTTTGCGCACTGGGTCATTCGAGCCTTCGCGCTTCGTGTACTCGTGGCGGCTGCAGATCTTGGTTGCAGTTTGCCCTTGTGCACTAATATTGACTGCCCTATTTAATTTGGGAACTTTTATGTTGTTTTGAGTTCTATGTGCAGTCCTACCTTGTATTTACAGTGTTTGTTGCATCGTGATCTTGTGGTGGCTGCGTTATTGATGAAGTTCGCCCTTGTATTCATTAGTGACTGCAGTTTCATTTTTATGGAAATTTTGCACTTGTTGAAATGTGCAGTAATAAGTTGTTTGGAAACTTGTTTTATTTCACAAGTTGTTGTGGTGAGGCAGCGCACGCGTGCGTGCACTGCAGCCACGCAGTATCGACATTTTGAATCGATATTTGAACCTTCATTGATTTTGGTTCGTTGACTTTTTGAGTACGTCATCACGATAGTGGCAAGGCAGTGCACGCAAGCGTGAACTGCAGCCACACGATATTGATTTTTATTGATATCCTATTTTGTTTTGATTTATGATCTTTTGCATATTTCATTACGGTAGTGGCGAGGCAGTGCACGCAAGCGTGAACTGCAGCCACGGAGTTGACATTTTAAATGTGGCGAGGCCGTACGCGAGTGTATGTACTGCAGCCCTACCAAATTTAATGTTTAAATTGATGTTTTCTTTTTGATGAAAATTATTTTATGTTGCCAATTCAATATATTTTGAACCGATTTTGATGATTTTGTTGTTAATTGCCGTTTAGGCAAATTTTGATTGTTTTCTAAATTATCTTCATCAATAATCCCTTCATCTATCTTATTGATAATCTGAATCTACTGATTTGATGTTTAACACTGTTAAGTGTTATATTTACCGTTATCCGATTTCTTGTTTAAGGATCGGATAGGTAAATTTATATTTGACTGACGTCTAATTGTTGTTTGATTATTATTGCTTCTATGCACTAATAACTGAGTTTGAATTAGACTGACCTGTGTATTATTTTCTTTTGAATATAATACTCGGGTCAGACCGAGTATTTTTACAGCTTGAAGATTTTCAGGCCGCGAAGTTAGAGAGAGAGGGGAAAGCACTCCACTAAAGTTTTTTCTGGAAAATTTTTCTTGTACTTAAGAATCGAAGATATATTCCGCTGTATAAAAATTAATGCATTATACAAACTCTGATATATGTATGTAAGAAAAATTCATTTATGAATAATATTATGATTATTCTGTGATTCTGTGGCTGATTCTGTTTAAACTCTATAAACTGACTAACAATCCGTCATTTTGAACGTTTCTAGTTGGTTTAATTACCGACTGGGGGCGGTCAGGGCGGCGGGTCGTTACACCTATATATATAGACTTTATATAAGTACGATATTTGAAAGTGATTTGAAAAGGTACTATATGATATATATTTTCGAAGTAAAGATATGAAAAGTGCCTTCTGCTTGATATCCTCTTTGTGGCCACATCGTGGATTCATTCTATCGATATTATTCTCTCTGATTTTTGGTTTTCCGGATGTAATACTCAAGTGTTCCCACCGTGGTGTAACCCATGGTTTTTTTTCTCTCGTGACTGCATAGCGCAATTTCCTGGCTGAGTCTGGCCTAGGGGTACGGATTGTTTCCTGGGGGATCTAGGCATAACCGTTGTGCATCCTACAATCTGTGTAGGTCGCAAATAGTAGCGAAACTGCCTGGCTGAGACTGCCTAGGGGTACGAATTGTTTCCTGGGGGACCCAGGCGTAACCATTGTGTATCCTGCACTCTACTAGTCATCATGGTGTAACTCGCAGGGCAGAGAAAGCTTACGGATACGGATTGTTTCCTGGGGGATCCAGGCGTAACCATTGTGTATCTACGAACCATGGTCGGATAAAGGTTTTGCTTTGGTTGTTTTGTTTGAATTGTACTTTCCATATCTGTTTTAAAGGTATTTGTAACGACCCGTATTTTACGTGTCGATATATCGTAGGATTCTAGGTCGTTAGTGTTGATAAGTCGTCCTTAACCTAAGTCGTAGGGGAGGATAACCCGTATGCTGTTGGAGTCGCGAGGAAGTTAGATTGGAAGGTTAACTCGAGTTAGTGTTGGAGCGAGTTAACGGGTTGGTGGTCTTCGCGAGTTACGAGTTAATGAGTTAGATAGCGACTTAGGGGATGGACGAGTTAGTGGGGTTGACGACCTAAGGGGTTAGGTCGTTTGGATGTTAGGTCGTTGAGGAGTGGTGAGCGACCTAATGTGTTAATGAGGTAGTATTTGAGTCGTTAGCAAGTTAGGAAGTATGGCCGAGTCAAGGAAGCTGCCGAGTTAGCGAGTTATGACTCAAGGCTGGGACGAGTTAGTAGATATGACCGGGTTAAGGCTTTGACCGACCTAAGTAAGTTAGTAACTTATAGGGTTTTGCCGAGTTAAGGACCAGCGACTTAAGGTCTCCACCGATCTAAGGGCTAACGAGTTTGGGTGTTAGCGAGTTAGGAGACAGGTCGTGAACAACCTATAGGGGTAACGACCTAAGTTAGGTCGTTGAGCGACCTAAGGGTTAGTGTTAGGTCGGTAGGTAAGATAGGTCGTATCTCGTAACTCGTTTACGAGTTAGTAGTGATAGTTAGGTCGCTAGGGAGGATAGGTCGGCAGGCTCGATGAGTCGTAAGTCGTAACCCGTTAGGTCGTTGAGTCGTTGGGATCGATGAGTTGTGTCCCGTGTTTAGTTAGGTCGTTATAAGTGTTAAGTCGCTCAAGACTTATGCTGTTAGATCGTGTGACCCTGTGTTGGTTAGGTCGGTACCCTTGCTATATTGTTAGGTCGGCTTTGTTGATGAGTCGTTGGGGGCTTAGGTCGTTGTGTCGCGTGCATACTGTGGGCCTTAGGTCGTAATATAGTTAGGTCGTAGCATGTTAGGTCGGCAACGACCTAAAACCGAGCTACGAGTTACGACTTAAGGGGGCGACCAGCCTATAAATACGCGACCATTTCTTCACTTTTTGGCACCGGTTTTTGAAGCGACGAAGTGCTGCCATTTTGAGAGCTCGACTACAACATTTCTTCATCTCCTTTTCTCCATTCCAATCTAGTTCTAATATCCATCCAAGATCGAAGATTCAAGGGCCAAAGTTGAAGATCTTCATCCGTTCGAGTAAGATTTCATCGATTGAAACGAGATTTTTCCGGATCAAGCTTGGGTATTTGCTGTCCAGATCTGAAGTGGGTTTCTTTTGAAGTGTTCGGGTGATTCGGTGAGTGGTAGTTATCTCTCACGCGGACCCGAAGGAGTATATTGGATTGGTGGCTTGTTTGAGTGTTAAAGTTAGAGATTTCATGCATTTTTCTTAGTTCCAAGACTAGATTCATTACTTTTGAAGATGTTTACCTATGCAAGTTCAATTAACAAGTTATAGAGACAAAACCCATGTTTTATATTTGTTAGATCTATGCTAAAATCCATGATTTCATATATGTTAGACTTATGTTCATTTATTTACGAAATTGCCATTATAGTTGATATTGCTTGATTAGATCTTGTTTGAATGCTTGATTGTTTGGATGTATGATTGATTTGATTGTCTCGAGTTAGCTTGTAGTTGATTTGGGACAAGATGGTTGAAGATGATTCAAAAGCTAAGTGGAAAGGCTCTTGAATGGTGAAAGCTGCTGTGGTATATGAAGCGGATGATGAAGCTCATATGGATGGGTTCGAGGACTTTGCTATAGTTAGAGGAAGCAAAGTATGATGACGAAATGGACTTTGCCATGATATGTTGAGGCGAAGTATGATGATGAGATGGACTTTGCTAAGATGCGTTGGAGCAAAGCATGATGTGGAAGCCTTGGTTTAATCCAGACGGGATCATCCCAAGCATGTTGATTACTCGATGATGCGGTTCGAGTTGGTGGATAATGGTGGCTTGAGAGGTGCTTGAGCTGTAATGGGAATAGTCATCGAGGAGGATGACTAGAAGGCTGAGATCTTATCGTTATTGAAGGTTCTAGCAAGCTCAAAGCAAGAGTACGTTGGGTAGATCCGTTATACCCAGGCGCGGGTCATGATGACGTGCTAGTACTTTGGGTAGATTCGTTATACCTAGGCACGGGTCACGAGGACGTGCGGAGTTATGTCTAGAACCGGGGTTGCCATTAGCCCTTGACGGATGTTTGAAAGATGAGTTGGTCATTCAATTAACGATAAAATCAAGGCAATGATAACAGTGATAGCCGGAGTCATGGATGGTTGGATGTATCATCATTCGGTCTCAAGAGCGGTGTTTTCTAGGTGCTTATCTGATCTTGGTTTAGGCCTTGGGGGTTTGTATTTGGAAAACATCGACCTTGACTCGAGTGATTATTGCTTTACTTTAATTATCTGCTTTGCTATGCTTGCTTCTCCTTAGTGTGTGTCTGGAGGCTATCACTGTAGAAAGAGGTGGAGTGGGATGATTTGGGTTCCTATTCCTTTTATCCCTTATGCTCTTTTGGTATGTTTGATAGTTGATTTGCTGCTCACTAAGACTTTGTCTGACTCAAGGTTTTATGTCTCCTCTTATTACCTTGGGCTGTTCATCCATGTTTGGGATGGGCAGACTAAGTGACAGGTGATAGGTGCTGATCTTAGTAGCTCACGCTGATGATGACGAAGACGAGCAGGAGGCTTTGCATATTATTTTCATATTCTATGTACTGGATATTCCGCTGTTTGTTGATTACTCTGAGTGCTATGTAGTGAGGCTTTTTGTATTCATGATTCAGACCATGTATAAAGCTATTATGATTAGATGATGATATTCTGTTCTATGGGAGCTTCACTATATTATATTTCTCTATTGTATTTTATCCATGCGCTGTGAGTTTTACGATAGAGTCTGCGATGTTTATTTTACCCTTGACTACCGTCCATGGCTGCCTGGCACACTTTCAGCGCACCATTCCCTTGTTTCCGTGCGGAGTCATGGGCGGTCGTTTCATTTGGTATCAAAGCTTTGGTTAATCGATTTTAGCCAACGCTCGCTGACGTAACTACGTATGAGAGACGTAATTGTATTTTGATGAATGATGACTATATATAATATAGTAGTTTAGAAGGATTTGAACTCCTTATGCAGTTGTTTCTCAAGGTGTTCTAAGTCATTCCTTTTTGTAGATATTAAGGATGAGTCGAAGGGGGAGACCAGCTGCTAGGGAAGCTGTTGATTATGCTCCTATGTTTGAGGCTATGATGACTTCGATCATGAGAAGGATACCAGCTTCAGGGGCATCAGTTGATGTTGGAGTTCAAGTTCAAGCTCCAAGACCGGTGGATTTTGCTAAGCTTTGTAAGGATTATACTGCTCTTGGAGGGAGGGTTTTCTTGGGAACGGAATCGACCATTGAAGTGCAGAGATGGATGGATGCTTGTAGGAGGATCTTTGGAGATTTAGGAATTGAGGATGCAACTAAGAGGAAGCTTGCATCGAGACAACTTCAAGGGAGAGCTGCTGATTGGTGGAATTCTATCACCATAGACACTCCAGAAGAAGAGATTACTTGGGAGCAATTCCAAGTTAGATTTGAAGCCAAGTTTATCTCTACAGCTCAGAAGTCTGTTTTGTTTAAAAAGTTTGTTGATCTCAAGCAAGGTGGGAGATCGGTTCTTGAGTACGTTTCTGAGTTTGAGGCCTTGTCCAAGTATGCTCGGTCGTATATTGAATCTTCTTATCAGAAGAATGAGAAGTTTGTGACAGGCTTGGACAGTTATCTTGGAAGGCAGTTGGTGGATCATCTGGACGATCCATTTGAGAAGCTGGTGGAGAAAGCTCTCAAGCACGAGAGTTTGTTTCCTAAGGAAGTATCTGTTGTTGCTGTGACCAAGGAGGAGTCTAAACCACAACAGGGTGGAAACAAGAAGAGGACGCAGCAACAGCAGAAGGGTAAGGATGGTCAGAAGAAGCTGAAGGGGGAAAAGACCTGCTATAATTGTCGGCAGAAGGGTCATCTCTCCAAGGATTGCAAGAATCCGAAGGTGTTGTTGAAGTGCTACAACTGTGATAAGCCGGGGCACATTAAGAAGAACTGTCCGGAACCGATAAAGGACAGGCAGGTTGTGCAAGCTTGTGCTTTGGGGGCTGTCCCGTCATCTTCGAAAGCTCCTACTGCTGAAGAGAAGGGGAAGAGTGTGGTGGTTCAAGGTACTCTTTCCATTTGTGGTGTTCCAGTTAGAGTGTTGTTTGATACTGGAGCGTCGCATTCTTTTGTTTGTGATGATCTTTTAGGCCGGTTAGGTTTGGAACCGGATATTGTTGATAGGCCATTGGTTGTGACTAATCCAGTTGGGGGTTCGTCATGTTTGTGTATGATATGCCGTGGTCTAGTTGTGTCGAGTCATGATTGCTCTTTTGTTTGTTATTGTTTTGTTCTGAACTTTACGGGGTTCGGAATTATTTTGGGTATGGACTGGCTTAGGAAGTATGCGGCAAAGGTTGATTGTGAGAGGCTGGAGGTGACAGTCGGGAATGTGGAAGGGCGAAAGGTTGTGATACGATGTAAGCATGAAGAAGGCGTCTTCATGAGCTTCATGTATTCGCTGGTTGTTCCACGGGATGGACTGTCATCGGTGCCTATTGTGAATGGATTTGAGGATGCCTTTGACGAGGTCAAAGGGTTACCGCCGCATAGGGAGATCGAGTTTTGTATCGATCTAGTTGAGGGAGCCAGACCTGTTGTGATGCCTCTTAGGCGGATGGCGCCTAGGGAACAGCAAGAGTTGAAGGTGCAAGTTGATGACCTTTTACGGAAAGGATTCATTCGGCGTAGTGTGTCCGAATGGGGTGCACCGGTTGTGTTCGCAACCAAAGCGGATGGATCGTTGAGGTTGTGTGTGGATTATCGTGAGCTGAATAAGGTGACTAAGAAGAACAAGTATCCATTGCCGAGAATAGATGACTTGTTTGATCAGCTCCACGAGGCTAATGTGTTTTCTCAGATGGATTTGGCAACGGGATTTCACCAGTTAAGGGTGGCGAGGGATAGTGTGCCGAAGACTGCTTTTAGGACACCATCCAGTTTTTATGAGTGGCTGGTAATGCCGTTTGGATTGACTAACGCACCAGCATATTTCGTGGATCTTATGAATAGAGTGTTCAGAGATCAGTTGAATAAGTTTGTGCTTGTGTTCGTGGATGATATTCTGATTTATTCCAGAACTGAGGAAGAGCACAAGACGCACTTGAGGATTGTTTTGGAAATCTTGCGGAAACATCAGCTGAAGGCTAAGTTTTCGAAGTGTCACTTCTGGAAGGGTGAAGTAAGGTTCTTAGGCCATGTTATTTCTGGAAATGGAATAGCGGTTGATCCCGCTAAGGTGGCAGCGATCCAGGATTGGGTTAGACCTAAGAATGCATCCGATGTAAGAAGCTTTCTTGGATTAGCAGGATATTATCGTCGGTTTATCAAAGACTTTTCCAAGATAGCTGCACTGTTAACAGGATTGACGAAGAAGAACCAAATGTTCAGATGGGATGATAAGTGTGAGCAAGCTTTCGTAATCCTAAAAGAGCGACTAACAAGTGCTCCTGTTTTGACTATTCCAAGTGGGAATGATGAGATGGTGGTTTACACCGATGCATGTGGTACTGGACTTGGAGCAGTGCTAATGCAAAAGGATAGAGTTGTTGCGTATGCAAGTCGACAACTAAAGCCGCATGAAAAGAATTATCCAACTCATGATTTGGAGTTAGCGGCGATTGTGTTTGCTTTGAAGATGTGGAGACATTATCTATTGGGAGTTCGATTCGAGTTGTTTACAGATCATAAGTCGTTGAAGTATCTGTTCTCCCAAAAGGATTTGAATCTTCGACAGCAACGGTGGCTAGAGTTCTTGGCATCGTATGATTTTGGTATAACTTATACTCCGGGAAAAGGTAACGCAGTAGCTGATGCGTTAAGTCGAAGACATGCAAGATTGGGAGCCATGTTTTCGGAATGGAAGAGTCTCGAGTATTTGGCTGAATTTGATTTCAGGCCTAGATGTGAATTGGAACCTGAAATGTTGGCAAACTTATCGATAAGACCTACTCTTGTGGAAAGGATTGGCGAGAGCCAAAAGCGAGACGATAAGCTTGTCAAGATTATCCGTGACTTGGAATCTGGATTGGAACTAGGGAAGGATAAAGGATTCGAGGTCGATCGAGAGGGTTGGCTTCGGAAGCAAGGACGACTAGTTGTTCCAGATATAGATGAATTGAGAGATGAAGTTCTGAAGGAAAGTCATCACTCGAAGTTGACAATTCATCCAGGAGGAAATAAGATGTATCGGGATATGAAGAGAACCTATTACTGGGAAGGTATGAAGAAGGATGTTGGAAATTTTATTTCCAAGTGTATGAATTGCCAGTTGGTGAAAGCTGAGCAAAAGAAGCCCAGTGGATTGCTTCAGCCATTAGAAGTTCCTACATGGAAGTGGGAGCAAATATCAATGGATTTTATCGATGGTCTACCTAGAACCAGAGCAGGGAATGAGGGGATTTGGGTCATAGTAGATCGTTTGACCAAGAGTGCAAGATTCATTACTGTTCGATCGACTAGGACTGCATCGAAGTTGGCTGAGTTGTATGTTAAGTGGATAGTTCGATTCCATGGTGTTCCGAAGAATATAGTGAGCGACCGAGATCCTTTGTTCACTAGTGGATTTTGGAAGAGCTTCCAGGAAGTTTTGGGAACTAAGTTGTGTTTGAGTACAGCTTACCATCCCCAAACAGATGGTCAGACTGAGAGAGTCAACCGAGTTTTGGAAGATCTCCTCAGAGCATGTGTTTTGGATTTCGGAGGATCATGGGAGGATCATCTTCATTTGGTGGAGTTTGCGTATAATAACAGTTACCAGTCAAGCATTGGTATGGCACCATATGAGGCACTGTATGGAAGACCGTGTAACTCTCCGACATGTTGGTTGGAAACCGGAGAAAAGCTGATACTTGGGCCAGAGATGATTCGACAGACTACGGATTGCATAGAGATCATTCGGCAGCGAATGAAGGCAGCCCAGGATCGCCAGAAAAGTTATGAAGATAAACGTCGTAAGGATTTGGAATTCGACGTAGGAGATATGGTTTTTGTGAAGATTTCTCCTCTGAAGAATGTTATTCGATTCGGGAAGAAAGGAAAGTTGACTCCGAGATTTGTTGGACCATTTCCGATCATCGAGCGAATTGGAAAGCTCGCCTATAAATTGGAATTACCGGGAAAGATGTCGGGTGTGCACAATGTTTTTCATATATCTTATCGACGGAAGTATGTGCACGACTCAAATACGGTGGTTTCTGCTGATAGCTGTGAAGATTTGGAGGTTGATCCAGTGGTTACGAGACCTCGTAGGTCGCTTCGTGTTGTTGAAACCGACACGAAACAGCTTAGGAGAAAGACGATTACGTTGCTCAAGATACAATGGAGTGATGATGTTAACGACTGTACGTGGGAGGAGGAAGAGAGGATGAAGGCAGCTCATCCCGAACTCTTCGAGGTATGGCCCTAAGGTGTCGTGACATCTCATGAATTTGTACCTTGTTCTAACCTTAGAATTCTGCATGCTAGGCTAGAATTGGATGCATGGTTTGTTGATTGCTATGGATGGTAGGCATGCGGAATAGTTTTGGTTGCTGTTGTTTGCTTGGAATTTCGGGGGCGAAATTCCTAAGGGGGAGAGAATGTAACGACCCGTATTTTACGTGTCGATATATCGTAGGATTCTAGGTCGTTAGTGTTGATAAGTCGTCCTTAACCTAAGTCGTAGGGGAGGATAACCCGTATGTTGTTGGAGTCGCGAGGAAGTTAGATTGGAAGGTTAACTCGAGTTAGTGTTGGAGCGAGTTAACGGGTTGGTGGTCTTCGCGAGTTACGAGTTAATGAGTTAGATAGCGACTTAGGGGATGGACGAGTTAGTGGGGTTGACGACCTAAGGGGTTAGGTCGTTTGGATGTTAGGTCGTTGAGGAGTGGTGAGCGACCTAATGTGTTAACGAGGTAGTATGTTGAGTCGTTAGCAAGTTAGGAAGTATGGTCGAGTCAAGGAAGCTGCCGAGTTAGCGAGTTACGACTCAAGGCTGGGACGAGTTAGTAGATATGACCGGGTTAAGGCTTTGACCGACCTAAGTAAGTTAGTAACTTATAGGGTTTTGCCGAGTTAAGGACCAGCGACTTAAGGTCTCCACCGATCTAAGGGCTAACGAGTTTGGGTGTTAGCGAGTTAGGAGATAGGTCGTGAACAACCTATAGGGGTAACGACCTAAGTTAGGTCGTTGAGCGACCTAAGGGTTAGTGTTAGGTCGGTAGGTAAGATAGGTCGTATCTCGTAACTCGTTTACGAGTTAGTAGTGATAGTTAGGTCGCTAGGGAGGATAGGTCGGCAGGCTCGATGAGTCGTAAGTCGTAACCCATTAGGTCGTTGAGTCGTTGGGATCGATGAGTTGTGTCCCGTGTTTAGTTAGGTCGTTATAAGTGTTAAGTCGCTCAAGACTTATGCTGTTAGATCGTGTGACCCTGTGTTGGTTAGGTCGGTACCCTTGCTATATTGTTAGGTCGGCTTTGTTGATGAGTCGTTGGGGGCTTAGGTCGTTGTGTCGCGTGCATACTGTGGGCCTTAGGTCGTAATATAGTTAGGTCGTAGCATGTTAGGTCGACAACGACCTAAAACCGAGCTACGAGTTACGACTTAAGGGGGCGACCAGCCTATAAATACGCGACCATTTCTTCACTTTTTGGCACCGGTTTTTGAAGCGACGAAGTGCTGCCATTTTGAGAGCTCGACTACAACATTTCTTCATCTCCTTTTCTCCATTCCAATCTAGTTCTAATATCCATCCAAGATCGAAGATTCAAGGGCCAAAGTTGAAGATCTTCATCCGTTCGAGTGAGATTTCATCGATTGAAACGAGATTTTTCCGGATCAAGCTTGGGTATTTGCTGTCCAGATCTGAAGTGGGTTTCTTTTGAAGTGTTTGGGTGATTCGGTGAGTGGTAGTTATCTCTCACGCGGACCCGAAGGAGTATATTGGATTGGTGGCTTGTTTGAGTGTTAAAGTTAGAGATTTCATGCATTTTTCTTAGTTCCAAGACTAGATTCATTACTTTTGAAGATGTTTACCTATGCAAGTTCAATTAATAAGTTATAGAGACAAAACCCATGTTTTATATTTGTTAGATCTATGCTAAAATCCATGATTTCATATATGTTAGACTTATGCTCATTTATTTACGAAATTGCCATTATAGTTGATATTGCTTGATTAGATCTTGTTTGAATGCTTGATTGTTTGGATGTATGATTGATTTGATTGTCTCGAGTTAGCTTGTAGTTGATTTGGGACAAGATGGTTGAAGATGATTCAAAAGCTAAGTGGAAAGGCTCTTGAATGGTGAAAGCTGCTGTGGTATATGAAGCGGATGATGAAGCTCATATGGATGGGTTCGAGGACTTTGCTATAGTTAGAGGAAGCAAAGTATGATGACGAAATGGACTTTGCCATGATATGTTGAGGCGAAGTATGATGATGAGATGGACTTTGCTAAGATGCGTTGGAGCAAAGCATGATGTGGAAGCCTTGGTTTAATCCAGACGGGATCATCCCAAGCATGTTGATTACTCGATGATGCGGTTCGAGTTGGTGGATAATGGTGGCTCGAGAGGTGCTTGAGCTGTAATGGGAATAGTCGTCGAGGAGGATGACTAGAAGGCTGAGATCTTATCGTTATTGAAGGTTCTAGCAAGCTCAAAGCAAGAGTACGTTGGGTAGATCCGTTATACCCAGGCGCGGGTCATGATGACGTGCTAGTGCTTTGGGTAGATTCGTTATACCTAGGCACGGGTCACGAGGACGTGCGGAGTTATGTCTAGAACCGGGGTTGCCATTAGCCCTTGACGGATGTTTGAAAGA
Source organism: Allium cepa (assembly GCA_030765085.1). NCBI lineage: Eukaryota > Viridiplantae > Streptophyta > Magnoliopsida > Asparagales > Amaryllidaceae > Allium > Allium cepa. The sequence goes on along the minus strand of CM060940.1, from coordinate 72,700,437 downwards.
TGAGTTGGTCATTCAATTAACGATAAAATCAAGGCAATGATAACAGTGATAGCCGGAGTCATGGATGGTTGGATGTATCATCATTCGGTCTCAAGAGCGGTGTTTTCTAGGTGCTTATCTGATCTTGGTTTAGGCCTTGGGGGTTTGTATTTGGAAAACATCGACCTTGACTCGAGTGATTATTGCTTTACTTTAATTATCTGCTTTGCTATGCTTGCTTCTCCTTAGTGAGTGTCTGGAGGCTATCACTGTAGAAAGAGGTGGAGTGGGATGATTTGGGTTCCTATTCCTTTTATCCCTTATGCTCTTTTGGTATGTTTGATAGTTGATTTACTGCTCACTAAGACTCTGTCTGACTCAAGGTTTTATGCCTCCTCTTATTACCTTGGGCTGTTCATCCATGTTTGGGATGGGCAGACTAAGTGACAGGTGACAGGTGCTGATCTTAGTAGCTCACGCTGATGATGACGAAGACGAGCAGGAGGCTTTGCATATTATTTTCATATTCTATGTACTGGATATTCCGCTGTTTGTTGATTACTCTGAGTGCTATGTAGTGAGGCTTCTTGTATTCATGGTTCAGACCATGTATAAAGCTATTATGATTAGATGATGATATTCTGTTCTATGGGAGCTTCACTATATTATATTTCTCTATTGTATTTTATCCATGCGCTGTGAGTTTTACGATAGAGTCTGCGATGTTTATTTTACCCTTGACTGCCGTCCATGGCTGCCTGGCACACTTTCAGCGCACCATTCCCTTGTTTCCGTGCGGAGTCATGGGCGGTCGTTTCAGTATTTCAAGTATTTTCATTGGGTGTTGAAACAAGTCTACTAAGTACTTGAATAATTCTAGCTTTGCGCCTGATCAACGCATGGCCAGAGTCTGCAAGAACGAGGATAAACTTGTTGAAACATCAAGTTATAAAAGTATTTTCAAAAGGAAAATCTATTTCGATATAATAGTATTTTATTATAAAAGTATTATTATAAAGGTATTTATTATAAAAGTATTTTTCCCAACAAAGAAATTTTGAATTAATATTTGAAATTTAAATTCTTATGGTTCTAGATTAATTATTCATGCCCGATACTATCCTTGCATCTACCTTATCTGCTCAGTTTAGTTATTCATTTTATTCTGTTTTCTAAATCTACCTTCCTTCCTTGTTGGATATATCCTTTTTAAATATTGCTTATTTGTATACTACATTGTTTAATAGAAAATTTTAGTATTATAAATATTTTGAAGTTATTAATTTAATAAAACATGTTTAAATAAAATGATTATTGATGTATCTATAATGTTGAAAGTATCTTAAGATTTCCAAGTGAAGTTTTCAAATGAATATTTCGAGTAAAATTTATATAATTTTAAAATTTGTTGTTTATCTTGTCTTTCAATCTATTTTCTATCTGGTTGTTTTAATTCTCCTACCTCCTTCCTTTCCAGGGACGAAAAGTTTTGAGTGGGGGAGAGTGTAAAAGCCCAAATTTTAGCAATATTTTATTCTTTATTTATAACTCTGGGGTTTTATTTTTGGAAAATTTGATTGTCTAAATTTAATTATAAATAATCACCCAAGATTTTTATTAGTGTGAAAATTCTAAAATTCTTATTTTGGTTAAAACTTACATTTTTTTGAAGTTATAAATCTTTAAACTTTTAATTTTTAATCTTTTGGTTTAATTTAATATATTCGTAACAACGTTTATTTCACCTTTTGTTCTTTAAAAAAAATTGATTTTATACTTTTAAAAATTTAATATTTTATATTTTACTTATATACATTTTTGAATATAAATTTCTTAGTAAAAGTGTAAACAAATCATATTTTTATATAAGTAATAAATTTTCAAAACTTTATGTATAAATAAACCATTTAATTTCGCGTTTAAAAGGCGCGTTATTTGATGGAATAAATAATGTATATACACATACAAGAAAACGTATAAAATTTAAATCCGTTATTTTCACTTTTTTAGACAAAAATCACTACGTCTGTTGTACGCATTCTAAATTTTTTCACTTTCCTTTTACTCTCCTGATTTAATAGAAACGTTATTTACAAATTTTATAACTGTTCGCCTTTTTAATTTCTTGCCATTGTTGCCATCAACGCGAGCTTTAAATTTTAAACGCATTCAATATTGTTTAAAAATCTTATTCCAAAATCTAATCTTAGCTGACCGTTTCTTCTGCTTTAGTTCCGAACCCCATTTGCTTAAAATTTGTTAAAAATCTAGTAACCGTGTATAACAAGAAAAATCAGTGCTCAATCAAAATCGTGGCCTTTTTTTAAAAATCAATATCATATTTCTTGCCTATAACTGCTCATTAAAAATCAACGCTAGTTTAATTTCCTTTCCATTTCAAAGCGAGTTGATCTATTGACGTTCTTTCTTCTCCTTAAATCACGCTACCTCTCTGATCAAACCTATATAACTCACGCAAATATTCATTTCTCAACAAAATTTTATGTTTCTAACCTTTCCTTTCCTACGCTCCCTGATTCCACTTCTTTCTTTATGACCATTCATTATATATATACACTACAGCTGGAAAGTTATAAACGTATAAACTTAAAAACGTTTTGTATTTATTAAAAATTTAAAGCTTACCTTTAATTGTGACTTTTCTCTTTCCTTCCGTTCAAATTTAAACGCGCATCAATCAATTTCTTTAATAAATATTGCAGAATCAATGCACAGACGTTATCAATTTCATTTTATGGTGGTACATTTTTTTTACGTTTCCTACCGTTTAAATTTTAAATAATTTGCTTTTATGGGTCAGCTGAATCAAGCAACGTGGCCGTTGCTATTTATGTCTTTTATTAATTGCTACAATTATTTTCACAAAATCAAGGGTTGACCGTTACAATCACTTTTATTTATTTATTCACTTAAAATTTGGTAGCCTATTCATTTTCTTCCGTTATATTTTCCTGAAAACATGCGGTTCATCCCTATTTATTTTCACTTTCACTTCTCTTTTCTCTAGATCTGTTCGTTCCCCTCCCTACTTTTCTTTGAAAAAAAAGCAGACTGAAGCATGCGGCTGCCACCATTATTTGCATCCTCCACTTCACCTTTCTTCCAAACCTCCTCATCAAATGAAACCCATCACCTCGCTTTACGGTTGCTTCTATTTGATCAGTGAGGTATAGGCGTGTAAGCACATATATGTTTTGATTTATACTCGTAATTACATGTTTTTTTTGTTAGTTGTGATATACATACTATTTATATAAGTATTTAATACTATTTTTTTAAAAGTTTATTTTCATAACATGACAGTGTATATTTATATATAGTTTCTATTTGATCTTCCTCACAGCTTATAATTCATGTTAATATTTTGAATTATGTATGCGACATTTTGAAGGGAACATACTATAAAATAAGTATCTTTCATTTTTAATAAGAATATATATATATATTGTGTTTTATATTTCAATATGGGTTAGCTTCTATTTGTTGATATCAGGTTTCCTATAATATGGCTATTCGCTTATGTAAGTCATATATTTGTTTTGTTACAGACTATATAAAATACTTTAATATATGTATATTATGCGGTTTGTTACCATATGGGTTTCTATGTGGTACTGACTTATTTAGTTGATGATTGTATATATTTTGTTACAGTATTATATTTATACCATTTTGGATTTGAGACGATTCTATAAATACTCTACTTTATAAGTTATTTTAATACACATATATAATTTGGAAATTTATATAGGTCGAATATAATATGTCATTGAATGTAAAAATATGGATGGATTTAAATTATATATATACAACATTTAATATATATATATATATATAAATAGTTATATATATATATTAGAAAAAAGTTTTCTTTTAGGTATTCATATTTAAACATTTATTTTATCTTTTTGAGAATACATATATACTAGTTATATAAATTTAGTATAAATGTAACGTTTGCGATTTTTCGTTGCCGAAAAACCGAATATTTATGGATTTTAAAAAGAATTTAAGAAAAGAAAAGGAAAGAAAAGAAGAGAAAAAGATGGAAGATTTGAAAATAGAGAGCAGAGAAAATAGAAAAGAGAACAGGAAACAACAGAATCACATCAGAATCTCACAATTCGCAGCGGAACAACATATAATAATAAATGAATAATCTTTAAACAAAGAACTATATCAGTTATTACATTACATCACATTTCATTACATCATATCATCATCAGAGTGTACAACAATATACAACAACAAACAGCGGAAAAAGAAATACTATATAAACTAGTAATACGCCATGCCATCCATCTTGCCTCCAGCAATTCCTGAATATCCAGAATATCCTGATAAACCTTAACTCTTGACTGCCCGTGTGGAAATTGGTGGGCATCCAAAGTTTAGGAAGGAAAACAATAAACTCCAAGTCAGTCATGAGACTGGTGTGAGAACTCAAAACAGTTTATTTATCTTTAAAATCAAAATAGAGGAATATTTTTTTTAATTCAATTCGCAATGCTTTTAAAAATGAGACTACCATAAGGCCTCCCGCACACACACACATGCAAACGCAGAATCGGAGGAGATTTCTCCTTATGATAGTCAAAGATGCTTGATACGCATTTAAAATAACATTTGATATTATTACTAGTGCATAGTGTAGGGGAAAAATTCATTTTGAAAGTAGAATATAAATCTTAGCCAACATACGACCATTATCGTATGCCTACTATAGCTACCATCCAAACAGTGTTGCGACACCATAAGTGAATGATAGGTTCTACAACTAATACCGTACAAGTTTCGTATTGTTTCTTTGGATTTCCAACAAATGGTCAGGCCAAGGAACTTCCCATTGCCACATGAGAATGCCTCTGGAAAGACATCCCCGAGAACCAAACCGGAACTCTGCCAACACAAGGTCGGGTTACCCCTAACTGGGTAACTACTGACACGAGCACGCCATTCCCCGATCGTAAACGACCTTTCTCACGGGATCCCGAAAGCCAACAACCACAAAGTAATAAATTCGTAGTAACCACATAGGTTAAATATCTGGGCTCCATACCATGATACCACCTCTATCCAGAAGGAAATGTACATACCCTAAAGGGTGCTACCCTTCATAACCTTGCTGCATCTTTCCTGTTTTGACCATTTTCGGGGTGTGAGGTTCGACGAAGTCACGTCCACAAAAACATACTTTATACAAAAGCCAAGCTTTGGGTCAACAAATGATCAACACAATGATCACTAAGATAGACGATCAAATAAACGATCCTATCACAATAATCAACACAATGATCATTTCAGCATCACTCAGCATGTCACATTACCAAATTGGGAATATATCGCTGATAACTTCAACTATATAACCTCTGAGCTCGTACGTCTCAGAGAAGGGTGTTAAGCTAAAAGAATAAATTCTTTGCCACCAACAGAAATATATTTGAAAGAAATCGGCTTTATATCTCAACTTGTAATGTCAGACACACAATCCATACGAGTTTGTTCCGGGATCGAACAAAACCGAAGGCACTTACAAAGAAGTCCTTGCAATCCGGATATTCACAATCCTGATCGGATTCACCATCACATATGGAGAACTCTATACCGGAGCAACTCGGTGCAGAGTAAATCGACAGGTCATCCTATCGCTCTCGCAAATACCGGGTCTTCAACACCGATCTTCAATGCAATTATAACGACGTATCACATATTCGGAATGGGTTATACGACCCCATGGTCCTTTCCCGGTTAACTCGAATAGTGAGCGCTTATTCAAAAATAAGTGTAGCATTCACATTCAAACAAATCACATCAATTACCCATTCAAAGGGAAATATTGATAGTCGGTTATTGAACTATCAATGGATATGCACACATCACCAGTTTCCAAATAATTTTCCAAATTATTTATTTTCCAAAATATCTTTACCAGATATATTACTTCATACTTCAAAAATAAATCAATATTTATTTTTAAACAATTTCCACTTTTCATTTATATATTCCATAATGAATTTATATTTCAAAATATCCATGCATATACGATTTCAATTATCCATTTCAATTTATCTTCAAAAAGATAAATTCTAATTATTCACTTCATATTGGAAAACATTCCCATACTTATTTATTCATAAGTAATTCACAAATTTTATTTATTTTCAACACTTGGAAAATATTCAATATACTTCAATCGAGATTAAGTATATATTTCATTCTTTAAGGAAATCATTCTCTTAAACATATTTATTTGGGCCAAAACGAATGTTACGTAAAACATTGTTACGACAACCCAAAATCACTAGTATAGGGATTCGAAATTAAAATAGATATATAAATCCCAATACTATACAAAACATTTCCTTTCGGAAATCATTTACTATAACAACAGTGTTATAGTCCATTATTTCCTTCTATTTCTCGAAAACGTCTATTTCAACAATAAATGTTGAAATCTATGGTTTCGAATCTCAATACATTTTAAAACATCATTAGATCGTTTTAATTCTATTTAAAACATCACATTCAAAACAATTTCTTTAACGTGTTATTCACTATTCAAAAACGTGAATATACTTCATTAACAATTTCATCCTTTTATTCATTTTAATTCAAAGGATTATTCACTATTCAAAAACGTGAATATACTACGTTAACAAATTTCATCCTTTTATTCATTTTATTTTAAAGGATCACTCACAGTCAAAATGTGAATATAACTCCATTAATAGGTTTTAACAATTTACTTATCAAAATAAGTTGTTTGCGGATTTATAAAACAACGTTTATAAATTCCATTTCTATTTACTTATAAAAACTTCCTTTTTATAAACTCTTTTATTAACCTATCCCAGTTTATAACTCAAGTATAAACTAAAAGTTCATATTATAAGTTAAATACTTACAAAACGATTATTTTACAAAATCGTTCCTCTAAAGACTTTCCAAACCATAAATCTTATAACTTATAAGATTCATTTATTTAACCAAATCTATTCTTTCAATAACTTCACAAATTTATAAATCTTACTATTTATAAATTTTATTTATAACTTCACAGTTTATAATTTTATAAATTTCATTCTTTAATGAAATTCATTTTCACTTCATTCAAACACTTATAAAAACTCGTTTTATAATGTCCATATTTCAATTTATAAATATCCATTTATAAATCTCTTAATATAAATCAATTTATATTATCCTTTTAAAACGTCTTTAATCTCCTTTATTATTTCACCATTTTGATTCATAAAATAATTAAATTTTATAAATCCTATATTTAAACTTTTCACAATAAATTCTAAAATCCCGATTAAACTATTTTATAAAATCGTTAGCATCATATTCTCAAAAATCAGTTTTTAACTATATTTCTTAAAAATCATAATTTTTATAACTTTAAAAATTATAACGTTTATTTATTTAAAATGAATCAATTCCAAAAATATAGCATATTTTCAAAAATCACTTTATAAATCATTTTAAAATTCCAAATTTGGTCCAATGATGCTACATACCAAATAGTCAATCACGACAACAACGATATCATATATCGATATGATAATCAATCAAATATTAAAATATCTGAAATCAAATAAAAACTGTTGAGGAATCCAGTTGGATCCCTCCAACCTGTTTTCCTGCATCCACAAACATTAGCACAATACCAATTTCGCTCCAGTACGAAATTATCGCGGTATATGTTCTTATTAAATATTATCCGCTTAATAACGGCGCAATAGAGTCTCATCCGCTAAACAAAAAATGCGGGAAATCAATAATTCCAATATATACATATGCCAATATATATATATTGCTATTATATATAATACCAATTTCACTGTTTATGAAATATTCGCGGTATATGTTTTTAATAAATAACATCCGCTTACTAACGGCGCATAATGTCTATTTTAACAATCAATAGATAACAGTCATCATTCAAACATGCATTCAAATATTTTAAATTTAACTATTTAAAATAAAATCGAAACTGATTCGATTGAGTGAGAAGTTCTCACCTTGATTTTAAATTCCGTTTTAGCGATTTATTTCGAATAAAATTAAACGGACGTTTAATTTTACCCAAAATTCTCACTAACTCCAAACGACTCCAAACTAACTCCATCGCGTAGTGCTCGTCCATACGATTCCAACGCAACTGGTTTCGCGCGTTTTCGACCTCGTATGAAAAAGTTATGCATTTTTGAAGTTACACGAGTTAATAAAGCATATAAATTACAACATTTATTTAAAACTTTTAACCTATGCTACATCAGCCATTGGATCTGCAATCCCCTCATCTGGACCGTCCCCCCTTCTCTCCTCTTCACGTTTTGGCTACAGGCACATCAAAACGCAAGAACCCATACTTGATCAAACTAGGGTTTAACCTTTCAACCTCATCTCTCGACGAAATCACATCAAACCACCGCCATCTCGAAGCTCCTTCCACCACCTATGCACGGCCTGAACCCTGGCCAACTCGGCCTCACCCTCCTCCTCGTTTTGCGTGCGCAGGCCGACCACTTCATGGTCAATTTCCCGTTGATTCGTGAAGCCATTCGCGATCTCCACCGTTGATCTTGTAGTTCGTGTTGCCCTCTTCAACATTGTAGTTGAACGTTTCTTGTAAATGTAAACGGATTTGAAGTTATCGAGGGAGGAAGAAGAGACAATTCTGGCCATTGGTGATAAATGTGGCGGCTAGGGTTTAATTTTTTTTTTTTATTATGAAGGGTGTGGGTGTGTATTTATAGAATTTCGTTCGACACTATTCATCCGGAAATTCCGAACTCCGATTTACGCGCCGTAACCAGCGTTTCTAGGGTTTACCCCGCGTTCCGGACACAATGGAACAGGTTTCGAAAGCTAATTCGGATATCTGTGCGAGTTATGGCTATAAACGCTCAATTTAAATTAAACCGATTTAAGCGATTTTCTAGGCGTTTTAATTTGTACCGGACAAACGGTAAATCCAATTGACTTGAAATTTGAAACCTTGCAAAAATATCACATTATGGATCCGATGAAACTGGTTTCGTCGAAATCCGAGACTTTTTGAAAAATGGCTATTTTCACTCGTCAAATTTAAATTAAAAATAAATCGATGCGTTTCGAGCTGCCACGATCAAACGGTAACTCCGATTGACACGAAAATTGAAATCCGGTAATAACTAACCATTACGGATCCAATGGAACTGGTTTCGTTTAATTATGAGACTGTTCAAAAATTGACTATTTTACTAGCGATTTTAATATTAAAATATTCAATTTTCACAAATTAACTTTTAATTTGATTTTAAAAGTTCGAAAATATTGTTCTAACTTCCATATGATAAAATAAAATTTTACAAATCATTTTCAATCATATTTAACTATATTTTCAATTATTTCCATAATTTAACGTATTAAATTATCGATTTAATAATCCAATTAAATCCAATAATTCAAATTAAAATTTATTTGACTTATAAATTCACTTATTAATATTTAAAATAAATTAAATATTCAAATTTTAATTAACAAAAATTCTGGGTCGTTACAATCTTCCCCCCTTAAAAGAATTTCGTCCTCGAAATTAACTAGTAAGAAAAATTACAGAAGCTATTAATTTTCCCAAAATTCATAGTCAAACTTCTTACAAATCTTTACTAAGTTTTCGAAATCATACTTAGTTATCTTTTCAAAAACAACTACCATTGTTTAACTTTCAATTCCAAAATCAAAGTTATAGTTTTCACAATTTTCCAATTTTTTTAAAATTTTTCTAACGCCTTAAATTTCCGGAAAAATTCGCCATAGTCTCCTTTGCGCGGCTCGATCCGAAAAAAAATGACAGTATATATATCACAAATATACATCTCATCAAGTAATGAGGCATCCCGAAGGGAAAAAAGTGTAAAAGTACGGTATGTAATCCGAGATATGTACCTTATATTTTATTAGCGAGCCTATACGGCTAATATAGCGCAAAAGCGAGCTCCAAATGCGAAGCAAACGCGATCCGCACCTACTAATCACTCAACAAACAACATGAGAACATGCATATAGACAATAGTATCAATATACATCATATAGTAACATAATAACTATACATGCCAACATAGCGAATGCAACAAAACAACAAATGCAAACATCAACCAACTAACATCCAACAATTCATAACCAATATATATTCATTCATATTCTCGTTAATATTCAATGAATTGGTTTTTCAATTTAATCACATTTGATTCATTAACAGTGGATGTTCTTATTAACATTCATTCTCAATTAGTTTATATTCACTAATTTATATTCAATTTGGTTCACTTCCAAATCAAATTCAATTCTATTCAAATTTATTTACTTTTAATTTGAATTCAATTACTTTGGCTTTCAATTTTATTAAATCAATTTCATTAACACTAAATGAATTTTATACAATCAACTAACAATCATATAACAACCAATGTATATTTATTACAACCAAATTCCTTTGCTTACAATTGGTTTAATTTAATTGATTTTCATTCAAACTTTCAACTTTCTAATAACATTAGATTTTAATGAATTAACACTTATATTCATTATTTCATTTCAACTTATTCACATTTAATTGATTAATATTCAATCCATTCATTCAATTCAATTACAAAATCGAATTTCATTTACATAACTTAATTCCCACTTGTAAATAAATTCAGATTTCAATTCTAAAGTAAATTTCCATTTAATCTTTAAATTCACTTTTATTTACAACTCATATTCATAAATATATTCATATAGTTTCACTTCTCATATATATAAGTTTATTTCACAATTGTAAATCACATTAATTATAATTCAATTCTTTATAATTCATTTTACTTATACAATCATTCTTCAATTTAGATTATTCAAACAACTAAACAATCAACTTATATACACTTTGATAATTCTGAAAAATTATTTCTTTATATATTAAATATAATCAAGTAAAATTATTTCATTTACCCAATTTAAAATCAATATTGTGCCGAATTGTTCTATTCAAGTGTTTAGAAACCCCTTCGATTCAGTTTCGAAGCTGCGCCGACGAAGGTTCATATACCACTCAACAAACCAATCATCACAATATAAAACAATTTTATATATTCACTAACAAATACGCTCTCATAGCTATTATTACACTCAAACTCATTCTAGAATACTGCTGACTCTATCTCTAACGAGTAATACCCAACAGAACCATGGTTGTCGCTTAACCATATGCTCCGATACCAACTGTAACGTTTGCGATTTTTCGTTGCCGAAAAACCGAATAGTTATGGATTTTAAAAAGAATTTAAGAAAAGAAAAGGAAAGAAAAGAAGAGAAAACGATGGAAGATTTGAAAATAGAGAGCAGAGAAAATAGAAAAGAGAACAGGAAACAACAGAATCACATCAGAATCTCACAATTCGCAGCGGAACAACATATAATAATAAATGAATAATCTTTAAACAAAGAACTATATCAGTTATTACATTACATCACATTTCATTACATCATATCATCATCAGAGTGTACAACAATATACAACAACAAACAGCGGAAAAAGAAATACTATATAAACTAGTAATACGCCATGCCATCCATCTTGCCTCCAGCAATTCCTGAATATCCAGAATATCCTGATAAACCTTAACTCTTGACTGCCCGTGTGGAAATTGGTGGGCACCCAGAGTTTAGGAAGGAAAACAATAAACTCCAAGTCAGTCATGAGACTGGTGTGAGAACTCAAAACAGTTTATTTATCTTTAAAATCAAAATAGAGGAATATTTTTTTAATTCAATTCGCAATGCTTTTAAAAATGAGACTACCATAAGGCCTCCCGCACACACACACATGCAAACGCAGAATCGGAGGAGATTTCTCCTTATGATAGTCAAAGATGCTTGATACACATTTAAAATAACATTTGATATTATTACTAGTGCATAGTGTAGGGGAAAAATTCATTTTGAAAGTAGAATATAAATCTTAGCCAGCATACGACCATTATCGTATGCCTACTATAGCTACCATCCAAACAGTGTTGCGACACCATAAGTGAATGATAGGTTCTACAACTAATACCGTACAAGTTTCGTATTGTTTCTTTGGATTTCCAACAAATGGTCAGGCCAAGGAACTTCCCATTGCCACATGAGAATGCCTCTGGAAAGACATCCCCGAGAACCAAACCGGAACTCTGCCAACACAAGGCCGGGTTACCCCTAACTGGGTAACTACTGACACGAGCACGTCATTCCCCGATCGTAAACGACCTTTCTCACGGGATCCCGAAAGCCAACAACCACAAAGTAATAAATTCGTAGTAACCACAAAGGTTAAATATCTGGGCTCCATACCATGATACCACCTCTATCTAGAAGGAAATGTACATACCCTAAAGGGTGCTACCCCTCATAACCTTGCTGCATCTTTCCTGTTTTGACCATTTCCGGGGTGTGAGGTTCGACGAAGTCACATCCACAAAAACATACTTTATACAAAAGCCATGCTTTGGGTCAACAAATGATCAACACAATGATCACTAAGATAGACGATCAAATAAACGATCCTATCACAATAATCAACACAATGATCATTTCAGCATCACTCAGCATGTCACATTACCAAATTGGGAATATATCACTGATAACTTCAACTATATAACCTCTGAGCTCGTACGTCTCAGAGAAGGGTGTTAAGCTAAAAGAATAAATTCTTTGCCACCAACAGAAATATATTTGAAAGAAATCGGCTTTATATCTCAACTTGTAATGTCAGACACACAATCCATACAAGTTTGTTCCGGGATCGAACAAAACCGAAGGCACTTACAAAGAAGTCCTTGCAATCCGGATATTCACAATCCTGATCGGATTCACCATCACATATGGAGAACTCTATACCGGAGCAACTCGGTGCAGAGTAAATCGACAGGTCATCCTATCGCTCTCGCAAATACCGGGTCTTCAACACCGATCTTCAATGCAATTATAACGACGTATCACATATTCGGAATGGGTTATACGACCCCATGGTCCTTTCCCGGTTAACCCGAATAGTGAGAACTTATTCAAAAATAAGTGTAGCATTCACATTCAAACAAATCACATCAATTACCCATTCAAAGGGAAATATTGATAGTCGGTTATTGAACTATCAATGGATATGCACACATCACCAGTTTCCAAATAATTTTCCAAATTATTTATTTTCCAAAATATCTTTACCAGATATATTACTTCATACTTCAAAAATAAATCAATATTTATTTTTAAACAATTTCCACTTTTCATTTATAAATTCCATAATGAATTTATATTTCAAAATATCCATGCATATATGATTTCAATTATCCATTTCAATTTATCTTCAAAAAGATAAATTCTATTTATTCACTTCATATTGGAAAACATTCCCATACTTATTTATTCATAAGTAATTCACAAATTTTATTTATTTTCAACACTTGGAAAATATTCAATATACTTCAATCGAGATTAAGTATATATTTCATTCTTTAAGGAAATCATTCTCTTAAACATATTTATTTAGGCCAAAACGAATGTTACGTAAAACATTGTTACGACAACCCAAAATCACTAGTATAGGGATTCGAAATTAAAATAGATATATAAATCCCAATACTATGCAAAACATTTCCTTTCGGAAATCATTTACTATAACAACAGTGCTATAGTCCATTATTTCCTTCTATTTTCTCGAAAACGTCTATTTCAACAATAAATGTTGAAATATATGGTTTCGAATCTCAATACATTTTAAAACATCATTAGATCGTTTTAATTCTATTTAAAACATCACATTCAAAACAATTTCTTTAACGTGTTATTCACTATTCAAAAACGTGAATATAATTCATTAACAATTTCATCCTTTTATTCATTTTAATTCAAAGGATTATTCACTATTCAAAAACGTGAATATACTACGTTAACAAATTTCATCCTTTTATTCATTTTATTTTAAAGGATCACTCACAGTCAAAATGTGAATATAACTCCATTAATAGGTTTTAACAATTTACTTATCAAAATAAGTTGTTTGCGGATTTATAAAACAACGTTTATAAATTCCATTTCTATTTACTTATAAAAACTTCCTTTTTATAAACTCTTTTATTAACCTATCCCAGTTTATAACTCAATTATAAACTAAAAGTTCATATTATAAGTTAAATACTTACAAAACGATTATTTTACAAAATCGTTCCTCTAAAGACTTTCCAAACCATAAATCTTATAACTTATAAGGTTCATTTATTTAACCAAATCTATTCTTTCAATAACTTCACAAATTTATAAATCTTACTATTTATAAATTTTATTTATAACTTCACAGTTTATAATTTTATAAATTTCATTCTTTAATGAAATTCATTTTCACTTCATTCAAACACTTATAAAAACTCGTTTTATAATGTCCATATTTCAATTTATAAATATCCATTTATAAATCTCTTAATATAAATCAATTTATATTATCCTTTTAAAACGTCTTTAATCTCCTTTATTATTTCACCATTTTGATTCATAAAATAATTAAATTTTATAAATCCTATATTTAAACTTTTCACAATAAATTCTAAAATCCCGATTAAACTATTTTATAAAATCGTTAGCATCATATTCTTAAAAATCAGTTTTTAACTATATTTCTTAAAAATCATAATTTTTATAACTTTAAAAATTATAACGTTTATTTATTTAAAATGAATCAATTCCAAAAATATAGCATATTTTCAAAAATCACTTTATAAATCATTTTAAAATTCCAAATTTGGTCCAATGATGCTACATACCAAATAGTCAATCACGACAACAACGATATCATATATCGATATGATAATCAATCAAATATTAAAATATCTGAAATCAAATAAAAACTGTTGAGGAATCCAGTTGGATCCCTCCAACCTGTTTTCCTGCATCCACAAACATTAGCACAATACCAATTTCGCTCCAGTACGAAATTATCGCGGTATATGTTCTTATTAAATATTATCCGCTTAATAACGGCGCAATAGGGTCTCATCCGCTAAACAAAAAATGCGGAAAATCAATAATTCCAATATATACATATGCCAATATATATATATATATATATATATATATATATTGCTATTATATATAATACCAATTTCACTGTTTATGAAATATTCGCGGTATATGTTTTTAATAAATAACATCCGCTTACTAACGGCGCATAATGTCTATTTTAACAATCAATAGATAACAGTCATCATTCAAACATGCATTCAAATATTTTAAATTTAACTATTTAAAATAAAATCGAAACTGATTCGATTGAGTGAGAAGTTCTCACCTTGATTTTAAATTCCGTTTTAGCGATTTATTTCGAATAAAATTAAACGGACGTTTAATTTTACCCAAAATTCTCACTAACTCCAAACGACTCCAAACTAACTCCATCGCGTAGTGCTCGTCCATACGATTCCAATGCAACTGGTTTCGCGCGTTTTCGACCTCGTATGAAAAAGTTATGCATTTTTGAAGTTACACGAGTTTATAAAGCATATAAATTACAACATTTATTTAAAACTTTTAACCTATGCTACATCAGCCATTGGATCTGCAATCCCCTCATCTGGACCGTCCCCCCTTCTCTCCTCTTCACGTTTTGGCTACAGGCACATCAAAACGCAAGAACCCATACTTGATCAAACTAGGGTTTAACCTTTCAACCTCATCTCCCGACGAAATCACATCAAACCACCGCCATCTCGAAGCTCCTTCCGCCACCTATGCACGGCCTGAACCCTGGCCAACTCGGCCTCACCCTCCTCCTCGTTTTGCGTGCGTAGGCCGGCCACTTCATGGTCAATTTCCCGTTGATTCGTGAAGCCATTCGCGATCTCCACCGTTGATCTTGTAGTTCGTGTTGCCCTCTTCAACATTGTAGTTGAACGTTTCTTGTAAATGTAAACGGATTTGAAGTTATCGAGGGAGGAAGAAGAGACAATTCTGGCCATTGGTGATAAATGTGGCGGCTAGGGTTTAGAATTTTTTTTTTATTATGAAGGGTGTGGGTGTGTATTTATAGAATTTCGTTCGACACTATTCATCCGGAAATTCCGAACTCCGATTTACGCGCCGTAACCAGCGTTTCTAGGGTTTACCCCGCGTTCCAGACACAATGGAACAGGTTTCGAAAGCTAATTCGGATATCTGTGCGAGTTATGGCTATAAACGCTCAATTTAAATTAAACCGATTTAAGCGATTTTCTAGGCGTTTTAATTTGTACCGGACAAACGGTAAATCCAATTGACTTGAAATTTGAAACCTTGCAATAATATCACATTACGGATCCGATGAAACTGGTTTCGTCGAAATCCGAGACTTTTTGAAAAATGGCTATTTTCACTCGTCGAATTTAAATTAAAAATAAATCGATGCGTTTCGAGCTGCCACGATCAAACGGTAACTCCGATTGACACGAAAATTGAAATCCGGTAATAACTAACTATTACGGATCCAATGGAACTGGTTTCGTTCAATTCTGAGACTGTTCAAAAATTGACTATTTTACTAGTCGATTTTAATATTAAAATATTCAATTTTCGCAAATTAACTTTTAATTTGATTTTAAAAGTTCTAAAATATTGTTCTAACTTCCATATGATAAAATAAAATTTTACAAATCATTTTCAATCATATTTAACTTTATTTTCAATTATTTCCATAATTTAACGTATTAAATTATCGATTTAATAATCCAATTAAATCCAATAATTCAAATTAAAATTTATTTGACTTATAAATTCACTTATTAATATTTAAAATAAATTAAATATTCAAATTTTAATTAACAAAAATTCTGGGTCGTTACAATAAAGGTGTTAGTATATATATTTTTTAAGTGTATGTTGATTTTAAAAAAAATGTAAGCTTGATTTATTTATTTATTTATATGTTTGAAAAACATGTAAATTAAATTTGTGATGTTTGAACTTAGAATATAAATTTCATATGTGTATATATAGTTATAGGTGGTTATAAAAGTTCGCTTATAGCATTTATCTTCATCGTTCCAGTTCTGATCTGATCCGTTTCATCAATTTGAGCCAATCATCTTTGATCGTTGAATTCGTGCCAATTTTGCTTTGCTTGGATTTGAAATTTAATTTCAGTATCGGTATCAGTGTGCGTATCCGTGTCTCCTTCTATATTCTCTAGCCTCGAAAGGTGAGCAATCACTCATGATTCACATTTTTATATTCATTAAATTTGATTTCAGTTGAACCGACAATTGAAATATGCTGCTGTAGTTATTTAAATTTGTTATATATGCTATTATCTGTAACTGTTCACCTGCGGGATATGACACCATATCCTGTTGTTTATAGTATATTGCTATTGATGATATATGCCTGTTATTTTATTGTATTTTCTTTTATCACTCTGCAAGCTCCCTGTAGTTTAGAAATCACTATAGGTTGAAAAGATACATACCCAAACAGACTTTAGAATAGGAGAAAATCATTATGGGTTGAAATGATAAACCCAAGCGATTTTCATTTAATTGAATTTGGGATTACGGGTTGAAATGATATCTACCCATATATATTTAGCATACGGATTGAAATGATAAATATCCGTAGCACTTGTCTATATGATAGGAAATATATACAGACACCTTTGGTCCATATAAATATTTTGAAAATAATTTCTATAATTTTGGAAACAGATATATGGTTTAATAAATTTGATTCTTATGATATTATATAAATGAAAATTGTATATATAGATTTAGTAGTAATATTTGATTTAAATTAGATTGATTTAATACATATAATATGGTTAAGTATTTATGTAAATCTATATTTCAAATAGATTCTCTTGTAATAAATTGAATAATTAAGATTGGGAGATAAATTTGGGTTTATAAAAATGGTATTTAAGTAAGGATTTATTTAATTAAATCAATTTGCGGGAAATTTAAAGGGTATGATTTTATAACTGGATTTTTGATTTAAGTGATTTAATGAATATTTCACGTTTAAATAAATTAAAGAAAATATTGAGTAAAATATAATTTAAGGTTACTCAAATGATATTGAATCTAATAAGGGAGTATTTCAAGACTAAATAATAATGAGGTTAAATCGAGATCTATATGAAACTGTTATATAGAACATTTAAATATTAAAGCCTTGAACTATATTGAAATTTAAATGGCTTATGTTGAGATTCGGATCTGTATTTGAAATCAACGTAGTTGAATTTGTTATTTAGCAACTAAATTAATTAAAATGAAAATTTAGGTTGAACTAAATTTGAATTTATTATTTAGAAAACTAAATTGAATGGGAAGGTCGGGTTGATGTTGGAACGATTTGTTAAGTTGAGGAAATTGAAAATACTTTACTGTATAAATTATTTAATATATATAAATACTATTTTGGGAAATATAGAGATATTTGAAGTGAAAATGAGATTTGGTTTTGAAGTATAAATTAAGCTGAAATGACCACGGTGTTATAGTGTATATTTCTACCTTGTGGAAAGTTCCATGGACCCTTAGAGGATGGTTATCCCAAACATCCTTTAAGTTATTTGTATTTCAGTTGATATTTCACTTGAGTTGGATTTATTGATATAAGAATGTTAATCCTGACTCGAGTGTTTTGTGTTTTGCTTTACGTTCGGGTCAGACTGAGTGATACAGCATTTGAGACTCACCTTTGGAGTTTGGAGCTTCATTTGGAAATCCAACCATCGATTCAAATTCCAGCCTTTCCAGTTGATTGGTTCAGAGAAGTCATCTGTTGCATTGGAGACTTCACTGCATTTGAACTATTCGGTTGTATTTTTCTAACTCTGATGTATATAGTAGCTTCATGAACTACTATTCTTTATCTATTCCTGTGACGACCCGGAAATTTTAACAAATTAAATTGGAATAATTAATTGATTTTAAATATTTAAAAGGTTATTTTTAACTTGAATTCAAGATATCAATATTTACTTGATAATTAAATCACTGAATTATATAGTTTAAATGTTGAATTTAATAATTGAAATTGGAAAAATGGTTGAATTTGTAATTTCTAAGCCCATTAAAAATAATTTGAAGGCTTATGAAATTCATATTGATGATACTGAAGATAATAGAATGGATGAAATTTAAATTAAAGGTGATTTGCTCAGTTTTGAAAATATATCGTTTAAATCGATATTTTAAAAATAGCCTTCCGAGGCACAGTCTCGGAATTTGACAAAACCAGTTCCATTGGATCCGTAATAGTTAGCAATTATCGGATTTCAATTTTCATAGCAATTGGAATTGTCGTTTGACCCTGGCAGCTCAAACGTTTTGAAATTGTTTTAATCGAGTTAATTCGAAATTGATCGTTTTTCTTCTGTAACTCGTGCATTTGATCGAATTAGCTTTCGAAACACGTTCCATTGTGTTCGGAACGCGGGTAAAACCTTATAATCGCCCAGTGGCCTTCCTTAAGAGGAGTTCGAAATTTTAAGTAGCAATCGATGATGCAATTTGGAAGCTTTATATAATATAATAAAATTTAACGTACATTAGCCAGAGATATTTTCATTTACAAGCGTAGTTGAGAAGCTTCCCAATTGATATTTTATCTTCGTCCTCCTCGAACCTTCAAACAGAAATCAACTTATATAAAAATAAATGAAATCAATGGCCGATATAAAAGAAAAGAACAACAAATTTTTATCCAGAACCTCGTTCTTTCCTCTTCTACTCTCGTTCAAAATCAAAGAACGACGAACGTTCCTCTGGAATTTAGGGCAGTTGATCTCGAAACCTGACTCGATCAGGTCGACGCGAGCGGTGAAATTGGATTGAGCTTCGCAACTCAAATTCGAACCTAGTTTCGATTGGAGGCAGGTTTTCGACGGCAGTGGAACGTTAGTGGTCGCGATTCATAGAGAGTCGCGGCATAGCGATGCTCGAAGGTCGTTGACCACGTTGTGCTCAGGTGGTGGTGGATTTTGATTTGGCGTCGCTCGAACTCGAGATGCACTGTAAAGTCGCCTTTTTGTGGCTGCAGGGTTTGGGTTGGTGAAGTTCGACATCGGTGGATGTCACGAAGGAGGCTACTGGTGATTTGGGGTCACCTGGGTTGCTCGCTTTGCAGTCTAAAATCATGGAGTAACAGGTCGAACATGAATTTGGACTGTTGGCCAGTAGCGAACGCGAGCGTAGGAGGTATAATTTCTGTAATTTAGTTAAATTGTATTTTTTCTTGTTAGTTATGTAAGTAAAATTCTACTTACTGGTTAAATTTAAAATATATATTTTCAAGCCTGAAAAAAAAAATATAAGTACTAATGTGGTTAACTTAGCTTATTTAATTATTTTAGGCATTAAAAATAAGTTATTAAAGGAAGATTAGGTTAAACAAAATTCGTAGTTAACTATATCAATAATTGGCAATTAATTATTTGATTAATTCAAATAGTAATGAATCGTATAACTGTTTATACAAGGTTTAAATCTGAAGGGAACAAATCGAGATCAGATTGGAATTGCAAAATCAAAGGTGAGTAATCTCACGCACTGGATTTTATTTAAATTTAAATGGTTAAATTTAGATAATTGTAGGATTGATTGAATTATTGGATGTGCACTGATGATTTGATGATTTTTGTTTTGGTTGGTCCTCGTGTTAATTGTTGATTGACTCGAAGCATATGGAATTTAAATTGTTTAAACTTAAATCATAAATAAGGAAATAGTTTATTTAAAAAAAAATCAAATAGGATGTAATAAATTAGTGATTCATTAAATTAGTAGGATAATTGAAATGGATAATTAATTAATTTAATAAATAAATGATTTGGGTTATTTAATCCAGTAATTAAAGGATTTAATAAATAATAAATTCAGTAGTAAGTAAATTAACTAAGTATAAGTAATTCAGAATAAATCATTTGATTGTGTGATAAATAATTACTTAATGTAATTAATAAAATGCAGTTACTTTGTGAAATTTATCAAGAAATTTATCAAGAATATTTAATTAAGGGTTAACTGATTTATTGATGAAGTAAATAAAGGATTAGTTAATTACATCTTGAGTTTAATTGAGAATTGATAAATATTGGGGTTGGATTAAAGTAAAATAAAATTTGGAATCATTAATTTATATAATTAATGAAGTAGTTAAAGATTTGATTAAATTGAGATTAATTAATTCATAATAAGTGACTTATGAGTAGTCAATTAATATATGCAATTAATATAAGTAATTAAGATTACTTATTGATTTGGATTAAGGATAATTAATATCGTGGAATTAATTGGGGATAATTACTTGAATGCAATTGAAAGAAAATTAATCCAGTGTGATTAATTAAAATGAATAATGAAGAGTGATTAATTAATTGATTTGGAATTAATTAATATTGAATGAAGGAATCTAAGTGGTTGAGATTTGAAATTCAATTAGAATCAATTGAATTAATTTTGTATATGATTAAGCTTTGCTTATGAATGATTGAATGCTATTGGATGCTTTGAATGAGTTGGTATTTCTAATATGAAATGTTGTGAATTTCATTTGAATAGCTTGAGTTAGGATAATATGAGTCTCAAAAGACCGTTGTCAGGTATTAGGAAATACCCGAAACCACTTCGAATTTTTTTTAAAAGAATTGATTTGTGAAATCAATAGACTGGAGTGAAATGGGTTAGTGAATTGGATTATTTTATCTAAGTTGGTACTTAGAAATCTATATGTGAAATAAGCATTTTCTATATCAAACTGTGATTGGTTAAATTGATTAAGGTTACCCGGGATCATTTAAGTTGTTGCATGGTATTTCATGTTAGTTGAGTTTACTCACGCTGGTTTCCAGCCTGACCCGGGTGTTACTTTGATGTAATGCTCGGGTCAAACCGAGTATTACAGATTTTCAGGTAGGACGTTTGGAGCTCGGGAGGGAGCTGGATGGCAATATCGTATAGAGTATTTCCGCTGTATTTATATTATTGTTTTCTGTGACTTGATAATTGTAAATATTCAGTGACTGTATATAATGTGAAACTCTGATGTATATTAAATGTAATCGAAAGATATAGTATTCTTTTGTAAACTGTTATGATTTATTATTATTTTATCCGCTGCGTTTGTGAGATGTTTGGTGTTTCTGTTCTTCCTCTTCTATCTCTTTCTTCTTTTTCATAACTATCTGGAATTTTCGGGTTCGAAAATTTCGGGTCGTTACATTTGGTATCAGAGCCAGGTTAAGCGAGAACCTTGGCTCTGGTGGGGATTACTCATTTAATAGAGTCCGTAGTCCTCTATAATGAGTTGAGTGACTATATATATATGAGTGCGTACTTGTTATTTTCTTATATAAAGATTTTAAATGGTTTTATATAAAAGTATATTTTGATGTATAAAACGATGTTTCCTTCTAATAAATATTAAGGTGATTGGGTGTGAAATAATTGGAATTAAATTAAGAAGTAAAATAATACAATCAAATTGAAATCTTGAATTGGGACTAAGTGAAGAAGGAATATAATACAACCAAATTAAAATTAAATCAATTAAAAATGAAGTTCTAGAATTAGAACTCAGAAATTAAAATTGTTTGAAAACTTTAAATGAACAAAGTTAAATTTGGATTAAAAGGGTTAAACCAATCGTTGCGAATATAGCTCGAATTATATGATTCGAGATGGTTTAAATTTGAAGTTGGAATTGAACTCATTCAAATTGGATCCGATTTGAATTAATTGGATTTGGATGGAAGATGTATAAGTTCAAAAATTTAAATGGAAGATTTGGAAAGAATTGTAATGATTGAAGTTGAAGTGGAATTGGCTTAAAAATTAAAAACGAATTTGAAATATAAATTGTAAATGAAATTTATAAGATGAAATAAACTTCATAAATAAATGAGATGAAAATTTTAGAGTAATGTTGAAATATGAAGTGGATGGATTGGGAATTAGGAATTTTGGGAAAAATTTAAAATTCCTTTGGAGTTGAATGTGGTTTCCAAAGGTTTTGGAGAAATAATTGCATTATTTCTAAAATATTTTGTGTTGAACTTGAAATCTGGAAGATTTGAAATTAAACACGTTTGGAAATGTTTTTAAAAAGATAAAAGCATTGAACTCTTTCAGTCACTGGAAAATAACGTTGGTGATGACTGCAGCATCTTCGATGTTTATTTTCGAGTTTCTAAAAGAGAAATTGCTACCAAATTGTTTTAAATTGGAATTGTTTGTGAATTGGGTTTGATTTTGAAATTCAAAGGGATAATTGAATTTGCCAAAGAATTTTGGCTATAGTTTCATTCTAAGGTGATATTGAAATTTTGGAAATTTGTTTAAACTCTGGAATCTTGATTAAATGTTTATGGAATAATTAAAGAATACATTGGCTAAATAAAATGTATAATTCGAAGTTAAAAGTAAATGTGGATGTAATTGATTATAAATAGAAGTTGAAAAATGTAAATTATAATTATTCAAATGGAAAATTTGTATTGGATTAACTGGAAATTGATATGGAACTTGAAGAGAGTTCGATTGATATTAGTCCAGATTTATCTGAATAATTTGGAATTGTAATTTAAGTGGAATTAGTTTAAGACCAAATGAAATTTGATTTGAAGTTAGAAAGGAGTTGAGAATTAATTAAATTGAGTTGGGATTGAATTAAGTCCAATGGAATTTGGCGTTATTAGTATTGAAATTGGGTCGATTTAAATGGAAATTTAAATCGAATTGTTGGTGAAGTGAACAGTTTTGACTCTGAACTATTTTCAATTTAATTGTTTTGATGTAAACTTATTTTTTCCAAGCTCTTAAATATATACTACTTTTCTTTCTTAAAGCCAAATTATTTTATACTTGTTTTACCATTATTTTGGAACTATTTGACTATCTTTCAACTGTTTTCTAAATTTATTACTATATTTCAACCATGTTACAAATTAATTACTATTTAACAACTATTTTGCAATTATCTAAAATTTCTATGACTATTTAACTATTTCTCGACTATTTTATAATTAGTTAACTATTTTACAATTATTTTGCAAATTATTGATTATTTTTCAACTACTTATCTATTTTCAAAATTTTCAAGCTATTTTTCTAAACTGGTCGGAGTTCAAATTGTTATTAATTAAAATACCCAACTGAGATAAGGATTGAAGTACTAATCCAATTGGGAATTAATGTAAAGGTGAATAAGGAATGTGAAATGGTTCTTTTGAACTGAAAGAATATTTTGAGAAATATGAAATGAATAAAGATGGAAATTGGATATTTCTATGGTTTTTGAGAGTGTTTGAAGTATAAAAGGTGTTTTATACAAGAAAGTAAGGATCCAAAGTTTTAAAGAATCCTATGAGGATTTTGGAAAAAATTTTGGGAACCTTTGGATTTGGAAAAGGCTTTTGATTTTTGGGTAAAATCAATATTGAATTAGGAAAGCCTATTTTGGAAATTTATCGATTTTGGGATTATCGATTTTGGGATAATCGATTTTGTGTGAAAGAGCTTTGTATAAAATTCATACTAGGTGTATAATTTGAAAGATACTATATGTGTATAGTATAAAGTGTTTTGATGATAGCTCTGGGGAAAAAGGCGCTCCCTTGGAATGGATTTCTTAGGAGTGCCACTGGGTGGCGCTGCCTTGAGCCCCAAGGGGGGGTTCTAAAGTTGATCCTGTGAGGAGTCCGGACAAAACTAGTTCCTGAGGATTATGAGTTGAGTTTACCATAGCGTAAGTCGTGTGTGCCGCGGAGAGCCAATAGTTACATGGACTTTTGTTGTGACTGCAACGTAACCCAGGATGTAACTGCGACCTATGGTAACATTGCGAAAGTCGTGTGTGCCGCTGAGAGCCAACAGTCTGCGGTTGAGTTTATCTCGGTAGACTGCGACTTATGTAGGAGTGGAGAAGTATCATTTCGTCAGCGAAAATCAGAGGCCGTTGAGAGCCTGCAGTTACATGGACTTTTGCTGCGACGGCAACGTAACCCTGGATGTAACTGTGATCTGTTGTGTGGGATCCATGGCGCAATCGAGAGGCCGCGGAGAGCCTGCAGTTACATGGACTTTTGTTGTGACTGCAACGTAACCCTGGTATGTAACTGTGACCATGGATGGGGGTGATGATTTTCAGAGCATTATCACCAAAGATATTTCCTCTATTTTCAAAAACTATTTTCTGTATTTTTAATAAAATTATTTTTCAAGTATTTTCACTGGGTGTTGAAAACGGGTCTACCAAGTACTTATAGATTTTCAGTCCTACGCCTGATCAACGTATGACTGAATTTCTGTGAGAACAAGGATGGACTGGTTGAGACATCGAGTTATAAGACATATTTTTATAAAAAGTTATTTTAATAGTATTAGGTGGATTTAAAAGCATTTCTAAATTGTTAAAATAGAAGTGTTGAAATTTTGGGAAAAATGCAAGGGGAAAATCCAAACTGGAATTATAAAATAAAATTGGACTCGGGAAATTTCAATGAAGCGATTCTTTGAAATAAAATCGCATATTGATTTCAAAGTTAGAAGTAAGCTAATTAACAAAATAATTACTTGATGGAGTATGTTAATAAAATTTAACTTTGGTTAATAAATGAATTGTAAATTAATAATGGAGTTTGGAAATGAACTCAAATTGTAAATAGAATTCGACTTGGATTTAATAATGAAATAAATTAGAAGAGATGTTGTAAAAATAAAATAGGGCTGGATTGAAAAAGAAATGTGATGGTTTGAATTATAAATAAAATTCAAAGGTGATTGAATAATATTTAATGGAAGTTGCAAGTAAACTGGATATATGAGAAGTGTTGTCAGATGAAATGGAAGCGATTATAATAGAAGTAGTTTGAGTTGCAAAACAAAATCCAAGTGAGTAGAAATAAATTGAGATGGTCTTGTATTAATAAAATAAATTCGAAATAAACAAGCAAATTAAAAAATTTAATTGGATCACTGGAATTATATAATAAATGGATGAAGCCTGATGGAAAAAAAAAAAAATTGAATCAAACTTTAATTGGAATTGGATTTTCAGACTGGACTTAAGTTCGGTGGCATATGTGCCTGGATATTGTTTTGATAAAATTGAGAAGGTGGATTAAATTTACAATGAAGGAAATGGGCTAACTGAATTAAATGGAATTTAATTTAACGAGAATCAAATTTAATGGAAGTGAACTTAAGTTGATGTTGGAATAAATTAAAGTAATTAACTTAAGTTCAAAGTTTATGGAAGCTTGGCTTCGAATAAGGATAAAAGCCTATTAAATTAAAGCTTGGATAAAATTAATTTGGAAATGGTTATAAATTTAGAAATATTGAATATGCTAAGCTTAATAAATAGTTTGAATGAAGTCATTAAGGTGGTGAAATGAAATACGTATGTATGGTTGGTGAATAAATTAAAATGGAATTGAATTAAATAAAACTGAGTTGGAATCAATTTTAATTGGTTATAAAACTTAAACAATTAATTATTCACATGGATATTATCAAATTGAATGCTATGAATTAGTGAAAGCGATATAATTGATTTATGAATCAATTGAAGTGAATCTGAGATTGTTTCACTTAAAATGAGTTGAATGCAAGCAATTGTGTGTAAACCATTAAAATTGAATGAAAAAGCATATAAATTTGGTGGGAAATAATTAGATGTGCTTTAAAGCATATAAATTGCTTATTGGAAGTGTTTGGTGCTTGTTATTTATGTAATGCTTGTGTTTAGCTATTAAAAGTAAGTGAAATGTTAATAGATTTTCTATATATGGCACTTACATATTTAAATTGAGATAGTACAGGTACCTGAAGGCTGTTTGGTGGTTTGGATTTGCGCTAACTGCTTAATTAAATAAGCTGCTTGCTTAAAATGCTAAATAAGGTACGCCTACGCAATAAAAATAGGAAATATGAACTGTTTTTGCTTTTTCCGACCGTGTGGGTCGATGTATACATATTTATATCTCTTGTCAAATTGCAAAAGCTCCTCCGTACAAAGGAGACTCTGCCAAATTTTTTTTGGAAGTTTTGGGAGTTAGAAAATTTTTGGAAAATTTTGGTTAACGGCAAAACAATTTCAAATGGGAAACTTAAAATAAACTAGTAAATGAAACTAATATGAATCAGTTTAAATGAAAGATATAACTCCATATTAGGAATCGAAAATAATTGAATTCATATGACACGGTGGAAACTAAGTTGAATAGAAGTAAAGTGAAAGCTTCTGTAAGAAAATGTATACAATAATTTGAAAGATTACGATTGGATATTGTTGTTCAATAGAATATGCAGGTATTAAAGGGAAAAGAAATTGGATTTGGTTCCAAAGGATAAAATTGAATTGCCCGATTTAAAAAGGTATGTATTTACTTTCGGTATGATATTGGATTGGGTTTTTGATATAGCCACTTGGCTTTTGTTTTCTTTTTGGAATTTGGGAAGCCCGTAGAGGCCTTTTGTAGTAGTACCGAGCTAGCCGCGCAAAGGAGACGCTGGCAAAATTTTTCGGAAATTTAGAGAGTTAGAAAATTTTTGAGAAATTTTGATAATACAAAATTTGGTTTTAAATTGGAACTTAATTGTTTGAGCAAAAGAGTATTGATTGAAACTATAGAAGGTTTTGGGAAGTTGGTTAAGGTGATAGTGGGTCATGAATAAAAGATAGTTGGTAGGAAGTTGAACTGTGAGTTTTGGGAAAAGTAAACGGGTATTGGTCCATTCTTCCTAACTAGTAATTTCGGGGACGAAATTCTTTTAAGGGGGGAGGAATGTGACGACCAGGAAATTTTAACAAATTAAATTGGAATAATTAATTGATTTTAAATATTTAAAAGGTTATTTTTAACTTGAATTCAAGATATCAATATTTACTTGATAATTAAATCACTGAATTATATAGTTTAAATGTTGAATTTAATAATTGAAATTGGAAAAATGGTTGAATTTGTAATTTCTAAGCCCATTAAAAATAATTTGAAGGCTTATGAAATTTATATTGATGATACTGAAGATAATAGAATGGATGAAATTTAAATTAAAGGTGATATGCTCAGTTTTGAAAATATATCGTTTAAATCGATATTTTAAAAATAGCCTTCCGAGGCACAGTCTCGGAATTTGACAAAACCAGTTCCATTGGATCCGTAATAGTTAGCTATTATCGGATTTCAATTTTCATAGCAATTGGAATTGTCGTTTGACCCTGGCAGCTCAAACGTTTTGAAATTGTTTTAATCGAGTTAATTCGAAATTGATCGTTTTTCTTCTGTAACTCGTGCATTTGATCGAATTAGCTTTTGAAACACGTTCCATCGTGTTCGGAACGTGGGTAAAACCTTATAATCGCCCAGTGGCCTTCCTTAAGAGGAGTTCGAAATTTTAAGTAGCAATCGATGATGCAATTTGGAAGTTTTATATAATATAATAAAATTTAACGTACATTAGCCAGAGATATTTTCATTTACAAGCGTAGTTGAGAAGCTTCCCAATTGATATTTTATCTTCGTCCTCCTCGAACCTTCAAACAGAAATCAACTTATATAAAAATAAATGAAATCAATGGCCGATATAAAAGAAAAGAACAACAAATTTTTATCCAGAACCTCGTTCTTTCCTCTTCTACTCTCGTTCAAAATCAAAGAACGACGAACGTTCCTCTGGAATTTAGGGCAGTTGATCTCGAAACCTGACTCGATCAGGTCGACGCGAGCGGTGAAATTGGATTGAGCTTCGCAACTCAAATTCGAACCTAGTTTCGATTGGAGGCAGGTTTTCGACGGCAGTGGAACGTTAGTGGTCGCGATTCATAGAGAGTCGCGGCATAGCGATGCTCGAAGGTCGTTGACCCCGTTGTGCTCAGGTGGTGGTGGATTTTGATTTGGCGTCGCTCGAACTTGAGATGCACTGTAAAGTCGCCTTTTTGTGGCTGCGGGGTTTGGGTTGGTGAAGTTCGACATCGGTGGATGTCACGAAGGAGGCTACTGGTGATTTGGGGTCACCTGGGTTGCTCGCTTTGCAGTCTAAAATCATGGAGTAACAGGTCGAACATGAATTTGGACTGTTGGCCAGTAGCGAACGCGAGCGTAGGAGGTATAATTTCTGTAATTTAGTTAAATTATATTTTTTCTTGTTAGTTATGTAAGTAAAATTCTACTTACTGGTTAAATTTAAAATATATATTTTCAAGCCTGAAAAAAAAAATATAAGTACTAATGTGGTTAACTTAGCTTATTTAATTATTTTAGGCATTAAAAATAAGTTATTAAAGGAAGATTAGGTTAAACAAAATTCTTAGTTAACTACATCAGTAATTGGCAATTAATTATTCGATTAATTCAAATAGTAATGAATCGTATAACTGTTTATACAAGGTTTAAATCTGAAGGGAACAAATCGAGATCAGATTGGAATTGCAAAATCAAAGGTGAGTAATCTCACGCACTGGATTTTATTTAAATTTAAATGGTTAAATTTAGATAATTGTAGGATTGATTGAATTGTTGGATATGCACTGATGATTTGATGATTTTTGTTTTGGTTGGTCCTCGTGTTAATTGTTGATTGACTCGAAGCATATGGAATTTAAATTGTTTAAACTTAAATCATAAATAAGGAAATAGTTTATTTAAAAAAAAATCAAATAGGATGTAATAAATTAGTGATTCATTAAATTAGTAGGATAATTGAAATGGATAATTAATTAATTTAATAAATAAATGATTTGGGTTATTTAATCCAGTAATTAAAGGGTTTAATAAATAATAAATTCAGTAGTAAGTAAATTAACTAAGTATAAGTAATTCAGAATAAATCATTTGATTGTGTGATAAATAATTACTTAATGTAATTAATAAAATGCAGTTACTTTATGAAATTTATCAAGAAATTTATCAAGAATATTTAATTAAGGGTTAACTGATTTATTGATGAAGTAAATAAAGGATTAGTTAATTACATCTTGAGTTTAATTGAGAATTGATAAATATTGGGGTTGGATTAAAGTAAAATAAAATTTGGAATCATTAATTTATATAATTAATGAAGTAGTTAAAGATTTGATTAAATTGAGATTAATTAATTCATAATAAGTGACTTATGAGTAGTCAATTAATATATGCAATTAATATAAGTAATTAAGATTACTTATTGATTTGGATTAAGGATAATTAATATCGTGGAATTAATTGGGGATAATTACTTGAATGCAATTGAAAGAAAATTAATCCAGTGTGATTAATTAAAATGAATAATGAAGAGTGATTAATTAATTGATTTGGAATTAATTAATATTGAATGAAGGAATCTAAGTGGTTGAGATTTGAAATTCAATTAGAATCAATTGAATTAATTTTGTATATGATTAAGCTTTGCTTATGAATGATTGAATGCTATTGGATGCTTTGAATGAGTTGGTATTTCTAATATGAAATGTTGTGAATTTCATTTGAATAGCTTGAGTTAGGATAATATGAGTCTCAAATAGACCGTTGTCAGGTATTAGGAAATACCCGAAACCACTTCGAATTTTTTTTAAAAGAATTGATTTGTGAAATCAATAGACTGGAGTGAAATGGGTTAGTGAATTGGATTATTTTATCTAAGTTGGTACTTAGAAATCTATATGTGAAATAAGCATTTTCTATATCAAACTGTGATTGGTTAAATTGATTAAGGTTACCCGGGATCATTTAAGTTGTTGCATGGTATTTCATGTTAGTTGAGTTTACTCACGCTGGTTTCCAGCCTGACCCGGGTGTTACTTTGATGTAATGCTCGGGTCAGACCGAGTATTACAGATTTTCAGGTAGGACGTTTGGAGCTCGGGAGGGAGCTGGATGGCAATATCGTATAGAGTACTTCCGCTGTATTTATATTATTGTTTTCTGTGACTTGATAATTGTAAATATTCAGTGACTGTATATAATGTGAAACTCTGATGTATATTAAATGTAATCGAAAGATATAGTATTCTTTTGTAAACTGTTATGATTTATTATTATTTTATCCGCCGCGTTTGTGAGATGTTTGGTGTTTTTGTTCTTCCTCTTCTATCTCTTTCTTCTTTTTCATAACTATCTGGAATTTTCGGGTTCGAAAATTTCGGGTCGTTACAATTCCGGTGCATTATAGTGCTCTGTGATCTGTGATTGATTTATTTACTGTATATTTTAAGTTTTGCAAATTTTAATTAACAATTCGGTATTTTGAATTATTCAAGTCGGATATGTATGGTTTTATTGTCGATTTGAATGGTCCAAAATAGCGGGTCGTTACAAGTTTTACGAAGGAATCTGGATATTTATAAAATGCTTTGGGTATATGGGTTTTGTTTTTTAAGTAAAGAAGATTTCATAAATAAGGAAGATTTAAAAAATGAATTTGCTTATTAAATGAAGCTAATTTAATTTAAGATTATTTAGGAAGCTGTTTAAACATGAAGGGTTTATAAAGAGGTTTTATAAATGATTTTGGGTATTTATAAAAGAAGTATTAGAAAATGAATTGGATATTCATAAAGGGAGTTTATAAAAAGGTCTGGATATTTATAAGAAATTTATATAAAAAATTTGGATATTTATAAAAGAAATTATTGCAAATGATTTTGAATATTTATAAAAGGGTTCTATAAACGAATTTGGGACGTTGGAAAGTATTTTCAAATGGATTTGGATTCAAGTAAAAGAGATTTCATGAATGAAATAGATTTGATTAAAAAGGATTTAACGAAATAAGAAAAAAGTATTTGAGATCTGGGTTTCTCTAAACTGAACCTTTAAAGTGGTGGTATGGAACATCCGTTCCACACTTAACACCGAGGGAATAGTGTTTAGGAATGTCCTTACCTCCAATTTAAACAACATTTGTTTAATCCTTTTTAATAAGATTTGGAAGTAAAATGTTATTCGCAAATACTTTGTGAGTACACTTATGTTAGAGGTATATGATTATGAATGTTTTAGGCAACGTTTTAAAACGGGGTTTATTAAATAAAGATTTTTTAGGCTTACCAGTTACTATGGAAAAATAAGTTTCAAACGAAATTGATTATTGTTTGTTTATTTGATAGTTATATAACCGACTATCAAATATGGACCCAAATTATAACTTTGGAAATATTTAGGAGAGACACGTGATTGATATGGTACAGTCATCTTCAATGATGTTGTATTATGTGTATAAATCTCGTTTCGTTCTCCTAGGACAAATGATAAGGAAATTCATCCACTAACGGTTAGGAGTTGATCTCCGCTTTTATGTTTGACAATTTATTTCATAAAGAACCGGGGTTGAGTTTACCTGAAACTATTTAATGTTATTTCAAAGAGATTGGGATTAGATATGTTATCTGAAAACTACTTCAATCCAACTCAAGCATTTCAAAGTGAAGACATCTCAAAGATGATGGAATTGAAGATGAAGCTCTTTGAAGTGCAGAGGCTGCTTGCTTCTAATTCTGAGGATGATTTCAAAATGGATGCAGTAGAAGTAGTGCCTTCAGTTTATCCATGTCCTGAACAACTTGTATGGATAAATGCTGGATAAATGCTAGCATTGCATTATTGCTTGGAGGGCAATGTTAGCATTTAAAGTGGGAAGTACTATATAAAAGGTGAAATGTAGCTTCAAGCCTCATCAACCAGGAATGTCTAAATTAGAGGAGATGTAGTAGGGATAAGTGGATCACTCCCAATTAGGGTATGAATACCTCTATCTAGAGTCGATATTTTCTCTCATTTGTATGCTTCGGGCCCGTTAACTCAGGACTGATCATATTCGGTGCTGCTGGTCAAGTAGTAGGTTGGTTCTGTGTTGGCAGGGGATCTTGGCAAGGTCCTCGGTGTTATTTTTTCTAGAGATGCACTAAGGAGGGCAATACCCCAGTAGCCCAGTTATTATGTGAAATCCACTCTCCAATACGAGCCTTTACGGTTTTAGTTGTATACCTATTATAATGGAATTTAATTAATGTAATAATTATGGCTATGATTAATAAGTATTTGTACCCTAGGCATTATTATAATATCACTGGATTTTCTATACAAAATGTTTCAGTTATCGTAAGGTAAAAAACCATTTGTGTTTATGTGAGGAGTGGTCTTACGAGATGCCTTTGATTTAAAGGGTTTTATAAAGTTAAAGTATTTATTTTACTCACAGCAAATCCATGTCTAACCCGAGGTTTATTTTCCCTTTTCCTAAACTCTTGGGTGCTCAAATATGAATAGGCAGTCAAGTAGTTCGGGTTTTTTCACAGATTCAAACTTGGAGGTGCTTGGAGCTAGTGGCTTCATCGGTGGGTAGTTATTAAATTGCTTTAAGCTATATTTTATGTATATTGTATCTGTTAGGTAGGGACAGGCCATTATAATTGTCCTTGGCTAGAATTTGTATTATAATGACTCTTATGTAACATTTTTGAAACGACTTTGTAATATATTATGTTGAGTAATATATATTATTCCATTGCGTTGTGAGGTTCTGCATTGTTAGTTTCTTCTCTTATGTTCTATCTTTATCTCTTTCAGCTTTAATGACCTGTCTTTTGGATGACTAAATGATCGGCACACAAACACCGATGATGTATTAAGTGTCGCCTTTAGTAGTAAGAAAGACGGTTCATTACAATTAGTATCAGAGCTTAGGTTGAGCGAACACCTAGGCTTTGGTGTGGTAAACTCATTATAAATAGGGCCAGTAGTGCTCAAGAATGAGTCTGAGTGTAATATATATATATGAGTGCATATTTGTTAGTGAATAAAAATGTTTTATATCATGCTGTTTGACCTGTTGAGTGGCTTAAAAATTCTGGTCGATGTGTTTGATCAACGTTATCGATAGGGATTTCCTAAAAACTTGAATAGGTTAAATAGACCTAATATTATTTTAAATTTGATAAGTGAAATATTTTACCTAGGAATATAATTTCTGTATATAAAAAGGGATGATTTTCAAAATCTATGTAGTTATCTACGAGGAGAGTGAGTTAGGAGTTAATAATATTTAAATTATTAGCATTTGAGGTTTAACTAGTTATGCCCGTCCAGTTTTGAGCATTGACTATCATTATATTTAATAGTAGGTTTCCTTTTTCCATCATGGGCTAGGTAGATAGAATTTGTAGAAAATTGAATCGAACACCTTGTGTATTAAGTTTCACAATTTGACTATATGGTGTTTGACGATATATAGGGTTAAAAATTGAATTTTAATAAAGATGTTCATCGAAGGAAAATCTTCGGATAATTTTATAAGATGAATTAAGAGAGATGATTTTACAAATAAGAACTATTAAATATGTTTTAAAAATGAAAAGGGTTTTGAGAACGCTAAATCCCGGTAGCTTTGATAAATTCCAAATGATTTTGGAAAATAACAGTAATCTTTCTTAAACATATTTTAAAATATAGGTATTTTAAAATAAAGTTTGAGAGTAAGGTTTTCTTTGGACAGTTTGAGAATAAATTTTGATCTGTTTTCTGATAATCAGAATAATCTTCTAAGTGACAATCGAATGTTTTTTTAGGAAAATATGATGGTGCACTTAGTAAATTATCCTCTTTATCATTGTACAACCGGGACGAGTTCAGATCCGAATGAATCCAAAGCAAGTGGATGATTTTGTTAAAAACTATTTGTTTATAAATAGTATTGTTCCGAGAAGAAATTTGAATAAAAATTTAATTTTATTAACTAGTTTGAGTGCCTCGAAAATGACTAAAAATGAGAAAGATATGTGTTTGGATGGCAAATACTTCTCTTGGGTATTGCCCTTCTTAATAAAGGGATATATGATGCTATTTGGTAGCACTCAGTTCTTTGGCATCGTTTTGGAGTTACTCGGGCTATATGTATGTTTTTAAAAGGTTCTGGAAATAAAACCCGAGTATTGTTTTCTTAAATCCCTTAAAAGGATGAGTTTTCAAAATAAAAGGTTATTTTGATTTAAAAGGCGGATTAATAAATAAAGTTTCAAATAGGTTAAATTTAATAAGGAGATTTAATAAACTTTGTTTATTTAAAACATTGTCTTTTGATTTTAACATCTAAGATGTGAAGAACAATTTGATGTTATTAGGCCAGCTAATAGAATTTTTTACCTTAGTGTATAAGAAAAAGTAGAATCTAGGATGGAGTTTGGATATCAGCATCCTACTATTCTTAGCCACTTATCATAACAATTATGGCAAAGTGGTTGATTTGGTTAACTTAGTTTCAAGACCCAAATTATTTTTGGCCTACACCCAATAGTTAAAATCAAACATAATTAAAAATCAAATGTTTGTACATACTCGTAGGATGTAGAAGAGTATTACATAAGTTAAAAAATCTAAAAATTGTTTCTTATGAAGCATGATGGGACGGTAGAAAGTAGTTAGATAGTAAGTCATTTGATTAGTACGTAGGTTGTATGAAGATCATATCACCTTTTCGTATAGTTCTCGATCCTAGATTCGATTATATGACTGGAGGTGTTTTACCATTACGAATAAGGATTTACCACTTGATTTTCGGGGGTGAGCATTGGTAGGATTTCTGATGTGGAACCAAAAGTTGTCTATCATAGTTTATGGTATGCAAGGAGAACAGAGGTTTCTAATTAAGAGGCCTGATCAAAAGTCCACACTAGGAAGTGGGTGAGCGATACTAGTACGAAGTGAAGTTACGTGTACGAGTGAATGATCAAATCAGATTTTACATAGGAATGATCTAAATCTATCATACAGACTGATGAATATTTTAAGTGTTTCTAGGAATTAGGGGTATGGTACAATTTCGGAGATGAAATTCTTTTAAGGGGGAAGAGTGTAACGACCCAGAATTTTACCACCATGATTTGCGAATATTTAATAAATTTTAACTATTCAAATAGTAGATTTTATAATTAAAATAAAACTCTTTTAAAAAGTAACCAATGATGATAAAATAGATTTGTAACAACCTAGGACTTTACCACTTTAAAATAAGCTATTTAAATATATTTTATACAATCAATAAATGGATTTTTATTATCAAATACAGATATTTTAATCATTTAATAATGATGATAAAATAGTTTTCAAAATTTGTTTACCAATATAGATTGTTCAAATAAAAATAGAAAAATATGACCGAAGAACTTTTTTTGAAATTTTGACATTTGATACTCGAAAGTCATCAGGAACGTTGTGCACACTTGGTGCAACATGCACATACTTATGATAGGATTGGTAATATTAAAACACTCTTATTTGAATACTAACACATATTTAATTAAGCATAAAAATGGATGTGATAAATTATGTTATAAAAGTCATATATATACATATAAACAACTTATATATATACAAATGTCATGCCATACCTTAAGTACCCTACAGCATGGCCTAAGATGGGGGATGTAATGTGTATATATGAGAGAGAGGGGAGGTATGGGTGCATGCATGCATGCATGTTTGTATTATTTTATTAAGTTACTTTACATATTTTAATAAATTCATAAGCCTATAAATACCCCTTTTATTCCTATATCCTCTTTTTTGTTTGCACTTACATTATCATGTCAAAACCCACTTCTTATCTTCATGTATTTCCATGGCTTCCATATCTAAATTATTAAGATAAAAATTTAGAAAAAACATTTGAAAACATAGCTTACATCACTCTGTTTCAATCCCAAAAAGTCTTGTTTTCATAAAGCAACCACACATCTCCCCAAAAAATCCAAGGTCAAGCCCAATGACAGCCCAAGCCGAGCCACTTCAAGCCCCCCAAGCCCATTAAGGTCCATATTTTCAATGCTAAGTGCAAGCTCTAGGTCTAGTGCAAGTTCGGTGGAAGACAGGCTTATTTTCGGTTCATTATGGTGTGTAAAGTCCATGTATTTTGAACTCAAGTTGCTAACTTTAAAGTTGTAAAATTTATGAGTTAAAATGTTGCTTAAGTATGTGGTAGTGTTATATGTTGTGTATGCATGCATATATGTTGATTTGTTGTTTATTACTTATGCCGAAGTTTGAGTAGGCGATAAAGATTATAACTAGAAAATTGAAAAAAATTAGTTAGTATCGTGAAGTAATACTATAACAACCCGCCTTTTTGGATGGTTCAAATCGACAATAAACCACACATGTTGGACTCAAACCATTCAGAAGGAAGGATAATAATAGGGTAAATAAGAAAAAGCATATAAAGAGAAAACAAAACACAGAATCTCGCAGCGAAATGACAAAATATAATAATCAAATAAAAGGTTCATTAAGCTGTTTTACAAATAATATTTGATTACACTTTCACAAATTCAAATTATACATACATCATAAATAAACAAAATACTGCAGTAGAACATAGAATGTAACGGAATAATTAATATAAGTAGTAATAATATACTGAATCTTCGTCTTCGTCCTCCAGAAAATAAAACGGTCTTCAATACACTGAAAAAGCTCAGACTGACCCGAACGTAATGAAAACAAAACACTCGAGTCAGAATTAAAAGATCTTATGTGAGTTAAATTAATCTAAAATAAAATGTGAGTGCAATGGCTTTAGAGATGTTACGATATTTTCCATCTCCCATCAAGTATACAACGCGAATGTAATTATTGAAAGATTTCAAACAATTCAAAATATCAACCTTAATTATATAGTTAAAACAAATCCGAAGTTTGAATTAACTTAAAACCTTTTTAAATAATTCAATTCCGGTATATAATCCAAATTCAACAAATTGTATGGATATATGTCATTTCGACCAGTACAAAAAATCAACATTTCAAATCAATGAAAATCGTTCAGGTTTATCATTTCAATCCATATTTTTTCCTAATCTATAATATCATTCGGGTATGTATCATTTCAACCCATAGTGATTTTCAAGTAAGGGAACTTGCAGAGTGATCAACAATATATAAATCAGCACATTATCTAATCATCCAATATAAAAAAATCAAACGTCCATCATAATTATCATCCAATTCAAACAGTGAATATTCACAATTTATAGATTATTATTTACAGGTAATCAAGTGGCAATTATAATTTCTATAATAGTTTAAGTGACAATTTAATTCAAACTAATTCAAATTCAAATTAACAGGAATAACAATTTAAATATACCAATTGACCATAAATAAATTTCTAATCACATCAGAAATTTAATTTAACTAACATTAGAAATTTTAGAAGTTGTAAGTGGGTCAAAACACCCACCTTTGAATTTAAATTGAATTTAAATCTAATTTAAGCCCAAAATTCAAATAGTCTCAGAATTCATCCAAAGCAGCTTCAAAATGTCTGGAATTTCACTACGGTCGCAATGGAAGAAACCGCACATGAAACTTTAGAACATTCAGAAATTTAATTTAAAATAATAAAAAAAGAAAAAGAAAACTATCTCTCCTCTACGACGTCAACTTATCGCTCCAAGACTCTACCCTAATATACGTGAGCAACAACGCACCGCGACAACTTACTGTCGCCGCCACGTGAAGGCTCACC
Source organism: Allium cepa (assembly GCA_030765085.1). Taxonomy (NCBI): domain Eukaryota; kingdom Viridiplantae; phylum Streptophyta; class Magnoliopsida; order Asparagales; family Amaryllidaceae; genus Allium; species Allium cepa. Next base: position 72,661,912 of record CM060940.1, on the reverse strand, counting down.
GCGCCGCCCCAATGATCGCCGCGACCACCTATCACCCAGCGATATTTCACCAAGGCCCGCGACCCCCCACATCGACGATCGACGTCGCCAAAAGTACCCAGCCGCCACCCCCACTTAAAATCCTAATTCGAACTTTCATGCCAATCAAGCTGTCATGATGACGTGTGAGCCACATCGATGAACTCCCCTCGGTCCTCTTCACACAACCCAACTCTCGAATCGTCGATCCGTCACTGACGATCAACCATCAACCGAATGACCAAGGGTAATCTAGCTAATTCTGGCCGCATAGTAACCCAGATCAAGAAATGAATCACATAATTGAATTGCGCTCTTCGAGAGCTTCAAATCGATATATAATTCGATATATATTGAGGAATTTAAATTTTGATTAGATTTTGATTTTGAAATTTGATTGGAAATTTGGTTGTCTGCTATTGGAAAGAGGAGCTACAGAGAATTGTACGTATTGAAATTTGGAATGAGAAACAATTAGGGTTTATAACAAGGTATTTATAGGCAGATCAAAAAAAAGAACGAACGGACAAGATTGAATTAGAAATCGGATGATGAACGACCCGAAAAGCCTGTTTCGTTCCCAAAGCGGAAATAAGTCATCCTATATATCAATATAGATGTTTTCAATATTTTTAAACTCAATGGAACAAGTTTCAGGTCCTAATTTCAACGTATGAAGAAGTTATGTTAAAATTAGCTTATTTTAAATTGATTTCAATTAAATTGATTTTTAGGTGTTTTGAGTCCATACGATCAAATGACAAGCCCAATCGCTATGAAACTTGAAATTCAATAAAAATTCGCCATTACGGATCCGATAAAATGGATTTCGTGGAAATTTGAGTCAGTGGCCAAAATGGCTATTTTCACATTAAACAAATAAATATATATTATTTTTTTACTTAAATCGCCTTTCCAATTCAAATTTAATAATTTCTGTCATTTTAGATGATTTGGACATTTACCATGATTCAAAACAAGTTTACACATCAAGTCGGTGTTTAAAATTTTACTAATTATAGTGTTCAATTCCACTCGTAATTAATCCAAGTAATTATAATTTAATTCTGATAAATTGATTTTATTTGATTTCAATCTTTATACTCAATCAATTATTATTCTATATACATACTTAACATTGTTTTATATTTCATTAATATAACATCCTCAGATTTCCATCTTTTATTTGTATTAATTTCTATATTTCAATTATATTGGATTTTATCAATTTTTCATATTAATTAAAATTTAAAGTCCCAATTAATTACTTATCTCAGTTTCATTTTTTTATTAGCTCAATTATTACCTTATGAATAAATTTACGTTTCTATTCATTTTGTTACATTCAAAATTTTTAGTTATTGTATCAACTCACATTAATGTAACACCTATTTGCATTTAATTTCAATTGATTAAATATATTGGTAACAAACAACAATCGTCACCACTTACTACATTTTATAACATTTGCAAGTTTATTATTTACAATTAATTGTTATAACCACTATTACCAATTTCAATTAATTACCTTATTTCATTAATAAGTCAACATTCAAATTATCTATTTAACTTATATTAACTGCACTAATTAAGTGAATTGATTTCAACTGATCTCTAATTAACTTTAATAACCAAATAAATAGGTAACCTATGGTAGTTGTTACCATTAACCTTTAATCACACTTATAAATTCATTATTTACAACAAATGTTACAATTTCTTACCTAACACTAATTTTTATTTAATTTCAATTAATTATACACTAATTCATCAATTAGTTATTAAATATTTACATTTGTTTTCTTATATGAACTTTATAACTAAGTGTAACCTTCCAAATCACCTTAGTTAATTGGAATTCCATTAAATTGGTTAATAATTGACTTAATTTAACTTTATTACATTTCCTTTTTATTATTATTCCAATTATAAATCTTAAATTTTAATTTCTTCCAACATTTTATCATAGAAACCTATTAAATTAATTATTTTAATTGTCAAAAATTATGGGTCGTTACACCCTTCCCCACTCAAAACTTTTCGTCCTCGAAAAGGAAAAAGAAAGGAAAAGAAGAAATTAAATAGTCAATATATCTTATTCAAAATATTAAAATTTATAAACAATTAATTTACAAAATTAAATAATTTAAATAAAATATATTAACTTATAAACAATTAAATCCTTTTATATTCAAATTAACAAAAGTTTGAAAACATTTCATAAAATTTTCTATGTCTAAAATTTACGAATAATTTCGAGAGTCTCCTTTATACGGAGAGGCTCGGGAGAAATAATAATATCAATAGCAACAATATATATCATAATTTACAAAATAATATAGCGGGAAAACAATATAATATAGTTAGAAAACCGTAATCCGAGAATGTATCTATTTGTCAGGCAAATAACGTTTATTTTATGAAACCAAAAGCAATAGCAATTGCTTCCATAACCTGTATTCCACTTATATATTCCAAAAAGGTTAATAATTATATAGAAGTGAAATGATTATATTATTTTAAATTAATAACAAACAATAACATAACATAACAACATTCACTTTCAACTAAAATCATACCCTTATCTCATAAAATCAAAATAAATCAATACAACATAACAAAGATCTCTTGTAAACAAACATACAATCTTCACAAGGGATCAAAGTATTTAACCATTTCTAAAGTTACAATCATTTAATTTAATATAGCATTCATCTTATTATTTACATTAATTATTAATAGCTTCAAACGTTAACTTAAGTTGATTATTCTTTGCTTACAATATTCACTTTCTATTTCATTTTTATTTAGTAGCACTACAATTATAACTCAAGTTTATAAATATTTTCATTTCAAATTTCTTATTTATAAACATAAATTTCATTGTATACTTTCATTATTTAAGTTTTTCTTATATAATATTCCATTACATATCCTTACTTAACATTACAACTTTTAATGTTCTAGTAAGTTATATATATGTTTCTAAGAATGTAATTGAAACTTACACAAGTTTATCTTATTTCATTTTAGTAAATATATGTTCAATAGTTATCATTTCTTATTTCATATCCTTTTGTTTACAATTTACTAATTTTAATTCCTTGTATATTTCATTTATAACTTGGCATTTAATTTCTTACTTTCAACGTTAGAAGTTCCAATTATTAAGTAGTTAAAATTTTATTCCATTACAATAATTGAAGTTCTAATTTAAATTACTTTAGTTTATTCTACTGGGTTTGTTTATCATTATTTACCTTTCTATTAATTTATTTGTATAAAGATCAATCACTTACATAATTTGGTTTCCATTAAAGATTTAAGTCATTAATGAATCATTTCAAAAAAAATATTACTTAAGCTTCTACTGCCTTACTTAAGTTTATAACTTAATTCGACCATTGAATAATAATTCAAATTTTGGTATTCGCCCTTGAAGAGAAAAGATATATTTCAATATATCTAAAATTCAATTAAAACATTTAATCTTATTCGCTTAGTAAAGTATAAGATATGTTTAAAACATCCTCATAGCATTATGTAAAGATTTTCCAAAAGTCTAGAACAATGTTAGAAATTTATATCAAAACATTATACTAAGCTTTAAAATAAAGTTCCTCAAATCCGATGATTCATTGGACTCATTATTTTTAAAATAAGTATAAATTTAAGATTATTAAACTGAAACTTATAGTCTACTCAAATTTTACATTAAATTTCTTAATCAAAGTATGAAGTTTTATTTTCTCATAATAGATTTTAAACACTTGTTTAAAAATGAATATTCAAATCACGAAAAACATTTATTATGGTTTAATACAAGTAAATAAACCAATAAATTTACTATTAGTACTTCGAAATCAAGTAAATATTCCAAATTATACTTTCAAAATAGAGATTCAAATTTATTTGTTAAGTATACTACTATAAATAAGCTTCGCAAATCAAAATTTTCCATTTATATAATATCTTTAAATTATACATTCAAAGAAACTTATATATTTTACTTGAAATATTCATTTGAAAGCTTTATTTGCAAACAATCATCTTTAATGCTTTAATGCTTTTCAAAAATTCATTTGCAAAATTTCTTGCTTCATTTATAAATACCATTTAAATATTTCAAATAACATCTTTATAAATATATGTAAACTATTTGAAAACAATTATTTACATCATTACTTATACTTAAAAGAAGTTATTTAAAACATTAAATCCGTTATTTATAAATTTATTAGTTTTTATGTCAAGATACTTTTCAAACACTATAAATAAATCAATAATCATTTACTTTAAATATGTGTTATTTAATTAATAGCTTCTAAGATATTTACAACACTAATAATTTACTATTAAACCATGTTGTATATACATGAATAATATTTTAAGCATTTTAAATAATTTAGAAAGGGAAAATGATTAAAATATTTTATAACTCGTTGTCTTAACAGGTTTTATCCTCGTTCTTGCAGGCTCTGGCCATGCGTTGATCAGGCGCAAGGCTAGATTCTCCAAGTACTTAGTAGACCTATTTTAACACATTGTGAAAATACTTAAAAATAGGTATGAGAAGTACCGCTCAAAATCCAATGTCAAATGATGATAATACGATAGCAGTGGCCCGCTGCTGATCCAGTATTTATGCATCAAACATAAAAAAATTCGGAGGATTCTTCTACCTTCCGAATTCCAAAAAAATATCATAACCAGTTCATAAACAAGGGACCATCGACCCCTGTTGCGGTGGTACGCTATTGATTCAATGATTTATGCAATCGATGCACATCCTTCCTGGAAGATCCATGAATAACAGATCCTAGGATCGAAAGCTCCTCCATTGAGTAAACTAAAGAACCATCTACCTTAAAAAAATCAAGGAACTCATGAGTTTAAGTTCGGACAACCATATTAGTTCGAATCCATTTCTGAATTCACCCAAGTCCATTAGGGTTTATCGGTCGAATCCATTCCTGGATTCCCCAAGTCCATTTGGGTCGAAGCATATCATACTATACTTCTTCACGGAGGGTACTTCCACATACCTCTTACTTCAAAATATAACATACCATATATAGTACCCTTTCAAAATCATAGCTTCAAATATTGCACTTATATATATTCCATTATATATAAGATTTCATTTTTAGATAAAGTACTTTCCAAATCAATAATCTCAATATATATCAATCATTCTTACATAAACTCTGTTATATATAAGATTTATCTCTTTAGATCGAATATCTTCCAAAATTAACAGTTTCAAAGTCACTTGTACTTATCTAAAGTCTATCTTATACAAGAATCAAAAAATTTCCAAAATCAATTTCGCTGTATGCAAAGCCATATGGGACTGAACATCTTTGCTTATAAAAGGTTTTGAATTTAGAATGGTTTTGTATAAAATTCGCTTTGTGAAATAGTTTTGTATATAAAATGGTTGTGTAAAATATTTTATAAATAAAATAATTTATAAATAACTAATTTGTAAAACAGTTTTGTAAATATAATAGTTTGTAGAATAGTCTCTAAGATAGTCTTTTTTTGTAAGTAAGATATTTTGTAAAATAGTTTTGTAAATAAAATAGAATAAATAGTTTGTATAATAAAAATAAAAGAAAATAGTTTGTATAAAAAGAAATAGTTTTGAATGATGGTTTTAAATTAATAGTAGTTTTGCATAGAAGAAAATTCCAATTTAAATTACAAAGATATCCGACCCAACAACTTTCAATTTCAGCATCAAAGCATATCAATAATATTAGAACATAAGATGTACATATGTCATCATTTCGCAAAATCACATTCGTTCGCTCGCTTGATCACACAAGTTCGCCTTCGAACTAGTATTGTCCATTCAACTTCCATAATTGGGACTTCAATATGGTTTCTTATCTAGAAACTATCATTCTCCTTACGTAGCCATATACCATGTGATAATCCGGATTTTTGGACAATAATAATGTGGCAATCTTCTTTTATAAATTATTTAAAATGATCTAAAAAATTTCTTTTTCAAGCAAATAAAACAAGTATTTGTTATGTATATTTATAAAAGTAGACTTTTTTTAGAATTTGGATTTGAAATTCAATTGTAAACATCTTAGAAATAAATTGGATTTAAAAATAATATGAATATATGATTTTAATATCACATAATTAGTTCTATATCATCCTCTTTAAAACTTTTACAAAATATAAATAAAGGATATATATATATATATAACTAGTATATTTGTATAACTATCTATAAGTGTATAATTGGAAATTTATATCATTTACTTGTAAATTATACATAGATAAATAAGAGAGAAAGTTTAAATATAAACACATAAGGACATTTACAAAATAAAAAAATTGAAATTATAATATAAATAAATATAAAAAATATATAAATAAATATAAAACATTAAAACATATGTTAATATAAAAGGGAAAGGCATTAATTAAAAAAATAGAAAAGTATAAAATATATATATATATATATAATTAATTGAAAATATAATATAAGAATTATATAAACATATTAAAAAAATTTAGTTACATGTGTGATCATTTTAAATATGGAATTTAATAAGTGTAAGTATTCAAATTGCATTTAAACATTTGTAACAATATTTTCATGCAAACAAATATGTGTCACTTATTTTTTTTAAAAACTAAAAAGGGAACAAGATTTATATACACATCTATCTCCTTCTCTTCAAAATTTTCTTTCAAACATTCAGAGAAAAAGATCAAAAACTTAGAAAAGAAACTAAAACCGGTAGTAAATTTAAGTTTCAATTTTATAATCAAGTTGTTGTTTCATAGAAGATCAAATGTAAAACTGAATCAGTAAGAATTTTCTAAATCTCAAACCTGAGCAAACTCAAGAAAACCAGAAAGAATAAAAAATCAAAACAAAGATCAAGCCTGAAGCAAGCAGGTCATTTCAAAGTCAAACTCCAGATCAAAAGCTTTGTTCTCTGTTCAACACAAAAACAGGTGAGTAAACTCTTAGAATCTGATATATTTTGAATTGGCATGTGATGAATCCTTGAAATAAGATATGAATTATGTTGTGCATGTTATTTGAAAATGATTTTATGTATATATATGGGTGTTAGTATCTGTGTTCATGACTAGGAACAGGCAAAACATGCCTCTGTTCAAACATTACAGGTTTTAAAACCTTGACCGAAATTCAATATCTCTTCCATTGATTATTTTTAGACCTTGATGTATAAACACAATTTGTTAAAAATATCCAGATATCAATTTTAAATATGTTTTCAGGTAGAAATTAAAGATAGTTTTAACATAAAGGTGAAATTACAGTAGAATTTAAACTATATCAAAAATTCGACCTCAACAATTTATTGTTTCATGATTATAATCTGATTCGTTATCGAAAACTAGGATTTCTAAAAATAAAATCTTTATTTTTAAGCATTTAATTCAAGAGGAATTGTGTGTTGACCGTGATTTGGGTTATTGTCGATTTCTGATGGTCGGCGAGGTTAGGGGTCTCGAGGTCGTGGCTGAAGCTAGCCTGGAGGTAGGCGATGTCAGCAAAAAAATAGTCGGAAGGGTTATTTTCTGCTATGGTGGCGCGACGAGGTGATTGTAGGTTTTAAGGACCTAGATGGGACGACGAGGTTCGGGTTCGTCGGGGCGACCAGAGTGCATCGAACTTGGACGGGGTGGGTGGGATAGGAGTATAGGTCGACGGCGAAGCTCTGGACGGGGTGTCGGGGTTTCTAGTGATCGGTGGTGGCGTCGCGGGAAGGTTTTTGGGTGATGGTTCATTCCAGGTTGGGTTCACTCAGGCTTGTTTCGGTTTTCACGTTCGAATTGAAGCATTGATGGTCGTAACCGAGTAGGGAGTTCAGGGTCGACTCGCTGGCGATGATGATGTGATGCCCTACCTCTATACCCACGCTAGCTAAGAACACTACGGTGTAATGCTGTCAACTAGCGCGGAAAATAAGGCTGTTGAGGAGCGGCCGTCAGTAGTTAGGCCTTACACTAGAATTGGTTATCTCGATAGTAGTGGGGTGTGTGTGTGTGTGTGTGTGTGTGTGTGTGTGTGTGTGTGTGTGTGTGTATATATTCTTTCATTTTTCCTCTCTGATTTATTTACTCCCATCGACATACCCTAATTCCAGTATAAAACGAACTACGATGGTTCATACTAGTTTAGGACAGTAAATATAATAAATAACACATATAATAAATATAAATGCGGAACAGGGACAAAACAGAAAGTCTCATATATATAATAACTGATGTCAGTTACAATACGTGTCATACAATACATATGATACAACTACAACAGTCGACTCAGGAAGTTATATATACAAGTACATTATCGACTAATATACATGAATACATATCAACCTATACTATGACATGACAACTCCAAAAGATATGAAAAGTCTTCATAGCTCAAGCAGCAACGCGAAGCTAAAATCTACAACCTGTAAATACTCGGGTCTGACCCGAGTATTAAATTCAAAAGAAAATAATACACGGGTCAGTCTAATTCAAACTCAGTTATTAGTGCACAGAAGCAATAATAATTAAATAATGAATAGACGACAGTCACAATAAGTCTCGTCTATCCGATCTTTAAATAAAGAAATCAGATAACGATAAATATAACACGTAACAGTGTTAAACAACAATCAGCAGATTCAAATCATCAACAAAGATAAGTAAAAAGAATATCCATGAAGATAATTTGGAAAACATCAAAATTGCCAAATCAGCAATTAACAACAAAAATCATCAAATTAAACCAATCAAAATACAATTCAAATCATATTGAATTGAATAAACGAACAGTTCAAACAATTGAAATATCAATTAAAGTAACAATAAGGGTAGGGCTGCAGTACACGCACGGGTGCACTGCCTCGTCACCACGGCATATGGAATATGCAAAAGATCCATAAATCAAAACAAAATAGGATATCAATAAAAACAATACCGTGTGGCTGTAGTTCACGCTTGCGTGCACTGCCTTACCACTACAGTGATAATGTATCCAAAAACTCAATTCCGTGTGGCTGCAGTTCATGCTTGCGTGCACTGCCTTGCCACTACAATGATGATGTAGACAACCGGGCACAAGGTCAAACCCAAAATAAAAGGACGGGTTTAACTCAGGTGAAATTTTGGAAAGTAAACAAAATGCAAAGGTCAAGTCACTGCAATCATGACTCAACTCAATGCAACAACCAAAGTCAAGGCGACATGAAGTAAGCAACTCAACTGCCAGCCCAGATCAATGAATAGCATAAGCAAATGACACAGTCAATTCAAAAATGCTCAAAGCTAACAACAAATGACTCAAGTTTGATGCTATCAAGTGATACAAATGTAATTACCATAAATCCAAGACCAACAGCAGTTTATACAACAAAGGATGATGCAGGCACCATAAACATGATCAACACAACGAAAATGGTCAAGCAATATGCACAGTGCACACTCAAGTACACCAGTGATATCAAGACCAAGTATCATACTTAATTTGATTGTAAGCATGTACAACAGGACAGGGAAGTGGACATAATTGCAAGAGATATATGGTGATGCAGTCGACATCTACTCAGTGTAACATGTGCAGAGGCAACAAAAGTCAGGGAACAGCACAATATTGAGTGATGCAACATCACATAATCAAATGAAGCAGTGCAAAATTATCAACTTACTCGAAAGACTCAAGTTAAACAAAGTGTCTAATGTAAATACAAGGACCAGTGATTTCAAATATGTCAGAAGAGGAGTCTTGGGACAAGTCAAATACAACTGAAAATTTCAAATCATTAAAAGCTCAAAATCAGTGATGTCAAGTGACCGGAGTCAAATACAAGTATCAACTTTAAACAAGACATTACTGCCGAGGTCATGCAATGGCAGGAAGTAGTCAAGTTCAATGCAGACAACAGATTTTACAATTCAAAAGTTCTTAAACAAAATTGAGACAATGCTCAATTACTACCATGATTCAGTGCAACTCAAAATTAAATCAAATGCACTGCATCACGAGCACAAGATACAGTGGACTACAAATAATACAAGTGATGTGCAAAAGTATTCCAGATTCGAACAACACAAGTGCACAGGCAGTTTTACCAAAATAGACAATACAACATCTCACAGCAACATGACTTAGTGCATAAGCACTATGCAGAGTTCGAGGCTACCAAGATGAACGATTTGCCTCAAAGTAAAATGAAACAGTTACAAGATGAAATGTACAATTCCACTGCAGCTGCAAACCAGTGGGTTGCCAAAATCAACCAGGCTATACAATGAACTCAAACTCATGTGAATATAAATCAGAATACAACAAGTTACAACACAACTTAATTGCTCAAAGCAACTCAAGTCAGAAATTTACAAACCAACATCAAGTGGACAAATTAACAAGTCAAACACCGAGACCCAATTCAAAACAAGGTCAACGGCAGTGTAATCGGCTAGTGACGAATAAAGTCAAAGCCGACCAAAATTCACGCAACCAAACAAAATCGAACGAGAGGCATAGTACTAATTTGAAAAGAATCCCAAAACCAATCGATCGAATTTAACCAGAAACGAAAATGAACTTAAAGAAGCCCGAAAAATCTCAAGCAAACAACATAAATCGAATGGCGAGAAAAATGACTCAACAACCTCAAACAATTGAATATGAACGAAAATCACTGAATTCAAACCTTAAATAAGCACGAGGTATGAATTAGATATGAGTGGATTACTCACCTGTGTCGCCAAATCGAAGCATCACAGAGACGAGCAAAGCCAAGAACGAACGAAACCCTAATTTGATTTTGAAATGAGAATGAACGGGGCCGCCATTATTTTCGTATGTTATGCTTAGGGTTTGAAAAAAAAAATGAAAAAGGAGAGGGGGAAACGGGTCAAATGGATTGAAGAGAGGATGGGTTATTTTCTTTGCAAATTTTCACGGCCACAATTAAAACATGGGCCACTATTTAATTCAAAGCCCACAATTCCTTTTAATAATTGTATAAAATTATTTTAACTCAATTTAAAAAAAAACTTCAATTGGTAATTAGCGAAAATATTAATCGTTTAATGTTAATTATCAATTGATGCGAAATACCGGGTTGTTACAGACTACCCTCCTTAAAGAAATTGCGTCCTCGCAATCATAAGGAATAAATGGACAAAAGGTAACAACCATAAAAGCATTTCATCACAAAATGAAGAAATTTAAAAATAGGAAGTTCACCATAAAGAGCATGAAAGAGTAAGCATTAACGCGTTTGCTCGATGAATTCTCTGGATTCCTAAGTGCAATCCTTAGGATTTGAGAACCAGTGAACTTCCGCAAGAAAAACATCTTTATTTCGAAGGTGCTACACCCCCAAAGAAATGATGTGAATAGAAGGTTGCTCTAAAGTAAAATAGGCAAAACTTCCATTTCTTCAATAACACTGGGCTCAAGAATAAAAATCGAAAATCCCTAAAGTATTTCCGTAATTGGAAGACGTGGAAAACATCATGAATAGCAGAAAATTGAGCCGGTACACCGGCGTAGTACAATATAAACACCAAAGAAATCTTTTAATGTCATAAAAGAAATTCACAAATTCTTTATAAAATTTAATTATCAAATAGATAATCAGAATACAAAAATCACAAAACAGCAATATCTAATCATCGATTCGATAATTAGAAGACAGCAAAAATCTAAATATCAACAAAGATAATTAGAAGAAAAAAATCACAAGTCACAAAATTGCAAATATCTAATTACCAAAAACGATAATCAGAAATAACAAATATTTGATTATCAAAAACGACAATCAGAAATAACAAATATTTAATCGTTAAAAACGATAATTAAATCTTAAATATCTAATTATCACAAGCGATAATCAAAAATCTCAAATCACAAATATTTAATTATCAAAACAATAATTAAACCAACAAATTTTTAATTATCACAAACGATAATTAAATCTCAAATATCTGATTATCACAAGCGATAATCAGAAACAATAAATATCTGATTATCAAAAACGATAAATCAGAAATCACAAATATCCGATTATCAAAAACGATAATCAGAAATCACAAATATCCGATTATCAAAAACGATAATCAGAAATCACAAATATCCGATTATCAAAAACGATAATTAGAAATCACAAATATCCGATTATCAAAAACGATAATCAGAAATCACAAATCAACAATTAACGAGTCCGGAATTAACCGAAATAGCAAACGCACATGTCCCATAACCACGAGTTTTACTAAATCGTTTAATTTACTTCATCATTTCCTTGAAAGCGCAAAATTGTGTATTCTAAACATAACATTTAATATTCTCAAACGAACAAATCCGGAATTAAGCGAATCAGTAAAAGAAAGGGGTCATAGTCCTCGATTTTTCTGAAACATTTAAATTGCTTCCTTATTCTTTTGAAAGCGCAAAGTGCAAAACTTCTGAAAAAAAATTTCATTTATTTTATAAAAATAATAATTTACATTCTCAAACGAACAAGATCGGAATTAAGCGAACCAGCAAAAGAAAGGGGTCATATCCTCGATTTTGCTGAAACGTTTAAATCGCTTCCTCATTCTTTCGAAAACGTAAACCGTAAAAATTTTTGGAAATAATTTTGATTTATATTTTGAAACAATTTTTAAAAATAACAAATTTTTAAAACACGTGATTAAAACAGCAACATCAGTAGCAACTTCGACAAGGAAATTTCACTTCTCGAAATACCGTAAAAACGGACAACAAAATCAGCATTGCGGGATAACCGCTTGAAAATCCATTTTAAAATTGACGGTTACTGATGTTAATACGTCAAAATCTCATCAAAATAATTGGCATCAAAATATAATACTAATGAATTTTCGTTCATCAAAGATGTCACAAGAATCTTCTCAAATATAGAAAGCGATATCATACCCTAAACTTGTATTCATAACAAGTCAATGACACACGAATTCACTAATGCACAAGAATTGATAAAACTTATCAATAGAAATCATGAAAATTGGTGAAGCACAAATTCTAGAAATCATCACAAGAAATCCAGAAAACACAAATTCTAGAAATCTACACAAGAAATCCAGAAAACACAAATTCTAGAAATCTACACAAGAAATCCAGAAAACACAGAAAAAGGGAAAGAGGCCTATCACATGACGGTCCGAAGACCATGGGGAGCTACCCCATATGGGTGAGTCGGAATCACCCAGATGAGGTCTTGACTAACCAAAAATCAAAAAGGTATGTGTGAGTGGAATCACACAAGTGGTGTCTAGTCTAACCTCGCAAACAAAAAGAAAGTATGTATGAGTGGAATCACACAGATGAGGTCTAGACTAACCAAAAATCAAAAAGGTATGTGTGAGTGGAAGCACACAAGTGGTGTCTAGTTTAACCTCGCAAACAAAAAGAAAGTATGTGTGAGTGGAATCACACAGATGATGTCTAGACTAACCAAAAATCAAAAAGGTATGTATGAGTGGAATCACACAAGTGGTGTCTAGTCTAACCTCGCAAACAAAAAGAAAGCATGTGTGAGTGGAATCACACAGATGAGGTCTAGACTAACCAAAAATCAAAAAGGTATGTGTGAGTGGAATCACACAAGTGGTGTCTAGTCTAACCTCACAAACGAAAAGAAAGTATGTGTGAGTGGAATCACACAAATGGTGTCTAGACTAACCTTGCGGACAAAAAGATATGTGTGAGTCGGAATCACACCAATGAGGTCTAGTCTAACCTTGCAAACAAAGAGACATCGCACAATTGCTAGTCTAAATCATAAAAATGATCGTCATGATCAACGAGAAGTGTCAATTACACTAAGTTAGTGAATATAAAAGTTTAGCTTCATGTATCATAACCACTAGCTTAACTTAAATATTTACGAACAAACTGTAGATCTTCACTAGAAAAATGTCACAAGTGGTTCAATCGAACAAGTCCAAAAATTAACCGACGAAGTAAACGCAAGCGTTTCATACCACTTGTTTTGCTAAGCCGTCTAATTAGATTTCTCATACGAGTGAAATAAAGGTTTGTATATACTAATAGATTGGAAAATGGTTTAAGAAAAGAGTTCGGTATTGAAAATAGAGTTGAAATCGTTTGGAGAAAAGGGTTTTGATATTTACTACTAGTATAGAAAACCTTTATATTTTTAAAGTGACAAATCACAAAAATGATTGTAGAAACAATCAATCACAAGAATTCATATACAAAGATGTGAATAGAATCCAAAGAAATCGATACCGAATTCATCAAAAGGTATGTTCACGAAAATCCCGAAGAAAATGTCACCAAAGTCGCTAATAAATGATAGCAACAAATCGGGGAATTAACACGAATCGATTAAATTTGAAAACCAAATCAATTCACTAAAATTCACATTCAAAGACGTGAATAAAATCCAAAGAATCCGATTCCAAATCCATCAAAGTAGAAATACCCAAAAATTCCAGACATAGAAGTTATAACAACTAATCGGAAAAGAAGAATCGATTAACAATTGAAAAAACAAAGCAAAACGAGCATAAATGCATAAATGACTTCAACAAAAATAAAAATCAAGTCAATGCCGAAGTCAACAATTATTGGCCAAATTCGAACAAAATCAACGTCGGCTAAATCAATTCAAAGCCGAAAACACAAGAACAAAATCCTCATCATCAAAATCCCAACTTGAGTTCACAAAGCAAACGGAGGCCGAAACCAAAATACTTTCACGAAATAAAAATCAAATGCACATGAATAAGCGTTAGGAATTCATACCTAACAATCAAAGATAATCATATACAAAGATGAGGGATAAAACATCGACAAGTAGTTGTAACACATGTTCCATCTAAGTTATGTTTTATATTAAGTCCATAAACTCCAGGCTCTAATACCAAGGTGTGACGCCCCACCTCTATACCCACGCTAGCCAAGAACACTACGGTGTAATGCTGTCAACTAGCGCGGAGAATAAGGCTGTTGAGGAGCGGCCATCAGTAGTTAGGCCTTACACTAGAATTGTTTATCTCGATAGGAGTGGTATATATATATATATATATATATATTCTTTCATTTTTCCTCTCTGGTTTATTTACTCCCATCGACATACCCTAATTCCAGTATAAAACGAACTACGATGGTTCATACTAGTTTAGGACAGTAAATATAATAAATAACACATATAATAAATATAAATGCGGAACAGGGACAAAACAGAAAGTCTCATATATATAATAACTGATGTCAGTTACAATACGTGTCATACAATACATATGATACAACTACAACAGTCGACTCAGGAAGTTATATATACAAGTACATTATCGACTAATATACATGAATACATATCAACCTATACTATGACACGACAACTCCAAAAGATATGAAAAGTCTTCATAGCTCAAGCAGCAACCCGAAGCTAAAATATACAACCTGTAAATACTCGGGTCTGACCCGAGTATTAAATTCAAAAGAAAATAATACACGGGTCAGTCTAATTCAAACTCAGTTATTAGTGCACAGAAGCAATAATAATTAAATAATGAATAGACGACAGTCACAATAAGTCTCGTCTATCCGATCTTTAAATAAAGAAATCGGATAACGATAAATATAACACGTAACAATGTTAAACAACAATCAGCAGATTCAAATCATCAACAAAGGTAAGTAAAAAGAATATCCATGAAGATAATTTGGAAAACATCAAAATTGAAAAATCATCAAATTAAACCAATCAAAATACAATTCAAATCATATTGAATTGAATAAACGAAACAGTTCAAACAATTGAAATATCAATTAAAATAACAATAAGGGTAGGGCTGTAGTACACGCACGCGTGCACTGCCTCGCCACTACGACATATGGAATACGCAAAAGATCCATAAATCAAAAAAAAATAGGATATCAATAAAAACAATACCGTGTGGCTGCAGTTCACGCTTGCATGCACTGCCTTACCACTACGGTGATAATGTACCCAAAAACTCAATTCCGTGTGGCGGCAGTTCACGCTTGCGTGCACTGCCTTGCCACTACAGTGATGATGTACACAACCGGGCACAAGGTCAACCCAAAATAAAAGGACGATTTTAACTCAGGTGAAATTTTGGAAAGTAAACAAAATGCAAAGGTCAAGTCACTGCAATCATGACTCAACTCAATGCAACAACCAAAGTCAAGGCGACATGAAGTAAGCAACTCAACTGCCAGTCCAGATCAATGAATAGCATAAGCAAATGACACAGTCAATTCAAACATGCTCAAAGCTAACAACAAATGACTCAAGTTTGATGCTATCAAGTGATACAAATGTAATTACCACAAATCCAAGACCAACATCAGTTTATACAACAAAGGATGATGTAGGCACCAGAAACATGATAAGTACAGCAAAAATGGTCAAGCAGTATGCACAGTGCACACTCAAGTACACCAGTGATATCAAGACCAAGTATCATACTCAATTTGATTGTAAGCATGTACAATAGGACAGGGCAGTGGACAGAATTGCAAGAGATATATGGTGATGCAGTCGACATCTACTCAGTGTAAAATGTGCAGAGGCAACAAAAGTCAGGGAACATGACAATATCAAGTGATGCAACATCACATAATCAAATGAAGCAGTGCAAAATTATCAACTTACTCGAAAGACTCAAGTTAAACAAAGTGTCTAATGTAAACACAAGGACCAGTGATTTCAAATATGTCACAAGAGGTGTCTTGGGACAAGTCAAATACAACTAAAAATTTCAAATCATTAAAAGCTCAAAATCAGTGATGTCAAGTGACCGGAGTCAAATACAAGTATCAACTTTAAACAAGAATTACTACCGAGGTCATGCAACAACAGGAAGTAGTCAAGTTCAATGCAGACAACATATTTTACAATTCAAAAGTTCTTAAACAAAATTGAGACAATGCTCAATTACTACCATGATTTAGTGCAACTCAAAATTAAATCAAATGCACTGCATCACGAGCACAAGATACAGTGGACTACAAATAATACAAGTGATGTGCAAAAGTATTCTAGATTCGAACAACACAAGTGCACAGGAAGTTTTACCAAAATAGACAATACAACATCTCACAGCAACATGACTTAGTGCATAAGCACTACGCAGAGTTCGAGGCTACCAAGATGAACGATTTGCCTCAAAGTAAAATGAAACAGTTACAAGATGAAATGTACAATGTCACTGCAGTTGCAAACCAGTGGGTTGCCAAAATCAACCAGGCTACACAATGAACTCAAACTCATGTGAATATAAATCAGAATACAACAAGTTACAACATAACTTAATTGCTCAAAGCAACTCAAGTCAGAAATTTATAAACCAGCATCAAGTGGACAAATTAACAAGTCAAACACCGAGACCCAATTCCAAAACAAGGTCAACGACAGTGTAATCGGCCAGTGATGAATAAAGTCGAAGCCAACCAAAATTCACGCAACAAAACAAAATTCGAACAAGATGCATATTACTAATTTGAAAAGAATCCCAAAACCAATCGATCGAATTATACCAGAAACGAAAACGAACTTAAAGAAGTCAGAAAAATCTCAAGCAAACAACATAAATCGAATGGCGAGAAAAATGACTCAACAACCTCAAACAATTGAATAAGAACGAAAATCACTGAATTCGAACCTTAAATAAGCACGAGGTATGAATTAGATGTGAGTGGATTACTCACCTTTGTCGCCAAATCGAAGCATCACAGAGACGAGCAAAGCCAAGAACGAACGAAACCCTAATTTGATTTTGAAATGAGAACGAACGGGGTCGCCTTTATTTTCGTATGTTAAGCTTAGGGTTTGAAAAAAAATGAAAAGGGAGAGGGGGAAACGGGTCGAATGGATTGAAAAGGGGATGGGTTATTTGCTTTGCAAATTTTCACGGCCACAATTAAAACATGGGCCACTATTTAATTCAAAGCCAACAATTCCTTTTATAATTTTATAAAAGAATTTTAAGTCAATTTAAAAAAAACTTCAATTGGTAATTAGCGAAAATATTAATCGTTTAATGTCAATTATCAATTGATGCGAAATACCGGGTTGTTACAGATGATGTTGGTCGGAGTTGATTCGATCTGCACGGTATCGTTGGTATATCATTATTTTGGGGTTGCTGTTGGTTTTAGGGAAGACGGTAGCTTTCTCGGGTTAGACCTGAAGTAGAATGAAGATTGCCTCGAAGTTGACATGACGCGAGAATTCACGAGGTTGGCT
Source organism: Allium cepa (assembly GCA_030765085.1). Classification (NCBI taxonomy): domain Eukaryota; kingdom Viridiplantae; phylum Streptophyta; class Magnoliopsida; order Asparagales; family Amaryllidaceae; genus Allium; species Allium cepa. Next base: position 72,643,625 of record CM060940.1, on the reverse strand, counting down.
CAGGAATTCCATTGGTTTGGCCCGCGATTTTATAAGTTGTGGTAATCAAGTTTTAGAAGTTATCTAAATGAATAAGTTTCAAAGGAAAATATAAACCAAGTTCTAAAACAAAGTATTAGCAAGTTTTAAAACGAGTTTTCAAAGTTCTAAAATGTTTTAAAATTGTTTGTTTAAAGTAATTATATTATAGGTTAATTCCTATATGTTTTTGAAGGTGATTTAAATGATGTAATTAAATAAAGTGTAAATTATTTAATGTATTAAGGATGGTTAATTGAATAATGTAATCAATTAAGGGAATAATTAATTAATTTAATTATTAAGATTATTAATAAAAGGTTAATTAAATTGTGTAATCAATTTAAATGATTGGTTTATTAATGTGATTAATTAATTAAGACAATTAATTAAAAGATGATTAATTTATTAAAGGTTATTTACTTAATGAAAGTAATTAAATAATAATTACTTAATGCCATTAATTAAGGTGGGTAATTAATGGGTAATTTCTAAATGTGATTTATTAAATGGTAATTACTTAATGTAAGTAGTTACAGGATTAAATTGTTAAGGGTTAATTAATTTAATTAGAAATTAAAGGTTAATTAATAATTAGAGGATAATTAATTGATAATTAAAGGTTAATTAGTTAAGGATAATTAACCAATGTGATAATTACTTCATGAAAGTAATTATGGATAATTTTGATGGATAATTAAAGGTTGATTAATTAATGATTTGTAATTAATTAATGTTAAGTAAGCATGATTTAAAAGTAATTAATGTGAGGACCCGCAAATCTGTACTCCTTGAATAGACACTAATCTCCATTGATTAACTCAAGATGAACGGAAATATGAATTCTCAGGGTTTTCAGAAAAAGAAAAAAAAGAAAAAAAAGATAGAAGAAGAGAGAAAAGATAGAACAGAACTGAAAGAAAACAACAGAATAATATCAGAATCTCACAATCGCAGCGGAACAACATATAATAAATAAATGAATAATCTTTAAACAAAGAACTATATCAGTTATTACATTATATTACATTTCATTTCATTACATCATCAGAGTGTACAACTATCAAACAACAGTAAACAGCGGAAAAGAAATACTATATACTAGTGATACGTCATGCCATCCATCTTGCCTCCAGCAACTCTCGAATTCCAGAATATCCTGATAAACCTGACTCTTGACTGCCCGTGTGGAAATTGGTGGGCACCCAGAGTTTAGGAAGGAAAACAATAAACTCCGAGTCAGTCATGTGACTGGTGTGGGAACTCCAAACAGTTTATTTTATCTTTAAAACAAAGAATAGGATAATTTTAAAATAGATTCGCAATGCATTTAAAAATGAGACTACCATAAGGCCTCCCGCGCGCACACACACACACACAATGCAAACGCAGAATCGGAGGAGATTTCTCCTTATGATAGTCAAAGATGCTTGATACACATTAAAAAGAAACATTTGATATTATTACTAGTGCATAGTGTAGGAAAAATCATTTCGAAAGTAAAGATATAAATCTTAGCCAGCATAGGCATTTCGCACTTATGCCAACTATAGCTACCATCCAAACAGTGGTGACCACCATAAGTGAATGATAGGTTCTACAACTAAAACCGTACAAGATAGTATTGTTTCTTTGGATTTCCAACAAATGGTCAGGCCAAGGAACTTCCCATCGCCACATGGAAACGCCTCTGGAATGACGTCCCGAGAACCAAACCGGATCTCTGCCTACACAAGGCCAGGTTACCCCTAACTGGGTAACTACTGACACGAATATGTCATCCCCCGATCGTAACCGATCTACATCCGAGGATCCTCGATTTCCAACAGCCACAAAGTAATAAGTTTGCAGCAATAACATAGGTTAAGTATCTGGGCTCCATACCATGATACCACCTCTATCCAGAAGGAATGACATACACTAAAGGGCGCTACCCCTAATAACCTTGCCGCATCCTTCCTATTTTGACCATTTCCGGGGTGTGAGGTCCGACGAAGTCTCGTCCACAAAACCATGCTTTAGTACAAAGCCATGCTTTGGGTCAACAAACGATCAAAGTAATGATCGCAAAGATAAATGATCAAACAAATGATCACATCACAAATGATCAAACAATGATCATTTCATAGCAACACTCAGCATGTCACATTATCAAATTGGGAATATATCGCTGATAACCATCAACTACATAACCTCTGAGCTCGTACGTCTTAGAGAAGGGTGTTAAGCTAAAAGAATAAATTCTCCGCCACCAAAAGAAATATATTAGAAAGAAATCAGCTTTATATCTCAACTTGTAATGTCAGACATACAATCAATACAAGTCTGTTCCGGGATCGAACAGAACCGAAGGCACTTACAAAGAAGTCCTTACAATCCGGATATTCACTAATCACGTCCAGACTTCCCATCACATATGGAATTTCTATACCGGGGCCATTCGGTGCAGAAACATTCGACGGTAATCCTTCCATTTTCAAAAATATCCGGTCTTCAACACCGGTCTTCAAATGCAATTCATAACGACGTATCACATATTCGAAATGGGTTATACGACCCCAAGGTCCTTTCCCGGTTAACCCGAATAGTGAGCGCTTATTTAAAATAAGCGTGGCATTCAAATTCAAGCAAATCATAACAAATACCTATTCAAAGGTAAATATTGATAGTCGGTTATTGAACTATCAATGGATATGCACAACATCACCAGATTCCAAATAATTTTCCAAATTATTTATTTTCCAAAAATATCTTTACAAGATATATAATTTTCACACTTCAACCATTTGAAAACAATTTTCAAATCACTTTTCACATTTACCACTTTTGAAAACAAATTTCAATCATTTTCCTTACGCGGAAATACTTTCATTTCAGCATGGTTCATTTAAACCCATTAAATAAATCCTTAACGATTTACTTTATATTTACGTTCCAAATCCGTAAATTAATTCCCACGCTTCAAAAATAAATCAACGTTTATTTTTAAACAATTTCCCCTTTCATTTATAAATTCCATAGTGAATTTACATTCCAAAATATTTATGAATATACGATTTCAACAACCAAACAATCAACTTATATACACTTTAATAATTCTGAAAAATTATCCCTTTATATATAAAATATAATCAAGGTAAAATTATTTCATTTACCCAATTTAAAACAATATCATGATGGTTTATCTTGTTTAAGAGTTTAGAAATCCCTATCTACGATAGTTAGCTAGACTACATCGACCGGAATCTATAAACAATCGACCGATAAGTCAACACAATACAAAACAATTTATATTCACTAACAAATATGCTCTCATATCTATTATTACAATCAAACTCATTATAGAGCACTACTGACTCTATCTCTAATGAGTAATACCCAACAGAGCCATGGTTGTCGCTTAACCATATGCTCTGATACCAGATGTGAGGACACGCAATCCGTACACCTTGAATAGACACTAATCTTCATTGATTAACTCAAGATGAATGGAAATACGAATTCTCAGGGCTTTAAGAAAAAGAAAAAAAGAAAAAAAAGATAGAAGAAAAGAGAAAAGATAGAACAGAACAGAAAGAAAACAACAGAACAATATCAGAATCTCACAATCGCAGCGGAACAACATATAATAAATAAATGAATAATCTTTAAACAAAGAACTATATCAGTTATTACATTACATTACATTTCATTTCATTACATCATCAGAGTGTAAAACTATCAAACAACAATAAACAGCGGAAAAGAAATACTATATACAAGTGATACGTCATGCCATCCATCTTGCCTCCAGCAACTCTCGAATTTCAGAATATCCTGATAAACCTGACTCTTGACTACCCGTGTGGAAATTGGTGGGCACCCAGAGTTTAGGAAGGAAAATAATAAACTCCGAGTCAGTCATGTGACTGGTGTGAGAACTCAAAACAGTTTATTTTATCTTTAAAACAAAGAATATGATAATTTTAAAATAGATTCGCAATGCTTTTAAAAATGAGACTACCATAAGGCCTCTCGCACACACACACACACACACAATGCAACCGCAGAATCGGAGGAGATTTCTCCTTATGATAGTCAAAGATGCTTGATACGCATTAAAAAGAAACATTTGATATTATTACTAGTGCATAGTGTAGGAAAAATCATTTCTAAAGTAAAGATATAAGTCTTAGCCAGCATAGGCATTTCGCTTTTATGCCTACTATAGCTACCATCCAAACAGTGGTGACCACCATAAGTGAATGATAGGTTCTACAACTAAAACCGTACAAGATCGTATTGTTTCTTTGGATTTCCAACAAATGGTCAGGCCAAGGAACTTCCCATCGCCACATGGAAACGCCTCTGGAAAGACGTCCCGAGAACCAAACCGGATCTCTGCCAACACAAGGCCGGGTTACCCCTAATTGGGTAACTACTGACACGAATATGTCATCCCCCGATCGTAACCGATCTACATCCGAGGATCCTCGATTTCCAACAACCACAAAGTAATAAGTTTGCAGCAACAACATAGGTTAAGTATCTGGGCTCCATACCATGATACCACCTCTATCCAGAAGGAATGACATACACTAAATGGCGCTACCCCTAATAACCTTGCCGCATCCTTCCTGTTTTGACCATTTCCGGGGTGTGAGGTCCGACGAAGTCTCGTCCACAAAACCATGCTTTGGTACAAAGCCATGCTTTGGGTCAACAAATGATCAAATTATTGATCACAAAGATAAATGATTAAACAAATGATCACATCAAAAATGATCAAACAATGATCATTTCACAGCAACACTCAGCATGTCACATTACCAAATTGGGAATATATCGCTGATAACCATCAACTACATAACCTCTGAGCTCGTACGTCTTAGAGAAGAGTGTTAAGCTAAAAGAATAAATTCTCCGCCACCAACAGAAATATATTTGAAAGAAATCAGCTTTATATCTCAACTTGTAATGTCAGACATACAATCAATACAAGTCTGTTCCGGGATCGAACGGCCCGAAGGCAATTACAAAGAAGTCCTTGCAATCAGGATATTCACTAATCACGTCCGGACTTCCCATCACATATTGAATTTCTATGCCGGGGCCATTCAGTGCAGAAACATTCGACGGTAATCCTTCCATTTTAAAAAATATCCGGTCTTGAACACCGGTCTTCAAATGCAATTCACAACGACGTATCACATATTCAGAATGGGTTATATGACCCCAAGGTCCTTTCTCGGTAAACTCGAATAGTGAGCGCTTATTTAAAAATGAGTGTGGCATTCAAATTCAAGCCAATCATAACAAATACCTATTCAAAGGTAAATATTGATAGTCGGTTATTGAACTATCAATAGATATGCACAACATCAACAGATTCCAAAAAAATTTCCAAATTATTTATTTTCCAAAAATATCTTTACAAGATATATAATTTTCACACTTCAACCATTTGAAAACAATTTTCAAATCACTTTTCACATTTATCACTTTTGCAAACAAATTTCAATCATTTTCCTTACGCGGAAATACTTTCATTTCAACATGGTTCATTTAAACCCATTAAATAAATCCTTAACGATTTACTTTATATTTATGTTCCAAATCCATAAATTAATTCCCACACTTCAAAAATAAATCAACGTTTATTTTTAAACAATTTCCCCTTTCATTTATAAATTCCATAGTGAATTTACATTCCAAAATATTTATGAATATACGATTTCAACTATTCATTTTCAATTTATCTTCAAGAAGATAAATTCTCAAAACATTTCATTCCTCATTGGAAAAACATTTCCATACTTATTAATTAATAAGTAATTCGTAAATCTATTTATTTTCTACACTTGGAAAATATTCAATATACTTAAATCGAAATTAAGTATATATTTCATTCTTTAAGGTAATCATTCTCTTAAACATATTTATTTGGGCCAAAATGAATGTTGCGCAAAACATCGTTACGACAACCCAAAATCACTAGTATAGGGATTCGAAATAAAAATAGATATATAAATCCCAATACTATACAAAACATTTCCTTTCGAAAATCATTTACTATAACAACAGTGTTATAGTCCACCATTTCGTTCTATTTCTCGAAAACGTCTATTTCAACAATGAATGTTGAAATCTATGGTTTCGAATCTTAACACAATTTAACAACATCGTTAGATTGTTTTAATTCTATTTAAAACATCACATCCAAACAATTTGTTTAACTTATTATTCACTATTCAAAACCGTGAATATACTTCGTTAACCAATTTCATCATTTCTATACATTTAATTTTAAAGGATTATTCACTGTCTAAAACGTGAATATAACTCCATTAATAAGTTATAACAATTTACATATCAAAATAAGTCGTTTTGCGGATTTATAAAACAATGTTTATAATTTCCATTTCTATTTATTTTATAACAACTTCCTTTTATAAATCTCCTTTATTAAGCTATTTCAACTTATAACTCAATTATATAACAAAATTTCATATTATAAGTTAAATACCTACAATTTATTTGTTTACAAAATCGTTCTTTTAAACTTTCCAATTTATAAATCTTATAACTTATAAGATTCATTTATTTACCCAAACCATTCTTTTAATAACTTTACAAATTTTATAAACCTACTGCTTATAAAATTCCATTTATAACTTCACCGTTTATAATTCTATGAATTTCATTCACTTATGAAATTCATTTACACTTCATTCTAACACTTATAAAAACTCGTTTTATACTTCAAATATTTTAATTTATAAATATAAATTTATAAATCTTTTATATAAATCAATTTATACTATTATTTTAAAACATCTTTAAACTCCTTTATAATTTCATCATTTTGATTTATAAAATAATCAAATTTCATAAATCCTATATTTAAACTTTTTATAATAAATTCATAAATCCCAATTTAAACTATTTTAAAAAATCATTAACCCCATATTTTAAAAAATCAACTTTTAACTATATTTCTCAAAAATCATAATTTTTATAACTTTAAAATTATAACGTTTATTTATTTAAATGAATCAATTCCAAAAATATTTTATAAACGTCTACTTTCAAAAATCAATTTTAAAATTCCAAAATTGGCCCAATGATGCTACACACCAAATAGTCAATCACGACAACAACGACATCATATATCGATATGATAATCAATCAAATATCAAAATATCTGAAATTAAATAAATACTGTTGAGGAATCCAGTTGGATCCCTCCAACCTGTTTTCCTGCATCCAAAGATGTTAGCACAATACCAATTCTGTTCTTGTACGGAATTATCGCGGTATATGGGATTTAAAATACTATCGGCTTAATAGACGGCGCAATAGGGTCTCATCCGCTATATAATGCGGGAAATCAACTCCAAGTACATAAATAATACCAATTTCACTGTACTGTGAAATATTCGCGGTATATGTTTTTAATAAATAACATCCGCTTACTAACGGCGTATAATGTCTATTTTAACAATCAATAGATAACAATCATCATTCAAACATACATTCAAGAATTTTAAATCTAACTATTTAAAATTGAAAATCGAAACCGATTCGATTGAGTGAGAAGTTCTCACCTTGATTTCAATTTCGTTTTCAGCCTTTATTTCGAATAAAATTAAACGTGCGTTTAGTTTTACCCGAAATTTTTGCTAGGTCCAAACGACTCCAATCCAATTCCATAGCGTAGTGCTCGTCCATACGATTCCAACGCAACTTTTTTCGCTCGTTTTCGACCTCGTATGAAAAGGATATGAATATTTAAAGTTACACGAATTTTTAATATAAATATTTACAATTCTTATTTTACTTTCAAATCCAAAGCAATCTTAGCCGTTCGTCTTCTTGCTTGCTCCATATCGAAAGCCGCATCTCCTTCTTCTTTTCCCCCGTTACTACGTACGCAGCCAACCCATACGCAACCCCCTAGGGCTTCGAACCGCTCCACCATCGCTCGACTTCACGTCGATCAGCTAGCGCCAAATGGAAGGCCTTCCTCGCCTCTACCCACGGCTGCCACCATGTCGAGCTCAGTCATCATATTGTAGCGAAAAACGTGCGCGACCATGCTCCCTTCCAGCTTGATTTGCCGCCGATCCGCGAGGTTATATCCGATCGTAGCCGTTGAAATAATAGATCATGATGTGCTCTACAATTGTCCAGTTGACAGTTTTTGGAATTGGTTAGTGGATTGCAAGAAATTTGAGGGGGAACGAGGAAGATTTTCGGCCATTAGAAATATTGGAGGCGGCTGATAATAGAAACTAGGGTTTCTCAAAATAATGAAGAGGATGGGTTGCTTTTATAGAAGTTTCAACGAAACACTATTCATCCCGGTTTTTCGAACTCTAATTTACGCACGGTGACTGGCGTTTCAGGGGTTTATCCCGTGTTCTGGACACAATGGAACGTGTTTCGAGAGCTAATTCGATCATCTGTGCGAGTTATGGCAATAAACGTTCGATTTTAAATTAAATCGGTAAATCAAATTTCTAGGCGTTTTAGCTTGCACCGGACAAACGGTAAATCTGATTGACACGAAATTTGAAACCATACAATAATATGACATTACGGATCCGATGAAACTAGTTTCGTCAAAATCTGAGAATATTTGAAAAATGGCTATTTTAACTCGCCAAATTAATATTAAAACAATTTCGATGCGTTTCGAGCTGCCACGGTCAAACGAAAACACCGATTGCTACGAAAATTGAAATCCGATAATAACAAACTATTACGGATCCAATGAAACTAGTTTCGTCCAATTCTGAGACTGTTCGAAAATTGACTAATTTCACTAGTCGATTTAAATATTAAAATATTCAATTTTCATAAATTAACTTTTAATTCGATTTTAAAAGTTCTAAAATATCGTTCTAACTCTAATATGATAAAATAAAATTTTACAAATCATTTTCAATCATATTTAACCCAATTTCCAATTATTTCTGTAATTTCAACTATTAAATTATCGATTTAATTATTCAATTAAATCCAGTTATTCGAAATAAAATTTATTCGACTTATAAATTTCACTTATTAATATCTAAAATTAATTAAATATACAAATTTGAATTAATAAAAATTCTGGGTCGTTACATACTTCCCTCCTTAAAAGAATTTCGTCCTCGAAATTACCAAGTAAGAAAAGTTACAGAATCTATTTACTTTCCATAAATCCATAGTTAAACTTCTTACAATATCTTTACTAAGTTTCCAAATCATACACAGTTATCTTTTCAAAAACAACTACTATCGTTTAACTTTCAATTCTAAATCAAAATTATAGTTTTCACAATTTTCCAAAAATTCTCAAATTTTTCTAACGCCTTAAATTTTCGAAAAAATTCGCCAAAGTCTCCTTTGCGCGGCTCGATCCGAAAAAAAAATGACAGTATATATATCACAAATATACATCTCATCAAGTGATGAGGCATCCCGCAGGGAAAAAAGTGTAAAAGTACGATATTTAATCCGAGATATGTACCTTATATATTATTAGCGAGCATATACGGCTAATATAGCGTGAAAGCGAGCTCCAAATGCGAAACAAACGCGATCCGCACCTACTAAACACTCAACAAATAGATGAGAAACATGTAGATAGACAATAGTATCGATATACAACATATAGCAACATAATAACTATATATGCCAACATAGCAAATGCAGTAAAAGCAATATATTCAACCATCAACCAACTAGCATCCAACTAACATTCAACTAACATTCATTTTCAATTAGTTTATATTCACTAATTCATATTCAAGTTGGTTCACTTCCAAATCAAATTCAATTCTAGTTAAGATTCACTTAACTCTTTTAATTTAGTTTGATACCAAAATCAACTTCATTCAATATATCTTAAGTTATATTCCATTTCAACATTATTTGGCTTTACTTAACTTAAATTCCCACTTATAAATCCAATTCAGATTCTCAATTCTAAAGTAAAATTTCCATTTAACTTTAAATTCATTTTTATTTACAACTCATTCATAAATATATTCATATAGTTTCACTTCTTATATATAAGTTTATTTCACAATTGTAAATCACTTTAATTATAATTTCATACTTATAATTCATTTGCTTATACAATCATTTTTTTATTTAGATTATTCAAACATCTTTTAATTTTCCTTATATATTCTTACATTTTCAACAACCAAACAATCAACTTATATACACTTTAATAATTCTGAAAAATTATCCCTTTATATATAAAATATAATCAACGTAAAATTATTTCATTTACCCAATTTAAAACAATATCATGACGGTTTATCTTGTTTAAGAGTTTAGAAATCCCTATCTACGATAGTTAGCTAGACTACATCGACCGGAATCTATGAAAAATCAACCGATAAGTCAACACAATACAAAACAATTTATATTCACTAACAAATACGCTCTCATATCTATTATTACACTCAAACTCATTCTAGAGCACTACTGACTCTATCTGTAATGAGTAATACCCAACAGAGCCATGGTTGTCGCTTAACCATATGCTCTGATACCAGATGTGAGGACACGCAATCCGTACACCTTGAATAGACACTAATCTTCATTGATTAACTCAAGATGAATGGAAATACGAATTCTCAGGGCTTTAAGAAAAAGAAAAAAAGAAAAAAAGATAGAAGAAGAGAGAAAAGATAGAACAGAACAGAAAGAAAACAACAGAACAATATCAGAATCTCACAATCACAGCGGAACAACATATAATAAATAAATGAATAATCTTTAAACAAAGAACTATATCAGTTATTACATTACATTACATTTCATTTCATTACATCATCAGAGTGTAAAACTATCAAACAACAATAAACAGCGGAAAAGAAATACTATACACAAGTGATACGTCATGCCATCCATCTTGCCTCCAGCAACTCTCGAATTCCAGAATATCCTGATAAACCTGACTCTTGACTGCCCGTGTGGAAATTGGTGGGCACCAAGAGTTTAGGAAGGAAAACAATAAACTCCGAGTCAGTCATGTGACTGGTGTGAGAACTCAAAACAGTTTATTTTATCTTTAAAACAAAGAATAGGATAATTTTAAAATAGATTCGCAATGCTTTTAAAAATGAGACTACCATAAGGCCTCTCGCACACACACACACACAATGCAACCGCAGAATCGGAGGAGATTTCTCCTTATGATAGTCAAAGATGCTTGATACGCATTAAAAAGAAACATTTGATATTATTACTAGTGCATAGTGTAGGAAAAATCATTTCTAAAGTAAAGATATAAGTCTTAGCCAGCATAGGCATTTCGCTTTTATGCCTACTATAGCTACCATCCAAACAGTGGTGACCACCATAAGTGAATGATAGGTTCTACAACTAAAACCGTACAAGTTCGTATTGTTTCTTTGGATTTCCAACAAATGGTCAGGCCAAGGAACTTCCCATCGCCACATGGAAACGCCTCTGGAAAGACGTCCCAAGAACCAAACCGGATCTCTGCCAACACAAGGCCGGGTTACCCCTAACTGGGTAACTACTGACACGAATATGTCATCCCCCGATCGTAACCGATCTACATCTGAGGATCCTCGATTTCCAACAACCACAAAGTAATAAGTTTGCAGCAACAACATAGGTTAAGTATCTGGGCTCCATACCATGATACCACCTCTATCCAGAAGGAATGACATACACTAAAGGGCGCTACCCCTAATAACCTTGTCGCATCCTTCCTGTTTTGACCATTTTCGGGGTGTGAGGTCCGACGAAGTCTCGTCCACAAAACCATGCTTTGGTACAAAGCCATGCTTTGGGTCAACAAATGATCAAATTATTGATCACAAAGATAAATGATTAAACAAATGATCACATCAAAAATGATCAAACAATGATCATTTCACAGCAACACTCAGCATGTCACATTACCAAATTGGGAATATATCGCTGATAACCATCAACTACATAACCTCTGAGCTCGTACGTCTTAGAGAAGGGTGTTAAGCTAAAAGAATAAATTCTCCGCCACCAACAGAAATATATTTGAAAGAAATCAGCTTTATATCTCAACTTGTAATGTCAGACATACAATCAATACAAGTCTGTTCCGGGATCGAACGGAACCGAAGGCAATTACAAAGAAGTCCTTGCAATCCAGATATTCACTAATCACGTCCGGACTTCCCATCACATATGAAATTTCTATACCGGGGCCATTCGGTGCAGAAACATTCAACGGTAATCCTTCCATTTTAAAAAATATCCGGTCTTGAACACCGGTCTTCAAATGCAATTCATAACGACGTATCACATATTCAGAATGGGTTATATGACCCCAAGGTCCTTTCTCGGTAAACTCGAATAGTGAGCGCTTATTTAAAAATGAGTGTGGCATTCAAATTCAAGCAAATCATAACAAATACCTATTCAAAGGTAAATATTGATAATCGGTTATTGAACTATCAATGGATATGCACAACATCACCAGATTCCAAATAATTTTCCAAATTATTTATTTTCCAAAAATATCTTTACAAGATATATAATTTTCACACTTCAACCATTTGAAAACAATTTTCAAATCACTTTTCACATTTATCACTTTTGCAAACAAATTTCAATCATTTTCCTTACGCGGAAATACTTTCATTTCAACATGGTTCATTTAAACCCATTAAATAAATCCTTAACGATTTACTTTATATTTACGTTCCAAATCCATAAATTAATTCCTACACTTCAAAAATAAATCAACGTTTATTTTTAAACAATTTCCCCTTTCATTTATAAATTCCATAGTGAATTTACATTCCAAAATATTTATGAATATACGATTTCAACTATTCATTTTCAATTTATCTTCAAAAAGATAAATTCTCAAAACATTTCATTCCTCATTGGAAAAACATTTCCATACTTATTAATTAATAAGTAATTCGTAAATCTATTTATTTTCTACACTTGGAAAATATTCGATATACTTAAATCGAAATTAAGTATATATTTCATTCTTTAAGGAAATCATTCTCTTAAACATACTTATTTGGGCCAAAACGAATGTTGCGCAAAACATCGTTACGACAACCCAAAATCACTAGTATAGGGATTCGAAATAAAAATAGATATATAAATCCCAATACTATACAAAACATTTCCTTTCGGAAATCATTTACTATAACAACAGTGTTATAGTCCACCATGTCCTTCTATTTCTCGAAAACGTCTATTTCAATAATGAATGTTGAAATCTATGGTTTCGAATCTTAACACATTTAAAAACGTCGTTAGATCGTTTTAATTCTATTTAAAACATCACATCCAAACAATTTCTTTAACTTATTATTCACTATTCAAAAACGTGAATATACTTCGTTAACCAATTTCATCATTTCTATACATTTAATTTTAAAGGATTATTCACTGTTTAAAACATGAATATAACTCCATTAATAAGTTATAACAATTTACATATCAAAATAAGTCGTTTTGCGGATTTATAAAACAATGTTTATAATTTCCATTTCTATTTATTTTATAACAATTTCCTTTTATAAATCTCCTTTATTAAGCTATTTCAACTTATAACTCAATTATATAACAAAATTTCATATTATAAGTTAAATACTTACAATTTATTTGTTTACAAAATCGTTCTTTTAAACTTTTCAATTTATAAATCTTATAACTTATAAGATTCATTTATTTACCCAAACCATTCTTTTAATAACTTTACAAATTTTATAAACCTACTGCTTATAAAATTCCATTTATAACTTCACCGTTTATAATTCTATGAATTTCATTCACTTATGAAATTCATTTACACTTCATTCTAACACTTATAAAAACTCGTTTTGTACTTCAAATATTTTAATTTATAAATATAAATTTATAAATCTTTTATATAAATCAATTTATACTATTATTTTAAAACATCTTTAAACTCCTTTATAATTTCATCATTTTGATTTATAAAATAATCAAATTTCATAAATCCTATATTTAAACTTTTTATAATAAATTCAAAAATCCCAATTTAAACTATTTTATAAAATCATTAACCTCGTATTTTCAAAAATCAACTTTTAACTATATTTCTCAAAAATCATAATTTTTATAACTTTAAAATTATAACGTTTATTTATTTAAAATGAATCAATTCCAAAAATATTTTATAAACGTCTACTTTCAAAAATCAATTTTAAAATTCCAAAATTGGCCCAATGATGCTACACACCAAATAGTCAATCACGACAACAACGACATTATATATCGATATGATAATCAATCAAATATCAAAATATCTGAAATCAAATAAATACTGTTGAGGAATCTAGTTAGATCCCTCCAATCTGTTTTTCTGCATCCAAAGATGTTAGCACAATACCAATTCCGTTCTTGTACGGAATTATCGCGGTATATGGGATTTAAAATATTATCCTCTTAATAGACGGCGCAATAGGGTCTCATCCGCTATATAATGCGGGAAATCAACTCCAAGTACATAAATAATACCTATTTCACTGTACTGTGAAATATTCGCGGTATATGTTTTTAATAAATAACATCCGCTTACTAACGGCGTATAATGTCTATTTTAACAATCAATAGATAACAATCATCATTCAAACATGCATTCAAGAATTTTAAATCTAACTATTTAAAATTTAAAATCGAAACCGATTCGATTGAGTGAGAAGTTCTCACCTTGATTTCAATTTCGTTTTCAGATTTTATTTCGAATAAAATTAAACGTGCGTTTAATTTTACCTAAAATTTTCGCTAGCTCCAAACGACTCCAATCTAATTCCATAGCGTAGTGCTCGTCCATACGATTCCAACGCAACTTGTTTCGCGCGTTTTCGGCCTCGTATGAAAAGGATATGAATATTTAAAGTTACACGAATTTTTAATATAAATATTTACAATTCTTATTTTACTTTCAAATCCAAAGCAATCTTGGCCGTTCGTCTTCTTGCTTGCTCCAGATCGAAAGCTGCGTCTCCTTCTTCTTTTCCCCCGTTACTTTGTACGCAGCCAACCCATACGCAACCCCCTAGGGCTTCGAACCGCTCCACCATCGCTCGACTTCACGTCGATCAGCTAGCACCAAATGGAAGGCCTTCTTCGCCTCTACCCACGGCTACCACCACGTCGAGCTCGGTCATCATATTGTAGCGAAAAACGTGCACGACCGTGCTCCCTTCCATCTCGATTTGCCGCCGATCCGTGAGGTTATATCCGATCGTAGCCGTTGAAATAATAGATCGTGATGTGCTCTACAATTGTCCAGTTGACAGTTTTTGGAATTGGTTAGTGGATTGCAAGAAATTTGAGGGGGAAAGAGGAAGATTTTCGGCCATTAGAAATATTGGAGGAGGCTGATAATAGAAACTAGGGTTTCTCAAAATAATGAAGAGGATGGGTTGCTTTTATAGAAGTTTCAACGAAACACTATTCATCCCGGTTTTTCGAACTCCAATTTACGCGTGGTGACCGACGATCCTGGGGTTTATCCCGTGTTCCGGACACAATGGAACGTGTTTCGGGAGCTAATTCGATCATCTGTGCGAGTTATGAAAATAAACGTTCGATTTTAAATTAAATCGGTAAATCAAATTTCTAGGCGTTTTAGCTTGTACCGGACAAACGGTAAACCCGATTGACACAAAATTTGAAACCATACAATAATATCACATTATGGATCCGATGAAACTAGTTTCGTCGAAATCCGAGACTGTTTGAAAAATGGCTATTTTAACTCGCCAAATTAATATTAAAACAATTTCGATGCGTTTCGAGCTGCCACGGTCAAACGAAAACTCCGATTGCTACGAAAATTGAAACCCGATAATAACAAACTATTACGGATCCAATGGAACTAGTTTTGTCCAATTTTGAGACTGTTCGAAAATTGACTAATTTCACTAGTCGTTTTAAATATTAAAATATTCAATTTTCACAAATTAACGTTTAATTCGATTTTAAAAGTTCTAAAATATCGTTCTAACTCCAATATGATAAAATAAAATTTTACAAATTATTTTCAATCATATTTAACCCAATTTCCAATTATTTCTGTAATTTCAACTATTAAATTATCGATTTAATTATTCAATTAAATCCAGTTATTCGAAATAAATTTATTCGACTTATAAATTTCACTTATTAATATCTAAAATTAATTTAGATATACAAATTTGAATTAATAAAAATTCTGGGTCGTTACAATTAAATTAATTAGAAATAGTACAATTAATTTATCTTGCTTATAGATGATTAAGATATACTGAATGGCTTAGATTATTTGATATCTCTGATATGTGATTTGTGATGCTTTGTGATACAAGATATTTTGGTTGAACTGTGATATTGTGGGTTATCTATCTAAGATGAATTGTTGTGTGAATAGGAAATCTTGAATATAAATTGTATTGTTTAAATTTAAACAATTTGATTTAAAGAATAACATTGGATTCGAAGAGACTGGAGTCGGGTACCAGTAAATACCCGGAACCACTTCGATTTGCAATCTACAATAATTCTTTAAAGGTTTGATATGAGAAATCAATAGGCTAGAGTGGAATAATTTAAGTAAACCGGACCATTGAAACTAAGTAAGGGTACTTAGGAATTGTTTGTGAGATAAGTGTGGGTTTTTAACAAGTTAAGAACTCGTTGTGAGGTACGAGTTACCCTAGGTTTTTAAACAAGTCTTATATCTTAGTATTTCAAATTACATGGGATAACTCATGCTGGTTTCCAGCCTGACCCAGGTGTTACTTTTATGTAATGCTCGGGTCAGACCGAGTACTACAGATTTTTAGGTTAGGACGTTATGCAGCTTAGGAGACGAGCTAAATGGCAGGGACGTATGGAGTATATTCCGCTGTGTGTTTGAGAGTTGTATTGATAGTAGTCTGGGACAAGTTGTACAACTGTCCAGTTTATGTGTAATGATTTTACTCTGATGAATTGTTATAAAATTGACAATTATTGATTTCTTTGTATAAATGCTATTATTTGATATTATATTTTATCTGCTGTGAATGTATGATGCTGTTGTTTCCTATTCTTCTTCTACCTTCTTCTTCTTTTCTCTAACAATCTGAAAGTTTAGCATTCGATTGCTCGGCATTTCTTCCGTGAATGTATTGGTGTCGAATCTTCAAGCTCAAAAATTTTTGGTTGTTACATTTTGGTATCCGAGCCAGGTTGAGTGAGAAACTTGGCTCTGTGGGTTTACTGATTAAGGATAGGGTTAATGGTACCCTAGAATGAGTTGAGTGCAGTATATATGAGGGCATATTTGTTATTTTCTTATAAAAAGATTTTAAAGCGGTTTTAAAATTTGTTTTTATATAAGTTTATATTTTGAAATATAAAGAAATAATTTTTCTAATTATTATATATATTAAGAAATTAGTTGTTTGTTAATGAAATTGAATAATAATTAAGTGGTAATAGAAATACAACCGAATAAGAATTGGATAATATGAACTATAAAAATAAGACAAGCTAGAAATGGATCCGAACCAGAGAATAAAATCCTGAAATTTCTAAGAGTGTTTTCATAATGCTGAATTAAGTTACCTTGATTTTATTATCCATTAAATTATGAGATAATATATAGTGAATTGGTTTCCAGTTATGATAACCTTAGTTATTATCTTAAGATGTTTGTTGTATCTTGATAATGGAATGTTTATTAATGATTAAGCAGAATGAAATGTTTAAAGGAAGAAACAATTTAGATAAGTATGACTTATAAATGGAAATTGAAGATAATTAAAATTGTGAAGTTTTAAATCTGAGTTCAAAAAATTGGAAATTGGTTCAAAATGTTAAAAGATATAACAAATAATATTTTTAAATGTAGAGATCTAATTTAAAACAAGAGTTGTTTTTAAAAAAAATTGTTTTGAAATTAAAAACCAAGAGTGGTGTAAAAAAATTTAAAGTATGACTTGAAATGCAAAAGAAATGAATATGTACATATATGGGATATACATATTATCAAAGATGATTTGAAAGAAACTCAATTGAAGTTTTCCTTTGAATGTGATGTGAAAACCCAAAGTGTAATAAGTTTTTGAACTTATAGGTGGGAAGATTTTTAAATTTAAAATTTGACATGGGAATTAAAATTGGATAAAGTTGACTAGATTAAAAGAATTGAAATTAGCTTAGAGGAAGTTAAATGATTTTAGAATAAACAACCTGAATTGGAAATTTCAAAATGAAACTGAGATTTAGCTTAGGAAGTTAAATGGTTGATTTGAAATGGGAGTTAGATGTGATCTCAAAACGGGTTTGAGATTTGGAAATTGAAAATAGATGCTATTGATGAATGTTTTAAGTAATTTGGATGTTTATTTATTATGACTTATTTTGATATCATCCTGTTGTTATTAATAATCTATGAAACTGAGAATTGGATTATTTTAAATGAATTAAGACATGGATTGAGGTAATATACATCCATTACTGAAATAAAATAGAAATAACATTGATCTTATGAAAAGGAAATCGCTTTAAACTTAAAGATTTAAATGTTAGAACTGAGCTTGCTGAAAATTTGATAAGAATTGGTTTTGAAGTTAAAATTGGATAACACATTGGATTCTGAAGATAAAATTGTTTCTGAACTCTTATTCGAACTTTGAAATAAGTTAAGTAAAGGTAACTTAAAATGGAATTTTGAAATTTGCACTCAGAATTAAATTGTTTAAAGATTTAGATTGTTGATTTAAAAGTAAAGATTTATTTAATTTAAGGGATTAAATCAACATTTAAAATTTAACTCGAACTTCATAATTTGGGATGGTTTAATGTTGAGATTGAAATTGGAATTAGTTCAAATTGAATTTGATTGGAAGTGAGGTTGAAGCTGAATAAGTTTAAATTCAAACGGAAATTGATTTGGATTTGGGAAGGGGGTTGAAGTTAAGTTAAATTGAATTGAAATTGAATCAATTTAATGTGATTGGAAATTGGAAGTTAATTGGAAATGGAGATTGGGAAATTGAACGGTTTGACTTTGAAACTATTTTCAAATAGATTGTATTAATATAAACTGTTTTAAATCTATTTTCCTAGCTATTTGCTATACAACCTTTCATTTTAAAACTCAAACTATCTTATACTTATTATACAATTATTTTGAAAACTAATTACTATTTTACATCTTTTTTTACAAACTAATCACTATTTTACAACTACTTACAAACTAATTACTATTCTACAACTATTTTGCAACTATTTCACAACTATTCTACAATTATTTGACTACTTTATAACTATTTTATAAATACTTAACTATTTTACTACTATTTACAACTAATAACTATTTTACAACTACTTATCTATGTTAAACTTTTCAAATTATTTTCTAAATCAAGTGGTCAGGGTGCAAACTTTTTATAATTAAGGTGATTAATCTAGTAGAATGAAGCAATTGTGAATAAGTAAATAGAATCAAATTTAAGGTGAACAGAAAGAATATTGATTTAGCTAATAATCAATGAAGATAAATACGTAGGATGTACGTATATTATTCTATTTCCAGAATGATTTGATCCAGATTCGAGAATAGAATTTCGAGATAGTATATCAATCTGAGTTAGGATTTTTCACTTGATTTTCGACGGCGAACCCTGGATATGGATTTTTGATTGATTCTGGAAATTCTCTATCATAGTTAGGCTATGCAAGGAGAATGATGGTTTCTAATCAAGAAACCATATTTGAGTCCGCACTAGGAAGTAAGGTGGATGATACTAGTTCGAATGTGAAATTGTGTGATCGAGTGAGCGATCAAACTTGATATTGCACAGGATGATATATGTACATCGTGCGTGTTTGAAAGAAATTGATATTGAAATTTTGAAAGAAATGAGAAATGATTTTGAAAAGAAAATTATATTTTGAGAAATACATATAGATTAAAGTGGAAGTTGGATATCTTTTGAAATTCACTTTTTGAAAAGTAAGTGATATGGTAAATAATTTTATAAAAGAAATCAAATTTGAATATTTGATTTGGCATAAATGAAGTATGTACATGTATATTTGTTCTATATGATAAACTCCCCTTGTTGAATTTATAGCCAGAAGAAAGGATTTTTGGAAATATTTGAAGTACAAAAAGGAATTATATAAGTAAGGTGTAATCCAAAGTATTTCGTTTTAAATAAAAGGGTAAACTTATATATATCTATATATATAAAGAATTTGATGAGAATGATTTTGGGAAAAGGTTTTGGAACCTATGGATTTTGGAAAGGCATTTGATTTTTGGAAAAATCAATTTTAGGAATTTGGAAAGCTAAGTTTGGAACTACCGATTTGGGATATCGATTTTGTGTAAAGGAGATTTTGATGCGAATCATAAAGGGTGTGATTTGAAAGATACTATAAGTGTATAGTATAAAATTTTATGAGATTGGCTCTAGAATAAAAGGCGCTCTCATTGAAATTAACTTCGTAGAAGATCCATGGGGTGGTTCAGCCTTAAGCCCTAAGGGGGAGGCTCTAAATTGAATCCTGGGAGGAAGTCCGGACAAACTGATGTTCTTGAGGATTATGTGTTGTGATAGCGAAAGTCGAGGACGCTGATACCAACATAGACATTAGGGTTATGCTGTGATGACAGTGTAACTCGATGTCACTGCGATCTACTACAGACCATAGCGGAAGTCGTGTGACTGTGAGAGCCAATGGTCTACATTTGATTTTGCCACGATGACAAAGTAACATCGGTAGACTACGATCTATGAAGATACAGCGAAAGTAGAGAGGCTACGAGAGCCTAAGGCTACATTGGGACATGACTGATGTAGTCTGCGACCTATTAAGAACTCGTTGTGAGGTACGAGTTACCGCAGATTTTTAAAAAAGTCTTACATCTCAGTATTTCAAATTATATGGGTTTACTCACGCTGGTTTCCAGCCTGACCCGGGTGTTACTTTGATGTAATGCTCGGGTTAGACCGAGTATTACAGATTTTCAAGTTAGGACGTTCTGGAGCTCAGGAGGCGAGCTGGATGGCAGGGACGTATGGAGTATATTCCGCTGTGTGTTTGAGAGTTGTATTGATAGTAGTCTATGACAAGTTGTACAACTATCCAGTTTATGTGTAATGATTGTACTCTGATGAATTGTTATAAAATTGACAATTACTACTTTTTTGTATAAATGCTATTATTTGATATTATATTTAATCCGCTGCGAATGTGAGATGTTTTTGTTTCTTGTTTTCTCTAACAATTTAAAATTTTCGGCATTCGACTGCTCGGCATTTCTGCCGTGAACGTATTAGTGTCGAATATTCAAGGTCGAAAATTTCGAGTCCTTACATACTATGATAGAGAATTCTAGAATCAAACCAAAAATTCGTATCAAATATTCGCCATCAAGAATTGAATGAAAAATTCTAACGCGAAATGGTGTAATTCACCTCGGACTTATGTACTCAAATCCGGATCAAATTAATTTTGCGAATAAAAATAATATACATACTACTTATGTAACTATTGCAATTTTTTCATCACAATTGCATTTCAATTAAATTCATTTTTAATCTCATTGGTTAAAACAAATATCGCTTCATACTTTAACATTTGTTTCACAGAATTTCTACATTTAATGTAAAATATTGATATATTCATTCTCATAGTATTGCTTATATTTGTCTCCAATTTAAATTACATTCATTTCACATGTAATATTTCTCATTTAATACTGCATTTATTTGCAAATCATTTCACAAGGAATTTTCTTAAGTTTATAAGCAATTTATAAAAGCTTATATTCTTTTATAAAACATTATTCGAGCTTAAAGTTAGCATAATTTAATTATAACTATTTATTGCAACTTCCATTTTCATAACAATTTACAAGTCTTGACTTTATTTATAATTATTTCACCTTTAATTCATATTTGTTTATTCAACTAGTTTTCACCTTTACCTTTCAATTTATTTATGACACATTTCATAAATGTTAATTGACTTCATAAACATATCTTTTTCCAATTTAATTTCATTTACACATGTTCTTACTCACAATTTCAATTTAAATATGCCAAGGCTTAAAGTTCATGCTTGTATATTATTACAATACATGCCAAGAATGTATACCACAATTCTATTCATTAACTATACATAGATATAACAAATTAAACCTTATTTCACTGGCTTTCAAATTAAGGTTATCAAATTCAACTGCATAATCCAACACAATTTCTAAATTTTAACTCAACTAATCAAAAATAAATGATAATAACTAAATATTACCATTTCATAAATCAGATACATTACAAATAGTTATATTGGTTATAAAAGTTTATTCCTTTATATATATATATCACATAATATTAGGAAAGATAATTTCATTTCAAAACTTATGTTAAACATTTTTATAACACTAATATACACGCACTCTCGTATATACACTCAGACAACTCATTCTAGGGTATTACTACCCTATCTCTAATAAGTTAACCCCAACAGGCTAAGGTATGCCTAAACCTCGCTCTGATACCAAATGTAACGACCCGCTTTTTTGAACAGTTCAAATCGACAGTAAACCACACATGTCGGACTCAAACCATCCAAAAGGGAGGATTGTTAATGGGGGTAAATAAGAGAAAGCAAAGAAAGAAAAAAACAAAACACAGAATCTCGCAGCGGAACAATAAAATATAATAATCAAATAAACAGTTCATTATGCTGTTTTACAAATAATATTTGATTACACTTTTACAAATTCAAATCAGAGTTATACATACATCATAAACAACAAAATATTACAGCAGAACACAGAATGTAGTGGATTAATTAATATAAGTAGTAGTAATGTACTGAATCTTTGTCTTCATCCTCCAGAAAATAAAATGGTCTTCAATACACTGAAAAAGCTCAGACAGACCCGAGCGTAATGAAAACAAAACACTCGAGTCAGAACTAAATGATCTTATGTGAGTCAAATTAATCTAAATTAAAATGTGAGTGCAATGGCTTCAGAGATGTTACGGGATTTTCCATCTCCTATCAAGTGTACAACGTGAATGTATTTATTGAAAGATTTCAAACAATTCAAAATATCAATTTTAATCATCTATTTAAAACAAATCCGAAGTTTGAATTAATTTAAACCCTTTTTAAATAATTCAATTCCAATACATAATACAAATTCAACAAATTATATGGATGTAAGTCATTTCAACCAGTACCAAAATCAACATTTCAAATCAATGAAAACTGTTCAGGTTTGTCATTTCAACCCATAACGATTTTCCCTAATCTATAAGATCGTTCGGGTGTGTATCATTTCAACCTATAGTGATTTAAAGTAATAATAATAAAGGGAACTTGTAGTGTGATCAACAATATATAAATCAACACTTCATCCAACCATCCAATAAAAAAAATCAAACATCTATCATAATTATCATCCAATTCAAATAATGAATATTCACAATTTACAGATTCTTATTTACAGGCAATCAAGTGGCAATTATAATTTCAAAAATAATTTAAGTGACAATTTATTTCAAACTAATTCAAATTAATAAGAATAACAATTTAAATATACCAAACGGCCATAAATAAATTTCTAATCACATTAGAAATTTAATTTAACTAACATTAGAAATTTTACAAGTTGTGAGTGGGTCAAAAAACTCATCTTTGAATTTAAATTGAATTTAAATCCAATTTAAGCCTAAAATTCAAACAATCTCAGAATTCATCCAAACTATCATCAAAATGTTCGGAATTTCAATACAATCGCAGTGGAAAAAACCATGCGTGAAATGGATGCAAAAATTATATTAGTTAGAACATTCAAAAAATTAGTTTAAAATAATAAAAAAAGAAAACTACCTCTCCTCTACCACGTCAGTGCATCGCTCCAGGACTCTACCCTAATATACGCGAGCAACAACTCATATCGACAATTTACTGCCGCCGCCACGTGAAGGCTTACCGCGCCGCCCCAACGATCGACGCGACCACCTATCACCCGACGACACTACACCAAGACCCGCGACTCGCTACATCGACGTTCGACGTCACCAAAAATACCCAGCCACCACCACTTAAAAACCTAATTTGAATTTTTCACGCCAATTAAGCCGTCACAACGACGAGTAAGCCACATCGATGAGCTCCCCTCGGTCCTCTTCACACAACCTTACTATTGAATCATCGATCCATCACCGACGATCAACCATCAACCGAACGGTTGAGGATACTCTAGCCAATTCCGACCACACAGCAACCCATATCGAGAAACGAATCACATAATTGACTTGCACCCTTCGAGAGCTTCAAATCGATATATAATTCGACATATATTGAGGAGTTTAAATTTTTGATTTGGTTTTGATTTTGTAATTTGATTAGAAATTTGGTTGTCTGCAATTGGAATGAGGAGCTACAGAGAATTGAGGTACTAAAATTTGGAATGAGAAACAATTAGAGTTTAAAACAAGGTATCTATGGGCAGATCAGAAAAATAGAACGAAAGTACAAGATTGAATTAGAAATCATATGATGAACGACCCGAAAAGCCTTTTCGTTCCCAAAGCGGAAATGGGTCATCCTATATATCAAAATAGATGTTTTCAGTATTTTTAAACTCAATGGAATAGGTTTCAGGTCCTAATTCCATCATATGAAGAAGTTATGTTAAAATCAGCTTATTTCAAATTGATTTCAATTAAATTGATTTTTAGGGGTTTCGAGTCCATACGACAAGCCCGATCGCTACAAAACTTGAAATCCTATAATAATTCACCGTTACGGATCCGATGAAATGAGTTTTGTCGAAATCCGAGACAGTGGCCAAAATGGCTATTTTCACATTAATTAAATAAATAATTTTTTTACGTAAATCACCTTTCCAATTCAAATTTAATAATTTACAATTTCTGTCATTTTAGATTATTTGGACATTTATCATGATTCAAAAGAAGTTTACACATCAAGTCAGTGTTTAAAATTTAACTAATTACATTGTTCAATTCCTCCTGTAATTAATCCAATTAATTTTAATTTAATTCCAATAAATTGATTTTATTTGTTTTCAATCTTTATACTCAATCAATTATTATTCTATATACATAATTAACATTGTTTTATGTTTTATTACAATAATATCCTCAGATTTCCATCTTTTATTTGTATTAATTTCTATATTCCATTTATGTTGAATTTTGTCAAATTTTCACACTAATTAAAATTTAAATTCCTAATTAATTACTTATCACAGTTTCATTTTTTTATTAGCTCAATTATTACATTTACATTTCTATTCATTTTGTTACATTCAAAATTTTTAGTTATTGTCTTAACTCACGTTAATGTAACACCTATTTGCATTTAATTTAAATTGATTAAATATGTTGATAACAAACAATAATCGTCGCCATTTACTACATTTTATAACATTTGCAAGTTTATTATTTACAATTAATTGTTATAACCACTACTACCGATTTCAATTAACTTCCTTATTTCATTAATAAGTCAACATTCGAATTATCAATTTAACCTACATTAACTGCACTAATTAAGTGAATTAATTTCAACTGATCTCTAATTAACTTTAATAGACCAGATAAATAGGTAACCTATGACAGTTGTTACTATTGAGCTTTGATCACACTTATAAATTCATTATTAACAACAAATGATACAATTTATTACCTAACACTAATTTTTATTCAATTTCAATTAATTATATACTAATTCATCCATTAATTATTTTTTACCCGCCTTTTGTCAAAGCCATAAGCAGGTGGATTCAACCTAACTAGCTTCATGATTATCGGGGCTGGAATATGATGGTTCGGTTTAGAAGGATGAAGTTCACTTGGATATGTCATTTGGTCAAGAAATGGGGGGGGGGGGGGTTGCACGGCTCGGTTTGGAAGATAAGCTCCGTTTGGCACACTTCCCCTTGATTCGGCATACTTCCCCTTGGTCGGTATGAAGCCTTGCTCGGCACGCCTCCCCTCGCTCGGCATCGCACCTCGCTCTGCACACCTCCCGTCGCTCGGTATGAAGCCTTGCTCGGCATACCTCCCCTCAGTCGGCATGAAGCCTCGTTCGGCACACCTCCCCTCGGTCGGTATGAAGCCTCGCTCGACACACTTTCCCTCGCTCGGCACACCTCCCTTCGCTCGACATCGCACCTCGCTCGGCACACCTCCCTTCAGTCGGTATGAAGCCTTGCTCGGCATACCTCCGCTCGCTTGGCATCGCACCTCGCTCGGCATACCTCCTCTCGGTCGGCATGAAGCCTCGCTTGGCACACCTCCTATCGCTTGGTATGAAGCCTCGCTCGGCATCGCACCTCGCTTGGCATCGTGATGAGGTGGAAATGGCTTGGCATTGTGGCTCGGCACACTGGCTCGACAACGGCTATATGGTGACATAGGTCGGCATCAATACATCATTCGGCACTAACTTTTCTCCAAGTTCTAGACTAGTCTGCTTCGATATCCAGATAGGCTCGCTTCGGGTCAATACCCGGGTAACTTCCGTTCGGCATACCAACTGCTCAGGGTCGATCGACATGATGAAATAGGGTTCGGCTATGGCCTTGGTGGGCCCAAACTACTCAGGAGGCCCAACAACCTGGTTTTGCCTATAAATATAGCATGTGGCTCTCCATATGGAGGATCTTCTTCTGGTTCTCTGACTTTCTATTTTCTAAGGCTAAGGCTACTCTAACAGTTTGTAACTGTAATTGATTCTAACATCAATAAAAAAGAAAACTTCTGGAGTGGACGTAGGCCGGAGTTAGCCGAACCACTATAAAATCTGTTGTTTTTTACTGCTTTCAATTTAGTTTTTACTGTTCTTCACATTATTAATCTCTATATATATTCTATCCGTGAGTTGTGATTGGTACTTGATGCTTTCATTTACATTTGGGTGTTAGTGACCAACTTTGGCGCTAACAATTATTAAACATTTACATTTGTTTCCTTATATGCACTTTATAACTAAGTGTCACCTTCTAAATCACCTTAGTTAATTGGAATTCCTCAAGCATGCTCTGATACTACTATAAATCGCATCAATGTAGGTGTTTGCACTTTGACGTCCCTGTATTACTTTTATTTTCCATTTCTCATGTTTGGACTTGATTTCGTTTGACATTTCTGTTGAAAGACTTATTTTGAAATAAAAGTATGCCATTTGTGATTCCATAACGACTAAGCCACTTATACATGTAAGGGATCGCAAACGGTTCTCAGGCATGCTCTGAGATGGCGATAGATCGCCATAACAAACAGTTCAGAAACTCACTCGAACGTTAAATCTGACATTAATGATACTAAGTCCCCCCAGGCACACACAATCGCCTCGATCGGCATCCGACCGCGAATGGTCAGAACTCGCCTCGAACAGCACCCGACCGCGAACAGTCACAACTCGCCTCGAACGGCACCCGACCACGAACGGTCACGATTCACCGTGAACGACATCCGACCGCGAACGATCACATACTACCCCGAATGACGTACGATTCTGAACGATCGCCATTCGCGGCCAGATAAGACTATTATTCTTTGCAGGTCATTAGCAGGATACGAACATCCGACTTATTGAGCTACAAAACACACCTTCCAACAGCAATGCATGTTTTGGGGGGCAAAGTATTAACCCGCCTTTTGTCAAAGCCATAAGCATGCGGATTAAACCTAACTAGCTTCACGATTATCGAGGATGTAATATGATTGATTCGGTTTAAAAGGATGAAGTTCACTTGGATATATCATTTGGTTAAGAAACATGCGGGTTGCATGGCTCGGTCTGGAAGATAAGCTCCGTTCGGCACACCTCCCTTCGATTCGAACACCTCCCCTCTGTCGGTATGAAGCCTTGCTCGACATACCTTCCCTCGCTCGGCATCGCACCTCGCTCGGCACACCTCCCTTAGGACAGTATGAAGCCTTGCTCGGCATACCTCCCCTCACTCGGCATCGCACCTCGCTCGGCACACCTCCCCTCGATCGGTATGAAGCCTTGCTCGGCACACCACCCCTCGGTCGGCATGATGCCTCGTTCTGAACACCTCCTATCGATCGGTATGAAGCCTTGCTCGGCACACCTCTCCTCGCTCGGCATCGCACCTCGCTTGGCACACCTACCCTCGGTCGATATGAAGCCTTGCTCGGCATACCTTCCCTCGGTCGGCATGAAGCCTCGCTCGGCACACCTCCCCTCACTTGGCATGAAGCCTCGCTCGACATCGCACCTCCCTCGGCAACGCACCTCCCTCGGCAACGCACCTCCCTCGGCATCGTGATGTGGTGGGAATGGCTCGGCATTATGGCTCAGCATAGTGGCTCGACATCTGCTATATGGTGACATGGGTCGGCATCAATACATGGTTCGGCGCTAGCTTTGCTCCAAGTTCTTGACTAGTCTGCTTCGATATCTAGATAGGCTTGCTTCGGGTCAATACCCGAGTAACTTCCATTTGGCATACTAACTGTTCAGGGTCGTTCGACGTGATGAAGTAGGGTTCGGCTATGGCCTTGGTGGACCCAAACTACTCGCGAGGTCCAACAACCTGGATCTTCCTATAAATACAGCATGTGGCTCTCCAAATCGGGGATCTTCTTCTGGTTCTCCGACTTTCTATTTTCTAAGGCTAAGGCTACTCTACCAGTTTGTAACTGTAATTGATTCTAACATCAATAAAAAAGAAAACTTCTAGAGTGGACGTAGGCCGGAGTTAGCCGAACCACTATAAAATCTGTTGTTCTTTACTGCTTTCAATTTAGTTTTGACTGTTCTTCACATTATTAATCTCTACATATATTCTATCTGTGAGTTGTGACTGGTACTTGACGATTTCATTTACATTTGGGTGTTAGTGACCAACTTTGGCGCTAACAATTATTAAACATTTACATTTGTGTTCTTATATGCACTTTATAACTAAGTGTAACCTTCTAAATCACCTTAGTTAATTGGAATTCCATTAAACTGGTTAATAATTGACTTAATTTAACCTTATTACATTTCCTTTTTATTATTATTCTAGTTCTAAATCTTAAATTTTAATTTTTTCCAACATTTTATCATAGAAACCTATCAAAATTAGCTATTTTAATTATCGAAAATTACTGGTCGTTACACATACTTTGTTTATGATGGTGTTATAATGTTATGATGTGGTATTGTGATTGAATGTTGTATGTATTGTATGCGGGTTCATGACACAAAGTTAGTGATTCGCTAAACAAAAGCGATAAAGAAATCCGTTTTTTGTCAAAAATTTGATTTTTGTTTCAAAGCGAAAAGTTTTCAAGTTTAAAACTTCGATTTAGTTTTCAAAAGTTTATTTTCATGTTTTAAATAAGACTATTTCAAATTTAAAGTTTTAAAGCTCCAAATTCCAAAAAGTGGAATTATGGACCGTATAGCGATAGTTGCTCTACGCGCGGTTTGGAAAATCTAACTATTTTTCAAATCTAAACTTGTTATCACTTAGAGATCATTTTTGAAATGTTTTATAACTTTAATTAAATAATTAGAGAACAAGTATTTATTTATTTACTTATTTATTTATTTATTTAGTGATTAAGGTAATTAGTAATTAATCATTTGTTAATAATGGTTTTTAAACTTAAGTGTTAATCAATTAAGTAAATCATGATTTGTTACTTAATTAAAGTTAATTATTTTTTAATTATTAATTAAGGACTAATTTTTTTTAAGATAATTATTAATTAATATTTATTTTAAAAAGAGTTTTATATAATTAATCTTTGATTAAAGTTAACAGTTTCAATAAGGTTTAACTAAATTTAATTACCTTTAATTAGAGTTTAATTACTATTTAAAAAATATTTGGCTCTCATTTACAAGGATTTTAATTTATTTTAAAATTGCTTTGAGTTTAAGTAATCAGTTTTGTTTTAAAATGTATTAGTTTCAAGTTGTTTTTAAATCAATGGATTTTGTGTCGCTTACCCTTAAGTAACCCCATATGATTAGAAAAACTAAATGACATCCATTAGCAGAACAAAACACCATTCTATTGTTACAATTAACTTGGACATTTACTTAAGTTGATTGATTGTTATGTTTTGATCTCTTATATACCTATTGTTATGTAATGCCATGTTAAACTGGATAAGTAAAATAAAAAACAAAGCACCATTGTGGTCATTAAGCCATCATATGATTTTGTAAAGATAAATGTTTCATTTTATTTTCGAAATGATTTCAAAGTTATTTCAATTTGAACAGATATTAAAGAGTGATTTAACAAATGGTTTTATTAAAGATATTTTTAACTAAAGGGAATGGTTTTCCATATGATAAAAAGAAGATTTTTATAAACAATTTTATAAAGGAATTTGGAGATTTATTAAGTGCTTTCGGTAAATGGATTTGAGTTTTTAAACAAAAAAGATTTTATAAATAAGGAAGATTTATAAAATGGATTTGCTTATTAAAGGAAGCTAATTTTGTTTAAGGTTATTTAGGAAGATTTTTAAACAGGAAGGGTATATAAAGAGGTTTTGGAAATGAATTTGGGGTATTTATAAAATAAGTTTTAAAAAATGACTTGGATATTCATAAAGAGAGTTTATAAAAAGGTTTAGATATACATAAAATAATAATATCAAAAGTTTGGATATTTATAAAAAAATTATTATAAATGATTTTGAATATTTATAAAAGGGATTTATAAATGAATTTTGGAAGTTGGAAAGTATTCTCATTTGGATTTGGATTCAAGTAAAAGAGATTTCATGAATGAAATAGATTTGACTAAAAATGATTTATCGAAAGAAAAATAATAATTTGAGATCTTGTTTTCTCTAAACTGACCCTTTAAAATGGTGGTATGGAACATCCGTTCCGCACTTAACACCGAAGGAACAGTGTTTAGGATTGTCCTTACCTCCAATTTACACAACATTTGTTTAATCCTTTTTAACAATATATGGAAGTAAGTAGTTATTCACAAATACTTTGTGAGTGTAATTATGTTAGAGATAATAGTGTTAGAGATTTATTAAATAAAGATTTATTTTGAGGCTTAATGGTTGCTAAGTATAAAAAAATCTCAATTGGAATTGGTTGTTGTTTGTTTATCTGATGGTTAAATAACCGACTATCAAATATAGACCCAAAACAAAACTTTGGAAATATGTATAAGAAACATGTGAGTTATATGGCACAGTCATCTCCAATGATGTTGTACTGTGCGTATAAATCTCGT
Source organism: Allium cepa (assembly GCA_030765085.1). NCBI lineage: Eukaryota > Viridiplantae > Streptophyta > Magnoliopsida > Asparagales > Amaryllidaceae > Allium > Allium cepa. The sequence goes on along the minus strand of CM060940.1, from coordinate 72,612,355 downwards.
TTCATTCTCCTTGGATAAATGATAAGGAAATCCATCCACTAGCGATTTGGAGGTGATCTCCGCTCATATCTTTGACTATTTCTATCTTAAAGAACTGGGGTTGAGTTTACTGAAAACTATCAAATGTTGTTTTGAAAAGACCGAGATTGGATATGTTATCCGAAAACCGCTTCGATCTAACTCAAGCATTTCAAAGCGAAGACATCATGTAGTTGATGGAACTGAAGATGAAGCTCTTTGAAGTGCAAGGGATGCTTGCTTTTATTCCTGAGGGTGATTCCAAAATGGATGTAGTAGAAGTAGTGCCTATAGTTTGTTCATGTCCAGAACAAATTTTATGGATTAATGCTGGCATTGCATTGTTGATTGGAGGGCAGTGTTAGCATTCCAAGTGGGAAGTGCTACATAAAAGGTAAAAAGTAGCTGCAAGCCTTAATAACCGGGAACGACTAGAACATGAGAGATGCGGCATTGCTAAATGGGTTTCTCCTAATTAGGGTATGATCATCCCTTTCCAGATTTGATATTATCTCTCATTTGTACGCTTCGAGGCCCATTAACTAAGGGGTGATCATATTCAGTACTATTAGTTAAGTGTAGGCCGGTTCTGCACTGGCAGGGAATCCTTGTGAGGTCCTCGGTGTTATTTTATCTAGAGATGCACCATGAAGGCGGTACTCCAGATGCCCAGTCATTGTATGGAATCCACTCTCCAATACGAGCCTTTATAATTTTAGTTGTATAACTATTATGCGAGAATTCAATTAATGTAACGATTTCGGATATGATTAATAAGTAATTATACTCTAGGCATTATTATAATATCACTAGATTTTCTTTAGAAAAGGTTTCGGTTACCTTAAGGTAATAACACATCCGCTTTTATGTGTGGAGTGGTCTCACGAGATGCCTTTCATTTAAAAGGTTTTTATATAGTTAAAATGTATATTTTACTCACACCAGATCTTTGTCTGACCCGGAGTTTATTTTTCCTTTTCCTGAATACTTGGATGCTCAAATTTGAATAGGCAACCAAGTAGTTAGGCTTTTCCATAGTGGAGGAGCTTGGAGTAGGTGGCTCAATCGAAAGCTAGTTGTATCCATGTTTTCCACTGTATTTATGTGTATTGCATCTATTATGTTGGGACAGGTGTTATAACTATCCTAGGCTAGAATTTATATTAGAATGACATTGATATAACATTTTTGAAATGACTTTGTAATATATTATGTTAAGTAATATATATTTTTGTATTTCGTTGTGAGATTCTATGTTGTTGGTTTCTTCTCTTATGTTCTAACTTTCTTTCTTTCACCCCTAATGACCTGTCTTTCAGATGATTAAATGACCGGTACATGAATACTGAAGATGTATTAAGTGTCATCTTTATTAATAAGAAAGTCGGTTCGTTACAGAATTTATTAAGAGAGGAGAAAAGGTGAATGGAACAATGATCTCTGCCAAAAATGTCTTAAGTGGATTTTTTATTATTTAAAGAGTGAAACCTTTCCCATTCTTTTAGTTAAAACTTCTCTAATCAATTCCCTTAGTCTCCCTCCACTCATCTATCTTTATATATTTGGCCAAAAATACATGTCATTCAATGGCACAAAATTTCCATAAATCCTTTTATGCAATCACCTTCCATTTAAACTCATTTAAAGTCACACCGATATCGTATATCAGTATGCATAAATATAATTCTATAAATACATTTAAATTATTGCAGATAACATAAAAAATCAAATAAACTAAATAACAATTAATATTTACTAAAATTATTTAATTAAATCATATAGTTTTTTTCAGAGAATTCATCACTATGGTCGTGCGGCTCAAGAGTTAATCTCGGTCAGCAATTAATATCGAACAATTTGAATATTAATGTTTATACGTCACTTAGTTTTATGAAACTTAGTTTCGGTCACGAATCTAATATCATCTGCAATCAACTTGGTTAGTCTAAACACAAACTTCTTGGTTTAATAACAACAATTATCAGTAACCATATTTTCTCTTTCCAAAGACATAAACTTTGAGTTGGCTGCAGTTGACCATGATAGTAAATCCTTATCGTCGAGAAGACGAATACTCTATTGTATAGTTCTTCACTTCCGGTATTTCAACTCAGACTTAACTAAAGTAGCTCTATGGATAGCCATGCCATGATTTAACTATAATCAAAGTGGAGTATCCATACTGAATTTCCATAGTATTCTCAAGTCCAGGAAAATGTGTAACATCATTATTAGGATATTTTCTATTTGACCTTAGTTATATTAACCAATAGAAAACTCTCGAGCGAGTCATTCCACATTTATCCAATAACTATCAGTACGTAACCCCTTGGTTCCCTTACAACCATGAGTAATACACTACTCGACATTTGCAGAGTGTTACGTACTTTAGTCTCAATGAGTGTATCGATATCCCATCTCGAAACATTTTGACTAGGAATATTTAAAATAATATGTTATTTTAATGCGATAAACTTCACATGCTTACGACACATTGTAGTTACTATTACAGAGCATATCATTTAAGGATTTTCTATTTAATATACCTGAAACTAATTACTTAATTAGTTATATCACAATTTCATAAAGTATATTATAGAATTCAAATACTTTATTATGAATAACATCAGTTATCGAGTTTGATATATGTAACAAATTACATAATTTCTCATTGGGCCTATACCTAGCTCTATTAATCTCCCATTTGCACTTCGATCCAGTTATGGAATTTTATTCCAACTCCTTTAATTTGTTTTCTCAAAAACTAATTTATACAATCCCTTAATGAATGGGTATGTGTATTTTTCTAGTTATCTATTCCGCCACTTAACTCCCTTCGATGTTGATAAACTACCTTTGTCATGTGGAACATTTTGGATTAAGTTTCTCGGCTTCTAGTGAACTTTAGGTTCTTTTGTGATCCATATTATGGCATTAATATCATATAATAGTATCATGGGATTTTCAACATTTGGAATCACCCCAAGCTCAGTTATAAATTTGTGCATCTGGCAATTTACTTGGCCTTATGTTAAATCAGCCACTACTTACTGTTTGGAATATTTTCAACTTAAAGTTCTTAGTATTGAACATGAACTTGGGATTGATGCACTATACTTGATATCACTTATGAAGTTTGAGTTCACAATCTCCTATATAAATACTTCCTTGTTTCTATAAATAATTTTTAGTGTTTTGTAAATGCTAGAGAACACTCATAATTTTTATATAGTTATCTTGATGTAACGACTCTGAATTTTATCGCTTTGATTTGTGAATATTTAATTTAGTTTAAATATTCAATTAATGGTTTTAGCTATTAAATAACTCTTTCTTAGTTTATAACTAATAGTAGGAAATTCAGTTTTGAATTTTGTTTAAATAAATAGGAAGTTCGATGGAAATCTGAAAATGTGACCTAAACCGGCTTTTCGGATTTTCAGCTTTTATCGAACGACAAGTTGTAGAAAGATGTTATACATTTGCATATACTCTAAAATAACGTTCAAATGACTTAATACTTTTTTCAAATGAGAAAATAAATGAATGAAATAATAATAATAATAATAATAATTAAATATATTCAAATTTAAATATGAAATAATGGATTTGAAATTATAAGATTCCTTAAGTGTAAAAATTAACAAAGGTACATGGACCATTCAATTATCCAATATATTTTCATATGATTAGTACTTTGGTGGTTTGGGAAATGATGGAAGGGCATAAAAATGGATTTAAGGGTAATTTGGTCCTTAGCCTTCTATATTATTATTTTATCTTATATATTCACACTTCTTATTAATTATTTGTTTTTCACGTTTTTTTTCTTATAAATTTTGAAAAATCACATTATTTAGTTCAAAAATTCTTACTTCACTCAAAGATTTAAACATGAACCGTTTCAAACCATGTGGACGGTAAGATATTCAAATCTTTGTTTAGCATTTTTGATGAAATAATAAATATTGTTTATTTTGTTAGTAATTTGATTTTTGACATGATACCTATGATTAAATAATTGATCAAATCATATTTTGTTCATATTTGTTTGGAATTGAATGTTAAGCTACTGTAAATAAAACATACATAGAGATATAGGATATATCTTCTTCATAGTCTTCTTGTTCTTTGAAAAAATGAAATAAACATTCCAGTCTTAGATTCAAAAATCATTATCTTCTAAACCTTCTAAAATTACCCAAAACAATCAACTGTAAACTTATTTATCTTAGTCTTTAGTCTTTTTTAAAAATATATGTAGGTTGTTTCATCACGTATGGTGTGAGAAATTAGTCAATTATAGTAAATAGCCGAGTGCTAATGGTTTTAGGCGAGCTTGAATTGATAAACGGAGTATATGGTAGCGTTCGTCTATGAAAATCATGATTTTTACGACAAGTTGCATGATTTGTTGGGTTAGGGTTGTATCGTTGTGGTTAGATCATAGATTTTTGATCATCTAGCATTTTCTGGCGAATTAGAGGTCAAGGGAAGATATGGTGGATTTGGAAGCAAGCTTGGGGAATGGCAAAGGTAGTAGTGGTGGTCGTGTGGTCGATGTAATCAGAGTTGATCCGACAAATTCGAGTTAGGGTTTTAGAGTTTTAATTTTTAGGTTTGGAAATTGGACCGGTGGCGGGTGCTGGAAGTGTCAAGTTCAATTTTTCTTGGCTTAGAGGTGCGGTAATGTAGTGGCATTCGATCGGTGGTGGTGGCAAAAGCTGGAAGTAGGGAAGATGATGATTATTGGTGGTTGATCGTGACTGGGTATGTTTCGATTTTGGGTTATGGGTGCGTAGTTATATTAAAATTTTAAATTATTAAGCTTGTTTGTTAATTTTAAAAAGCTATAACTTACTCATCATGTGACGACCTGCCTTTTTGAATCTCAAACGTCGACACTAATACATCTACGGTATTCATGCATTGAGCATCTGAGTGCCGAAAAGATAGATTATTGGGGTGAAAGAAAAGAAAAGATAGAACATAATCTCACATCATGATGAGTAACATATAATATACCAATTGTCTTTACAAAAAACTTTAATATTTAACAACATCAAAGTCTAACGTATCATCACCTTGGACAGTTATAATAACATGTCCTTACAAATGCCGTTAATCACAAAAAAGAAACACAACGGAAATAAAAATATGAAAATACATCTTAGAGGTATCCATCTCATCTTCTGAAGTTCCAAAGCATCCAAAGCTAACTCTGGAAAAATACTCAGTCTAATCCGAGTATTGTAAGAAATAACACCCGGATAAGTCTAGTAAACCAACATGGGAAACTCATATCAAATGGGTTGTTATATCTTATGTAACTTTTTAAAAATTAAGGTATCTCGTAAGGTCACACCATACATAAACATTGATGGGTGTTACCTTATGATAAGAAAAACCTTTAAATAGAAAATCCAGTGATATTATAATTGTGTCTAGAGTTTAAAATAAATATTGAATATAGATGTAATGCTTGCATCTCACATTCCAACATATTTGGGCATAACTAAGTCCATACGACACTTATTTAAGAATGGATTTCATGCAATGACAAGGCATTGGGGTACTACCTACTACAGTACACCTCTAGATAAAATGTATCGAAGGCCCTACATAGACCCCCTGTATGCCAAGACCGACCTTCCCTTTACTGGATAGTAACGAATACGTCACCACCTCGGTTGCTTTACAACCTTTCTTTATGAGCTCACGTGTACATACCAAATCCATAAATAGTGATCTAGAAAGGTGATAAACCATACCTTAATGGGTGTGGCCCACATAGTCTTTAGGCATATCCCCTGCTTGAGTCATTTCTGGTTGTAAGGCTTGAGGCAGCGATTACCATTTCTTTAGCCAATCCCAATTGGAATGCTACTACTGCCTTCCAAGCAGCATTGCAATGCATTCATCCATACAAGTTGTTTAGGATATGAACAACCCAAACACGCTACTTCTACTACATCTTTAGGATTAGTAGCAAGAAGCTTTTTCAATTTAAAGAACTCCATCATCTTTAAGATGTCTTCAATTAGAACGCTTAAGTCGTGGTTTTCGGATAACTCACGTTTATCTGATCCTAGCCTCTCCGAATCGACAATGTATAGTTTTCGATAAACTCAATTCTGGTTCTTTCAAAAATAAAGAAACAACTCATAAGAGCATGTATAACCCCCTAACCATTAAGTGGGCGTATTTCCTTATCATTTATCCTAGAAGAATACAAAGAGTTTATACATATAGTATAACATCTCCGACAATAATTATATCATATGATTCTCATGTTTCTTCTAGATATTTCCAGAGTTAAAAATTGGACAAGATTTGATTATTGGTTATTTAACTATCAAATAAACAAACAATTGAATACGGATTTAGTTTCATTTGGAATTGAATAAGCCTCTTTAATTAATCTTCATTTGTTAAAACACTTTAATTATTTACAAAAATATCCATATACTTATCAAATTGGTAAAGTATATTCTTAAAACATTTCTCCTTCTATACTTAGAAGACTTTACTATATACTTATACAATGGTATAAGTATATTAACAAAGCATTTAAGAAAGATTCCCTATTTCAAAATCAAATTAAATGTACTAAAAACAAATGTCATTAAAAACATTGTTTAGTATAAACCCAAACCACTTATTCTCTGGTGTTAAGTATGGAAAGAATGCTTCCATACCACCATAATTAAGAAGGATTTTTTATTATTTCCATAAACTTGATTTTCAAAAGTGATCCAATTCGTATACGAAAATAATACTTTATATGTCGAACCTCAATCTTCGATTTCGAACCAAAACTATCCTTCGAATAACAATGAAGCCTTCAAGCTAAGGTATTATTATTACCACTCAAACCTTGACCAGATGACATTCTTACCTTTCAGGTTAGGTAGAAGTTTTCCTACGTTGAAGTTTAACATCAAGTATATGGTTTCCAAAATCTCCGTATATTTATTCATTTAAAATCAAAGTTTTATAAACCAAACTCCTTTTTCAATTTCTTCCCAATTTACAAACTCTTTTAAATAATTTTTTCATGTAACAACCCATAAATTAATCGCTTTGTATTTGAATATTTAATTCAATTATAAATATTTAAAATAATGGATTTTAATAATCAAATAAATATATTCTAAATATTAATTAATGATACTGAAATCATTTTCAAATTTTGGTCACCAAAATAATTAATGCAAATAAAAATAGAAAATGTGACCATAAAACGTTTTTCGAAATTTCAACTTTTTAGTATCGAAAAGTCATCGAAAACATTGTGCATATTTTGTATCATCGTATACACATGCACACATACGTACACACATCATGTGATAATTTAATTCTAAGATTAATAATCAAGCTTATTTTAAAGATAAAAATATGATCTGACATAAAATGCATAAAAATATATAATATATTCTTAGAAAATTAATAAAGTACCACATCATCACCTAAATCTCCCTAGGTAAGTGCACAAAATCATGGTGAAGAGGACCGAGATAGGGGTAACGTGTGTAAGGATGGTATGGGAGAGGATGGACCTTCCATAATTCACGAACACTTTATATTATATAATTCCTAAGTTAATTTACTAAAATACCATCCTCATTTGCCTATAAATATCTCCATCCTAACACATTTCTTCACTTGAAATTCTCTTTCTCATTTCCTAAAACCTCCTTTACATATTCTTAAACATTCATGGCTTATTAATTGCTAAAAATCCAAATTTTCCACTTTTTCCTTAAGTTAGATCGATAAAAACTAGTTATTTCCTTCTCTACATCAATTTGCATTCAACAAGGACCTGTATTCCATCATGTTGGACCATGACCATGCCTTATAGCCCACCAAGCCGAGCCTAGATAGCCCATTAAGGGTCCAAGAAACCAAGATTCAAGTGAAGAGAGGTGTTGTTGAAGTTAGTGTTAGTAGTTGTGGTGATTCGACTTAATTTGGTAACATTTTGGTTAGTAAAGCTTCCACCTTCAAACCAAATGTTTTCAAACTATATTTGTGTTCATGTTATAGCTATTGAACATTTTTTGTATTAGTGAAATAATAATTTGGGTGTTGGGGTTAGTTTGTTGCTTGAAAGTTAGTCTCTTTGAAAAGTAAGTAAACGAATCATAAGACATATGAAATTTTAGTAGTTAAATTTATGACTTTGTTAATAAATGCTTGATATATGTTGTATTATTGTAAGTAACTATGTATATATTGTCATAACCTTGCTATCTAATGTTTGGTTATATTGCAAATGACATAAACTTGAACTCAAAACTGCCCGAATAGCGATAGTCGCTATATCGGCACTTTCTAAAAATCATCTTTTATCGAAACCATTTGATTTCATTATCGTGCTTGGAATTATTTCACAAGTTAACCAAGTCTTATTAATGATGTCTTCAAAAATAATTTAAATATTTCAATAAGGATTATTTAATTTAATTATTTAATTAAAATAGATTAAAGTTAACTAATTAACTTACTAACGATGTGTAGAATTAACTAATCACTTGGTTAATGATGTTTTGAAATATACTAATCATTTTATCTAATGATTTTTAAGGCTAATTATTCTTTTAATAACGATGGATCAAAGTTAAATATTAATTTACTAATAATTTTTTTAATTAATTAATCTGTTTAGTTAATGACTTTTAGAAGTTAACAAATCTGTTTAAATTTAATTCATCTTTCCTTTAAAGATGTTTACAATTAATGAATCATTTTTAAGTAATGATATTTAATTATTTATAAATTAATTTAACTAATTATATTTAAATTTTATTAATTAATCGAATTAATGATATTTAAATATGATTTACTCTTTTAATTAAAGGTTATTGAAGTTAATTAATTAACTTAGTTAACGAAGTTTTGAAGTCAATTAATCAACGTAAGAAGCATGTTTTAAGTTATTAATTTTTTTTAAAATGATGTTTCAAAGTTAGTAAACTCTTTTAATAATGTGTTTCAAAGCTAATGCTTATAATATGAAGCCAAGTACAAATTTGGATTTTTAAAAGAAAAAGTTTGATTCGTTTATAGAAATTAAGCAATTCACTTATATTGAAACGATTTATTTATATACTTAGCACTAAACATCGAAAAAGTATATTCGTCGTTGTTTCAAAAGTTAAGAATAGTCATGGGACATGACTTTGAGGTAACACTACCTTGACTTGTCTGCTATTATTGTTAACCAAGAAATAGTACAAGTTTGAATTCGATGAGTGGTGGTAAGTATATAAGACTTAATTCAATATATAATCATTTCAGGTAAATAGGCACAGGGAAGAAGTTGCAAAAAATTTAGTCTCAGGGACAACAAGTTTGCTTTTTGGTCTGAATGACACTTTTTAGTGTAAACTGACAATGATAGTTACAACTATCATTCTGTGATTTACACTAAAAAGTGTCCTTCAGCCTAAAAACAAACTTCTTGTCCCTAAGACTAAATTTTTCTCTAACTTTTTCCTTAAGCCTAAAAACCCCTAATCATTTTATATCCTCGATAGTTGGTTTCTCAGCTATCGATTACTTCAGCTTCTTTATCATTGTCATTCTACGAAGATTTATTGCTCCGTTGAGCAATGATATCCTTTGTCGGAAATGACTAGGCCAAGAATGTGGGGTTGCTCCATTTGGATACTTTCACATTTCATCTAGATTAGACTCGGTAGCACTATTAGATGTGAAATATTTGGATGCTCGATAAGATTTGGTAGGGTCCAGCTTGGAGGGTTTCGAGAAGTTTCACAGAGTAAATAAGCTTCTCCGAAGTATATTGCTAGTTGTATACTTCAAAGGGGTGCACCTTCCTAGTAATTTTTTGGAGATTTTCCATTCTTATTTGATTCGAACCTTCAAATTTATTTCCTTATTTGCACCTAGAAGAGTCAACCACTCTTCATGGTGTTTAATTATTTATCCATTCTTTACGTTTTGTGTTAATTTATGTGGGAGTAAAAGCATTTCGTGTTCAATGGCATGGTCTCATATGTTTTGTACTTAATTTAACACCTATTATTTAAAAAGTTTTACTCATACTAGACATATTGTCTGATCGGAGTTTTTTTGTTTTCCCTAAACTACTCATTTTATTTTGAGCAGTTCGAGAATAACAGGTCTTTTGTGGGCTCTTTTGAAGACAGCGTCCGAGCAGAAGGCTTATCATCTTCTTAGTTATCTATTCCATTGTATTATCTAGTTTATGTAAATGTATTTTGTTTCAGCATATGTAAAGGTAGGACGTTGTAATTTCCTAAGCTGATATGTAGTACTTTAGTGTAACTCTAATAACCACCTATTAATGAGTAACCTAATTTACTATTGACTATTTATTTTTATTTTACAGTTTTGTTGTGAGGTTTTCTATTATGTTCTTTATTTTACCTCATGACGATTCATCTTTTCGATGCTTGGGAAATGGCATATGAACACTGAGGATGTGTTAAGTGTCATTTCTAGGGGTCAGAAAGGTGGGTCATCACAGTTGGAATCATAGATTCGGTTGAGAAAATAACCCAGCCTTATTGGGGTACAACTCATTAGAGATAAGGTGAGTCTAGCCCTAGAATGAGTTAATCCTGAGACAATGTTACCTTTTCTCCCTTAAAAGTCTGGTTTTAGATTCTTTATTGCAGTTTCCCTTTTTTCATCTTTGACCTTGTCTTTGTACTCTAATAATACCTATCACTTATCCAGGTTATTGAAAATGAGTACAAGAGGAAGAAGAGGGAGTGGATCTAGAACCAGCACGGCTATAAATGGAAGAACTCATAGAAATGAGCCAGTTGTAGAGCCGGTATTAGAAGCATAGGTGCAAGTTCAACCGCCTCAGAACTTTGCGACCTTGTGCAAGAATTACACTGCTTTAGGTGGTAAGCATTTCTATGGAGCTGGAGATATTTTGGGAGTTCAAACATGGCTCCACTAATGTTAAAAGATATTCGGGGATCTTCGGTTGGGAGTTTCTAAGAAGATATTGTTGGCATCGCATCAACATCAGAAAGCAGCAATGGATTGGAGGGAATCGGTCACCATGAATATGCAAGAAGAAGATTTCTCTTGGGCGCAGTTTAAAGAGGTTTTTGAAGCTAATTTTGTCCAAAGCGGAAGGACATAGTGGTTCAGAAGTTTTATGGATTTGAAACAAGGTGAGTTAACAGTGGCACATGATGAGTATATGTTCAATGCATTATCTTGCTTTGGACTAGGATTGATTGATACATCGCTCAAAATGAATGAAATGTTCATAAAAGGAATGCGACCAGAAATTCATCGGGAAATGACCAGTCATCTCAACGGTACCTTTACCAATCTGATCGGTATGGCTTCGAGGTATAAATGCAGCAATCCGTAGCTTTGATTATTTTAAGTTATTAAATTTAATGTAATTATTGGATAAAGATGGGTAGAAATAAAATTAATGATTTATTTATTTTGGGTTATTGGATAATTAAATTGTTTAAAAAATAAATATTAGAAATTATTTGAATAATTTGGTTCTGGATTTAAGATGATTGAATTATATATCGAAAATTGATTTAATTTTTTTTTTTCAAAAATGAATGAAGATAATTAACATTTAAGATTGGAGTTAACTGTGAATAATTAAAAATTTGAAATTTTATATTTTAATTGACGAGTAAAATAGCCATTTGGGCAACTATCTTGGATTTCGACAAAATCAGTTTCATCGGATCCATAATAGGGAATTTTGGTAGGATTTCAAGTTTCGTAGCGCTCGAACTTTTCGTTCGGCCGTGCGAGCTTAAAACACGTAGAAATTTATTTCGGAATTTAATTAAAATAATTGATTTTGAAAAGCTATCTTTTGAATACGATCGAATTAGGCCATGAGACTAGTTCCATTGCATTTGGAATAGGGGTAAAACATTATAAATATCAAGCGGCATGTTTCATTTGGTTCGAGAATTTCGAACGTTAAATGTCAGGTATTTTCAAATTAAATAATATATATATATATATACACACACTTTACTTATCTCCCATTCGTTCACCATGCCCTACTTGTCTTCCCCAAATACCCGCTCCTCTCCCCTTTTTGATCGAATCGTGACACTCAAATAAATAAAAAATAACAACAGCCGATCGAAATCAAATCAGATCGAGAAAAAAGGAGATGGTGAGCAATGTGGCAACTAAAAGCGTATGTGAGCCAAGGATGACTGGTGGCACTCGAAGTCAGATTTGTCTCGGCTGTGTGTGGAGCTATGAAGACCAACGGTGCCAGAAGAGGCGATGAAGCCAGGCGAGGCTGACGTTGGTGGGGTCGCAGGCGAAGAAGGCATAGGGTTTGGGTGTTGATGGTTGAGGCTTTGGCAATCGCAGTTGAATAAAAAAAAGGAACGCGAGTAAGTCGCGCGCGCAGGGAGAATAAAGAAGCATGAACAGTAAGGTTAGGTTAAGTTTTATTTTAGTTAATTATATTAATTTTGTTAATTAGGTTTTATTTATATCAAATATTAGTAAATTCCTAATCTTTTCGTACGAGATCGGTTTCGAGTGAAACAAATTGCATTGGAATCGTATCGACGTCACCCGTAGCTTGGAGTCGGATTATGATTTATTTGAAGCAAGTTGGAATAATTTCAGTTTCAAATAAAAGGTGAGTGTTTTATACGCTCATGTTTTAGCTAATTTTTTTTTGTAGTTGAATTATATAGTGAGGTGAATTGAATTCATTGATTGTTGCTTGATAAATTTATTTGACAATTAAATTGACATCTCAATTTATTGATAGGATTTGAGTTGATAGTTAAATTAAATTGGAATTTAGTTGGCAATAAAATACAAGGTTGATAATTTTGAAATTTTTGTGAGTTTTATTGACTGTTTGGATGATTGGTTGTGATGGATGTGATTGGTTGATATTTTGGATGTTTTGTTATGTTTAATATATTCTATGATCATCCTATAAGTTATTTACAGTATATAAAACTGCAAATTGAATTTTTTCGAATAAATTAAGAAATGGGTTGAAATGATATATACATATATCATTTATTTTGAATTGAATAATATATATCCATTTCTGGAATTAGATTGAAATAATTGATTCACTTGGCCATAGGATAGAGAATTATATACGGGCACCGGATTGGTTAAATTAAATGATTTTTAAATTTTGATTTGAAATTATTTAGATTTGGTTATGAGAAAAAAATTGAATTTATGGAAATAATATTATTTTCGATTGGAACTCAGAATGTTGAAATTTAAATTTGAAATATGAATGTTTTAAATAATCAAAGTCAAGATTTTTAAATTGTAATCGAAATATGGTATGAATTTCAGAAAATTGATTTTTTTTAAAGATTTAACTTTTTATTCAAATTTTGAATATTTCAATGTAATGGTGATATAATATGATATTTTGAAATTGAGCTTGGAATTTCATTATATTCTAAGATTGGGATTTAAAATTTAATATAACGAAAATTTGATTAAGTGTTTTAAACCGATATTTTGGAAATCGAACTCCTAAATGTTATAAATCGAAATGGTTTTAATTTGGAATTGGAGTTGAAATTTACTTGAGATTTGGAATTTAAATAAATCTTTGATTTGGAATTTAAATTAGTTTGAGATTGGAATTTAAATTAATTTCAGATTTGGAATTTAAATTAATTTAAGATTGGAATTTAAATTAATCTGGAATTAGAATTTGAAACAAATTGGGAATTGGCATTGAAATTACTTTGGAATCGAAGTGAAAATCGACTTGAAATCGGAAAAAGCGATTAAATTGAAACAGAAAGTGGAACTGAATTGAATTGGAGATTTGGAAAGTGAATTGGTTTAACTTTAAAATAAATATTTTTCTAACGAATTTTTAAGTATAAACGGTTTAAAAATCTATATTCTTTAAATATTCAAATTATTTTGATTTTTCAACTATTTTACTATATGAACCATTTAAATACTCAAATTATTTTCTACTAAACTTTTTTAACTATTTAACTATATTAAAACTATTTTCTAAAAATTCAAACTGGTAAAGAGGGTGGAATGTTTATATTTAAATCATGGATTTAAATTCGATTTGGTTTAAAGTGAAGTTATAACTAAAAATTGTACTTAGAATCAAAGTTTTGAAGTGAAATCGATATATCGATCTGAATTGACTTTTTGAAGAAAAATATGATTTTTGAAGCAAATATGGTAATTTAAAAATGGATTTGATTTTGAAATGAATATGATATTTTGATATCAAGTATAAATTATTTTCGAAATGTAAAAATACCAACCGGTGTGTAAAATGACGATTGGTTGTTAAAGAGACCGGGACCTCTTATTGGCATACTCTCTGTAAATATTGGAACCACTTTAACAACTGTGTACGCGGTGGATGATATGCAGAATGTAGTGGTTGAATTGGTGACGTTTACTGGAATGAAGTAAGAGAACAATGATGGACAACCTAGACATTCGTGTCATAGTTAAAATGACTAAAATAGGAGCCTATGTCTGGCTATTGAGGTTAGCTACCTCTTGCAATGTTGATCCCTTGTATTACTATTGCAATTTCGTATTCGATGGGTGTACCTTTTTGTCATTTGGATTAATTGTCGGGTCGGCCACAGATGGGTTACGACCAGCCAGAAAGGGTAAACTGGTAGAATCCTACCTTGGGCATTGCTTCACGTGCCTTGTCATATTTATCCCTATACGAGACCGTTACGATTTTGGTTTAAAACTGTAAAAGTGTGTTAAGGTGGATCAATGTAAAGCCTTAACATTATTTGTATTTAATTTACTGATAGACATTATTTATTATAGCGTATACTTTATATATATATATATATATATATATATATATATATAGTTTAACAGATCCTTAGGAGATGGAAAAATCCCGTAACATCTCTTAAGATATTTCACTCATATTTGTTACATTACTTTACTTACATAAGAGTATTTTAGTCCTGAATCGGGTGTTTTGTCTTTTCATTGCGCTTGGGTCAGTCGTGAGTTTTTCACTGTATTGAAGACTATTCTTTGGAGGACGAAAATGGGGTTTTGGTAATATTGCTATTATTATTCCCTGCGTCATGTTATTCTGATGTATTGATCATTTATTCCTAATGTGTGTGTATATATAACTCTGATAAATGTGTATAGATTTAAATCCAACGTATAGTAAACAGCTTCATGAACCGTTATTGGATTATTATATTTTATCGTTTCGTTGTGAGATTTTGTGTTTGTTTTCTTCTTCTTTTCTTATTATTCTTACTTAAACCCATTGATTATCTACATTTCGGATTGTTTAAGTTGGACATGTGTAGATCATTGTCGATACAAACCGTGCGAAATGTGGATCGTCGCAGTTGGTATCAGAGCCAGGTTAGCAATAACCTTGGCATTTGGGGTTTGACTCATTAGAGATAGGCAGTAATACCTTAGAATGAGTCTGTTGAGTGTATATATATGAGAGAGAGTACTTGTTAGTTTATAAACAAATTTATATAGTGTTGAGTTGTTTATGAATTCTGGTCGATTAGGGGATGCCATGTCATCGATAGGGGTTTTTAAACATTAAACGAGGCAAGTCGACATAATATTATTTTAACATCTGGTAAATGAAATAATTTTACCTAAAATTATAATATTATATATATACACATACATATATAGAATGGTTATTAATGAAATTAATTTTAGGAGATGATAATTTTTGGTTATCATCGATTATTGGTTGAATTAAATGAAATGAATACTTTGGAAATTTTATTTTACGAAGCATTTGATTATTAAATTAAATTAAAATCAATTAAAACAAAATTTTGTTTGAGATAAAAAAAATGTAAAGTAATAGAATTGTATAAGCTATAGATTATAAATAGAAGGATTTAAAAATTGAGAATTTTAGAATTCAAATCCCTTTATTTTCAAAATTATTTTAGAAGTTTACAAAATTAACTATAATATTATTTGAAAGTGTTCTGACTAAAAAATATTTTTGAAAGAAATAAAAGTATTCAACTTGCTTGTTCCCTGGGAAATAATTCTAGAGATGACTGCAGCATCGCCGGCATTTATTTTCGAGTTTCGGTTGAAAATTTCTAACAAAAGAACTTTTTTTTTCAATTAAAACAAGTTTTGATTGTGAAAAATATTCTAAGTACGATTTAATAAATTTATGAAAATAGTTTTGAACTTATAATCGGAAATAGTATATAAGGAACGAGTTCATAGCTTATAATTAAAATAGTATGGAAAAGAAATAAGTTTGTAACTTATAAATTTGAATAGGAAGATAGACTAAATTAAAATGGTTAAATTTTGGTTAAGCAAACAAAGAATTTTTTTTTTGAACTTGAGATAGGGAATAAAATAAATTGGCTTAGCATTGTTAAATTAAATGGAGTTAGTGAAGTTAAGTAAACAAAATGAAGTTGGACTCATTAAATGAAATATGAAATGCAATTGAAACGAATTGGGTAAAATAATAAAATGAATAAATTGTATGATTTATAGATTTGAGAATATTAAGCTAAAAACAGAATTTAAATTTGTTAAATGTGAATGATGTGAAAATTTAACTTGAATAGGACTAAATAAAATGAGTAATGGATTAGAATGAAATGAAGTTTAACTTAAAAAATTTGAAAGGATATTAAGTGAAACTAGATAAATTAGTAAACTGGATTAATTCCATTTGAGCTATTAAATGAATTAAAAATGAAAAAGGACTTGAATTTTTAAAATGAAATGTAATTTAAGTGTGTAAAAAATTGAATAAAAATAAATGAATGTAAGATACGAAGTAATAATAAATAAAAGTGAGTTGTGTTGTGCAGAATATTTATAATAAACTTAGATAATTTATTAATGATGTTAGTATAAAAAAAAGGAGAATATATTAAGTGAAAATAAAACAAATTTAACTTAAGCAGGGTTAAATGGAATAATTTTATAAATGATTCACCAATGAATTTATATGATATAGTTTGAACAAAAAAGTGAAACAAATTGAATTTCCCATATGACATTAAATAAAATTGAATATAATGAATTTGTAATGAATATTAATGAATTAAAAGAAATCAATGGAATGCAAACCAATTAAATGTAAATAAAGCGAATGTAAATAAGTGAAACCAAATTTCATTGTATGAATAACAAAATAAAAAATTAAGTGAATGTGAATCAATTTTAAATATACGGAATGTGGTATGAAATTAAATTACTTAAGTGTAATTAATTATATGAATGATTGAAATGAAATAAGTGTATATGAGCGTAAACATTTAATGGAAGAGAAAAAATTTGGAAATAAATGAGATTGAATATAAGTCGATTCAATGTTATAAATAAATGGAAAATGAGCAAATAAAATGTTAATAAAAATGTAATGTTAACATAAAAATGAGAATGTATTAATTTAAATATTGACATTGAAATGTAAATTTTGATAGTTATGAATTGAATTCAATGAATATTGATTTGTTGGATGATTTTGTTTTATTGTAAATCCTTATTTAATTGTTTTGGGTGCATATGATGGTTGTATGGCTGCATGTTTGTGCTAATGCTTGTGATTTGGATTCAAATTGTATGTTTTATACTTATTGGAACTTATACATGTTTTACATCTTATTATAATGGACTAACATTCCAAATTGAGTTGAGATAGGTACATGTAAAGACAGTTTGGGATGTATATGCGGATTTATATGCTTTGCTTGCTTAATATGAGTGAACTCGCTCGTATTATATATAATAAGATACGTATCTCGAGTTACATACTGTGATTTTATATTTTTGCCCTTTGGGATGCCTCATCATTGAAGGGAGACGTATATTTGATATCTATTTAGTATATCTGTGTTATATATTGAATTGTACAAATATTCCGATCGAGACTCGTAAAGGAGACCCAATCAAAATTTTCCGCAAATCCGAAAGTTAGAAATTTTTTGAAGTTTTAAAACCTTTATAACTTGTTTTTCTTTATATATAATATTTTTCGTAAACCTATAGAAATGATGCAGTAGAAACGTAGTAATAGTTTGTGAATAAGAATTTTAAAGTTTTATAAGTTGATAATTTTGAACAAAATATAACAAGTGCTAAACTCCGTACTTAGTCCCTTTTCGAGGACGAAAAGTTTTGAGTGGGTGAGCACGCAACGACCTGTACCATTGATTATTTTAAGTTATTAAATTTAATGTAATTATTGGAAAAAAGGGTAGAAATAAAATTAATGATTTTTTATATTGGGTTATTGGATAAATAAATTGTTTAAAAATTAAATATTGGAAATTATTTGAATAATTTGTTTCTGGATTTAAGATGATTGAAATATATATCGAAATTTGATTTATTATTTTTCAAAATATGAATAAAGATAGTTAACATTTAAGACTGGAGTAAACTGTGAATAATTGAAATTTTGAAATTTTATATTTTAATCGACGAGTAAAAATACCCATTTTGGCAACTCTCTCGGATTTCGACAAAACCAGTTTCATTAGATTCGTAATGGGGAATTTTTTTAGGATTTCAAGTTCGTAGCGATCGAACTTGTCGTTTGGTCGCGCAAGCTTGAAATGCGAAGAAATGTATTTCTGAATTTAATTAAAATAATTGATTTTGAAAAGCTATCTTCTACATACGATCGAATTAGGCCTTGAGACTAGTTCCATTGCGTTCGGAATAGGGGTAAAATATTATAAACTTCAGGCGATACATTTCATTTGGAGTTCGAGAATTTCGGACGTTAAACGTCAGGTATTTTCAAATTAAATAATATATATATATATATACACACACACATACACTTTACTTATCTCTCATTCGTTCACAATGCCCTATTTGTTTTCCCTAAATACCCACTTCCCTCCCTTTTTTAACTGAAACGCAACATTCAAATAAAATAAAAAATAACAATAGCTGATCGAAATCAAATCAAATCGAGAAAAAAAGGAGATGATGAGCGATGTGGCAACCGGAAGCTTGTATGAGCCAAGGATGACAGGTGGCACTCGAAGTCAGATTCGTCTTGATTGCATGCGGAGCTGTGAAGGCTAGCGGTGCTAGAAGATGCGGTGAAGCCAGGCGAGGCTGACGTTGGTGGGGTCACAGGCAAAGAAGGCGTAGGGTTTGGGCGTTGATGGTTGAGGCTTCGGCGATCGCGGTAGAATAGAAAATATAATAATAGAAAGGAACGCGAGTAAGTCGTGTGCACAAGGAGAAGAAAGAAGCATGAACAGTAAGGTTAGGTTAAGTTTTATTTCAGTTAATTATATTAATTTTGTTAATTAGGTTTTATTTATATTGAATATTAATAAATCCGTAATCTTTTCATACGAGACCGGTTTCAAGTGAAACAAATTACATTGGAATCGTATCTATAACAACCCGCTATTTTGGACTATTCGCATCCGTACATGTCAGACTTGAATAATTCAAAATACCGAATTGTTAATTTAAATTTGACAAAACTGAACATATACAGTAAATAAATAATCACTGAATCACAGACACAGAGTAATAATATACAGCGGAAGCAAAAGATAGTATTTCATGAAGCTACTATATATATAACAGAGTTAAATAAGTTACAACAGAAGTCTCGAATACAATAGTCAAATACAAGAATCAGAATACATCACTGGAATCAACCGAATATCTGAAAGCTGGATAGATAGCTGGATCTCCAGGCGAAGCTCCAACTCCAAAGGTGAGCCTCAAAAGCTGAACCACTCAGTCTGACCCGAGCGTAAAGCAAAACACAAAACACTCGAGTCAGGATTAACATTCTTATATCAATAAATCCAACTCAAGTGAAATAGCAATTGAAATACAAGTAACTCAAAGGATGTTGGAATAACCATCCTCTAAGGATCCGTTAAACTATCTACTATGTAGTAACATACGCTAAATAGATAATGTCTATCAGTAATATAAAATATCAAAATAGTGTTAAGGCGTTACCATTATCCCCCTTAACACATTTTATATAAGCGTTATAGTCTATACAGCACTGTAAACTCCACCGTAAACTAGTGGGATATCAGGGAGTACTCCATAGGTAACACAAAATAAATTCGTAGTGGTCGCGTATATAGGGATACAAGTATGACAAGGCACATGAGGCAATACCCAAGGTAGTGAAACTACCGTTTGCCTGATCCAGACTGGTGAAAACGCATCGCCGCAACGATCGCAACACCGCGAAACAACACTCCAAAAAATACGAGGGTGCACCAATCAATAATAAGTAATGAGTAGTATTCGAAGAAGTGTGTTTGCTCAAGGTGGCTAACCCCATTTGGCCCGGCACGGCTCCTGTTTTAGTCATTTCCAAATTTTACACAAGTGTCAAGGCTATCCATTATCGTTCTCTTTCTTTAGTCATCACGTACATCATTCCAACCACTTCATTCAGGATCATCACTCCGCGTATAGTTATTAAAGTGGTTTTCGGTTTAGACAGAGAGTATGTCCATAACCGATTCCGGTTTCTTTAATAACTTCCGTGATTATTACACCGATTGGTCGTTTGTATATTTCAAAACAAAATCAATTCCAATTAAAATTTTAAATCCACATTTCATTTGTCTTTTTAAATCAATTTCCATAATTTACGTTTCAAAACTTTCAAATTACTATTTCAAAATATTATAATTCAATTTCAATTTTTATTTAAACAATTCAAATATTATTCAAGTTCGTATATAAGTTTCAATCCGTAATCATTTAAATAAATTCAATTTAACATTCAAATCAATTTTAAGTTCATTTATCAATTACATTCAATATTCGTTAAGTAAATTTAACATTCAAAACAATTTCTATTAAATTACCAATTCATTAAGTCAATTACTTAAGTTCAATTTCATTATCAAAGCTTACAAATTTAATTAAATTTGATTCGACAAATCAAATTCATTAAATTACAAGTCTTACATTAATTTCAATAAATTACATTTTATTTCTTGTTAAGGAAATTCAATTTCACTTATAAATTTCAAAACTCAATTAATAAAGAAGCTAAATTTCACATATTCAAGAAGTTCAATTTCATTTATTAACTTAAAGTAATTTTCCAAAACATAATAAATAAAGAAACCCAATTTTATTTATTAACGAAGTTCAAATACACTTATTCAAAAGTTCAATTTCTCTTATCAAAAGTTCAAAATGCAGTGGATTTGCTTGATGTTGAGGATGGTGAGATAAATGTTTTGAATAATGGTAAACCTATTTACCAAAATTCAAACACTATTTATCCTCCTCCTCTTGTTCATAATGATTCAATTTCTCCTGACAAGTTACTTCATAATGGTGTGCAGGTTAAGGACAAAAATGTCTCCTTAACTTCAAAAAGTTCAAAAGAAGTTGGTAAGGAATCAGCAGTTATGAGAGAAAACTCTTTGTCTTTTGCATCTGATTTTGACACAAACTGGTGTACAGCATATGAAACAGAAATTTCACAATTAATAAAATCCATGCAAGAAAATGTTCCTTCAGAAGCACCAACTCATTACAACTTTTCAATCAAGTTACCAGGATGGCCAACAAACATTCCATTCACACAATCACATCCATCCTCTACTAATGATCCAAATTCCTCCCAAACTAACTCTCATCCTTCCTCCCCTCCTGGCAAATCAAGAAGGATAATTGAAACTAGATCTCTGTCTGCACAGAGAAGGCATAACTCCTCGCTCTCAAAAAAATTTTTATGAATAAGAAAATAGCATCATGGAACATAAGAGGGGCCCACAGTAATTTGAAACTTGATCAAGTCAAATGCATAATCTCTGAGTTTAATATTTGTCTTTTTGGACTTCTTGAAACCAAGCTTAACCATTCCCTATCACAAAAAGCCTCCTCTTACATTAATCCCCAATGGTCCTTCCACCACAATCTTGAATCTGCTTCTTATGGTAGAATTCTAGTCATCTATGATTCTTCTTTCTTGACCCTGACACCTATTCTGTCAACTAGGCAATTTATTCACTTTCATGTTCATGTCTCCCAAAACCAATCCACTTTCTATCTCACTTTTGTTTATGCTGATAACAGTGTAAATTCAAGAAATGCCTTCCTCAATGCATTACCCCCCTTAAGACAATCTTCTCATCCCTGGATTGTCCTAGGTGACTTCAACTGCTGCTTTGGCACTGATGATAAAATTGGTGGCACACCTCTCAACCTCAGAGACATTGAACCACTTAATCAATCTGTTTATGATTCTGAGTTGACTTTAGTGAATAAAACTGGTACCAAGTATTCTTGGAATAACTGTAGTAGAAGTGGTGTGCGTACTTTCACTACAATTGATCATGCCTTTTGTAATTACCAAGCTCTCAACCAATGGCCTTCACTTTCTATCTACCTTCCTCAACCTATTATGTCAGACCACTCTCCTCAAATTTTAACTCTGGGGACCCATATTAGAAGAGAAAAGTCAAGTTTCAAATTTTTTAATGCTTGGTCTAAGCATGACCAATTTCTTAATATCATTAATCAAGCTATTTCTGATTTTACATGTTATGGTAACCCAATGTATAAGTTTTGCAGGAAATTAAAACACATCAAGATTGCTATCAAGACATGGGCATCAACTACCTTTGGTACTGGAACCCTTCTCTCTACAGCATTAAAGGAACAACTGAAAATAAAACAAGACTTCATGATGGAACATCCACTTAATATACAAGCTTCTGATGAGGAGAGGAATCTGCACAAGGAACTTAAAATTGCCCTAACCCTGGAAGCAAGTATGAAGATGCAGCAGTTGCATAAAAGATGGCTTGATGAAGGGGACAAGAATACTAAGTACTTTCATGAATCTCTTAAGGTTAAGCAAGCTCGAGAAAATATTTTTAGAATCACTAATGAACAGGGAACCCTAATTTCTACTCCAGACACTGTTGATCATGCTTTTATCCAACACTTCACCAACTTGTATGGTTGTACAAATGGTTTCTTCCCTGATTTGGATAAAATTTCTTCTCTTGATCTTCCTAGCATTTCACCACAAGAAGCTTCTTCTCTAATTATGCCTGTAACTAATGAAGAAATTAAAGCTACCCTCTTCTCCATGAATAAGTTATCTTGTTCGGGACCTGATGGCCTGAATGTTAATTTTTTTATCACCACTTGGAGTTTGATTGGTGGTGATTTTTGTCAAGCTATCCACAACTTTTTCAACAAATGTAAAATGCTAGGGGAAGTGAATTGCACTAACATTGCTCTCATTCCCAAAGTGTCCCCTCCGACATGTGTCACTTCCTTCAGGCCCATTTCTTGCTGTAATGTCCTCTACAAGTGTATCTCTAAAATTCTAGCTTCACGCTTAGTCAAAGTCTTGCCCACTGTTATATCTATGAATCAATCTGCATTTTTGCCTTCAAGAGACATAATTGACAATGTTCTCCTTGCTCAGGAATTACTTAAAGGCTATGGTAGAAGTAATAACACCCCTGCTGCTGCAATTAAAATAGACATCTCTAAAGCCTATGACACCATTCATTGGGATTCTATAGTTAGAATAATGGCAGTGATGGGATTTCCTAAAACTTTTGTGTCATGGATTTATGTGTGCATTTCTACTCCCTCATTCTCCATTGTTTTAAATGGCAGACCAGTTGGATACTTCAGAGGTAGTAAAGGAATTCGTCAAGGAGATCCAATTTCATCATATTTATTTCTGATGGTCATGGAGGTGTTAACTGTTATTTTGCAGGCCAGCTATAATCAAAAGACTATCAAGTATCACCCTAAGTGTTCTCTTCAACAAATTACTTCTATAATGTTTGCAGATGACGTCATGGTATTTACCAAACCAGAGACATCCTCCTTGGATGGAATTAAGACAGCATTGCAGGCCTTCCACTGTATGACTGGGCTCACCATTAACCAATTCAAATCGTCTCTGCTTGTTACTGGAGTTAGTGATTTGGAAGCTACTGCACTGCAACAACATTCTCGATTATCTTGTATGGTAAATGACATGAAGTACCTTGGCCTTCCTTTAATTTCCAAAAGGATATCAAAAGCTGACTGTTTACCTCTTTACTTCAAAATTTCTTCGGTGATGTCTGCTTGGAATAATAGGCATTTGTCTCAAAGTGGAAGGCTTGTTTTAATAAAATCTGTTGTCTTTTCCTCCATTGTTTACTGGGCTCGTACCCTAATCCTTCCAAAGAAACTATTGCATATGCTTAGGTCTGCCATGATCAGATATTTTTGGACTGGCAGTATACATAACAGAAAATTAGTGCCTTGTTCCTTTACTAAAATTGAGACACCCCTGAGAATGGGAGGGCTTGGTGTCTTTGATGTTAGGAAATGGAACATAGCTGCTATGAGTAAACATTTTAATGCACTTATCAACAAAAGGTGTAGCTTATGGGTTGACTGGTCATGGCAATACAATATAAAGAACAAGTACTTCTGGAGCATGGATATTCCTCAAGTATGCAGTTGGACATGGAGAAGTTTATTAAATCTGAGAGTTGTTTTCCTACCCATGATTCAGTATCCCATCAATGCTAGCAATGTTGTTAGCTTTTGGCATGATCCATGGATAAGTAATGGTCAAATTCTTTCCAACATTTGTGATCAATATCAAATGATACAATCTGCTATCCACTATCATGCTAAAGTGAAGGATTTTCTGCATTATAATCAAATTCAGTTGCCATACAACAGTAATCAGGTGATTAGGCAACTGTGGAGAGAAATTCAGCAAAAAACATTTAGTACAAACCAGGATGATACTGTTACTTGGCTTAACAAGATTCATACTGTTGCGGCAGTTTACACTTATGTTAGTTCCAGTGTGTCTCTGCCTGCTTCCAAATGGATAGCTGTTCTTTGGTCAGCTGATTCTTGCCCTAAGGACAATTTAATGATGTGGAAAGTCATCAATCAAGCTTTAGTTACCAGATGTTTGTTGAATAGTTATGGTATGACATGCTATGCTGAGTGTATTTTCTGTAATCAAGATGTTGAAACTACTGAGCATCTGTTTTTTGCTTGTCCTGCCCTTCAATACTTGATGGATAAGATAAGCATCATAACTGGTTTTAATTTTACTTGTTCAACATCAAGAATTCAATGGAGTTTAATCTATAAAGCAACAAAGTGGAGAAATGTGCAGGGCAGAGTACTAACAGTTTGCTTGAAAGTGTGTATGTCTGTTATTTGGAGGGAGAGAAATGCCATAATCTTTGATAAAGTTAAAAGAAATGATGATCTTGTTTGGGTTGAAGTAAGAAACAGAACGAATTGGCAACTGCAAAACAGTGCAAGTGTTTTTCATCAAACCCTGATTGATGCCTGGACTTGATGTGCTTCTCATCCTAGCATTTTCATTGTATTTTCCTGTTTTTTTATTTTTCTCTTTCTAATGTACTTTTTTATTGTTCTTTGCAATAAAACTGGTAGGGGTCCAGTTAACCCCGCTGGCTATGCCAAAAAAAAAATTTCTCTTATCAAAGAATTCAAATTTTATTTAATTATCAATTAATTCAATCTTATTCAATTATTAAATAAATCCAAAACTTAATTATTAAAAATTTCAAAACTTAATAATTTCAAACTAAATTATTTAAATAATTTCCAACTTAATTATTAAATAATTTCAAACTTATTTATTAATAATTCCAAATTTAATTATTAAATATAAAAAAATTTACACACGTTCTTTCGTCAATTACTACGTTAATATTTTGTTTCAAATTTCAAATATTCACATTTCTTTTCATTAAAATTTAAATTCCAATTTTATTTCAAAACCTTATTATTATTCAATAAAATCTTTATTTTTCAAATTATCAAATTATTGACCAATCGGTTTTAATTTAATTCTCTATCCTAAGTCAAGTTCATTTTGGGTATTTATCATTTCAACCCGATTCCATTTCAATTCAAAAAAAATCAAAGCACAACAAAGGGAACTTGCTATGTGATAACTGGTATGGTGTCAAAGTAAATAAACAAGCAATAGCAACATCAATAACAATACAATAATTAATTCAAATAATCTCGAAATAATCGTATTAATTTGCATTGTTGTTTCTGCAAATTAATATAATTATTTCTAGAATCTACACTATCATTTCATGTAGATTAAAGATTATTACACTATTATTTCATGCGGTTCTACACTTGACATCAATTATTCAATTTCATACTTCATCAATTAATATAAAATAAATTCATTCAAGGGTAAATAACCATTTTTCTACGTGTCGATTAATTTAACATTTTAAAGGGGTCATATTTTACCAATTTAATTTGTCAAATTCATCACATATCAATTTAATTTTATTAACTGTCCTATATCAAATTTAATTTCATATAATTTATTACTTTAAACAATTTACAATTTAACGTCCAATGTAAACATCAAACAATCAATCAATTATCAATCAAACTGGATTATTATCGCATAATTAACAGATAATGTTGATACAGGTAATAGCATATATAACAATGTAAATAACTAACATTCGCATATTTCAATTGTAGTTTCAATTGAAATCAAATTTAATAAATAAAAGAATATTAATCGTGAGTGATTACTCACCTTCCGAGGCTAGAGATTGGATATAGAAATGAGCTACGAATCCAGTCACGAGTATCAAAGCAAAGCAAGATGGACACGAATTCGATGGACAAAGCTGATAAATAGAAATTTACAAAAATCAAATCAGAACTGGGTCGATTCAATGTATGGTATGAGTGAATTCATATATATACCACTATGTATAACAATTTATCTAAAGGAAATTATATTAATTATTATTCAAACAATTTGAATACTTCAAAGTCAGTATTAATTTTCATTTCACCTCAAATTTTTTATCATTTGGTTTTGCTTTCAGTTTTTCACTCTCGGTAATTTTTCCATCACTGAAAAGCAAAAAAAAAACTCACACAAAGTAATTCCTTGATGCCCACACAAATAACCTCTGTTCGTTAATAAGAACGAAAAAATACATCTAGCTCTGAGTTAAAAAGAATACACCTGGTACTGGAATGTAAATAAACAAACAAGTTCAGAAAACTCAATAAAATTATGAAACATTTTTTTTTGTTGAAATGAAAAGAAAACTACTGTTCCACCTTTAAACTTGTAAACAAAAAATATAATAAAATATGCAACTTGCACCATTAAACTTGTTAAAATCAGACTACGATTGTCATGGAAGTTGCACGCTAGCAAACTAATGCATAAATCTATATTTATAGTTCTTATCAAACAAATTTCCATATATACAGTTGCATTAATTCTGATTAAATAAAATAGCTTCTGAATTACAAATTAATACGTACCAAAAACAAATCAACACCGGTCATTTGTATAAAGGCACTAACGAAAACAGAGGAGCGCTAGATTAACATTAATAGTTAAATTTTTTTGAAAAATCTAATGCCTATTGTAGTAATTATTTAATTCAATGTTACTGTACATGTTCATATCCATTTAAATTAGTGGATTATACATATAAGAACTGGCACAGAATAAATAACTATAAATATACTAAAATCCATAAAAAGGCCGAGCATACAGTTTGCAAACCTATGTATCTCAACTATTATTAATATATGAACACTAAAATGATATACCCAACATGCTAACGGCTAACATATAAATTATATTATGAATAACAAATCATGCAGCAAACTATACATAGCCCCATAATATAACAGTTTAACACATATATGACTTTAAATAAACTTACTTATGTAAATAATATATAAATATACTTATATAACAGACTTACGTACTATATTCCAAAATCCAAAACATAGCATGAATCCGAACTCAGCTATATATATATATATATATATATATATACATACAACAAAGGAACAGGCTACTCACTGCAAGATGGAGCATGAGGCTAAGATGTTTGGGTTGAAGTGACTGCCTCAAAGCAAGGACAGCTGAGGCAACAATAAAGGAGGAGCATCAGTCTGAGTAAAGATGGTTTTGGCCGGAGATGACGTTGAAAATGATGGAGGAAGGTGCAGTCAGGGCTGAGGGGAAAATGAGCAAAGCAAGGAGGCTTAGCGTGCGGTGGCTCTGGGTGCTCGGCGGGTGTGGGTTTCATGTAGGGCCAAATGTCAAATTAGAGGAGGTGGGAAGGTCGGGTGATACGGTTGAAATGGTGGAGAGAGAATGAGGCCGAGGGAGGAGCGGAGGTAGGGGCGTTCGGCGTGGAGGTAGTGTCAAATGGCAGGCGCGACAGCGGTTGCGGTGATGCTCTGCTGGGTGGTGGTACGCGTGGGTTTGGTGGAGGAGAGAGGGCGGGCGACTTGTGTGTGCGCTCCTCGGTTGGTAGGAAGATGGCCTCGCCTTGCTCGGTTAGAGGAACGAATGGAGAAGGAAAGAGAAGCGGTGAAGGAGGAAGGCGATGGCGGAAAAATAAAGCGAAGTTGGTGGAGTTGCGTGTGTCGGGCGGTAGAGGTAGGGAAGCCTATGGGTTTCGGGTTGGAAAGGAATTGGTTGCAGGTGGCTACAGACATGAACATGGAAAGGGTGCATGGCTGTTGTGTGGAGTTTGATGGATGCGTTCAACAGTTATGGAGGAGAAAGGTGGATATGATGAGGAGGCTTTATTTTATTTAGAAACTTGTTGTAATATTTTTGGAAGAAGGAATTAGAAGGGGAGGAGTTGTTTCTGCACTGTGAAGGTAAGAAGTAGGAAAGAATTATTAGATGGAAGAAAACAGTTTGAAGAGAAAGGTAAATGGAAAGCAAAAGTCACGTTACTGCATTGGTAAATCAAAGGTATTGGTAATATAAGTGTCCATTCCAAAATAATTAATACAACATTCACAACTTTTTATATATATTTGAAATGGTTATGGAATGGCAACTTTAAAGCATTTAAATTTTTGTTTGTGTAGAAATCTTCAGTTTTGAAGCTGAAGGAAAGAGTAAAAACTGAAATTCGATACCGATACGAAAATGCTTCTAAACGGGCTTCAAAATACAGAATTGAATATATCGCAGCGATCAGCACGTCGAGACGATCAAAAAGGTATACACATATCCGTGGTACGATTGAATTTTTAAAAATTCGAAATTTTATACTAGCGGAAAATGCATGAAAAACACAGAAAGCTAAGATCGACGGAGCCGAAGATGTCTGAGTTTGGAAAAACGACAAACTGACATCTTGCTCAGAAGATGTTTTAGAATTTTTCTAGGCAAAATTATTTTGGTTTTGAAAACGTTTTATTTTCATCGCTTTTTAACTGATTAAATTGAAGTAAATTTACGCACGAAATAAACTTTCGTATTTTCGGATGAAAATTTACCAGTTGCTATGTTTAACTGGACGCATTTCAAATATTAAAATTTTATTTCAAAATTTTATCGTTTAAAATTTCAAAAATTCAAATAAACACGTTATTAAAACCGGTTAAATTTACGGGTCGTTACACTCTCCCCCACTCAATCGCAATTGGTTAACTTAAACGATCGCAATTGGTTAACTTCAATTTATTCAGTTAAAATATTTTTTTATGTAGTTGAATTATATAGTGAAGTGAATTGAATTCATTGATTTTTCCTTGATAAATTTATTTGACAATTAAATTGACATCTCAATTTATTGATAGGATTTGAATTGATAGTTAAATTAAATTTGAATTTTGTACCCAATAAAATACCCGAGTTTGATAATTTTGAAATTTTTTTGAATTTTATTGATTGTTTGGATGATTGGTTGTGATGGATACGATTGGTTGATATTTTTGATGTTTTGTTATGCTTAATATATTCTGTGATCATCATGTATGTTATTTACAGTATATAAAATTGTAAATTGAATTAATTTGAATAAATTAAGAAATGGGTTGAAATGATATATATCTATGACATTTATTTTGGATTGAAATAATATATATCCATTCCTTGAATTAAATTGAAACAATTGATTCACTTGGCCCTAGGATAGAGAATTATGTATGGGAATCGGATTGGTTAACTTAAATGATTTTTAAATTTTGATTTGAAATTATTTAGAAAAATTCGTTTTGAGAAAAAAATCAAAGTTATGGAAATCGAATTATTTCGGATTGGAACTCGAAATGTTGAAATTTAAATCTAAAATAGGAATGTTTTAAATAATGTAAGTTGTGATTTTTAAGTTATAATCGGAATATGATATGAGTTACAGAAAATTGATTTGTTTAAAGATTTAACATTTTATTCGAACTTCGAATATTTCTAGTACAGGTGATATAATATGATATTTTGAAATTGAGCTTGGAATTTCATTATATTTTAAAATTAGGATTTAAAACTTAATATATGGAAAATTTGATTTATGTGTTTTAAATTGATATTTTGGAAATCGAACTCGTAATTGTTATTAATCGAAATGGTTTTAATTTTGAATTGGAGTTGAAATTTATTTGAGATTTGGAACTTAAATAATCTTTTTATTTGGAATTTAAATTAATTTGTGATTGAAATTTAAATTAATTTGAGATTTGGAATATAAATTAATTTAATTGGAATTTAAATTATTTAGGAATTGGAATTTGAAATTAATTGGGAATTGTAATTGAAATTAATTTGGAATTGATGTGAAAATCGACTTAAAATCGGAATTGAAGCGATTAAATCAAAATGGAAAGTGGAACTGATTTGAATTGGAGATTTGGAAAGTTAACTAGTTTGACTTTAAAATAAATATTTTTTTAAATGGATATTTTTAGTATAGATGGTTTAAAAATCTATATTCTTTAAATATTCAAATTATTTGGATTTTTCAACTATTTTACTATATGAACTATTTTAATACTCAAATTATTTTCTATTAAACTATTTTAACTATATTAAAACTATTTAAACTATTTTCTAAAAATTTAAACTGGTAAAGATGGTGGAATGTTTATATTTAAATCATGGATTTAAATACGATTTGGTTTGAAGTGAAGTTATAACTAAAAATTGTAATTAGAATCAAAATTTTGAAATGAAATCAATATATCGATCTGAATTGACTTTTTGAAGAAAATTATGATTTTTGAAGCGAATATGGTAATTTCAAAATGGATTTGATTTTGAAATGAATATGATATTTTGATATCAAGTATGAATTATTTTAGAAATATAGAAATACCATCCGGTGTGTAAAATGACGATTGGTTGTTAAAGAGACCCGGGCCTCTTATTGGCATACTCTCTATCAATATTGGAACCACTTTAACAACTGTGTACATGGTGGATGCTATCTAGAATGTAGTGGTTAATTTGGCGACGTCTACTGGAATGATGTAAGAGAACGATGATGGATAGCCTTGACATTTGTGTCATAATTAAAATGACTAAAACAGGAGCCTATGTCTGGCCAATGAGGTTAGCTACATCTAGCGACGTTGATCTCTCGTATTACTATTATGATTTTGTATTCGGTGAGTGCACCTTTTTGTCGTTTGGACTGATTATCGAGGTCGGCCACGGTTGCGTTACGACCAGCCAGAAAGGGTAAACTAGTAGAATCCTGCCTTGGGTATTGCATCACATGCCTTATCATATTTATCCTTATGCGAGCCCATTACAACTTTGGTTTAAAACTATAAAAGTGTGTTAAGGTGGATCAATGTAAAGCCTTAACGCTATTTTGATATTTATTTTACTTATAGACATTATTTATTATAGTGTATACTATTATATATATATATATATAGTTTAACGGATCCTTAGTAGATGGAAAAATCCCGTAACATCTCTTAAGTTATTGCACTCATATTTGTGATATTAATTTACTCACATAAGAATATTTTAGTCCTGGTTAGAGTGTTTTGTCTTTTCATTACGCTCGGGTCAGTCCTGAGTTTTTCGGTGTATTGAAGACTATTCTTTGGAGGAGGAAGACAGAGTTTTAGTATATTGCTATTATTATTATTACCTTCATCATGCTATTATGCTGTATTGATTACTTATTCCTGATGTATGTATATAACTCTGATAAATATGTATAGATTTTAATCAAATGTATAATAACAGCTTCATGAACTATTATTTGATTATTATATTTTATCATTTCCACTTTGAGATTCTATGTTAGTTTTCTTCTTCTTTTCGTATTCTTCTTATTTAAACCTATTGATTACCTACATTCCAGATTGTTTATATTGGACATGTGTAAATTATTGTCAATTTAAATCGTCCGAAATGTGGGTCGTCACAATGAAGCTCTTCATGTTGAGCAAGGAGCTCAAAACGAGATAGTGCTAGTAGCCAATGCCCAACGTTTGTCAGTGATACCAGTTTCTAGTAAGCCGTTTTTCAAGCGTAAAGGAAAGAAGAAGTGGTCGGGAAGGAAGCTTAGAGGTGGAGCTCAAGCACAAAACAAGTAGTTATACTTGACCAAAATCCTTTGTTATAAGTGCAACTAAAATGGGCCAATTCGTAAATCTGTGCCCGAACCCGGCTAGTGGACCACTCTATTACATTTGCAACAAATATGGACATATGAAGAACCAGTGCCTTTTTCTAAAGAAGTGATCACCAGGACAAGCTTCTACAATTAAGGAAATACCATCTACTTCTACGGACCTAAAAGGAAAGCAAGTATTGCAATGTACATTATCAGTAACGACCCAATTTTCGAATTTCGAAAGTCGACATTAATACGTCCACTGTATCAAATGTTGCACAATCGAATGCCGGAAAACCAAACCGTTAGGGTTAAAGAAGAAGAAGATAGAAGAAGAAATAGAAACAATAAACAGAATCTCACAATTCACAGCAGAACAACATATAATCGGTAAATGAATATCTTTAAAATAAAAGCACTATATCAGTTTATACATCACATTATCAGTGTTTACAACGACACAATACAAACACTGGCAGTTATAGTAACTTGTGTACAAGAAAGTTTGACTTGCACCAACTCGAACGCAGCGGACACTACATAGTATAAGAATACGCCTCGCCATCCAGCTTCAACTTCTGATCTCCACATCAACTTCTTGAATTTGCTTCCGAATAACTGATAACCTGACTCTAGGCTGCCCACGTGTAAAATCATAGGCACCCAGAGTTTAGAAAGGGAACAATAAACTCCAGGTCAGTTGTAGGAATGATGTGAGATCATAAAAACAGTTATTTTCACAAAGAAAGGAAATGAAATCCGCTATGCTTTGGAAAATGAAACTACCATAAGGCCTCCCCACACACATAATGCAAGCGCACAATTGGAGGCGATTTCTCCTTATGATAGTCAAACATGCTTGATACGCAAAATTATTTTAATATTATCATTAGTGCATAGAGGAAAACATTTGCAAGTATAATATTAATCTTAGCCAGCACACGTATCATTATAGTATGCCTACTATAGCTACCATGTTAAATGGTAGGTTCTACAACTAAAACCGTACAAGGCGCGTATTGATGATTGAATTTCCAATAAATGGTCAGGCTAAGGAACTTCCTATGCCACATGGGTACGCCTCTGGAGGGATGTCCCAAAAACTTAACCAACTCTCTGCCAACACAAGGCCGGGTTATCTCTGTAACCAGGTAACTACTACATGAGTATGCCATCTCCTGGTGGTTTGTGACCTTTATCCGAAGATCCTCAACCACAAAGCAACAACCACAAAGTAATAAATTTGCGGCAACCACATATGTTAAATATCTGAGCTCCATACCATGATACAACCCTTTTCCAGAAGGAAATGACATACCCTTAGGGGGCGCTACCCTCAAATAACCTTGCCGCATCTTTCCTGTTTTGACCATTCCGGGTTGTGAGGTTCCACAAAGTCTCGTCCATAAAGCTACGCTTTTCACAAAGCTATGCTTCAATCAATAAATGATCAGCAGCATTTCGTATACCACATTACCAATTTGGAAATGTATCACTGGTAACCATCAACTACATAACCTCTGAGCTCGTACGTATCAGAGAATGGTGTTAAGTTAAGAGAATAAATCGTCCGCCACCAAAAGAAATGTATTTGATAGAAACTAGATTTACACCTCAAAGTATAACGTCAGACACACATCCATACAAGTCCATTCTGGGATCGAACGGAACTGAAGACACTTCCAAAGAAGCCCTTGCAATTCAGATATTCACTAATCACGTCCAGAATCCCCATCACAAAAGGGTGATAAAATATCTATTCCAGAGTAACCCCGTGTAGAGACATTCGACAGGTAATCCTTTCACTTTCGAAAATACCTAGTCTTCAACACCGTATTCAAATGCAATCCTATTTCGTCGTATCACTATTCGGAATAGGTTTTATGACACAAAGTCCTCTCCCGGCTAATCCAAATAATGAGCGCTTATTTTAAAAATAACTGTTACATTCAGATTCCAAACAAATCACAACAAATTTCCACTTTGATCTTTTAAATAAAAGATCCATCACAATCACAAAGGTTCGATGTGGTTTTCGAATATCCATTTGGAATCCGACCCCCGGTCGCATCGAAATTCAAATGCCATTTAAAGGCTAATATTGATAGTCGGTTATTTAACTATCAATCAACATTCACAACAATTACCAATATTTAAATAAAATTTTTCCAATTATTTATTTTTAAATTATCTTTGCAAGATCTAATTTCAACACTTGAAAACAAATTTCAAATCACTTTTCACCTTTCAATCTTTTTGAAAACAAATTTCAAACCACTTTCTTCATGCGGAATACATTTCCAAACATTTATTCATTTCCACCGGAAATCTGCCGAGTTCAAATACTTTAAAATAATTTAAATTACTTATCCAAACACATATACTTGGAAATATTTAATGCAAAAACTATTTTAAAAACACTTTATTTTAGAATATTAATTATGAAAATATTATATCAATATCTCAGATAAAGCTTCAAGTCCAAACTAATTTTAAAATAAAATTAGTAGATAGAGTATAAATATTCAAATAACTATTTTCTAAATCAAATATGAATTTAATCTTTAAAATAATCCCTTCTGTACTTAATTAAATAAATTTTTACTTTAAAGATTTAAAATAATTCCCAAAAATAATTTCTCCAACAATATTCTTTTAAAACCAAGCCAAGAGCTTTGAATTTTATTTTAGAAGCTATTTTTAAAAATATACTCGGCTTTCCAGGGAAAATACACCTTCTATTCTAAAATGGTTCATTCAAATCAATTTATAAATCTTTCTGGATTTATTTTGAATATATTTTCCAAATCCGTAAATTCCTTTCCACACTTTTAAAAATAAAACAATATTTATTTCTAAAACAAATTTCCCTTTCTTTTATAAAATTCCCATTGTGAATTTAAATTCCCAAAATCCACTGATATATGATTTTTAAATTGATTTCAAAAATCATTTACAAACACCAAATAAACGAACCACCGTACGCCATCTGAACTTGATCGAACCCCTACGGCT
Organism: Allium cepa; assembly: GCA_030765085.1. Classification (NCBI taxonomy): domain Eukaryota; kingdom Viridiplantae; phylum Streptophyta; class Magnoliopsida; order Asparagales; family Amaryllidaceae; genus Allium; species Allium cepa. The sequence goes on along the minus strand of CM060940.1, from coordinate 72,576,896 downwards.
TGCTTTTGATACATCGTCGTGCCTTTAGAACTCGGTCGCTGCCACGATATTGCTCTTCGCCTTGGTTAATATCGAGACCACGATCGCTATCGCACACCACTCCTACAGACATCTTCAATCGCTCGACTTCATCTGCCATCGAAACCGTTGCCTCGCCTGCCTGTCGCTGCGCATACAGATCGTCGAGACCACATGCACAATCGCGACTCGCCTCGAATAGAACTCCACCTTGTATTGAGAGCTCCATGGTCGCGAGCTCCATGCCGCCACTGCCTGCAATTTGCGATCGATTTTCGATCGCGATAGCCCCTTTTTTTATTATTATCCGAACTTCGATCGATGCTCGCCTGCATGCGCTCTTGTGATGGAGACTCGGTCGCCAAATTGATTCCAAACGAAGACGACTCAACCAGCAAATGATTTCGATTTGATTTTTGTATCGGCCACTAATTTTCTGATTTGATTTTATTTATTTTTTTCTTTCCATTGCGGCCATATTTCTTGAATTTGGTTTCGAATTTCCCAGGCTTCGGCTGTTTATTTAAATTTGAATGAGAGATAAATTTCTTTTTTTAGCTTTCGTTTTCTTTCTTTTATTCTATTTTGATTTGGGTTTTAAAATCCTCGGTTGAAAGAAAAAAAAATATAAGGGGACATTTGTACGCGTTGGGAAGAAAAGGGGAACACGTGTAGTAAGTGCTTAAACGTGTAAAGTTTGTCTTGTTAAAACAATTTGTATTAAATACATTATATAAAATTCAAATTTAAATTTAAATCGTTCAATTTCGCAACTTACAATCTCGATCTCCAATCAAGGTGTACCGCCAGACATTTATATTGTTAAACACCTATTCTGAACGCAATGTAAAAGGTATCGAGTCCATATTCGATCGTACAAAGAAGATAGCTTTTAAGACCAGTTACCAAATTAAATTTCGATAAAATTTTCAGCGCGTTTATTTATCGTACGATCACATGAAAATTCCAAATGCTAGGGAAATTGAAACCCTATACTAATACAATATTACGGATCCAATGGAACTGGTTTCATCGTATTCCGAGACTGTGCTTTGGAAGGCAATTTTTAAATATCGATTTAAACGATATAATTTCAAAACTGAACAAATCATTTTCAAATTCAATTCTAAAGTTTTTATTATCTTCAGTATTATCAATATAAGTTTTCTAAGCCTTGAAAATATTTTTAATCAGCTTAAAATTGAAGATTCAAATTTTTACCCAGCTTTACATTATTAAATTCAACAATTTAATTGCCAAATTCATAGCAATATTTGGAATTTGAAGTTTGAAATAACTTCCAAATATTTAAAATCAATTAAATATTTCAATTTCAAACGTTTAATATTCTAGGTCATCACATTCTTCCCCCTTAAAAGAATTTCGTCCTGAAATTACTAGTTATGAAGAATGATCCTTAACCCGTTTACTATTTTCCCGAAACCAAATAGTTTTATCAACTTACCAAAACAAATCTTTATTAAAGACACCATCATTCTTATTACTACATAACTTTCCAAACACCTCCATAGTTTTCAAACAATTTTATTTACTTCACAATTCAAATTTAAGTTTAAATTCAAATTTCAAACTTTCAAAATTTTCACAAAATTTTTCTAACACCCTAAAATTTTGAAATTTCGCCAGCGTCTCCTTTGCGAGGCTAGCTCGGTATGACTACAAAATGGCACCACGGCACCCCTGATTCAAAAAGAAAATGAAAAGCCAAGCGGCTGGACAAGAAAATCATCAATTTCATATAGAAAATCAAATACATACATTTTTCGAGCAATTCAAATTTATGTTCGAAATAAAATTCCAATTTATCTTTCTCCTGTAACACACCTGTATATTCTACTAGCCATAATATCCAATTACAACATTCAAATATCATTTTGCATATTTCATCACAAAAGTTTGAATACTTACTTCTTATACATTTTTGCTTCACTGATGAAGTTATATATCCATTTTCATTCAATCTTTCATTTTTAGTTTCATTTGAATTCAATTTTCAATTTCAATTCTACTTGGATTCAATTTACCTTCTGAATATTGAATTTTATCAACTATCTTTTATTCACAACTGATTCATCGCTCTATTTTAAATTAGTTTCATTTACTAATCCATTACAAATTACAATTCATTTTATCTCAAACCATTTTTCTTCCACCTTTATTACCTTTAGTTCACTTCGAACTAATTTTTCAACTTCATTTTATTTCACACAATTCAAATTGGTTTCAATATTCAGTTTCAATTCCAGTTTTATTCTTTTTCTCATTCCCAAAAATTTAATTTCAAATCACCATTTTGGTTTATAACCAGTTATATTTAAACTGGATTTTAAATTCCATATGAATTTAATTCACCTTTCATTTATAATTATTGAATTCAATTCATTCCAAACCATGTCTATTTTGTTATTCCTTCAATTAGTTTCACTTACTAATTTTATTTTAATACTTTGCTTTACAAATCAAATTCAATTCCAATTCCAGTTTTATTTGCTTACTAATTTGAAATGAATTTTCAACATTCGATTTCACTTTCATTTAATTGCAAATTTATTTATTCATTCACAATTTTATTTTCCACCTTAATAGATTTTATTCCAATCATTTAGTCTATAAGACTTCTCAAATTCACCTTTATTCAAATTAACTCAAGTTAATTTCAGTTTAAATCTGAATTTTCTAAGTTTTCAAACTTAGTTATTATTCCATAACTATTTTTTAATAAGATTCCAGAGTCTTTCCAACATTTCAAAAATCATTTTTGAAATCAATTCAATTTTTCTTTTGAATTTTCAAAACCAAATCCAGTTTGCAAACAACTTCCATTTAAAATAATTTAGCAGCAATTCCTCTATTGGAAACTCAAAAATGAACATTGATGATGTTGCAGTCATCATCAAAGTTATTTTCCAGCGACCGAAAAGAGTTTAAGCTTTTCATCCCTTCAAAAATATTTTTTCCAAATCCTTTGAAATTATCTTCAAAATCAAAAGGGATTTAAATTTCCCAAATCTCAAAATTTCAAATTCTTTACAAATCCTTTCAAATTCTTTCAAATACATCTCTGGAATTCTATTTCAAATTATAAATCACATTTACAATTTATATTTACAAATCCTATTTGTATATGGATTTTTATTTCTTAGTTTTAAGTTATGATTTCAAAATTTCTATTTTAATGATAATAATTTAATATTATCACTTCCTATCTTCCAAGCAACCATATACTATAATAATTTACAAAGATTATTTCCTTTTATATACGAAAATAATTTGGGCAAAATAATTTCATTTACCCAATTTTTTAAACAATACTATATCGGTTTATCTAGTTTAAGAGTTTAGAAACTCCTATCGACACAGTTAGCTAGACTGCACCGATCAGAATATATAAACACTCAACCGATAAGTCAATATAATATAAAACAATTTTGTATTCACTAACAAATACGCGCTCATATCTATTATTACACTCAAACTCATTCTAGTGTACTACTGGCTCTATCTCTAATGAGTAATCTCCACTAGAGCCGAGGTTGTCGCTTAACCAAATGCTCTGATACCACAATTGTAACGACCCAATTTTTCAACTTTCGAAAGTCGATATTAATACGTCCACTATATCAAATGCCGCACAATCGAATGCTGGAAATCGAACCGTTAGGGTTAAACAAGAAGAAGATATAAGAAGAAACGGAATCAATGAACAGAATCTCACAATTCGCAGCAGAACAACATATAACAGATAAAATGAATATCTTTAAAATAAAAGCACTATATCAGTTTATACATCACATTATCAGAGTTTACAACGACACAATACAAACACTGGTAGTTATAGTAATTTATGTAAAAGTTTGACTTGCACCAATCCGAACGCAGCGGACATTACATTGTATAAGAATACGCCTCGCCATCCAGCTTCAACTCCTGATCTCCACAGCAACCTCTTGACTTCTCTTCCGAATAACTGATAACTTGACTCTAGGCTGCCGGTATGGAAAATTATGGGCACCCAGAGTTTAGAAAGGGAACAATAAACTCCAGGTCAGTCGTGGGACTGGTGTAAGATCTTAAAAACAGTTATTTTCACAAAGAAAGGGAAGGAAATCCGCTATGCTTTTGGAAAATGAAACTACCATAAGGCCTCCCCACACACACACAATGCAAGCGCACAATTGGAGGAGATTTATCCTTATGATAGTCAACCATGCTTGATACGCAAAATTCTTTTTAATATTATCATTAGTTCATAGAGGTAAACATTTGCAAGTATAATATTAATATTAGCCGGTATACGTACCATTATAGTATGCCTACTACAGCTACCATGTTAAATGGTAGGTTCTACAACTAAAACCGTATAAGGCGCTTATCGATGATTGGATTTCCAATAAATGGTCAGGCTAAGGAACTTCCTATGCCATATGGTACGCCTCTGGAAGGACGCCTCGAGAACTTAACCAGCTCTCTGCCAACACAAGGTCGGGTTACCTCTATAACTAGGTAACTACTACACGAGTGTGCCATCCCACGGTCGTTTGCGACCTTTATTCGAGGATCCTCAACCACAAAGCAACAACCACAAAGTAATAAATTTGCAGCAACCACATAGGTTAAATTCTGGGCTCCATACCATGATACAACCCTTTTCCAGAAGGAAATGACATACCCTTAGGGGGCGGTACCCCCAAATAACCTTGCCGCATCTTTCCTGTTTTGACCATTCCGGGTTGTGAGGTCCCACGAAGTCTCTTCGACAAAGCAACGCTTTTCACAAAGCCATGCTTCGATCAACAAATAATCAGTATCACTTCGTATGTCACATTACCACTTTTGGAATGTATCACTGGTAACCATCAACTACATAACCATTGAGCTTGTACGTCTCAAAGAAGGGTGTTAAGCTAAGAGAATAAATCCCCCGCCACCAACAGAAATGTATTTGATAGAAACCATCTTTACATCCCAAAGTGTAACGTTAGACACACATCTATACAAGTCCATTCCGGGATCGAACAGAACCGAATGCACTTCCAAAAAAGCCCTTGCAATCCGGATATTCACTAATCACGTCCGGAATCCCCATCACAAAAGGGTGATAAAATCTCTATACCGGAGCAACCCGATGCAGAGACATTCGACAGATAATACTTTCGCTTTCGAAAATACCCAATCTTCAGCACCGTCTTCAAAAGCAATCTCATTTCGTCGTATCGTTATTCGGAATGGGTTTTATGACAAAAAGTCCTCTCCCGGCTAATCCAAATAATGAGCGTTTATTTTAAAAATAAGTGTTACATTCAGATTCCAAATAAATCACAACAAATTTCCACTTTGATCTTTTAAATAAAAGATCCATCACAATCACAAAGGTTCGATGTGGTTTTCGAATATCCATTTGGTATCCGACCCCCGGTCGCATCGAAATTCAAATGCCATTTAAAGGCCAATACTGATAGTCAATTATTTAACTATCAATCAACATTCACAATAATCACCAAGATTTAAATAATTTTTTTTCCAATTATTTATTTTTAAAATATCTTTGCAAGACCTAATTTCAATACTTCAACCATTTGAAAACAAATTTCAAATCACTTTTCACCTTTCAATCTTTTTAAAACAAATTTCAAACCACTTTCTTCAAGCGGAATACATTTTCAAATATTTATTCATTTCAACTGGAAATCTGCCGAGTTCAAATACTTTAAAATACTTTAAATTACTTATCCAAACACATATACTTGGAAATATTTAATGCAAAAACTATTTTAAAAACACTTTATTTTAGAACATTAATTATGAAAATATTTTATCAATATCTCAGATAAAACTTCAAGTCCAAACTAATTTGAAAATAAAACTAGTAGATAAAGTATGAATATTCAAATAACTATTTTCTAAATCAAATATCAATTTAATCTTTAAAATAATCCCTTCTATACTTAATTAAATAGATCTTTTCTTTAAAGATTTAAAACAATTCCCAAAAATAATTTCTCCAGCAATATTCTTTTAAAACCGAACCTATAACTTTTAATTTTATTTCAAAAGTTATTTTTAAAAAGATACTCGGCTTTCCAGGGAAAGTACACCTTCCATTCTAAAATTGTTCATTCAAGTCAATTTAAAAAATTTCTGGATTTATTTTAAATTTACGTTCCAAATCCGTAAATTCCTTTCCACACTTTTAAAAATAAAACGATATTTATTTTTAAATCAAATTTCCCTTTCTTTTATAAAATCCCATTGTGAATTTAAATTCCCAAATATCCACTGATATATGATTTTTAAATTGATTTCAAAAATCATTTACAAACACCAAATCAATTTCCAAATCGATTTCAAATTTTATTTTAAACACCAAATCAAATTCCAAATCGATTTCTAAATTTATTTCAACACCAAATCGATTTTCATTCAAACACCAAATCGATTTTCATATTGATTTCCCAAAGATTTATTCTTTTAACACCAAATCAATTTCCGAATTTTTTTAAAATAAATTCCTTTATCTCGACAAATTATTTAAGATCCGTATTTTAAATAAATTCTTCAAACTTTTGAATAATATTACTCGAAATCCATTTATTAAACCTTTTTCCCATATCTTGGAATTTATTCAATAGGATTCAAATATAAAACTTTATTCTTTTAAAATTCATTCTTTTAAATTTATCCAATTCCCTAAAATAAATTTAATATTTCCGGTATCCTACGATACCAAAAATATATTTGGCTAAAGTATAGCCTTCAATGATTTCAATTACCAATATAATCACACAGAGATTAAAAAAAATCAATACATAACATCGAAACAAATTCAATATTTAAGGAATCCAGTTGGATCCCTCCAACCTGTTTCCCTGCATCCACAGATGTTAACACAACAATCAAATATCCATTCCGCTTCGAGGTGGAATATTATGGTATATGGGATTTATAAAATATCATCCGCCATTATGCGGCGCATATGGTCTTATCCACTATATAATGCTGGAAATCAATCACTCCAAATACATATATAATATCAATTCCACTTCGAGGTGGAATATCACGGTATATGGGTTTAATATAATATCATCCACTATTATGTGGCGTATAGGGTCTAATTCAATACAACTGATAATAATCATCATCCAAGCACACAATCAACAAATTTAAATCAAAATTAAATCGAAAAATCCAATTGAGTGAGAAGATCTCACCTTTGATTTACGATCCATTTCCATTCCCGCTTGATTTCTCGATTTATAGACCTTGTATAAACATTTGTATCATTTATTAATATTCGAACAAATCGAACAATCAATTTCTTTTAAATAGATTTAATTAACTAATTATTTAATTTAAAATTAAATCCCTTTAAATAAATTAATTAGTTAACCATTCCATTTTAACAAAATAATTATTTAAACCACAATTATTCTTATATAAAAAATTAACTATAGATTTCAAATCTAACTTTTACCAATTCCTTAAACATTTAAAATCTATATATATATATATATACACACATATATATTATTTTCATCTTTGTATATAAATAAACTTTATTTCCTTTTAAAATCAAAAACAGGAATTACCCCATTGCTTTGCTCAAGCTCCACTGCCTTACGAAACCCACGCGAAACCAACGAACCACCGTACGCCATCTGCACTTGATCGAACCCCTACGGCCTGCTTCTGACACATCGCTGTGCCCTTAGAACTCGATCGCTGCCACGATATTGCTCTTCGCCTTAGTTATTATCGAGACCACGATCCCTATCGCCTATTGACGACACTCCTACAGACATCTTCAATCACTCGACTTCATCTGTCATCGAATCCCCTGCCTCGCCTACCTATCGTCGTGCATACAGATCGTCGAGACCATATGCACAATCGCGACTCGCCTCGAATAGAACTCCACCCTGTATCGCGAGCTGCCATGGTCGCGAGCTCCATGCCACCGCTGCCTGGAATTTGCGATCGATTTTCGATCGCGATAGCCCTTTTTTTTATTATTATCTGAACTTCGATCGATGCTCGCCTCCATGCGCTCTTGTGATGGAGACTCGGTCGCCAAATTGATTCCAAACGAATGCGACTCAACCAGAAAATGGTTCCGATTTGACTTCTGTATCGGCCATTAATTTTCTGATTTGGTTTTTTATTTTTTTTTCGATTGCGGACATTTTTCTTGAATTTGGTTTCGAATTTCCCAGGCTTAAGCTGTTTATTTAAATTTGAACAAGTGATAAATTTCTTTTTTTTAGCTTTCGTTTTATTTTATTTTATTTTATTTTGATTTGGGTTTTAAAATCCTCGGTTGAAATATATATATATATATATATATATATATATATATATATATATATATATATATATATACGGGGACATTTGTATGCAGTTGGGAAGAAAAGGGGAACACGTGTAGTAAGCGCTGAAACATGTAAAGTTTGTCTTGTTAAAACAATTTGTATTAAATACATTATATAAAATTCAAATTCTAATTTAAATCGTTCAATTTTGCAACTTACAACCTCGATCTCCAATCAAGGCGTACCGCCAGGCGTTCATAATGTTAAACCCCTACTCCGAACACAATGGAAAAGGTTTCGAGTCCAAATTCGATCGTACGGAGAAGATAGCTTTTTGGACCGGTTATCAAATTAAATTTCAACAAAATTTTCAGCGTGTTTATTTATCGTACGATCACATGACAACTCCAAATGCTACGGAAATTGAAATCTGATAATAATACAATATTACGGATCCAATGTAACTGGTTTCGTCAAATTCCGAGACTGTGCCTCAGAAGGCTATTTTTAAATATCGATTTAAACGATATAATTTCAAAACTGAACAAATCATTTCCTAATTCAATTCTGAAGTTTTTATTATCTTCAATATTATCATTATAAGTTTTCTAAGCCTTGAAAATATTTTTAATCAGCTTAAAACAGAAGATTCAAATTTTTACCCAACTTCACATTATTAAATTCAACAATTTGACTGCCAAATTCATAGCAATATTTGGAATTTCAAGTTTATAATAACTTCCAAATATTAAAAATCAATTAAATATTTCAATTTCAAACGTTGAAAATTCTGGGTCACACATTATCCATTTTTTATATTTATGTTAGAGTATTATTCGACAATGGTGCATCCTACAGTTTTATCTCATATGACCTAATGAACAAGTTAAATCTTAAATATGTTATTCACCATAATTCTCTGCGTATACCCAATTAGGGGTCCAACCAATCTTGACACCATATGTTTGAATGTACCTATTTATTATCGAGATTGGCCTTTGTTTTCTGACTTGTTTGTTCTTGGGTTAATAGGTTTTGGGTATTGTTGGGGATGGATTGGTTGTCTAAATTTAGAGAGATCATAAATTATAATCAAAGGATTGTTAGAAACAGCGATGTTGGAAATGTTAGCATGGATATTCATTCTAGGGGGCCTAATAAGTTAGTGAGCAGTTTACTATATTCCCTCGAAAAACCCAAAGAGGAGATAAGGAATATACCAATTGTTCGGGACTTCAAGGATATTTTTGAAGAAGTGCAAGGTTTACCTCCTCACTGGGAAGTAGAGTTCCGCATTGATTTGATTCTAGGAACCAGACCGATTGTACAACCTCATCGAAGGTTGGCCCCAAAGGAAAGGAGGGAATTGGAGAAGTAGACGTTTGATTTATTTCAAAAAGGTTTGGTCAGATGCAGCACATCAAGTTGGGTGTGGATTACCGAGAATTAAATGAGAAGACTATCAAGAATAATTATCTTTTACTTAGGATTGACGAAATGTTTGACCAGCTATACGGAGCACGGATATTTTCTCAGTTGGATCATGCCGCTGGTTTTCACCAACTATGGGTAGCAGAGGAGAGTGTACCCTTAACATCTTTCCAAACCCCTGATAGTTTTTATGAGAGGTTAGTCATGCCATTCGGATTGAATAACGCACCAGATTATTTCATGGATTTAATGATAGAGTGTTTCGGGATTTTCTTAACAAGTTTGTTCTAGTCTTCATCGATGACATCCTTATTTCTTCTAAAATGGAGAAAGAGCACAAGTACCATCTTCATGTTGTTCTAAGTACTTTAATAAGTTATGTTTTAAAGGAAAAGTTTTCTATGTGCCATTTCTGAAAATCCGAAGTTAGTTTCTAGGGCACATAGTTTCGAAAAAAGGCATATTAGTGGACCAAGCTAAATTAGTTGCGGTTCAAGATTGGGAGAAACCCGAAAATGCAAATGAGGTTAGAAGTTTCTTAGTATTGGTTGGTTTCTATAGAAGGTTCATTAAAGATTTCTCGAAAATTGCTTCTCATCTAACAAAGCTAACAGAGAAAGATGCTAAGTTTTTTTGGACATCCAAGTGCAATGAAGCATTCAATGAGTTAAAGGAGAAATTGACTAGAGCTTCTATGTTGGCTATTCGAAATGGAAGTGAAGGATTAACAGTTTAAAAAAAATGCTTGTAGCACTGGAATGAGAGCAGTTTTGATGCAGAATGGTAAAGTAATAGCATATGCGAGTCAACAATTGAAACCTCATGAAAAGAATTATGCTATGTACGATTTTGAGTTGTTGGCAGTAATATTCACATTGAAGGCATTGAGGCACTATCTTTCGTGTGCAAAGTTTGAGTTATATACAGATCACAAGTCATTAAAGTATCTCTTTACCCAAAAGGATTTGAACTTGAGGCAATAAAGATGGTTGGAATTTCTCGCGTTTTATGACTTAGAGCTTCATCATACTCTAGGAAAATCGAATGATGTTGCAGATGCATTGAGTGAGAATGTGGTGGCGGCGATTGCAAATTAGGAAGTTAAGCCAGCATTAGTGGAAACAATTGGTCCATTCGATTATAGAGTAGATTTTCTTAAAAGATTGTTCGAAGTTCATAATGTCCTTCATGTATCTCATCTGAGAAAGCATGTTTGTGATCCATCTTTGATTGTTGAGACATATACTCAGGAAGACATAGAGATCGAACCAAACTTAACATTAGTCCGATATCTAGTTCATATTGTAGATTGGGATGAAAGGAGATTGAGAAACAAGGTCGTGAAGCTAGTAAAGGTTCAGTGGAGTGATGACCCCCGTGATTGTACTTTGGAGACTGAGGATCATATTAGAGAAATTTACCTTGATGTAATGCCAGGTTAGTTGTTAGTTGTTTGAATTTTCTATTATGGCATAGTTGATTTGGATTGTTATATGAATTTCTCGATATAATATATACCTTTTGGATTATCTTTTGTATATTAATTTGTGGACGAAATTTTCCTATAGGGAGAGTGTAAGACCCGTAAATAAATCCCTTTGTATTTGAATATTTAAATCAGTTTAAATATTTAAATAATGGATTTTAATAACAAAATAAACATATTTCAAATATTGATTAATGGTATTAAAACCATTTTCAAATTTTATTTACCAAAATAATTAGTTCAAATAAAAAAGATAATGTGATCGAAAAACGTTTTTTGAAATTTCACTTTTTGGTATCGGAAAGTCATCTGAAACGTTATTTCTGCATCACTTATATACGCATGCACACATATATACACGTATCATGTGATAAGTTAACCCGTCTGTTAAAATTAATAATCAAGCTTAATTTAAAGATAAAAACATGATTTGACATAGAAGGCATAAAAATATACAATATAACCTTGGAAAATTAATAAAGTGCCACACCATCACCTAACTTAACCTAGGGAAGTAGATCAAATCATGCTAAGGAAGATCTAGCGAGGGGTATCATGTGTAAGGATAGTATGGGAGAGGTTGGAGCTTCCATAATCCATGAACACTTTATATTATTTTATACCTAAGTCAATTTACTGAAATACCCTCCTCATTTGCCTATATATACCACCATCTTAACGCATTTCTTCACTTTAAATTCTCTTTCTCATTTCCTAAAACCTCTTTTACATATTTTAAACATCCATGGTTTCTTAGTTTCTAAAATCCAAATTTTCCACTTTTCCTTAAGTTAGATTGCTAAAAACTAGTTATTTCCTTCTCTACATCAATTTGCATTCAGACAAGACCCATATTCCATCAATTTGGACCATGGCTATGCCCTATAGCTCACTAGTCCAAGGCCAAACAGCCCATTAAGAGTCCAAGACACCAAGATTCAAGTGAAGAGGGGTGTTGTTGAATTTGTGCTAGTAGTTGTAGTGATTCGACTTGATTCGGTAACATTTTAGTGAGTAAAGCTTCCACCTTCAAACAAAATGTTTTTAAAATATATTTATGTTCATGTTATAGCTATTAAATGCTTGTTATATTGATGAAATAATATATTGATTGTTGGATTGGTTTCTTGCTTGATAGTTAGTTGCTTTTAAAAGTTAGTAAGCGAATCAAAAGGCATATGAATTTTTGTAGTCAAATTTATGTATTTGGTAATAAGTGCTTGATATATGTTATATTATTGTAATCACCATGTATATATGCTCACAACCTTGTTATGTGATGTGTGGTTGTATTACAAATGACATAAACTAGAATTTCGAACTGCCCGTATAGCGATAATCGTTGTATCGGCACTTTCGGAAAATCACCTTTTATGGAAACCATTTGCTTTCATTATTGTGCTTGGAATTTTTTAGAAGTTAAGCAAATTTATGATTAATGAAGTTTACAAAAAAAAATTAATTATTTTAATAATGATTATTTAGTTCAATTAATTATTTTGTTAATAAGGATTAAAGTTAACAAATTAACTTATTAACGATGTTTTAAAATTAACTAACCACTTGGTTAATGATATTTTGAAATTAATAAATCATTTTATCTAATGATGTTTAAGGTTAATTAATATTTTAATATTGATATATTATAATAATATAATCAATTTACTAATGATTTTTTAAATTAATTAATCTTTTCAATTAAAGACCTTTAGAAGTTAATAAATCTGTTTAACTTTAATTTATCTTTCCTTTATAGATTTTTACAATTAATGAATCGTTTTTAAGTAATGAGATTCATTAATTTATAAATTAATTTAATTAATTATATTTAGATGTTATTTGTTAATTGAATTAGTGATGTTTAAAAGTGATTTACCCTTTTTAATTAAAGGTTATTGAAGTTAATTAATTAACTTAGTTAACGATGTTTTAAAGTTAATTAATCAATGTAATAAGGGTGTTTTAAGTTTTAAAATCCTTTTTATAATGATGTTTCAAACTTAATAAAATCTTTTAACAAAGTATTTTAAAGCTAATACTTGTAAAGTGAAGCCAAGTATGAATTTGGGTTTTTAAAAGAAAAAGTTTGATTCATTTATGGAAATGAATTTATTTCAATAAAGCGATTCGCTTATATGGAAACGATTTATTTTTATATTTAGCACTAAACATCAAAGAAGTAGACTTGTCACTATTTTGAATGTTAAGAATAATCATGGGACATGAATTGGAGGTAACGCTACCTTGACTTGTCCGGTATTATTGTTAACCAAGAAATATTACGGATTTAAATTCAATGAGTGGTGGTAAGTATACAAGACTTAATTTCAATATATGGTCATTTTATATCTTCGGTGGTTAGTTTCTCCGCTGTCGGTTACTTCAGCTTCTTTATTATCGTCATTTTAAGATGATTTATTGCTCCATTGAGCATTGGTATTCTTTGTTGGAAATGACAAAAACCAAAGTGCGAGAGGAGGCCAAGCTATGTGGGATTGCTCCTATTAGGATACTTTCACATCTCATATAGATTTGATTCGGTAGCGCAATTAGATGTGAAATATTTGGATACTCGATAAGGTTCGGCAGGGTCCGGCTTGGAGGGTTCCAAGAAGTTTCACAAAGTAAATGAGCTTCTCAAAAGTATATTACTAGAGGTATATATCAAGGGGGTGCACCTTCCTAGTCATTTGTTGGAGATTTTTCTTTCTTATTTGATTCGAACCTTCAAACTTATTTGCTTATTTGCATCGAGAAGCGTCAACCACTCTTCATAGTGTTCAATTATTTATCTATTCTTTATGTTTAGATGTTGATTTATATGTGACTAAACCTGTTCCATGTTTAGTGGCATGGTCTCACATATTTTGTGTTTAGTTTCCCACCTATTGATTAAAAAGTTTTACTCATACTAGACATATCGTCTAACCCGAGTTTTTTTTTTACTAAACTCTCGGGTACTCATTTTATTTTAGTAGTCCGAGAGTAACAAGTTTTATGGGCCCTTTTGAAGACAACGTCCGAGCATAAGGCTTTTCATCGTTTTAGTTATCTATTCCATTGTATTATCTAGTTTGGGTAAGTGCATTTTGTTTTAGCTTATGTAAAGGCAGAATGTTATAATTGCCTAAGCTGATTTGTAGTACTTCTATGTAGCTCTAATAACTCCTTATTAAGGAGTAACCTGATGTGCTATTGACTGTTATGGTTTATTTTGCAGTTTCGTTGTGAGGTTTTCTATTCTGTTCTTTCTTTTATCCCACGATGATTCATCTTTCTGATGCTTGGGCAATGGCACACGAAAACCTAAGATGCGTTAATCGTCATTCCTAGGGGTCATAAAGGTGGGTCATCATATTTTGTTAAATAAAATTCCTTTTACAAATAATTTACTATTATAAATAATTTTATTTAGTTATTAATCACATTTAACCTCCTAAATAAATAAATAAATAATTTTTAGAACATTGTTAAATAAAGTAATCAATTAACTTAAATCTCATTAATAAAATAATTAATTAATTTAAACATCATTTATAAAATAATTAATTAACTTAAAGCATCATATATAGAATAATTAATTGATTTTACCACTTTACTTCAAAATATTATAAAGTTAAAGTTAACTCAAATCCATTTCTTTTTAAATTGGAAAGAGGCTTAACGACCATAATGACAACTTAAACAAATTGCCACTTATTTTTAGTTCGACATTCCAAGTTGTATCACTAGCATTTACATAAGCAACATATATGTAAATAAATTTCATAATTAAAAAGCAATAGCTAATGAATCATTTATCCAATATTAATCAACTGACATACAATTATTGTCCATATTTATATAGTAGCAGGACGAGGATTTTTTTAGCTACATAAGTATCCAAAGTAGTCCATTCAATGTAATTATAGCATAACTATATTTTACTCTGCTAATGGAATGTCAATGCTAAGTATAATTACATAACTAGTAATTAATTTCTACCACTATTGACTTATCATCAAATTATACTTCAATAGAATTATTAACCATTTTTATTAAAGTGACATACTCGTCAATATGAGCCTAGTGCAATAAACCGCTGGTTAAACGGATCTAAAATGAGTAAGTTATTCATTTCCAAAGTTAACACATTTGAATTAGATAATTTATTAACTAAATTATTAAGCTTCTCCTACTCCCTAAGCCTAAACTAGGCTCATCTCCCATCAGCCCAAAATATAGATCTTCTTTTCCCCAAATGAAAATCCCAAATCAATTGCATTGACCCAAAGAAACTCGTGCACGAATGACACACTACTACCGACCCACAACCATTGATCCAAGCCCGTGCCCAAATCCACTCCCCATGCTTGATGTACCTGACCCATCGCCATCTACTTTGGTTGACCAAATCAAAATCTAGATCGTTCATCCCAAACAAAATTCATGCATAAGCACACTAACCACCTCCATGCCATCGCCTCGTCCAACATTTGCCACTGCCGCCTAAGCTATCATGATCATCACCCTCTGCCTCACGTTCAGAACACCATATCACACTCGCCGTCATTGTTCACCTCCAACAACCCCATTTTCGAATGCCAAAATCAAAACCCCTCAAACCCCAAACTTGGCTCGACCAAGCAACTCCGATAACCAGTGACTATGCGACCACCACATCGCCCTCCTCATCCCCCAAACTTGCTTCCAGCTCCAATATATCTTCCCTCGACCTCTAGTCCGCTAGAAAATGCTAGATGATTGGAAATCGATCATCTAACCAACATGACACAACACCAACCCAAAAAATTATGTGAATTGCCTCAAAAGTCATGATTTTCGAAGACGATCGCGGCCATATGCTCCATTTGTCAATTCGAGCTTGCCTAAAAATTGTCAACACTCAACCAGTTACTGTAATTGACCAATTTCTGACACCATACTCGATGGAACAACCCATGACTATTCAAAAAAAACTAAAGACTAAGACAAACAAGTCTACAGTTGATCATTTTGGCTAATTTTAAACAGTTTTAAAGATAATAATTTTTCAATCTAAGACTGGAATATTTCATTTATTCAAAGAATAGGAAGATAAAGAAGAAAGTATAATAACAACTGGTACCTTATATCTCAGTGTATATTTTATTTACAGTAGCCTAACATTCAATTCCAAACAAATATAAACAAATTATGATTTAATCAATTATTTAAACATGGGTATCATGTCAAAAATCAAATTACTAATGAAAGACACAATATTAATTATTTCATCAAAAATGCTAAACAAAGATTTCAATATTTCGCCGTCCACATGGTTTGAAACGCTTCAAGTTTAAATCTTTGAGTGAAGTAAGAATTTTTGAACTAAAAGATGTGATTTTTCAAAAAATTGATAAAAGGTTGAGAAGTATGAAATGAAATATGTCATAAGAATAGTGTGTCTATAAGATAAAACAAAAGAAAAGCGGGCTAATAACCAAATTACCCTTAAATCCATTTTTCAACTCTTCCAGCATTTCCCAAGCCACCAAAGTACTGATCATATGCGAAATATGTTGGATTTTTGAATGGTCTATGTACCTTTGTTAATTTTTACACTTAAGGAATCTTGGAATTTAAAATCCATATTTCATATTTAAATTTAAATATGTTTAATTCTTTCTTATGATTATCTTATTCATTTATTTTCTCGTTTGGAAAAATAGTGTTCATAACTTACAAATTCATTTAAATGTTTTTTAGAGTATATGCAAATGTATAATATCTTTCTACAACTTGTCGCTCGATAAAAGATAAAAATCCGAAAAGCTTTCGGTCACATTTTCAGTTTTCCGTTGAACTACCTATTTACGTCAAAAAATTCAAAAATGAATTCCATATTATTAATTAATAATAAAAGGAGAGTTATTTAATTATTAGAACTAACAACTGAATATTTAAAATAAATTAAATATTCACAAATCAAAGCGATAAATTTCCAGTCGTTACACTTAATCAAGCTTCGATACTTGCTCCATGTATCAAATACATAAGCAAGGTGTGATATTGTAGATAATAGCATGTATTATTATTCCTATTGCTAATGCATAAGGAACCCATCTTACATGCTGCATATGCAATACTCTATGTAATCATTTAGGACGTTTACAACGATTATAAAAGACATCTTTTCAAATCAAATACTGAGAATTAAATAATCAAATTGAAATGATTTTAATAGAGCACATCGTTAATAATAGTAAGTTTACTCTTTACTTATGATTTTATAAATATTTTTGCACCTATTAATATTCTTTCATACACACACATGCTATCTTTGTATTTTGACTGAAAATCAAACTGTACGGTTTTTCTACCAAAATACTTGCTTATCTCTGATGCTTACTGAATAACACATTCATATTATTTCTTAGATCATATCCAGTAACCCACAACTCAGAATTACTTACAATAATTTCAAGGCCCTTTGATTATTAAGTGAAAATAATATATTCTAAATTTTTATCAAGAATTTCTATTTCAACATACATATACCAAAACTCAAAACCACATCGAGCTATAATTTTAAGAGTAAAATTTGGATTAACTTAAGATAGATCGATTATGTTGATTTCAATAATTTAATTTATGATGTTATTTTAGAAACGTTGCTTATTATATTCCAACTATATCGATCTTCTTCCTGAAGACACTTTTGCGGTCGACGGATCATATACGTTACAACCATCAAATCATAATTTAATTATGAGTTCGAAATCCATTCCAGATTTGCACATCATGTTATATGGCAGAGCCAGTACACTTAATGGCTTATTAACGAAAAAGGAAATTCGTTTCTCGACATTGATAAGAAAATCATAGTTACTGTTTAATGTTTGAGTGTTTTTGTTAGACATTTTAGTTTGTTATGTCTGTTTAAACTGGATCATATTCATTCACCCTTTGTATGGATCGTATCAAATTTAGTTTCACTACCAACAAATCCTAAAAGAAATTCTTCTATTATAAAGTTGTCGTTTCTTGAAACAACAATTATCTCACAGTGCAACGGAATAGGTACTCATAAATGTTTTATGAATTGCATGTATATATTTATAAAATTGATTTGGTTTATAAATTTACGAAGCTTATGTTCATAACATAAATTGGTCAACCAATACTGATTGATTCCAAAATAATTAGGGTGTTCCATGCAAGATCTCTTGCGAACAAGTATTATGTGAACTTATTGACTTAGGATATGTAGGGGTCGTTGTCAACTCTTAACTTGTATGATCTCATAAACAAATGAAATTAATTTTAACCTTATGTACTTACTCTTAAGTATGCGACTTTATAGAAATGAGCTAACTCAAATTCATTCAATATTAATCATGCTTTTTCCAACAAAGTCTGATTACTTCCGAGCCATACATCATTATGTACCATAAGAAGGGGTGACTTTTGACATCAAATCTTATTCTTTTTTTGGTACATTTTGAAGTCTTTCCGACATACTCACTTATTCAATCAAATTGGATCATTTGATTTTCTTTTGCACATCATGCTATTTACATTTGTTTCATATTCTATGATCTTATCATAGATGTAACATGTTGGAAAAATATAAATAATTTGTATTCAAATAAAAAGATTATTTAGATATTTGAATTGTGAACTAAATAATAATTAAATGGATTTAATGGCCTTATGAAACTCCTTTAATTCATTAATAATAATGATAACTTTATTTTTGTAAATTTGTTTGCATAAATAAATAGTACAATGAAAAATTAAAAATGAGACCGAAATCCTTTTTTTGAATTTTCGACTTTTTATCGAACGAAAGTTGTCACAACGTTGTTGTGCACTTATGCACCATATAACAAGTCCAATTAGTACAAAATAAGTTAACAAAGGTTGGTAACTTTAAGTTGTTTCTAGAAGTACTTAAGTAAAGGATTAGTAAAAAAGAAGACTTCAACCTTTAATTGACCACTTGCACAAGTATTAAGAGAAGAGTATATGCACTTGAGTGAAGAGGGTAAGAGCACTGGGTAGGTGAGGCTTCCATGCCTGTGGAGGGAGCTGAGTATAGGACTATGCTTATCTTTTTTCATTCTATAAAAGCGCATCCGTACCTTCTTCATTTTACTTTACATTCCATAAAGCAATTGTTGCTCTCTTCTCTGCTCCAATTCACCCAAAATTCCAATAACCAAAAGCTAATTAAAATAACCCAAACTTCACCCAAACATCTTCCTTAAGCTTGTAAACACTTAGCAAACACTTCCATGATATCAAAGGTTGAATCTTTAAGAGCCCACCCTCCCAAAAACCCTAGGGTCGTGAGAATCTAGTGACGCTTCTAGGTATGGCGAGAGAAAATAAGAGGAAGGAAGTCATAGGATTGGGTCATGAGCATGAGGAAGGAAGGGAAGGATCTAAGAGGCTTGGGGTTTGATGTAAGTGAGTTAATCTCACGTTAAAGTGGTTTTCAATCGAACAAAAATTGTAAAATATAAACTATTGTTAATTTTGTTTATACTTTTATATATTGCTTATTTGGATTTGATTTCCCCTTGAAGGTGAAAGGCACAAGTAACCATTGATTTCTAGGGGACAAAAAAGAGAGATTCGAAATGTGTTCATAGTGAATAGGTTGCTAGGGAACACTTCGAAGAACATGCATATATGTGATTTACTATGGACTTCGTAGAGAGACCCTAAAGGGTTTCTCTCTATTATTGGATTAATTTTATATGCATCTTACTTATATAAATTTTTGGTTGTTGTTTGAGATGTTAAATTAGCAAAAAAATTGATTAGTCGAATAGTCGTGCTTTCACACTTTGAGATCATGTTATTGCACTTTGAAATTTCATCTCCTTAAATCTTATGTTTGTTGCTCTTGTGCTTATGCTTGCATCACTAAATGTTTGATCACACTTTTAGTCTTTTAAAATGTTGTTTGAACCATGTTTTAGTGGCCTAGAAAAGGTTATAACACCTAACTTCAAAGTGTTTAAAAGTTACAATAGTTTTTAGTCGTGGTTTTGCAGTTCGAAAGTCATGTTTTAGGATAACATTAAATAGATTTTATTGACTTCAAGAGTCTCTAAATTTTTATGAATGCATACTAGACTCATAGCATGTTGTTCTAAAAATAAAATATAATATTCATACTTTGTAAAAATAAGGACAAAATTCCTTTTTGAAAATAACCAATTTAAAGAATTTTCCATATTCTTTTTAGCGGCAGTTCTGCGGCACTATTTCCAGCTTTTATAAAAAAGGTTTTAAACTTTATTTTTCTTCTTCAATCTTTTAGAGTATCTTTCTAGCCTTCATTAAAGTGGTTTAAATGTGGTTTGGAATTTATATAAATATTAAAAGAAGAAGTTTTTATTTTGGAAATAAGGAAAGAAATGGTTTTGAGTTTTAATATATATTAAACTTGATATTTTCTTTTTAAGTAATATTTGAAATGGATATTTTAAACCATATTTCAAATATTTTTTAGTTTATTGGAATTGAAACGGAAAAATAAATTGCAACATCACGATTCTAATAAATGTTCTCTGGGAACTGAGAAAGAATTCATGGATTATAACAATTTTTTTATAATAAATGATTTCATAAAGTTGTTAAGAAACTTATTGCTTGACTTAATAAATGTTGATATTCTTAAATCTTTGAAGGATTTTTGTTTTAAAGATAATTATAAGTTGATTTATAAATGATATTTTATAACTGAAAAGATCTTTAAAAGGATCGTTTTAAAGATAAAGCTAAGTGTATTGATTTTGGGTTCATTGCAAACAATGTTTAAGTGACATTTGTTTTTGACCCTTCTTTTTGATACACTTGGTAATAGAATTAACTCTTTAAAGGAAAAGTGTTTTTAAAATACTGGTAATGTGAAAATCAAGCATAAGTGAAAGTCAAGTGTTTTAAAAGTTTGTTTTTGTTCATGGAAAGGATTTCGTCTTATCCTTAATACCAAACATCAAGGAAATCGATTCGTTACTATCTGTGAGACTTAAAAACTAGAGTTTCTAGGCAAGGCCTAGAGCAACCAGTGTCCTGACTTACCTGGCTTCGTTTTTAAGTGAGGGATAATATAAGTTAGAAATTGAAGTTTGGTGATAAGGGTGACAAATTTAATTTGCATAAGCGATCACTTATATAAAAAGAAATTAGGCATATACTTAGCACTAAGCATCGAGGTATAGAAAGTCATCCCTATCCCAAAAGACAAGAATGTACATCGAGACAATTTTTGAGAAGCATCAATGCTCCAACTTGGTCGGCTTCATTATTGTCCTAGGGATAGTACAAGTTTAAAATCGACGTGTGGTGACAACTGTATGAGATTTAATTTCCAAATATGATCATTCTTTTATTCTCTATAGTTGATTTACTAATATCGATCCTTATGTGTTTCATCAATTAAAGACAAATTTTTGCTTGTTTGGGGCATTGATATCCTTTGTCGGAAATAATAACACTAAAGAGCAAGTGGACGTCCAGCTATGTGGGGTTGTTCCCTTTAGTCTATCTTCACATCTACTCTA
This sequence comes from Allium cepa, assembly GCA_030765085.1. NCBI lineage: Eukaryota > Viridiplantae > Streptophyta > Magnoliopsida > Asparagales > Amaryllidaceae > Allium > Allium cepa. Next base: position 72,555,093 of record CM060940.1, on the reverse strand, counting down.
GATTGGATTCGGTTGTATGCGCACGGAGATGCGAATACTCAAATACTTGGTAAGGTTGGCAGGGTTCGTCTCGGACATTTCTAAGAGAGTCGCAAAGTATTCAATCCTCTTAAGTATATTTTATAGAGGTATACTTTCAGCAAGGGGGCGCACCCTCCTAGTCATTATTGGAAAAATTCATTTTCCTTATTTTTGATTTAAACCTTTGAATTGATCCTTCCTTAAGTGCATCGAGAAGTTTCTTGCACTATTCATGATGTTTAATTATTTGTGTTAATTCTTTTATGCTTGGATGTTGTTTTTATGAGTTAAACCGATTCTGTATCTAGCAGCGTGGTCTTACAGATTATTATATGTTCGTCATATTTTTAGAGTTTTCTCATGCTTGTTTTATTTATTGATCCGGGTATTATTTTATTTTAATGCTCAGGTCAAATCGAGGTTTTTCCGTGTTGTTGTTGGTGGGACATGGAGCTCATAGAGTAGAGCTGGATGTTTACTTGTCGTAATATTTTTATGTTTCCATTGTATTATTATGTATACCCTACGACCATTGTAAGTTCAGGAAGTTATAACTGTCCAAGCTGATGAAATTTGTTTTAAACTTTGATACATCATGTATCATGGACATCTTTTCTTGTCTTTGTTATATTATATGTTGTCATTCTGTATTGAAATTTTGTTTCCCCTATTCTTTTTCTTTTTATTTTACCCTAACGATCTGCCTTTTCAGCACTTTTATGCTCGCAACCAGGATGTATTAAGTGCCACCTTTCAAGTGTTGAGATGGCGGGTCTTCACATTTGGTATCAATGCTGAAGGTTAAGCGGGAACCTTGTCTTTGGTAAGGTGTGGTTCATTAGTAATAAGGTAAGTCATACCCTAAAATGAGTCGAGAGTATTGTATATATGAGAGATTATTTTATATTTCCATGAAAACATATTTGTTTAATTGGTCTTTTGAGTGGTTCATGAATTCTGGTCGTGATGTGGGATGCCATGGTATCAACAGAGATTTTTAAACACTCGAACAAGGCAAACAGACGTGATATTGATTTTTGAAAATTGGTAAATCAAGTATTTTACCTACAATTATATATTATATATAAGAAATAATTTTCAAATTTACACAGTTATTTATGGTGTGTTTGTTTGTGAATGATGATATTTCTTTATTATCATTGTTGTTTGATTTGTCATGCTTGGGTAGTTTAATAGCATTAACTATTGTTTGTTAATTGTTGGTTTATGCTCGACCAATTTATAACCATTTATTGTTTTGATAATTGTGAATGCATAAAACGAACCAATTGTGAATTAAGTTTTTGCATTTTGACTATAAGGCATAAGGTGAAAATGTTAAGTTAAAGTCATCTTATAATAAAGTTGTTTAATATAATCTAAATGGGAAGATATGATGCTTAGAGGATAAATATTAATGGAAATTTTATTATAAAGGGAAGTTATTATAATATAAGATGATTTTAAAGGTATATTTTATATGAGTATGGTACATAAAATGATTTATATGGTTTTTAAAGAGTATTATAAAAGTAAAAAGGGTTTCTGAGAATTTAAAACCCGGTATTGCTTGAAATGATTTAAAAAAATATAGAGAAAAGTAATCAGAGTATTGCTTGAAAAAATTTATAAGTACAAAGAGAATTTTAAGAAGGATGCATTTTCTTTGGATAGTTCGGGGAAAACATCTCGATTTGTTTTGTAATAATCCGAACAATCTTCTAAGTGACGATCGAATGTTTGCTTAGGCAAAAGTTGTAGTGCACTTAGTAAATTATTCTTATCATTGTGCAATCGAAATGAGTTCGAATTCAAATGAACTCAAAGCGTGTTTAGTGAATAAATTGTTAAAACTAATTTATATATGTAGAAATATGTGAAGACCCGTAAATCCGTACCCCTTGAATATACACTAATCTCCATAGCCTTAATTCAAGATGAACAGAAATACGAATTATCAATGTTTAAGAAAAAGAAACAGGGAGAAGAAGAGAGAAAAAAAAGATAGAAAATAGGGAGAAAAGAAGATAGAAAATAGAACGGAACAGAAAACAACAGAACAACATCAGAATCTCACAATTCGCAGCGGAACAACATATAATAATAAATGAATAATCTTTAAACAAAGAATTATATCAGTTATTACATTTTTATACATTACATTACATCATCATCAGAGTGTACAACAACAACAACAGTGCAGCGGAAAAAGAAATACTATATAAATAATAATACGCCATGCCATCCAGCTTGCCTCCAGCAACTCCAGAATATCCAGAATATCCTGATAAACCTAACTCTTAACTGCCCGTGTGGAAATTGGTGGGCACCCAGAGTTTAGGAAGGAAAACAATAAACTCCAAGTCAGTCATGTGACTGGTGTGAGAACTCAAAACAGTTTATTTATCTTTAAAATAAAAATAGAGGAATATTTTTAAATTCAATTCGCAATGCTTTTAAAAATGAGACTACCATAAGGCCTCCCGCACACACACACAATGCAAACGCAGAATCGGAGGAGATTTCTCCTTATGATAGTCAAAGATGCTTGATATGCATTAAAAAGACATTTGATATTATTACTAGTGCATAGTGTAGGAAATATTTCGAAAGTAAAATATAAATCTTAGCCAACATAGACATTCCGAACTATGCCTACTATAGCTACCATCCAAACAGTGGGGCGCCACCATAAGTGAATGATAGGTTCTACAACTAATACCGTACAAGATCGTATTGTTTCTTTGGATTTCCAACGAATGATCAGGCCAAGGAACTTCCCATTGCCACATGAGAATGCCTCTGGATGGACATCCCCGAGAACCAAACCGGATCTCTACCAACACAAGGCTGGGTTACCCCTAACTGAGTAACAACTGACCGAATATGCCATCCCCCGGTCCTTTGGGACCTTTCAACCGAGCGCTCGTAATCAATTCACACAATCATAAAGTGTTTTCAACATGAGTAAGTATCTGGGCTCCATACCATGATACCACCCTTTTCCAGAAGGAAATGCACATATCATAAAGGGCACTACCCCTCATAACCTTGCTGCTTCTTTCCTGTTTTGACCATTCACGGGGTGTGAGGTTCGACGAAGTCACGTCCACAAAAACATACTTTATAAAAAAGCCATGCTTTGGGTCAACAAATGATCATAGAAATGATCACAAAGATAGACGATCAAATAAACGATCCTATCACAAATAATCAACACAATGATCATTTACAGCAACACTCAGCATGTCACATTACCAAATTGGGAATATATCGCTAATAACCTTCAACTACATAACCTCTGAGCTCGTACGACTCAGAGAAGGGTGTTAAGCTAAAAGAATAAATTCTCCGCCACCAACAGAAATATATTTGAAAGAAATCTGCTTTATATCTCAATTTGTAATGTCAGACATACAATCCATACAAGTCTGTTCCGGGCTCGAACAAAACCGAAGGCACTTCTCACGAAGCCCTTGTAATCCGGGTATTCACAATCCCGATCGAATTTCCCATCACTTAGGAAATCTCTATACCAGGAGCTACCCAGTGCAGAGACAATCGATAGGTCATCCTATCGCTTTCGCAAATACTCGGTCTTCAACACCGGTCATCAAATGCAATTCATAACGACGTATCACATATTCGGAATGGGTTATACGACCCCATGGTCCTTTCCCGCTTAACCCGAATAGTGAGCGCTTATTCAAAAATAAGTTTGGCATTCAAATTCAAACAAATCACATCAAATACCCATTCAAAGGGAAATATTGATAGTCGGTTATTGAACTATCAGTGGATATGCACACATCACCAGTTTCCAAATAATTTTCCAAATTATTTATTTTCCAAAATATCTTTACAAGATAAATAATTTTCACAATTCAAAAATAAATCAATATTTATTTTTAAACAACTTCCCCTTCTATTCATAAATTCCATAGTGAATTTATAATCCAAAATATCTATGAATATTCGATTTCAATTATTCATTTCAATTTATCTTCAAAAGGATAAATTCTTAAAATATTCACTTTATATTGGAAAACATTTCCATACTTATTTATTCATAAGTAATTCACAATTTTTTTTTTTTTCAACAATTAGAAAATATTCAATATACTTAAATCAAAATTAAGTATATATTTCATTCTTTAAGGAAATCATTCTCTTAAACATATTTATTTTGGGCCAAAACGAATGTTGCGTAAAACATCGTTACGACAACCCAAAATCACTAGTATAGGGATTCGAAATTAAAATAGATATATAAATCCCAATTCTATACAAAACATTTCCTTTCGGAAACCATTTACTATAACAACAGTGTTATAGTCCACCATTTCCTTTTATTTCTCGAAAACGTCTATTTCAACAATAAATGTTGAAATCCGTGGTTTCGAATCTCAACACATTTTAAAACATCGTTAGATCGTTTTTAATTCAATTTAAAATATCACATTCTAAACATTTTCTTTAACATATTATTCACTATTCAAAAACGTGAATATACTACGTTAACACATTTCATCATTTCTATTCATTTTATTTCAAAGGATTATTCACAGTCAAAAACGTGAATATAACTCCATCAATAGGTTTCAACAATTTACTTATCAAAATAAGTCTTTGCGAATTTATAGAACAACGTTTATAAATTCCTTTATTTTCCTATATTCAATTCATAACTCAATTATATACCAAAGGTTCATATTATAAGTTAAATACTTATAATTTATTTGTTTGCCAAAATCGTTCCTTTGAACTTCATAATTATAAATCTTATAACTTATAAGATTCAATTATTTATCCAAAACCCTTCTTTAATAACTTCACAAAATTTATAAATCTTACTATTTATAAATTTCATTTATAACTTCTCCGTTTATAATTTTATAAATTCCATTCACTTATGAAATTCATTTTCACCTCGTTCAAACACTTATAAAAACTCGTTTTATAATGTCAATATTTCAATTTATAAATATCCATTTATAAATCTCTTAATATAAATCAAATTATATTATTATTCTAAAACGTCTTTAAACTCTTTTTAAAATTTCATCTTTTTTTGCTTATAAAAAAAATCAAACTTTATAAATCCTATATTTAAACTTTTATAATATATTCAAAAATCCAATTTAAACTATTTTATAAAATCATTAATCCATTTTTCTCAAAAATCAATCTTTAACTATATTCCTCAAAATCATAATTTTTATAACTTTAAAAATTATAACGTTTATTTATTTAAAATGGATCAATTCCAAAAATATAGTATTTTCTCAAAAATTACTTTAAAAATCATTTTAAAATCCCAACATTTGGTCCAATGATGCTACACACCAAATAGTCAATCACGACAACAACGATATCATATATCGATATGATAATCCATCAAATATCAAAATATCTGAATTCAAATAAATACTGTTGAGGAATCCAGTTGGATCCCTCCAACCTGTTTTCCTGCATCCACAAACATTAGCACAATACCAATTCCGCTCCAGTACGGAATTATCGTGGTATATGGGATTTTAAATATTATCCGCTTAATAGACGGCGCAATAGGGTCTCATCCGCTAAACAAATGCGGGAAATCAATAACTCCAATATATACATATGCCAATATATATATATTTCTATTATATATAATACCAATTTCACTGTTTATGAAATATTCGCGGTATATGTTTTTAATAAATAACATCCGCTTACTAACGGCGCATAATGTCTATTTTAACAATCAATAGATATCAGTCATCATTCAAACATGCATTCAAATATTTTAAATCTAACTATTTAAAATAAAATCGAAACTGATTCGATTGAGTGAGAAGTTCTCACCTTGATTTCAATTTCGTTTTAGCGATTTATTTCGAATAAAATTAAACGGACGTTTAATTTTACCCGAAATTCTCACTAACTCCAAACTACTCCAATCCAATTCCATCGCGTAGTGCTCGTCCATACGATTCCAACGCAACTGGTTTCGCGCGTTTTCGACCTCGTATGAAAAAGTTATGATTTTTACAAGATTACACGAATTTTATATAATAATTTAAACATAAATTTCTTTTTATCGCCTACACTAAAACCAGGCCGTTAGATCCTACACTTCCCTCATCTACACCGTACGCGTCTTCTCCCTCTCCCTCACGCTTGCTACAGGCCGCATGCATAGAAACCGAACCCATCACTTAGATTAGGGTTAAATTTTGCAACAAACACGACAACATCCACCACGATCAAGAACCTCCACCACGTGCGCCTCGCCCCACTCCACCCACGGCCCAAGTGCGGTCACGTGCGGCCCCCTATTGCTCCTCGAAATGTGTGCCGACCGTGTGCACTTCATAGCCAAATTCTGGCGAATCCTGACCTCCGATGATGATCTTGACCGTTGATCTCGTAGAGCACACTCCCCTCTACAACATTGCAGTTGAACGTTTCTTGTAATTATTGGTGGATGAAGAGTAAATTGAGGGAGAAGACAAGGACATTTTGGCCATTCATTTCTTCACTGGCGGCTGCGTTTGTAGATTAGGGTTTGTTTTATTTTTTTTTTTATTTTTTTTAGAATTATGAGCTATTTATAGAGAAAAAACGAACACTATTCATCCGGAAATTCCGAACTCCGATTCACGCGCCGTAACAAGCATTTCTAGGGTTTATCCCGCGTTCCAGACACAATGGAACAGGTTTCGAAAGCTAATTCGATCATCTGTGCGAGTTATGGCTATAAACGTTCAATTTAAATTAAACCGATTTAAACGATTTTCTAGGCGTTTTAATTTGTACCGGACAAACGGTAAATCCAATTGACTTGAAATTTGAAACCTTACAATAATATCACATTACGGATCCGATGAAACTAGTTTTGTCGAAATCCGAGACTTTTTGAAAAATGGCTATTTTAACTCGCCAAATTAAAATTAAAAATAATTCAATGCGTTTCGAGCTGCCACGATCAAACGATAACTCCGATTGATACGAAAATTGAAATCCGGTAATAACTAACTATTACGGATCCAATAGAACTAGTTTCATTCAATTCTGAGACTGTTCAAAAATTGACTAATTTCTCTAGTCGATTAAATATTAAAATATTCAATTTTCACAAATTAACTTTTAATTCGATTTTAAAAGTTCTAAAATATCGTTCTAACTTCAATATGATAAAATAAAATTTTACAAATCATTTTCAATCATATTTAACTCAATTTTCAATTATTTCCATAATTTAACGTATTAAATTATCGATTTAATTATCCAATTAAATCCAATTATTCAAATAAAAACTTATTCGACTTATAAATTCATTTATAAATATTTAAAATTAATTAAATATTCAAATTTTAATAAATAAAAATCCTGGGTCGTTACAATCTTCCCCCCTTAAAAGAATTTCGTCCTCAAAATTATTAAGTAAGAAAAGTTACAGAATCTATTAACTTTCCAAAATCCATAGTTTAAACTTCTTATAATACTTTACTAAGTTTTCAAATCATACTTAGTTATCTTTTCAAAAGCAACTACTATTGTTTAACTTTCAATTCCAAATCAAAGTTAAAGTTTTCAAAATTTTCCAATTTTCCCAAATTTTTCTAACGCCTTAAATTTTCGGAAAAATTCGCCATAGTCTCCTTTGCGCGGCTCGATCCGAAAAAAAAATGACAGTATATATATCACAAATATACATCTCATCAAGTAATGAGGCATCCCGAAGGGAAAAAGTATAAAAGTACGATATTTAATCCGAGATATGTACCTTATATTTTATTAGCAAGCATATACGGCTAATATAGCGCGAAAGCGAGCTTCAAATGCGAAGCAAACGCGATCCGTACCTACTAAACACTCAACAAACAACATGAGAATCATGTATATAGACAATAGTATCGATATACAACATATAGCAACATAATAACTATATATGTCAACATAGTAATTGAAACAAAAGCAACAAATGCAAACATCAACCAACTAACATCCATAACCAATAAATATTCATTCATATTTTCATTAATATTCAATGAATTGGGTTCTCAATTTAATCACATTTGATTCATTAACAGTGTATGTTTTTACTAACATTCATTTTCAATTTGTTTATATTTACTAATTCATATTCAAGTTGGTTCACTTCCAAATCAAATTCAATTTTATTTAAGATTCATTTAACTTCCAATTGAATTTCAATTACTTTAGCTTCCAATTTCATTAATACTTAATGAATTATATACAATCAACTAACAATCATATATCAACCAATGTATATTAGTTACAACCAAATTTCTTTTCTTATATTCATTCAATTATTCAACTTCCAATAACATTAGATTTTAATGAATTAACACTTATATCCATTATTCCATATCAACTTAATTCACATTCATTTGATTAACATTTAATCCATTCATTCAATTTAATTACAAAAGTTGAATTTCATTTATATAACTTAAGTTCAAATTTATCATTAACTTTATTAATTTATTTTGATACCAATATCAACTTCATTCAACATCTCTTAAGTTATATTTCATTTAACTTTAAATTCATTTTTATTTTACAACTCATATTCATAAATATATTCATATAGTTTCACTTCTTATATATATAAGTTTATTTCACAATTGTAAATCACTTTAATTATAATTCAATTCTTATAATTCTTTTGCTTATACAATTATTCTTTTATTTAGATTATTCAAACAACCAAACAATCTACTTATATACACTTTAATAATTCTGAAAAATTATTTCTTTATATATAAAATATAATCAATTTAAAACAATATTATGTCGAATTGTTCTATTCAAATGTTTATAAACCCCTTCGGCATAGTTTGACAGACTGTGCTGACAAAAGTTCATATGCCACTCAATAAACCAATCATCACAATATAAAACAATTTCATATTCACTAACAAATACGCTCTCATATCTATTATTACACTCAACTCATTCTAGTGTACTGCTGACTCTATCTCTAATGAGTAATACCCAACAGAACCATGGTTGTCGCTTAACCAACAGCTCTGATACCACCTGTGAAGAACGTACCGTCAGCGGTCACAACCGGTAGGCTTTTCAACCATCCCAGCCCCACCGTGGCTCACAAAGGTATCCCAAACTTGCTTTTACGGCCACCCTTTCGAATGTCACGGCTTCGCCTAACCAAACCCGTAAAGAGGACGTGTGGGGGTAAGAGTCTCCCGTTCGCCACCAAACCGCGAAGCGAGAACCCCCCATCACATATCACCTAGCATAAGCAAGACTGGTGTGAGAACTCAAAACAGTTTATTTATCTTTAAAATCAAAATAGAGGAATATTTTTAAATTCAATTCGCAATGCTTTTAAAAATGAGACTACCATAAGGCCTCCCGCACACACACACAATGCAAACGCAGAATCGGAGGAGATTTCTCCTTATGATAGTCAAAGATGCTTGATACGCATTAAAAAGACATTTGATATTATTACTAGTGCATAGTGTAGGAAATATTTTGAAAGTAAAATATAAATCTTAGCCAACATAGACATTCCGAACTATGCCTACTATAGCTACCATCCAAACAGTGGGGCGCCACCATAAGTGAATGATAGGTTCTACAACTAATACCGTACAAGATCGTATTGTTTCTTTGGATTTCCAACGAATGATCAGGCCAAGGAACTTCCCATTGCCACATGAGAATGCCTCTGGATGGACATCCCCGAGAACCAAACCGGATCTCTACCAACACAAGGCCGGATTACCCCTAACTGAGTAACAACTGACCGAATATGCCATCCCTCGGTCCTTTGGGACCTTTCAACCGAGCGCTCGTAATCAATTCACACAATCATAAAGTGTTTTCAACATGAGTAAGTATCTGGGCTCCATACCATGATACCACCCTTTTCCAGAAGGAAATGCACATACCCTAAAGGGCGCTACCCCTCACAACCTTGCTGCTTCTTTACTGTTTTGACCATTCACGGGGTGTGAGGTTCGACGAAGTCACGTCCACAAAAACATACTTTATACAAAAGCCATGCTTTGGGTCAACAAATGATCATAGAAATGATCACAAAGATAGACGATCAAATAAACGATCCTATCACAAATCATCAACACAATGATCATTTACAGCAACACTCAGCATGTCACATTACCAAATTGGGAATATATCGCTGATAACCTTCAACTACATAACCTCTGAGCTCGTACGTCTCAGTGAAGGGTGTTAAGCTAAAAGAATAAATTCTCCGCCACCAACATAAATATATTTGAAAGAAATCTGCTTTATATCTCAATTTGTAATGTCAGACATACAATCCATACAAGTCTGTTCCGGGCTCGAACAAAACCGAAGGCACTTCTCACGAAGCCCTTGTAATCCGGGTATTCACAATCCCGATCGAATTTCCCATCACTTGGAAATCTCTATACCAGGAGCTACCCAGTGCAGAGACAATCGATAGGTCATCCTATCGCTTTCGCAAATACTCGGTCTTCAACACCGGTCATCAAATGCAATTCATAACGACGTATCACATATTCGAAATGGGTTATACGACCCCATGGTCCTTTCCCGGTTAACCCGAATAGTGAGCGCTTATTCAAAAATAAGTGTGGCATTCAAATTCAAACAAATCACATCAAATGACCATTCAAAGGGAAATATTGATAGTCGGTTATTGAACTATCAATGGATATGTACACATCACCAGTTTCCAAATAATTTTCCAAATTATTTATTTTCCAAAATATCTTTACAAGATAAATAATTTTCACACTTCAAAAATAAATCAATATTTATTTTTAAACAACTTCCCCTTCTATTCATAAATTCCATAGTGAATTTATAATCCAAAATATCTATGAATATTCGATTTCAATTATTCATTTCAATTTATCTTCAAAAAGATAAATTCTTAAAATATTCACTTTATATTGGAATACATTTCCATACTTATTTATTCATAAGTAATTCACAAATTTTTTTTTTATTTTTATTTTCGACACTTAGAAAATATTCAATATACTTAAATCAAAATTAAGTATATATTTCATTCTTTAAGGAAATCATTCTCTTAAACATATTTATTTTGGGCCAAAACGAATGTTGCGTAAAACATCGTTACGACAACCCAAAATCACTAGTATAGGGATTCGAAATTAAAATAGATATATAAATCCCAATTCTATACAAAACATTTCCTTTCGGAAACCATTTACTATAACAACAGTGTTATAGTCTACCATTTCCTTTTATTTCTCGAAAACGTCTATTTCAACAATAAGTGTTGAAATCCATGGTTTCGAATCTCAACACATTTTAAAACATCGTTAGATCGTTTTTAATTCAATTTAAAATATCACATTCTAAACATTTTCTTTAACATATTATTCACTATTCAAAAACGTGAATATACTACGTTAACACATTTCATCATTTCTATTCATTTTATTTCAAAGGATTATTCACAGTCAAAAACGTGAATATAACTCCATCAATAGGTTTCAACAATTTACTTATCAAAATAAGTCTTTGCGAATTTATAGAACAACGTTTATAAATTCCTTTATTTTCCTATATTCAATTCATAACTCAATTATATACCAAAGGTTCATATTATAAGTTAAATACTTATAATTTATTTGTTTGCCAAAATCGTTCCTTTGAACTTCATAATTATAAATCTGATAACTTATAAGATTCAATTATTTATCCAAAACCCTTCTTTAACAACTTCACAAAATTTATAAATCTTACTATTTATAAATTTCATTTATAACTTCTCCATTTATAATTTTATAAATTCCATTCACTTATGAAATTCATTTTCACCTCGTTCAAACACTTATAAAAACTCGTTTTATAATGTCAATATTTCAATTTATAAATATCCATTTATAAATCTCTTAATATAAATCAAATTGTATTATTATTCTAAAACGTCTTTAAACTCTTTTTAAAATTTCATCTTTTTTTGCTTATAAAAAAAAACAAACTTTATAAATCCTATATTTAAACTTTTATAATATATTCAAAAATCCAATTTAAACTATTTTATATAATCATTAATCCATTTTTCTCAAAAATCAATCTTTAACTATATTCCTCAAAATCATAATTTTTATAACTTTAAAAATTATAACGTTTATTTATTTAAAATGGATCAATTCCAAAAATATAGTATTTTCTCAAAAATTACTTTAAAAATCATTTTAAAATCCCAACATTTGGTCCAATGATGCTACACACCAAATAGTCAATCACGACAACAACGATATCATATATCGATATGATAATCCATCAAATATCAAAATATCTGAATTCAAATAAATACTGTTGAGGAATCCAGTTGGATCCCTCCAACCTGTTTTCCTGCATCCACAAACATTAGCACAATACCAATTCCGCTCCAGTACGGAATTATCGCGGTATATGGGATTTTAAATATTATCCGCTTAATAGACGGCGCAATAGGGTCTCATCCGCTAAACAAATGCGGGAAATCAATAACTCCAATATATACATATGCCAATATATATATATTGCTATTATATATAATACCAATTTCACTGTTTATGAAATATTCGCGGTATATGTTTTTAATAAATAACATCCGCTTACTAACGGCGCATAATGTCTATTTTAACAATCAATAGATATCAGTCATCATTCAAACATGCATTCAAATATTTTAAATCTAACTATTTAAAATAAAATCGAAACTGATTCGATTGAGTGAGAAGTTCTCACCTTGATTTCAATTTCGTTTTAGCGATTTATTTCGAATAAAATTAAACGGACGTTTAATTTTACCCGAAATTCTCACTAACTCCAAACTACTCCAATCCAATTCCATCGCGTAGTGCTCGTCCATACGATTCCAACGCAACTGGTTTCGCGCGTTTTCGACCTCGTATGAAAAAGTTATGATTTTTACAAGATTACACGAATTTTATATAATAATTTAAACATAAATTTCTTTTTATCGCCTACACTAAAACCAGGCCGTTAGATCCTACACTTCCCTCATCTACACCGTACGCGTCTTCTCCCTCTCCCTCACGCTTGCTACAGGCCGCATGCATAGAAACCGAACCCATCACTTAGATTAGGGTTAAATTTTGCAACAAACACGACAACATCCACCACGATCAAGAACCTCCACCACGTGCGCCTCGCCCCACTCCACCCACGGCCCAAGTGCGGTCACGTGCGGCCCCCTATTGCTCCTCGAAATGCGTGCCGACCGTGTGCACTTCATAGCCAAATTCTGGCGAATCCTGACCTCCGATGATGATCTTGACCGTTGATCTCGTAGAGCACACTCCCCTCTACAACATTGCAGTTGAACGTTTCTTGTAATTATTGGTGGATGAAGAGTAAATTGAGGGAGAAGACAAGAACATTTCGGCCATTCATTTCTTCACTGGCGGCTGCGTTTGTAGATTAGGGTTTGTTTTATTTTTTTTTATTTTTTTGAGAATTATGAGCTATTTATAGAGAAAAAACGAACACTATTCATCCGGAAATTCCGAACTCCGATTCACGCGCCGTAACCAGCCTTTCTAGGGTTTATCCCGCATTCCGGACACAATGGAACAAGTTTCGGAAGCTAATTCGATCATCTGTGCGAGTTATGGCTATAAACGTTCAATTTAAATTAAACCGATTTAAACGATTTTCTAGGCGTTTTAATTTGTACCGGACAAACGGTAAATCCAATTGACTTGAAATTTGAAACCTTACAATAATATCATATTACGGATCCGATGAAACTAGTTTCGTCGAAATCCGAGACTTTTTGAAAAATGGCTATTTTAACTCGCCAAATTAAAATTAAAAATAATTCAATGCGTTTCGAGCTGCCACGATCAAACGATAACTCCGATTGATACGAAAATTGAAATCCGGTAATAACTAACTATTACGGATCCAATGGAACTAGTTTCGTTCAATTCTGAGACTGTTCAAAAATTGACTAATTTCTCTAGTCGATTAAATAGTAAAATATTCAATTTTCACAAATTAACTTTTAATTCGATTTTAAAAGTTCTAAAATATCGTTCTAACTTCAATATGATAAAATAAAATTTTACAAATCATTTTCAATCATATTTAACTCAATTTTCAGTTATTTCCATAATTTAACGTATTAAATTATCGATTTAATTATCCAATTAAATCCAATTATTCAAATAAAAATTTATTCGACTTATAAATTCATTTATAAATATTTAAAATTAATTAAATATTCAAATTTTAATAAATAAAAATCCTGGGTCGTTACAAAATATATGTTGTATGATTTCAAAAAAGGGTTTTAAAATACAAAATGGGTACTTAGTTCTTATATTTTCTTAAAGGAAATTGATTTAAAATAAAAGGCATTTTGATGAAAGAATATCTTGATAGATGAAATTTTCACTTTTAGATAGAAAAGTGATAATTTAAATCAAGTTTTTTTGGGTTAAATTGGATAAGAAGGTTTTAGTAAACTTTGTTTTATTAAAGCAATATCTTCGTTTAAACATCTAAGTCACATAAACTATTTGATGTTATTGGGCCAACTATAAAAACTTTACCTTAAAGATGTCTAAGGAAAAGTAGACTCTAGGTCCGAGTTTGGATACCTGCGTCCTACTCTTATTAACTACTTACTGGACTGGATAAGTAAAGAGGTAGAAGTAGTCGACTAATTTTTAAGACTTATATTATGTTTGGGCCTCCATCTGAATTTTCAAAAGTAAAATGGAATCAACATTTTGTATATACCCTTAGGATATAGAAGAGTATTATATAAGTAAATAACGGTGAAGTAAGTTTTTAATTTATTATTTTATAAACATAAATGGAAATTTGTGAAATGATTCATAAATAATTTTAGTGTTGAATGAAATACTATAAATGACAATGAAAGTGATTTAGAAAGAGATTGGTGCTGTTAAGAAACCAATAGGATTAAATATATAAGTTGTGCGTAAATCATCTTATTTGTATGGTTCTTCACCTAGGATTCGAGTATGTAACTTCGAGGTAATTCACACTAGAGAGGTCGAGTAAGAAATATTAGTTTGAAAGTAAAGTTTATATATCCAAGCTAGTTGTCGGATTAGATATTTTGTACAAATGATCCATGTATATCATATGGGCTTAAGTATATTTGTATACAATGTTGTATGGCTTAAGGAAGTTTAGGGAGTGACTTTCAATTTCTTTTGAGGTAGCTTAAATAATCTTCTAAGCAATAACCAAAGGTTGATGAGTATAATGGTACGCTTTGGAAATTATCTATATCCTTGGACGATCGTGAAAGCTGTGAACCTAAGCAAAATTCTACATCTTATTTGTTAGTCATTTAACATTTTAAATAATGTTAAGTGTTAGTTCATTCCTTTTTGGAATTTGATTTGATAGATAGTGTGATTTTATATACTATGGTTTATAAAGTATGATTTTATAAGTAAATGATTTTAAAATTGTTGTTTATTAGGACTTAAATCTCAGTACTTTTGAAAAAGTGATTTTGAAAGAATTTGTGAAGAAATATAACATAATTATTTTGAAAACTTTGGGGAACTATTATTTCAAGGAATTTGAAAAAAGTATTTATGAAGAGATTTCTTTAAATATTTTTGTTATCAGTAAGAGTTTTATGATTTGGAAGACTCATCTGGTATATTTGTTTCTCCATTTATTTTTAATAGGAACCGAAATACCACTGGATGCTCCATATTGTACTAATTCTTGAGTTATACCACGCTTCAGTAGGAAAAGCCCCCTCATTATCATGATTGATTTTGGATGTGATATATTTCCTTTTAGGGGAGTTTGATATATTTTGAATATCACAGGCATTTAGTTCTAAATTTATCTTTTAAAAGATTTAGTGCATAGCATTTTATTACAGAGTATTCTCTGTACTTTTGTTACAACTTTTGATATGAATTTTCCATAAGGAGAATGTAACTAGTCAGATTACTGAAAAGTAAATAAATAATTTGATTTTACGTAGGGATATTACCTTTTTCCACTTCATGAAAATTTGGGGAACGAAATTATTTTAGGAGGAAATGTAACATCCTAGAAAAATATAATTATTTTGTATTCAAATATAGGGATTATTTAAACATTTGAACTGTGTATTAAATATTAATTAAATGGATTTAATGGACTTATGAAACTCATTTTAATTAATTAATAGTAATGGTAAACTCATTTGTAAAGTTGTTTACATAAATAAATCTTTGATGGAAACTGAAAATGTGACCAAAATTCATTTTTCGAATTTTCGACATTTTATCGAATAGAAGTCGCAATATTGTTGCACACTTGTGCACTATATAACAAGTCCTATTAGTACAAAATAAATTAACAAAGGTCGGTAACTTTAAGTTATTTCTAGAAGCACTTAAGTAAAGGATTAGTAAAAAAAGAAGACTTTTGTCTTTGATTTGACCACTTGCACAAGTATTGAGAGAAGAGCACATGCACTTGAGTGGAGAGGGTATAAGCGCATGGGAAGGTAAGGCTTCCATGCATGTGGAGGGAGGTGAGTATAGGATTATGCTCATCATTTTTCATTCTATAAAAGAGCATCCATACCTCTTTCATTTTACTTTACTTTCCATAAAGCAAATGTTGCTCTCTTCTCTCCTCCTCTTCGCCTAAAATTCCAATGACAAAAGCTATTCAAAATAACTAAAACTCCACTCATACTTCTTACTCAAGCTTGTAAACACTTTGTAAAATTTTACATGTTATCAAAAGTTTAAACTTTAAGAGCCAACGCCCCACAAACCCATAGGGCCATGAGAATCTAGTGCCTCTTCTAGGCATGGTCGAGAGTAAATAGGAGGGAGGAAGTCATAAACCTTGAGTCATGAGCATGAGGAATGAAGGGGACGAGCTAGGAGGCTTGGAATGAAGTGTAATTGGTTTTGGATTTATAGTAAACAATGTTTTAATAACATTTGTTTTTGACCCTTGCACACTTAGTAATATAATTAACTCTTTAAAGGAATATTTTGAAGAGCGTTTTACAAATATTGGTGATGTAAAAAATCAAGCATAAGCGTAAGTCAAATTTTTTAAAAGTTTAAAAGTTTGATTGCGTTTATGGAAAGGATTTAATCTTATCTTTAATACCAAATATCGAGAAAATTGATTCTTTACTATCTGTGAGATTTAATAAGTGTAGTATCTGGATAAGGCCGGGAGTAACCAGTGCCCTGACTTACCTGGCTTCGTTTTTAAGCAAGGGATAGTATGAGTTGGAAATCGAAATTTGATGATAATGGGAAGATATTAAATTTCCATAAGCGATGTCACTTATATGGAAAGGATTTGCTATATACATAACATTAAACGTCGAGTTATGGAACCTCGTCTTTATCTCAAAAGAAAAGAATATGTGTCGCAGAAAAGTCTGAGAGATAACATACCCCAACTTGGCCAACTTCATTGTTAATTGAGGGATCGCACTTGTTTAAAATCGACGAGTAGTCATAAGTGTATGGAATATAATTTACATACACGATCATTTTTTTCTCTCGATAGTTGATTTTTTTTATCATCGATTTTGCTCTTTTCTTTATGATTTGTTAATCTAAGATGATTTGTTGCTCATTGGAGCATTGATATGGTTTATCAAAAATGACTAAAACCAAAGAGCATGTGGACGTCCGGGTTGCTTCCATTAGGGTATCTTCACAACTACTCTAGATTGGATTCTGTTGTATGCGCGCGGAGATGTAAAATACTCGGATACTTGGTAAGGATGGTGGGGTCCGGCTTGGAAATTTTATAGAGAATCACGGAATATATGACCCTCTCAAGTATATTTTCTAGACTTATACTTTCAGTAAGGGGGTACACCCTCCTAGCCATTGTTGGAAAATTTTCATTTTTCATGTTTTTGATTCAAACCTTCGAATCGATTCTTTCTTAATTGCATCAGAAAGTGTTACGCACTATTTGCGATGTTTAATTATTTGTATCCATTCTTTTATGGTTTGATGTTGTCCTTGCAAGGTAAAAACCATTTCGGATTTAGCGGCGTTGTCTCACAAATTATTATATTTTCATCATATTTCTTGAGTTTTCTCACGCTGGTTTTCCAGACTGATCCGACTGTTGTTTTATCATAATGCTTGGGCCAGACCGAGTATATTCCAGGTCATTGGTAGGACACGGAGTGGAGCTAGATGTTCATTTTTCATAGTATTTTTATTTTCTGCCGTATTGTTATGTATATCCATCGGCTATTGTAAGGTCAAGAAGTTACGACTGTCCAGGCTGATGAGGTTTGTTTTAAACTCTAAGATACCTCGTATCATAGAAAGACAGCTTTTATTGTTTTTGTTACATTATATGTTGTCGTTTTTCCAGGAGATTTTGTTTCTTCTGTCCTTTTTGTTTTTATATTACCCTAATAATCTACCTTCCCGACACTTGGATGCTCGAAATTCTAATACCATTAATGTATTAAGTGCCGTCTTTTAAGGGTCGAAAAGGAGAGTTGTTACAGTAGACATACTCCATATATATCAATACACATGTTCGTGTTTGCGACAATCATCATTGAATTAAACGAAGTAAGTGGATACATTTTGGCATTATTAGACTTTGGACTCCATACATCAATATGTATTAATCTTAAGTATTCACCAACTTTTTGCTCGCGTTGAATGGTGCTTTATCCTTAATCTTCTGAGATATAATTCATCGGTACTATGTGATCCATAACCATATGATTATTGAATTATTCTTTAAATATATCGTTTAGTGCATAATTCCAAAATAGTTGTAAAATTTCAGATACTTCTGTATTTTCCAATGAGTCATTTTAATATAAATAACATTATTATAGATTTATTTTAAAATGATTTTTCATAATATTCATAGTATGATGAAATTATACTTACTTTCAATCAATACTAAAAACTATTATTATTTCATAAGTATTATTTGGTATATTTATGAAAACAATTTTTTGTAATTTGATACATCCATTATGAAGTGTTATATGGTATGCTTCCACTATTTCTGTCATTACTATAATAGCATACAAGATATGGCGCTCCATTCAACCACTTATTATGGACTTTTATTTCATACACTTTAACTAGTTTATAATCAAGAAATTTAGACTGGATATCCTGAACTCGGAGAAATAACTTTCATACAAAATAATTTTCTGTATGAAAATACATTTTCAATAGAAATCACATTTCTCATTCCATATTAAGTATCATTAGTATTATATATAATTCTCGTTTCCAATGTCTCTCCATGAAGTAGAGGTGACCATTCACTCTCTTGAACTCAATTGTGCCTAAGTTACTATACGACCCGAAATTTCATCGTTTTGATTTATTAATATTTAATTAATTTTAAATATTTATTTAATGGATTTAATAATTATAATAGCCCTCTTTTAGTTTATAACTAATAATAGAAAATTCATTTTTGAATTTTGTTTTTCAAAAATAATTAGTTAAAAGGAAATTGGAAAATGTGACCGGAAATCTTTTTGAAAAATTTCATTTTTCATCATTAAAAAGTTGCTTAAAATGTTGTAAACACTTTAGTTAACATATTTACACATTTTAAATGACTTAAGCATGGATTAATAAATAAAATAAAGATTAATAACAAAAGTGTACTTATGTAAGAAAGACATGACAATTTATAAGTTTAAAATTTAAAATTAATAAGATAAGATGTAATGTCATTATCATTTCACATCAAGTACAAAGAGGAGGGTTTTACATGATGGACAAAGGGTTTTACTCGTGGGGTAATGTGTAAAAGAGAGAGGGGAAGGTGGATGGGTGATGTAGAATCTTCTTAGCAGAGGGTAGGTACTTTAAGGGCATTTTGATAATTATCCAATGCATTTTATATAAAACCATTTCTTATTTTTCCTCTCTCTCATTTACATTTTCACTTTCATTTTTTTCAAACTTCACTTTGTTTTCAAAAGCTTTTAAACTTTAATGGCTTCCTTTGAATTTTTCAAGTTTTAAAAATCATATTTTTCCACTTCAAAACCTTTTAAAATTTTGTTTAAACTCTTGTTTTTTTCCACTTCTCTTCTATTTCATTTTTTTTAGCCATACACCCTCCTCGCCATCATTGCTGAGCCTAAACCCTTCTTGGTCGATCCCAAGAAGCTATGGGCCGAGAATATCTTGCTTTGCTTTGGTCCAAAAATCATTGTTTGAGAAAGGATTTTCATAGTGCTAGGCTATTTCAAAGTTTTAAAAAGATTTGCTACAGTTTGATGAGTAAAAAATCACATCCACCTATAAAAATTACATCTTTAAGTTTTGTTAGCATTAGCATGTGATATTTCTTGACTATTGGTTAATTACATGCTTGTATGTGATTTTATATGTGCTTGTGCATGATTATTGCCTTAAACTTGATAAATAACTCTAAATATGTTACTGATGTAATAAAATTTGTACTTAATGTTGTTTATGGTTGTTGTTGTGTTGTATGTTATATGGACAAGTGCACGTAATAATATGCTAAGAAACGCACCTTTATACTGTTTTGGCGATTTAGAATCCTTGCGCCAAACTATGGTTATTAGTTTTGAAATCAAAGGCAATGTCAACTTTCAAGTTTTATTTTGGTTTTACGAACTCTTAATTTATGTTTTAAAAAAATTTAGTAAGCTCTCAAATGTTAAGTTTTCAAAAAGGAAGCCAAGAAAAATATTTCCTAGTTATGGTATGCATAGCGATAATCGCTATGGATGCAGTTTCGCTAAAAAGTCCACTTTTGCAAATTAAGTTTTTATACTTAAAACACTTTGGAAATGTTTTATAAAATTTAATTAATAATGATTAAGAAGTTAATTAATGATTTATTAATTAATTATTAATTAAATTTTGTAATTAATAATTAGTTAAATATTAAAAGGTTTATTGATGATAATTAAGGGGAGATAAATTACAAAATTAATTATCATTTAAAAGTGAGATTAATTTTAATTAATCTTTGATTATGTAAGATTAATTTTTAATTTTTAATTATTAATTATAATTAAGTACATGATTTTATTTTACTTAATTATTAATTAAGTATAGGGCTAACTATTAGTTCCTTATTAAGTAAGTGTTTAATTATTCTAATTACAAAATTAGTTGAGAGATTAATTTATAAACAAATTATTTATTAAAAGCTAATGATTTCTTAATTAATAATTAAACTAAGTTAAGAATTAATTAAGATTTAATATGTTTTTAAAAAGGATTTAGATTGTAATTAATTAAGGAGATTTAATTTCTTAATTACTTTGTTTTCCAATGATCAATTTGTTTAAAGCCAACTTTCTTTCACAAAGAATAGTTTTGAACACAAGGGATTCTATTGTCGATATCATTAAGTAATCATACAAATATGAATATGTTATACTAAACTTTGACTTGTTAACAGAATAAATCTCTATTCTGTTATAATTGAACCATATAGATTGTTTGGACATCTATTTAACAGGACAAATCAAATCACTATCCTGTCATTATGTTGTTTGAATATGTATCTGACAGTTGATTTACATTAACATGTTATTCCCAAATTTGGTTATGGATTTTATTAACATATATGTTGGCTTATGTAAATAACTGTTATGTATCTTGGAGTCAAATTTAATTATAATATAACTTGATTCAGTACCATTACGGTCACTAAGCCTCTTTTCAAATGTATAAAATTATGGTTTTCAAATCGACTTTAATTCTATATCAATTTAAGGTTAAGTGTTTTGAATGATTTTATAAGTTGACCAATTATTTTAATAGAGGTATTTACAAATGTAATTTTATAAATAATATTTTTTAAAGGGTTTATTTAGAAGAGATTTACGAATGGTATTTGTAAATGATTTTTTTAAAAGGGAATTCATAAATGAAGATTTATAAATGGGTTCTATAAATGATTTTGGACGTTTATTAAAGAGTTTTATAAATGATTATGGATATTTATACAAGAAGTTTTATAAATGACTTTGGATATTTACAAATAGTTTTATAAATGATTTTTGGATATTTATAAAAGAGTTTTATAAAATGGATATAGAATTGAAGCAAAGGAGATTTCATAAATGGAAATGATTTATTAAAAGGATTTATTAGGGGAATTTATAAAAGAATTAGAGATGAGATTTCCATTAACTGACCTTCTTAATTATGGCGGTATGGATATTTGTTCCATGCATAACACGGAAGGAATAGTATTTAGGATTATCCTTATCCTAATTTAAATAACAAATATTTGATCCTTTTAATATGATTTTGAAATGAGAAATCTTTCACAATGTTTTGTGAATATGCTTATTCCAGTATGATAAGTATATAAATATTTTGATAAATATTATAAAAAGAGGTATAGAAAAATGAAAGCTTATTTTGAGACTTAGTGGTTACTATGGGAAAATTAAATCTCTGGATTATTGTTTGACTGGGTATTTGATAGTTAAATAACCGACTATTAAATCTTGACCTATTTTTGACTCAGGAAGTATGTTGTGTATATTCGAGTTCTGTAGTAAAGACTCGAATACTTGGCGCATACTTCCAACGAAACGAATATGTGTTAGTCAAAAAATTACCACTTAGTTGGGAGACACCAGTTTCAAATAAGTATCATTTGTCCAAACCACTCAAAATATTAATGTTTGTGATGGATCCTTATGAAGTATGTTATGGAGCTATACTATCCTCCCCAAGCGTGATTCCAAAATGGAAGATAATAAGTGTTGATTGTTTGTTCGATCCTGGAATAACTTGAGTGGATGAATGTTGACAGTGCATTTCTGCCTGAAGGGCAATGTTAACATTCCAAGATGGTCTACTATGAGCAAAAGTTAATCGTAGCCTCTCAAAGCCTCACCCCCGGGCATGGCAAAAATAGGGTAGACTGTATGTAACAACCCAGATTTTTTATTAATTAAAATTTGAATATTTAATTAATTTTAAATATTAATAAGTGAATTTATAAGTCGAATAATTTTTATTTGAATAATTGGATTTAATTGAATAATTAAATCAATAATTTAATATGTGAAATTATGGAAATAATTGAAAATTGGGTTAAATATGATTGAAAATGATTTGTAAAATTTTATTTTATCATGTTGGAGTTAGAAAGATATTTTAGAACTTTTAAAATTGAATTAAAAGTTAATTTGTGAAAATTGAATATTTTAATATTTAATCGACTAGTGAAAATAGTCAATTTTTGAACAGTCTCAGAATTGAACGAAACTAGTTCCATTGGATCCGTAATAGTTAGCTATTACCGGATTTCAATTTTCGTAGCAATCGGAGTTATCGTTTGATCGTGGCAGCTCGAAACGCATCGAATTATTTTTAATTTTAATTTGGCGAGTTAAAATAGTCATCTTACAAAAAGTCTCGGATTTCGACGAAACCAGTTTCATCGGATCCGTAATGTGATATTATTGTAAGGTTTCAAATTTCGTGTCAATTGGATTTACCGTTTGTCCGGTACAAATTAAAACGCCTAGAAAATCGTTTAAATCGGTTTAATTTAAATTGAACGTTTATTGCCATAACTCGCACAGATGTCCGAATTAGCTTCCGAAACCTGTTCCATTGTGTCCGGAACGCAGGGTAAACCCTAGAAACGCTGGTTACGGCGCGTGAATCGGAGTTCGGAATTCCCGGATGAATAGTGATTGAAAAATTTCCTATAAATAGGCTCATAATTCACAAAAAAAAAAAAGGGCTAAACCCTAATTTGCAAAGCCAGCCGCCATCTCCTTCTTCAATGGCCGAAATACACTCATTTTCTCCCCTCAAAATATCCAAATCCACTCATCAATTCGAGATGTTGTCAACTAGGAAAACGTAGAGGCCAGTGAGCTCTACATATTCAACGGCTGAGATCGTTGTAGGCGAAGCCGTTTGACGGCAATTGGGGCTGGAAGAGTGGCCGTTCGGCCTCGTTTTGCGTGCAAGGGGAACAGCTGTGAGGGGTCGGCCTCTGGGCGTTGGTGTTGTTGGACACGGGCTACAAGATGGCGTAGCCTGATCGACGTGTAGGTGCTCGTAGGGAGGTGCGAATTTAAACCCTAAATTGGATTGAATGGGTTTGTGCGTGACTGGGTAGAACGCGTACGTGAATGGGAGAGGAGATGGGGAAGTGCGGCCTGGATCTGAGATTTGGGAATCAATGGTTGTGATGCACTTAGGTTTATAAAATTTATTTTATGTTGTAAATTTGTTATAAAAAAATTCGAGTAAACTTGTAAAATGCATAACTTTTTCATACGAGGTCGAAAACGCGCGAAACCAGTTGCGTTGGAATCGTATGGACGAGCACTACGCGACGGAATTGGATTGGAGTCGTTTGGAGTTAGTGAGAATTTCGGGTAAAATTAAACGTGCGTTTAATTTTATTCGAAATAAATCGCTAAAGCGAAATTGAAATCAGGGTGAGAACTTCTCACTCAATCGAATCAGTTTCGATTTTATTTTAAATAGTTAGATTTAAAATATTTGAATGCATGTTTGAATGATGATTGTTATCTATTGATTGTTAAAATAGACATTATGCGCCGTTAGTAAGCGGATGTTATTTATTAAAAACATATACCGCGAATATTTCATAAACAGTGAAATTGGTATTATATATAATAGCAATATATATATATTGGCATATGTATATATTGGAGTTATTGATTTCCCGCATTGTATAGCGGATGAGACCCTATTGCGCCGTCTATTAAGCGGATAATATTTTAAATCCCATATACCGCGATAATTCCGTACTGGAGCGGAATTGGTATTGTGCTAATGTTTTTGGATGCAGAAAACAGGTTGGAGGGATCCAACTGGATTCCTCAACAGTATTTATTTGAATTCAGATATTTTGATATTTGATGGATTATCATATCGATATATGATATCGTTGTTGTCGTGATTGACTATTTGGTGTGTAGCATCACTGGACCAATTTTGGAATTTTAAAATGGTTTTTAAAGTGATTTTTGAAAATGTACTATATGTTTGGAATTGATCCATTATAAATAAATAAACGTTATAATTTTAATGTTATAAAAATTATGGTTTTTGAGAAATATAGTTAAAGGTTGATTTTTGAAAATATGGGATTAATGATTTTATAAAAGAGTTTAAATCGGGATTAATTGAATTTATTATGAAAAGTTGAAATATAGGATTTTGTAAAATTTAATTATTTTATGAATCAAAATGGTGAAATTATAAAGAAGATTAAAGACGTTTTAAAAGAATAATATAAATTGATTTATATAAAAGAATTTATAAATCGATATTTATAAATTAAAAACATATGAGTTATAAAACGAGTTTTTATAAGTGTTAGAATGAATTGTGAATGAATTTCATAAATGAATGAAATTTATAGAATTATAAACGGTGAAGTTATAAATGGAATTTTATAAGCAGTAGGTTTATAAAATTCATAAAAAATTGTTAAAAGAATAGATTTGGATAAATAAACGAATCTTATAAGTTATAAGATTTATAATTATGAAGTTCAAAGGAACGATTTTGCAAACAAATAAATTATAAGTATTTCACTTATAATACGAACTTTTGGTTTATAATTGAGTTATGAATTGAATAGGTTAATAAAGGAATTTATAAACGTTGTTTTATAAATTCGTAAACAACTTATTTTGATAAGTAAATTGTTGAAACCTATTAATGGAGTTATATTCACGTTTTTGACTGTGAATAATCCTTTGAAATAAAATGAATAGAATGATGAAATTGGCTAATGAAGTATATTCACGTTTTGAATAGTGAATAATATATTAAAGAAAATGTTTTAGATATGATGTTTTGAATTGAATTAAAACGATCTAACGATGTTTTTAAATGTGTTGAGATTCGAAACCATAGATTTCAACATTCATTGTTGAAATAGACGTTTTCGAGAAATAGAAGGAAATGGTGGACTATAACACTGTTGTTATAGTAAATGATTTCCGAAAGGAAATGTTTTGTATAGTATTGGGATTTATATATCTATTTTAATTTCAAATCCCTATACTAGTGATTTTGGGTTGTCGTAACGATGTTTTACGCAACATTCGTTTTGGCCCAAATAAATATGTTTAAGAGCATGTTTACCTTAAAGAATGAAATATATACTTAATCTCGATTTTAAGTATATCGAATATTTTCCAAGTGTTGAAAATAGATGGATTGAGAATTACTTAATAAGTAAGTATGGAAATGTTTTCCAATATAAAGTGAATATTTTGAGAATTTATCTTTTTGAAGATAAATTGAAATGAATAATTGAAATCGAATATTCATAGATATTTTGGATTATAAATTCACTAAGGAATTTATAAAAGAAAGTGGAATTCGTTTAAAAATAAATATTGATTTATTTTTGAAGTGTGAAAACATATATCTTGTAAAGATATCTTTGGGAAATAAATAATTTGAAAAATTATTTGGAATCTGGTGATGTGTGCATATCCATTGATAGTTCAATAACCGACTATCAATATTTCCCTTTGAATGGGTATTTGATGTGATTTGTTTGAATTTGAATGCTACACTTATTTTTGAATAAGCGCTCACTATTCGGGTTAACCGGGAAAGGACCATGGGGTCGTATAACCCATTCCGAATATGTGATACGTCGTTGTGAATTGCATTTGAAGATCGGTGTTGAAGACCGGATATTTGCGAGAGCGATAGGATGACCTGTCGATTGGCTCTGCACCGAGTTGCTCCGGTATTGAGTTCTCCATATGTGATGGGAAATCTGATCAGGATTGTGGATATCCGGATTGCAAGGACTTCTTTGTAAGTGCCTTCGGTTTTGTTCGAGCCCGGAACAGACTTGTATGGATTGTATGTCTGACATTACAAATTGAGATATAAAGCTGATTTCTTTCAAATATATTTCTGTTGGTGGCGGAGAATTTATTCTTTTAGCTTAACACCCTTCTCTGAGACGTGCGAGCTCAGAGGTTATGTAGTTGAAGGTTATCAGCGATATATTCCCAATTTGGTAATGTGACATGATGAATGTTGCTTTGAAATGATCATTGTGTTGATTATTTGTGATAGGATCATTTATTTGATCGTCTATCTTGGTGATCATTTCTATGATTATTTGTTGACCCAAAGCATGGCTTTTGTATAAAGTATGTTTTTGTGGACGTGACTTCGTCGAGCCTCACACCTCGGGAATGGTCAAAACAGGAAAGATGTGGCAAGGTTATGAGGGGTAGCGCCCTTTAGGATATGTACATTTCCTTCTGGAAAAGGGTGGTATCATGGTATGGAGCCCAGATACTTACTCAGGTTGAAAACACTTTATGATTGTGTGAATTGATTGCGAGCGCTCGGTGAAAGGTCCCAAAGGACCGGGGGATGGCATATTCGGTCAGTTGTTACTCAGTTAGGGGTAATCCGGCCTTGTGTTGGTAGAGATCCGATTTGGTTCTCGGGGATGTCCATCCAGAGGCATTCTCATGTGGCAATGGGAAGTTCCTTGGCCTGATCATTCGTTGGAAATCCAATTCCCAATACGAAACCTTGTACGGTATTAGTTGTAGAACCTGCCATTTACTTATGGTGGTCACCACTGTTTAGATGGTAGATATAGTAGGCATACGATAATGGTCGTATGTTGGCTAAGATTTATATTCTACTTTCGAAATGAATTTTCTCTACACTATGCACTAGTAATAATATCAAATGTTCTTTTTAATGCGTATCAAGCATCTTTGACTATCATAAGGAGAAATCTCCACTGTTTGTTGTTGTTGTTGTTGTACACTCTGATGATATGATGTAATGAAATGTAATGTAATGTAATAACTGATATAGTTCTTGTTTAAAGATTATTCATTTATCTATTATATGTTGTTCCGCTGCGATTGTGAGATTCTGTTATTGTTCTGCTGTTTTCTGTTCCGTCCTATTTTCTATTTTCTTTTCTCTCTATTTTATATCTTTCCTATCTTCTTCTCTCTTCTTCTGTCTTTCGCTTTTTCTTAAAACCCTAAGTGTTCGGTTTTCCGTCATTCGATTGCTCGGCAGTCGATAAAGTGAGTATCGATGTTGAATTTTCGAAAGACGAAGAATCGGTTCCTTACAGTTGGTATCAGAGCATATGGTTAAGCGACAACCATGGTTCTGTTGGGTATTACTCATTAGAGATAGAGTCAGTAGTGCTCTAGAATGAGTTTGAGTGTAATAATAGCTATGAGAGCGTATTTGTTAGTGAATATAAATTGTTTTGTATTGTGTTGACTTATCGGTTGATTGTTTATAGATTTCGGTCGATGAAGTCTGGCTAACTATCGTAGAAAGGGGTTTCTAAACTCTTAAACAAGATAAACCGACACAGTATTGTTTTAAATTGGGTAAATGAAATAATTTTACCTTTAGTATATTTTTATATATAAAGGAATAAATTTTTTTGAATTATTAAAGTGTATATAAGTAGATTGTTTAGTTGTTTGAATAATCTAAATTGAAGAATAATTGTATAAGTAAAAAGAATTATAAGAAATGGAATTATAATTAAAGTGATTTACAATTGCGAAATAAACTTATATATATATGAGAAGTGAAACTATATGGATATATTTATGAATATGAGTTATAAATAAAAATGAATTTAAAGTTAAATGGAAATTTACTTTAGAAATGGAAGTATAACTTAAGAGATATTGAATGAAGTTGATATTGGTATCAAAGTAAATTAATAAAGTTAAGTAATAAATGTGAACTTAAGTTATGTAAATGAAATTCAACTTTAGTAATTGAATTGAATTAATGGATTGAATATTAATCAATTAAATGTGAATAATTGATATGGAATAATGAATATAAGTGTTAATTCATTAAAATCTAGTGTTAAAGGAAGTTGAAAGATTTAATGCAAAATCAAATTAATTAAACCAATTGAAAGTGAAGGCGTTAAACCAAATTGAATGAATTATAAGCAAAGGAATTTGGTTGAAATTAATATACATTGGGTGTTATATGGTTGTTAGTTGATTGATTGTATATAATTCATTAAGTGTTAATGAAATTGAGTTAATGAAATTGGAAGTTAAAGTAATTGGAATTCAATTGGAAGTTAAGTGAATCTTAAATAAAATTGAATTTGATTTGGAAGTGAACCAACTTGAATATGAATTAGTAAATATAAACTAATTGAAAATGAATGTTGATAAAATCCAGTGTAAATAAACGAAATTTGATTAGATTGAAAACCATTTCATTGAATATTAATGAGAATATGAATGAATATTTATTGGTTATGGATGTTAGTTGGATGATAGTTGGTTGATGGTTGCATTTGTTGCTTTTACTACATTTGCTATGTAGGCATATATAGTTATTATGTTGCTATATGAAGTATATCGATACTATTATCTATATGCATGATTCTCATGTTGTTTGTTGAGTGTTTAGTAGGTGCGGATCGCGTTTGCTTCGCATTTGGAGCTCGCTTTCGCGCTATATTAGCCGTATATGCTCGCTAATAAAATATAAGGTACATATCTCGGATTAAATATCGTACTTTTATACTTTTTTCCCTTCGGGATGCCTCATTACTTGATGAGATGTACATTTGTGATATATATACTGTCATTTTTTTCGGATCGAGCCGCGCAAAGGAGACTATGGCGAATTTTTCCGAAAATTTAAGGCGTTAGAAAAAATTTGAGAAAATTGGAAAATTTTGAAAACTTTAACTTTGATTTTGGAATTGAAAGTTAAACAATAGTAATTGTTTTTGAAAAGATAACTAAGTATGATTTGAAAACTTAGTAAAGTTATTGTAAGAAGTTTAAATTTGTTTTGGGAAAGTTAATAGATTCTGTAACTTTTCTTACTTGTTAATTTCGAGGACAAAATTCTTTTAAAGGGGGAAGATTGTAACGACCCAGAATTTTTATTAATTAAAATTTGAATATTTAATTAATTTTAAATATTAATAAGTGAATTTATAAGTCGAATAATTTTTATTTGAATAATTGGATTTAATTAAATAATTAAATCAATTATTAATATGTGAAATTATGGAAATAATTGAAAATTGGGTTAAATATGATTGAAAATGATTTGTAAAATTTTATTTTATCATGTTGGAGTTAGAAAGATATTTTAGAACTTTTAAAATCGAATTAAAAGTTAATTTGTGAAAATTGAATATTTTAATATTTAATCGACTAGTGAAAATAGTCAATTTTTGAACAGTCTCAGAATTGAACTAAACTAGTTCCATTGGATCCGTAATAGTTAGTTATTACCGGATTTCAATTTTCGTAGCAATCGGAGTTATCGTTTGATCGTGGCAGCTCGAAACGCATCGAATTATTTTTAATTTTAATTTGGCGAGTTAAAATAGTCATTTTTCAAAAAGTCTCGGATTTCGACGAAACCAGTTTCATCGGATCCGTAATGTGATATTATTGTAAGGTTTCAAATTTCGTGTCAATTGGATTTACCGTTTTTCCGGTACAAATTAAAACGCCTAGAAAATCGTTTAAATCGGTTTAATTTAAATTGAACGTTTATTGCCATAAATCGCACAGATGTCCGAATTAGCTTCCGAAACCTGTTCCATTGTGTCCGAAACGCGGGGTAAACCCTAGAAACGCTGGTTACGGCGCGTGAATCGGAGTTCGGAATTCCCGAATGAATAGTGATTGAAAAATTTCCTATAAATAGGCTCATAATTCACAAAAAAAATAAAAAAAAGGGCTAAACCCTAATTTGCAAAGCCAGCCGCCATCTCCTTCTTCAATGGCCGAAATACACTCATTTTCTCCCCTCAAAATCTCCAAATCCACTCATCAATTCAAGATGTTGTCAACTAGGAAAACGTAGAGGCCAGTGAGCTCTACATATTCAACGGCTGAGATCGTTGTAGGCGAAGCCGTTTGACGGCAATTGGGGCTAGAAGAGTGGCCGTTCGGCCTCGTTTTGCACGCAGGGGGAACAGCCGTGAGGGGTCGGCCTCTGGGCGTTGGTGATGTTGGACACGGGCTACAAGATGGCGTAGCCTGATCGACGTGTAGGTGCTCGTAGGGAGGTGTGAATTTAAACCCTAAATTGGATTGAATGGGTTTGTGCGTGACTGGGTAGAACGCGTACGTGAATGGGAGAGGAGATGGGGAAGTGCGGCCTGGATCTGAGATTTGGGAATCAACGGTTGTGATGCACTTAGGTTTATAAAATTTATTTTATGTTGTAAATTTGTTATAAAAAAATTCGAGTAAACTTGTAAAATGCATAACTTTTTCATACGAGATCGAAAACGCGCGAAACCAGTTGCGTTGGAATCGTATGGACGAGCACTACGCGACGGAATTGAATTGGAGTCGTTTGGAGTTAGTGAGAATTTCGGGTAAAATTAAACGTGCGTTTAATTTTATTCGAAATAAATCGCTAAAGCGAAATTGAAATCAGGGTGAGAACTTCTCACTCAATCGAATCAGTTTCGATTTTATTTTAAATAGTTAGATTTAAAATATTTGAATGCATGTTTGAATGATGATTGTTATCTATTGATTGTTAAAATAGACATTATGCGCCGTTAGTAAGCGGATGTTATTTATTAAAAACATATACCGCAAATATTTCATAAACAGTGAAATTGGTATTATATATAATAGCAATATATATATATTGGCATATGTATATATTGAAGTTATTGATTTCCCGTATTGTATAGCGGATGAGACCCTATTGCGCCGTCTATTAAGCGGATAATATTTTAAATCACATATACCGTGATAATTCCGTACTGGAGCGGAATTGGTATTGTGCTAATGTTTTTGGATGCAGAAAACAGGTTGGAGGGATCCAACTGGATTCCTCAACAGTATTTATTTGAATTCAGATATTTTGATATTTGATGGATTATCATATCGATATATGATATCGTTGTTGTCGTGATTGACTATTTGGTGTGTAGCATCACTGGACCAATTTTGGAATTTTAAAATGGTTTTTAAAGTGATTTTTGAAAATGTACTATATGTTTGGAATTGATCTATTATAAATAAATAAACGTTATAATTTTAATGTTATAAAAATTATGGTTTTTGAGAAATATAGTTAAAGGTTGATTTTTGAAAATATGGGATTAATGATTTTATAAAAGAGTTTAAATCGGGATTAATTGAATTTATTATGAAAAGTTGAAATATAGGATTTATAAAATTTAATTATTTTATGAATCAAAATGGTGAAATTATAAAGAAGATTAAAGACGTTTTAAAAGAATAATATAAATTGATTTATATAAAAGAATTTATAAATCGATATTTATAAATTAAAATATTTGAGTTACAAAACGAGTTTTTATAAGTGTTAGAATGAATTGTGAATGAATTTCATAAATGAATGAAATTTATATAATTATAAACGGTGAAGTTATAAATGGAATTTTATAAGCAGTAGGTTTATAAAATTCATAAAAAATTGTTAAAAGAATAGATTTGGATAAATAAACGAATCTTATAAGTTATAAGATTTATAATTATGAAGTTCAAAGGAACGATTTTGCGAACAAATAAATTATAAGTATTTCACTTATAATATGAACTTTTGGTTTATAATTGAGTTATGAATTGAATAGGTTAATAAAGGAATTTATAAACGTTGTTTTATAAATTCGTAAACAACTTATTTTGATAAGTAAATTGTTGAAACCTATTAATGGAGTTATATTCACGTTTTTGACTGTGAATAATCCTTTGAAATAAAATGAATAGAATGATGAAATTGGCTAATGAAGTATATTCACGTTTTGAATAGTGAATAATATATTAAAGAAAATGTTTTAGATATGATGTTTTGAATTGAATTAAAACGATCTAACGATGTTTTTAAATGTGTTGAGATTCGAAACCATAGATTTCAACATTCATTGTTGAAATAGACGTTTTCGAGAAATAGAAGGAAATGGTGGACTATAACACTGTTGTTATAGTAAATGATTTCCGAAAAGAAATGTTTTGTATAGTATTGGGATTTATATATCTATTTTAATTTCAAATCCCTATACTAGTGATTTTGGGTTGTCGTAACGATGTTTTACGCAACATTCGTTTTGGCCCAAATAAATATGTTTAAGAGCATGTTTACCTTAAAGAATGAAATATATACTTAATCTCGATTTTAAGTATATCGAATATTTTCCAAGTGTTGAAAATAGATGGATTGAGAATTACTTAATAAGTAAGTATGGAAATGTTTTCCAATATAAAGTGAATATTTTGAGAATTTATCCTTTTAAAGATAAATTGAAATGAATAATTGAAATCGAATATTCATAGATATTTTGGATTATAAATTCACTAAGGAATTTATAAAAGAAAGTGGAATTCGTTTAAAAATAAATATTGATTTATTTTTGAAGTGTGAAAACATATATCTTGTAAAGATATCTTTGGGAAATAAATAATTTGGAAAATTATTTGGAATCTGGTGATGTGTGCATATCCATTGATAGTTTAATAACCGACTATCAATATTTCCCTTTGAATGGGTATTTGATGTGATTTTTTTGAATTTGAATGCTACACTTATTATTGAATAAGCGCTCACTATTCGGGTTAACCGGGAAAGGACCATGGGGTCGTATAACCCATTCCGAATATGTGATACGTCATTGTGAATTGCATTTGAAGATCGGTGTTG
This sequence comes from Allium cepa, assembly GCA_030765085.1. Taxonomy (NCBI): domain Eukaryota; kingdom Viridiplantae; phylum Streptophyta; class Magnoliopsida; order Asparagales; family Amaryllidaceae; genus Allium; species Allium cepa. The sequence goes on along the minus strand of CM060940.1, from coordinate 72,521,347 downwards.
AAGACCGGATATTTGCGAAAGCGATAGGATGACCTGTCGATTGACTCTGCATCGAGTTGCTCCGGTATTGAGTTCTCCATATGTGATGGGAAATCTGATCAGGATTGTGGATATCCGGATTGCAAGGACTTCTTTGTAAGTGCCTTCGGTTTTGTTCGAGCCCGGAACAGACTTGTATGGATTGTATGTCTGACATTACAAATTGAGATATAAAGCCGATTTCTTTCAAATATATTTCTGTTGGTGGCGGAGAATTTATTCTTTTAGCTTAACACCCTTCTCTGAGACGTACGAGCTCAGAGGTTATGTAGTTGAAGGTTATCAGCGATATATTCCCAATTTGGTAATGTGACATGCTGAGTGTTGTTGTGAAATGATCATTGTGTTGATTATTTGTGATAGGATCATTTATTTGATCGTCTATCCTGGTGATCATTTCTATGATCATTTGTTGACCCAAAGCATGGCTTTTGTATAAAGTATGTTTTTGTGGACGTGACTTCGTCGAGCCTCACACCTCGGGAATGGTCAAAACAGGAAAGATGCGGCAAGGTTATGAGGGGTAGCGTCCTTTAGGATATGTGCATTTCCTTCTGGAAAAGGGTGGTATCATGGTATGGAGCCCAGATACTTACTCATGTTGAAAACACTTTATGATTGTGTGAATTGATTGCGAGCGCTCGGTGAAAGGTCCCAAAGGACCGGGGGATGGCATATTCGGTCAGTTGTTACTCAGTTAGGGGTAACCCGGCCTTGTGTTGGTAGAGATCCGGTTTGGTTCTCGGGAATGGCCATCCAGAGGCATTCTCATGTGGCAATGGGAAGTTCCTTGGCCTGATCATTCGTTGGAAATCCAATTCCCAATACGAAACCTTGTACGGTATTAGTTGTAGAACCTGCCATTTACTTATGGTGGTCACCACTGTTTAGATGGTAGCTATAGTAGGCATACGATAATGGTCGTATGTTGGCTAAGATTTATATTCTACTTTCGAAATGAATTTTCTCTACACTATGCACTAGTAATAATATCAAATGTTCTTTTTAATGCGTATCAAGCATCTTTGACTATCATAAGGAGAAATCTCCTCCGATTCTGCGTTTGCATTGTGTGTGTGTGCGGGAGGCCTTATGGTAGTCTCATTTTTAAAAGCATTGCGAATTGACTTTAAAAATATTCCTCTATTTTGATTTTAAAGATAAATAAACTGTTTTGAGACCACACCAGTCACATGACTGACTCGGAGTTTATTGTTTTCCTTACTAAACTCTGGGTGCCCACCAATTTCCACACGGGCAGTCAAGAGTTAGGTTTATCAGGATATTCTGGATATTCTGGAATTGCTGGAGGCAAGCTGGATGGCATGACGTATTACTAGTATATAGTATTTCTTTTCCACTGTTTGTTGTTGTTGTTGTTGTACACTCTGATGATATGATGTAATGAAATGTAATAACTGATATAGTTCTTGTTTAAAGATTATTCATTTATCTATTATATGTTGTTCCGCTGCGATTGTGAGATTCTGTTATTGTTCTGCTGTTTTCTGTTCCGTCCTATTTTCTATTTTCTTTTCTCTCTATTTTATATCTTTCCTATCTTCTTCTCTCTTCTTCTGTCTTTCGCTTTTTCTTAAAACCCTAAGTGTTCGGTTTTTCCTCATTCGATTGCTCGGCAGTCGATAAAGTGAGTATCGATGTTGAATTTTCGAAAGACGAAGAATCGGTTCCTTACACTGTAAGGCTACGTGGTCCACACCCGTTAGGGTATGATCATCCTAAGATCTAGTGTCGATATCGCTATGTATGCTTCAGGGCTCATTTTTGGTTGTTGACTATAGCCACGGTCCTATATAGTAAGTGGTAGGTCTGTCTTGTCATGCCGAGGTCAAATTGTTTTCAATCTCACTATGTTTTTTATCTAGAGATGTATAGATTTTCGAAAGGTGGTCCCTTACCTTGCCATTTGTTGGAAATCCATTCTCCACCAAGCGCCTTCGGTTTTTGATTGTATAGATTACTACTATCATGTACATGCATCATAACTACTTGATTATTAAATACTTTAAACCCTAGACATTATAATAATATCAAAGGATTTTATGTAGAAAATGTTTTGGTTATCGGAAGGCAAAAAATCCATCCATATTTATGTGCGGTGTAATCTTACGAGATACCTTTGATTTTAAAGGATTTTATAAGTTCTAGTAAAATTACTTATGATTTTAGTTTCTCATGCTGGTTTTACCACACTTACTAGGCCGTTGTTTTCTGAGACGACCCGTCTTTCATTCCACAGAAAAACGTATCATCAATAAGAAAAGAAAGAGATAGAAATAGAAAGATAGAAAGAAAAAAAAACAACAATCATCAGAATCTCACAACGGAAACGAACAAAATATAATATTACATGTATCTCTTACATAATTTACATATCAGAGTTCACAAAATGATACTATTCCATTACATCAGCCATTCATAAGAGTCTTTCCCAACCTATACATCTCAAAACATAACACCCAAAATGCCACTACTGCGAATATAGATAGTTGGTATGTCTGGACTCCAGCTCCAGCCTCCAAAATATATGCTAATCCAAACCTAATCACTTGGCTGCTCATAAAAATTTGAGTACCCAAGAGTTTATGAAAAACAAAATAAACTCTTGGTCAGACATGGGTCTGGTGTGAGTAAATCAATTAAAGTTGTTTAACTTTAAAAATCATTTTGAAACAAAAGGTACCACGTAAGATTCCCCACAAATAAACACGGGTAAGTTTTTACCTTACGCTAACCAAAACATTTGATAGGAAATTCAGTGATATTATAATAGGGTCTAGGGTTTTCAAGTAAATAGAAAATAGCCGAAATTGTTACATGATTAAATTCCAGCTACTAGCCACGAAAGTGGGTAATACAATCAAAACCGTATAGTCTCGTAGGGAAATTGGATTTCCATCAATGGCAGGGCTACTGGGGTACCGTCCGTCACAGTACGGGGCCTAGATCACCGTACCGAGAATCACTCCCGATCCCCTGCAACACAAGGCCGGACCCATCCCTTACTGGATAGTTCCGAACAAGACAACCCCACAGTTGTGGCCAACAACTGCCCACACAGCCGAATAAATAATAAGAGACTTCTAGACAGGGGTAAATCTCACTCTCAGGTGGGGGCTACCCACGAAGCCTTGCTACACCTCCCCTGTTTTAGCCATTCCCGGTTGATGAGGCTTGAGGTTACGATTACCTTTATAAAGAACTCATCTCTTAGAATGCTCATCGTCCACCTGACGATGATCTGAAAGAATTCAATCCATACAAGTTCATTCCGGGTTTGAACGAAACCGAAGGCATTATCTCGTTACACTCATTTTGGAATCACCCTCAGAGTTAACGACGATAACCCTTGCACTCTGATTCTCCATCTTGAATCTATAAGTACTATTTCGTCAAACTCGTTTACGGAATCACCCATAGAGTTATACTGACGTATAGCCCTTACACCTCGAGTCTTCACTCTTCACATAACATTCACGACCTAACGTTATTTGGAATCGATGTGGTATTCGTACATCCAAATATGGAAACCCGATCCCGGTCTCATCGAAATCCAAAGCGTGTCTTTTAGGTCCAAGTTGTTTAAAGTTTTAAACAATTCAATTCAGAATTGAACATAGCATCACATAACATTATCAATAGATAATAACCAATATCTATCACAGATATACAACATCTCATCACAGAATATAACTCAACTATCATTCAACAGATATCAACCATCTACAGATATCAATACAAACTATTATCCACAAGCAACACTACTTAATTCATATCATAATTAATTTAATTAATTTAAATTGAATTAATTACTTAAGAATTTATCAATTAATATCGCTTAGCCAATCATTAATTAATTAATCCTAATCATTTAATTAATTAATCACCTCTTAATTATCTCATTATTAGTTAATTACTACTTAATTAATTAATTAAAAATTTTCACTTAATTATCAATTAATTACTATAATTATTTATTAATTAAACTTTGATTAAAAATTAATCATTCCTTAATTGGTTATTAATTAACCCTTAATTTATAATTAATTAACCTTAATTACTTCTTAATTACCTTAAATAATTCTTAATTAATTACAAATTAATTTATCTTAATTACTTGATTAATTATTCCTTAATTAACCTTAATTATTTAATTAATTAAACCTTAACCCTTAATTAATTTACAATTAATTATAAATTAATTAATGTATAATTACTTGATTAATTAACTCTAAATCAATTAATTAATTAACTTCTTAATCACTAATTTATAAATCATTAATCAATTAATTAATCAATTATTAATCACTTATGAATTAACCTTAAATTAATTAATAAATTAATTAATTACCCATTAATTGTCATCTAATTTAATCCTTAATTACCCATTAATTAATTCATAATTAATTAATTAAATCTTAACAATTAATTAACCAAAATTAATTAATTAATTCCATCACTAATTACTAATAAATTAAAGTAACTTAAATTTCAAAATTTAGTTAACTTTTAAACAAAACAATATTCATTTATCTTCAAAAAAAACTCTTACATATTTAAGTATTCAATTTTATTAAAAACTAATTACTTTTGAAAATGTTAGATTTAAAAATGTAAATCCATTTCAAAACTTCAACAATAAAAATGTGATTACTTTTAAAAATAGAATTTTTACATTTCAATAGTTGTGAAGTATAAAGTGTTTAAATCCAACTTAAACAAGATTGAAATTTGAAAAACAACTAAAACTTAACTTCATAAATTAGTTTAAAAGCCTGGCCCAATACACTACCCAGACCCAACTCCATCTCCCCCTACCTTTCTTCATACCTGAACCCAACATCACGCAAGAGCACAACACACCCTTCAACCCGAGCACGACACGCGATCCACCGAGTCCATCACGAGCGCGACTTCGAGCTTTCACTCACGCACACTCGAAAACACACAGACACGCACACACGCCTCGACGTGCACCTGCATAGTGCCACCGTGCCACCATCGCCACTGCTGGCCTCATGCGCAAACCACTCTTCGTCCCCTGATCCAGAATCTTAACCCAGAAATCATCAACACGATTCCAAACAAAATCGAGAGTTTCGAGCCAAAATTCGAACTGCAGACGCTAGAAGGAAATCCATCAACCACGACCACCGTACCTCGTCCCGACACCAAACTCCGGCCACGCGCGCACAACAACCACACGCAACTCCTCCTCAAAACATTCTCAACTCGATCATCTCTATTCATCACGCGATCGAAAAATTACAAACTCAAAGAAACATAACCCAAAACCCTAAAAATCCAAATTTCAAATTCTATGTTGTATAATAAATTCGATTCGTATTTTTCTGGTGTTATATAATATCTAACAATGCTTCAAATTAAATTTCAAAAGCTAAAATCAATCCAGGCTTGAGAATTTTACAAAAGCCCCAAATACAGAAATCTTTAAAATTCGAATTCAATATCAAGTTATAAATTCTGATTCCACTTTGAAAATTCATAACATGCATTATATATCCAACATATATATCTGATTCATCAAAAATTAACATGATTTACATGCTATGATTTTCTTTGTTTTACTGCATATGCTTGCTTTCTACAGTTTACAGTATTATCAATATATCTATTTTTAATCATACTGACTCTAACTTATATACATATTTGAAGATATGTATCCAACATCACCATACCATATTTTAATTTAAAGTCAGCTAAGATAATTTGCTTTGATCTTGAAGCAACAGAGGATCAAAATTTCATTTATATGCACAGTCAAATAATTGAAACTGTAAACAACTTCTCTCAAAACAGTTAACATGCAAGCATTCATTACTAACATTCAACATACAACTTTTATACTTAAGATTTTAATTTAAAGATTTACTCACCTTATTTTTTTCTGATGAAGATTCAAATTTGCAGAGACAAATTTGTGAACTGCAGACTTCTAAAAACTGAGATGACTTGATTGTTGATGCTTTTAAATCTTGAATAAGTTGATGCTAAACTTTGTGATTGTTGCAGAATTTAGTTGAAGACACAGGAGCTAAGATTTGCCGGTTTTAGCTTTGAAAAGATGCTTGCATGTTTGTTTCAATTTGGTTGAAGAAGTATAGATTTGATTTTTAGAAATTTGTTGAAGATGTAGAGCTTGGTGAAGTTCTGATTTTTGAAAATGGAGGATGTAAAATTTCTTTTTACTAAAAATGAGAAAGTATGCATGAATAATTTGTTTTATAAAAATTTAAAGAAAAGAAAACTACATTATGACACTTGTCAAATTAGTGGTTAAATTCCTAACACATGTTTTATTAATAAGCTTAGATGTTAACATGTGTTTTATTTCATGCAAAAATGAAATTTAAATATTTACTTAATTGATTCTCTTATATATATGTTTATATTTAAATTCTTAGAAAAATCAATTTCCTTTTTAAATAATGAATATAAAACCAATGTTATAACATAATTAAAATTATGAGAATATCCTTCAAAATTCAAAGTAAAATTTAGAATAAAAGTTAATATAGTTTAAATCCTTCAATATATCAATTCAAACACAAATTGAATTCTAAAAATCTAATTCAAGATCAAATTTGGTATGAATAAAATCTTAACACATTCAATTCCTTATATTAGTTTTTAATTGAAATAAATTTAAATTTACCATTCATTTATTAGTTGTTGAAAAATTTACAAATTCATCAATTTGAATTAATTTATTATATAGATTATCATATTTAAATTCGGTGTGAAATTCCGGGATATTACATTTTCTTACAATGCTCGGGTCAGACCGAGCATATTTTCTAGAATAGCTTTGGATGCATTGGAGCTCAGGAGACGAGCTGGAGACCAATTCGTATCAATGTATTTCTTTAGGTTCTGCTACATGGCTTTGTTGTATTTATCAGAAATTATAAGGACAAGTGTTATAACTATCCAAGTAGATGACAGGCTAATACTCTGATAGATGTATGTATATAAAAGTTTTCTTTTGTAAAGATCAATGTTATATTATAGATTATTGGTTGCGATGTGAGATTCTGTGTTGTTTAGTCTCTTCTTATCTTCTTTCTTCTTCTTTCCCCTAACCATCTGTCTTTTCGGCACTCGGTTGTTCGGCACGTGAATATATGGATGTAGTAGTGTCGACTTCTAAGGGTCGAAAAGGCAAGTCGTTACAGTTAAATCTAGTCTTGTACATTCGCTTTCCTCTCTAGATGGCCAAACCATTAAAAAGGAAATTCTTGCTATAAGACCATAATGAATCCTTCAAAAAAATTATTGGACTATCCTTAACATTTAGAATATCAAATAAGTTTTATCTTACGTAAACTGATTAAACAAACATTTCAATGATCGGATTACTACTTAAATCTTGTAGCTCTTAGTCTTGTGCTATATTTAACACAACAAGATCCTTATTATAATCAATCTTACTGAACACATGATCTCACATTATGGACTACTTGCATATTTCAAATGAACTTAACTTCATTAAAGTTTCGTAGATAACGAATCACGACTGTTTACCATATAACATTTATATGTAATTGAATAAGGATCAAATATACATTTTCTTATATTGCTTTAGAGTTTGAAATTCATAAAAAACAATATATGGTCTTAAACAGATAAACAATTAAAAGACTGAGGCATGAACGTTTTAGTAGTGGTATTATTTAGCTCTTGCTTGTGTCTTGAACTGATAGCTTGCCAAAAGATTTATTGGTAACTATATTTTACATTTTGATGTCAATCTTCATTCGATTCAATTGTACATCTTAACATATAAATAATTTATCAACTATATTACTTACTCAATTTATCTATGTAGATTATTTTAGTTTGTATAACATATAATCTTTCTATGTTAGAAAGGTTTAATGTCTTCGTTTCATTTTTGTAATAAGGCTCCCACTAAATTTTTATGTTTCTCAAAACCCTAGGAGAAAACATAGAAATTTTCTGATTTCTCTAGTAAGTATTAGGACTCACTTTTCTTGGAATTCTAACCTTGAGGAATTTCTTTTGTATCATTCTTTTTTCCAAAGTCAAATTTATTTGTACTTAACTTAGAGATTGGAATCTCTTTAATTTGGCTAAAATTGATCATTGTTTCAAGAAGATTTACATTATTTTCCATTGTACCTTGGTCGTATGCATCGGTTTCATTATTTGATTCAAGGATTTGCAAATATACATTTACACAATTTGTGCCATTATTTGAAATATCTCCCTACCATAATTGTTTTCATTTTCCTCCACAAGCTCCTACAATTCCTCGAAATTAACTACGTCTTACTTTGCCTTTTTCTCTTTCCACGCCCTTTTAAATGGACATTGAGATTTATAATGCCAAAAACAAACACAAGATTCACATTTCGGTGGAATCCATTCATATACTGCTTGTTGATAAAATACTTTACCATTGTATTGTGCGATCGGAACTTATTTTAGGAAAACTGAGTCTGCTTTCATTTCTATAAAACACCTAGCAAAGATAATTCTCTTCCATGTAGCAGTAGAAAGATCTGATTCTATAGGAAGTCCTAATACACTTGATAATGCACGAAGGCCTTCTGCATTTAACATGCATAGGTTAATATCTAGAAATTTTAGGGATAGAGGAAAGTGTGTCTCTATCTATTTTGAGCAATGGATGCCATTTTTCATCATTATGATTCTACCACCAAAAAAATATGGTCCTCCTTCTAAATCCTTTATGTATTTTCTTCCATTTGAAATGAAATCATATAGAAACTATTTGCTCATGAGAAAATTTCAAATTTTGATTTAGATTTGAACATTCTAGTTAAAAAAGCTTTAAAATGCACATAATAAGATCTAGGAGTAGCACATACACCTTAATGGAGTTTTTACATTCTTCACCTCCTTTGCTGGTCGTTTCTTCTCTGATTAGTGCAATTATTAGATCTTAACGTTAGTTGGATTAATAAAGTGTACTTTTGTCCTAGGATTACTTTTTGAAGCTATGCCTCAGGCTACCTCACTCCAAGTTGCTTTGTTTGTCATAGTAAACGGGATAGGAATTTTAATAGCGTTTTCATTCTTTGATCTTTAATTAATAGATTTAAAGGAATTATTAACATCTAAATATGCTTTATCCTTTGATCAGTCATTTTCACTATCCTTCGATCCACTTTGAAACGCTATGCCAGAGCGCCAACCTTTGATCTGCTTGCATCTACCAAGGTTTTCAGCCCAAGGCCTCCATCTGACCTATGAACACTAGTGCCAGTCAATCCCTTATTGTCCCCGTTATAAACTTCATCGATTTTCTTTTTTATTTTCCTTCTTCTCACCTCCTTCCATCCCTCTCCATCTTCCACTTCCGAGCCTCCATCTGGAGGTCTCTTTTGATACTCGATGTTATGATCTTTTAAAGAATCACGGTGAAAAATAATTAGGGTTAGTCGCTATTATTATGTATATGTTATAATTGAGATTTGACGTTTATAAAACCAAATGTCACACCCAAATTAAAACCCAAATTTAATTTCTAAAATTTATTTCCTTTTAAAATAAATTCCTTTATCTCTTTCAAACTATTTAAAATCCAAATTTTAAATAAATTCTTCAACTATTAAATAATATTACTCGAAATTCATTTATTAAACTTTTCCCATATTTTGGAATTTATTCAATAAGTTTTCAAAATAAAAATTTATGTATTTAAATTTCCTCTTTTAAACTCACCCAATTCTTTTGAATGAATTTATTATTCAATTTTCTACCCAAATTTCAAAATCTAATTTTTACTTATTTTGGTATCCTACGATACCAAGAATATATTCGGCTAAATTATAGCCTTCAACGGTTTCAATCACAAATAATCACACATAGATTATAAAAAAAATCAACACACTATAATGAAACTAATTCAAATATTTGTGGAATCCAGTTGGATCCCTCCAACCTGTTTCCCTACATCCACAGATGTTAGCACAACAATTTAAATGCCCATTCCACTTCGAGGTGGAATATCGCGGTATATGGGATTTATAAAATATCATCCGCTATTATGCGGCGCATAGGGTCTCATCCGCTATATAATGCGGGAAATCAATCACTCCAAATACATTTGTAATACTAATTCCACTTCGAGGTGGAATTTCACAGTACATGGGTTTAATATAATATCCTCCGCTATTATGTGGCGCATAGAGTCAAACCTAATATAACTGATAATAATTAATCATCCAAGCACACAATCAACAATTTTAAATTTAACTATTTAAAATTAAACTGAAAAATTCGATTGAGTGAGAAGATCTCACCTTTGCTTTGCATGCATTCCATTTTCATTCCAGATTGTTTTCTTCATTGTATTAGACCTTGTACAAATAATTTTATACAATTTATTAATATTTGAATCAATCTAATAATTCAATTATCATTTTATGATTTTATTAACTAACTATTTTATTTAAAATTAATACTTTTTTAAAACCAATTCCTTTTAACAAATTTATTTCACTAAAAATTTAATTTAAAACTAAATTCTTTTTAATGATTCAACACTATAAATTTAATTTTAACTAAAATTTTTCTTTTTAGTAATTAGAATAGATAAAACAATTTAATTACCATAAACTATTGTTTAAAACAACTTAAACTAATAATTTTAAAAATATGTATATGTATATTTATTTTTTATTTTTGACATAGTAATTTTTCTTGACTGTACCAATTATTCTTTAATACTACTTTATAAATAAATAAATAAAAATCTGATTTTTGAAAATTCTTATTGTCAACAAAAATACAAAATACCTCTGATCTGTACATATTTCCTGATAACAAGCTAAATCGAGAAAAAGAGGAATACCTCACTCTTGTTAAAATCGAGATGCCCCACTGCTAAACCCAATTTTTTCGAAACCCCCGTAAGCTCCATCGCACCCTAACCGATCTCGTGACCCAAGTCGCACGCGCCGCCACCTCTCGACGATCGCGGCCCTAGCTCGATTCGCGATCACACCAACTCATGACGCGACAGTACTGCGCGATGCTCTCCAACCTGACGCACTTTCAGTCGTGACTTCCATCATCTCGAACCCTAAATCGAGACTGCAACCTCCACGCGACTTCCTCCACCACTCCCGAACCACATTGCGGCAACTTCACGATCGATGCCGACCCTCCATGCGTGCGCGGTTATAATTGGACGAGGTAGCTTCCATTTATTCTTTGGTGGAGATAAAAGTGGTAGAGGCAGAGGCAGATAAAAGTGTAATTAATTAGTTTAATTAATTTATGATTAAGAATTAACTAATTTGTAATTAAGGTTTATTAACTAATAATTAAGGTTTATTAATTTATATTTAAAAGATAATTTATTCATTAATTAAAATTTATTAATGTAGGCAATTAAAAGTAATTAATTAATAATTAATTAATAATTAAAATTGTTTATCAAGTGATAAAAAGGTAATTACTCAATGTAATTAATTTGTGATTTATTTATATAAGTGATTAGGATAATCACTTATTGTAATTAATTAAGAATAATTAATTAAATGATAATTAATTAAGGGTTAATTAATTAATGTAATTAATTAAGAGTAAATGATTAAAGGATGATTAAATAATTAAAGGTTAATTATTCAATGATTAAAGGCAAATTAATTTATTATTAGTGGTTAATTAATAAATGATTAAAGGTTAATTAATTAAGATGGTTTGTAATTAATTAATTACGATAGTTTGTACTTAATTAATATTAATTAACCAGAATTAATAATTTATTCATAAGTGATTAATCTGATTTAAATTAATTGGATAATTAATCAATCTTACTTATGGATGTTTGGATTGCATTGAATGCTTTGAATTGTTTGATATATCTGCTGTGTGATACATTGTGAATTGAGCTGTGATGAATATTTATTTATCTGTGATGAATTTGCATTTTCTATCTGTGAATGAAGATAAGTGTTATAGGATTGTACCGCTTATCAATATTGACGTAATTGAATCTGTGATGATTGATGTTGTGCACTATTGTGTAAAACCCCTGGACTACACCTTACACACACGAATATGGATTGCACGAGGAAATTGGCTAAGTCACAGGTATTTTAAATTTAAATATTATTTTGTTTAAAAGTTAAATTTTGAATCCAAAATGGTTTTGGAAATGGAATTGGGTTTAATATGAAAAGTTTTTGAAAAGAAGTTTTAAAGATAAAAGTTATTTTAAATAACTTGATAAAGCTTTGAAAATTTAAATAGTTTGATTTGAATTTGAATTCAAGATTTAGAATCGAATTCTATATTTGGAAAGTATGGTTTAAAAAGGCTATACAAGTTATAAAGGTGTTTATATGGGTTTTAAAACCATTTTAAAAGCATTGGTTTGGGAATTTGAATTTAAACATAGTTTTATACTTGAAGGGCTTTAAGTCGGGCAAATGAAATCGGATTTTTTCGAAACGAAAACTAATTGTTTTTAAATAATAAAAGATTTCATATAAGGAAAGAATTTCCAATTTATGTTGAAAAGATTACAAGTTTGAAATAGAATTGTTTTGGAAGCTATACATAAATCTTTGTGAAAGATTGTTGAATCTTGCTTTGAAATTGGAAAGATGTATCTTTTGTATGAAAAGATTTGAAATGAAAATGGTTTCAAAAGTTATGAATTGAATCTTTGATTTAAAGATTTGGGGAGTTAATCCAATATGAAATGGAATTATTTTGAAAAGCCGTGAAGGAATCTTTATGGAAGATTGGTGAACTTTGTGAAGTGAATCTTTTTGTTTAAAAGATTTGAAAATGGTAATTTGTTTAAACCATTTGAAAAGAAAGTTTTGGGTTTTAAGTTGTGACTTAACTGAAATCCCAATATCCATATGTTTTCAAATATTGCACTCATTATTCGATTTAGCCGAGAGAGGGCCTTATGTCATATAACCCATTTCGAATAAGATATGACGTTATGGATAACATTTGAAGACCGGATATTTACCACATTGTAACGATCACGTTCGCCGCCAAATGCAAAGCGAGAACCTCCAATCACGTTGTATTAAGCAAGATCAGTTATGAGACTGTTGTGAGATCTTAAAAACAATTATTTTCACAAAGAAAATAAAAAGAAATCTGCTATGCTTTTGGAAAATGAAACTACCATACGGCCTCCCGCCACACACACAATGCAAACGCAGAATTGGAGGAGATTTCTCCTTACGATAGTCAAACATGCTTGATACGCAAAATCCTTTCGATATTATTATTAGTGCATAGTGCAGAAAACATTTCAAAAGTATAATATTAATCTTAGCCAGCATAGACATTTCGAACTATGCCTACTATAGCTACCACCTAAATAGTGGTGACTACCATAAGTAAATGGCAGGTTATACAACTAAAACCGTACAAGGCGTGTATTGGAGATTGGATTTCCGACAAATGGTCAGGCTAAGGAACTTCCTACTGTCACATGGGTACGCCTCTGGAGGGACGCCTCGAGAACTTAACCAGCTCTCTGCCAACACAAGGCCGGGTTACCTCTGTAACTAGGTAACTACTACACGAGCATCTCATCCCTCGGTCGTTTGCGACCTTTATCCGAGGATCCTCAACCACAAAGCAACAACCACAAAGTATAATAAATTTGCAGCAACAACCTAGGTTAAGTATCTGGGCTCCATGTCATGGTACAACCTTCTTCCAGAAAAATGACATACCCTAAAGGGCGCGACCCTCATAATCTTGCCGCATCTTTTCTGTTTTGACCATTTCCGGGGTGTGAGGTCCGACGAAGTCTCGCCCACAAAGCTACACTTTTCACAAAGTCATGCTTCGATCAACAAATGATCAGCAGCACTTTGTATGCCACGTTACCAATTTGGGAATATATCATTAGTAACCATCAACTACATAATCTCTGAGCTCGTATGTCTCAGAGAAGGGTGTTAAGTTCAGATAATAAATTCTCCACCACCAACAGAAATGCATTTGATAGAAACCAGCTTTACATCTCAAAGTGTAACATCAGACACACATCCATACAAGTTCGTTCCGGGATCGAACGGAACCGAAGGCACTTCAAAGAAGCCCTTGCAAATCCGGATATTCACTAATCACGTCCTGAATCCCCATCACAAAGGGTGATAAAATATCTATACCGGAGCAACTCGGTGCAGAGACATTCGACAGGTAATCCTTTCGCTTTCAAATATACCTGGTCTTCAACAGCATCTTCAAATGCAATACCATTTCGTCATATCATTATTCGGAATGGGATTTATGACACAAAGTCCTCTCCCAACTAATCCGAATAACGAGCGCTTATTTTAAAAATAAGTGTTACAGTCAGATTTCAAACAAATCACAACAATTTCCACTTTGATCTTTTAAACAAAAGATCCATCACAATCACATAGGTTCGATGTGGTTTTTGAATATCCATTTGGAATCCGACCCTCGGTCGCATCGAAATTCAAATGCCATTAAAAAGGCCAATATTGATAGTCGGTTATTTAAATATCAATCATCATTCACAACAATCGTTGGATTTCAAATAATTTTCTCCCAATTATAATTTTTAAAATATCTCGTAAGATATAATTTTAACACTTCAACCATTTGAAAACAAATTTCAAATCACTTTTCACCTTTCAATCTTTTGAAAACAAATTTCGAATCACCTTCCTCACATGGAATAAATTTTCAAATATTTATTTAATTCCACTAAAAATTTGCCGACTTCATATACTTTAAAAATAATTAAAAATACTTATCCAAAATATACTTGGAAACATTCAAAATAAAACCATTTTAAAAAACTGGCTTGAATATTAGTTATGAAAATATATACTAATATCTCATACAAAAATTCAAGTCCAAGCTAATTTTTAAAATAAAATTAGTAGATAGGATTTAACTATTTAAATATCAAATTTCTAAAACAAATATCAATTAAAACTTTAAATAACCACTTATATAATAATTTAAAATATATCTTTAATTTAAAGATTTTCAAAATAACCTAAGTAAATAATTTTTCCAAAATATTCTTTCCTCAAAACCATCTTTACAACTTCAATTTATATTTATAAACTATATTGAAAACATACTCTGCTTTCCAGGGAAATTACACATTCCATTCTAAAATGGTTCACTCAAATCAATTTATAAATCTTTCTGGATTTATTTAAATTTACGTTTCAAATCCATAAATTCCTTTCCACGCTTTAAAAATAAAACGATATTCATTTTTAAAACAAATTCACCTTTTCTTTTATAAAATTCCCATTGTGAATTTAAATTTTCAAATATCCACTGATATATGATTTTCAAATCAAATCTCAAATATTCACTTTCAACACTAAATCAGTTTTCAAATTGATTTCCAAAATTTATTTCAATCAACAAATCAATTTTCATATCGATTTCCTAAAGGTTTATTTTTAAACACCAAGTCAATTTTCAAACTGTAAAATTTATTTTCAAAACACCAAATCAAATCCCAATTTGATTTTCCAAACATTTATTTCAAATATGAAATTAAATTCCAAATTTGATTCCTAAATTTATTTCCTTCTAAAATAAATTTCTTTATCTTTTCCAAACTATTTAAAATCCGTATTTTAAATAAATTCTTCGATTATTAAAAAATATTACGCGAAATCCATTTATTAAACTTTTTCCCATATTTTGGAATTTTATTCAATAAGTTTTCAAAAATAAAACTTTACCTATTTAAAATTTCTTCTTTTAAATTCACCCAATTATTTTAAATGAATTTATTACAAATTTTCTACTTGAATTTCAAAAATCCAATTTTTATTTATTTCTGGTATCCTACGATACCAAAAATATATTCGGCTAAATTATAGCCTTCAATGGTTTCAATCACAAATAGTCACACATAGATTATAAATAATCAACACACAATATTGAAACTAATACAAATATTTGAGGAATCCAGTTGGATCCCTCCAACCTATTTTCCCTGCATCCACAGACGTTAGCACAACAATTAAATACCAATTCCACTTCGAGGTGAATATCGCGGTATATGGGATTTATAAAATATCATCCGCTATTATGCGGCGCATAGGGTCTCATCCGCTATATAATGTGGGAAATCAATCACTTCAAATATATATATAATACCAATTCCACTTCGAGGTGGAATATCGCGGTATATGGATTTAATATAATATTATCCGCTATTATGCGGCGCATCGGGACTAATTCAATTATACTGATAACAATCATCATCTAAGCAAACAGCCAATAATTTAAATTGACTATTTAAATTAAATCAGGTATCCATTGAGTGAGAAGATCCCACCTTTGATTTGCAATCCATTTCCATTCCAGTTCGTTTCCTTCAAAATTTTGACCTTGAATACACATTATATAAATTTATTAATATCAGAACCAATCGAATAATTAGATTTCTATTTGATAATTTAAATTAACCAAGGATTTTATTTTCAAAATTAAAATTTGATTATTTATTTAGTAATTAATAATTAAGGTTATTAATTTATAGTTAAAGAATAATTAATTATTTAATTAAAGGTTAATTAATTGATTATAAGGTTAATTGAGAAGCGATTAATTAATTAAATGATTGTAATTAATTAATGATTGATTAAGCAAGGTTAAGTGGTTAATTCTTAGGTAATTAATTTAATTAAATTAATTATAATATGATTAAAGATGCTTGCTTATGGATAATTGTTTTGAATAGAATGTCTCGATTTGGTTGATATCTATTGGATGATAATATGTGATATTCTGTGATGAGATGTTGAATACATCTGTGATAGATGTATGTAATTATCTGTGGCTAATGCTGTGTGAATTCAATGTTTTAAATTGAATTGAATTGTTTAACTTTAAACAACTTGACCTTTAAGATACGTTTGGATTTCGATGAGACTGGGATTGGAAATCAAGTTTGATTATCCGTAAACCACATCGATCCAAGTTAAACGATAGGTTGTGACCTCTCTAGTAAAGATCGAGATGGAGTTTCAGAGTGCAAGGGTTACTGTTGTTAACTCTGAGGGTGATTCCAAAACGATTGTAACGAACTTGTATGGATTGAATGCTTTCAGCACATCGTCAGGTGAATGATGAGCATTCTAAGATAGATGTGTTCTATAAAGGTAATCGTAGCCTCAAGCTTCATCAACTAGGAATGGCTAAAACATGGGAGGTGCAGCAAGGTTAAGTGGGTAGCACCCAAGTAGGACGTGATTCACCCCTGTCTAGAGGTCCCTTTTATTTTGGCTGTGTAGGCAGTTGTTGGCCACAACTGCGGGGTTGTCTTGTTCGGGACTGTCCATTAAGGGATGGTTCCAGCCTTGTGTTTGTAACGACCCAGAATTTTGGGTCGCCAGATTTGAACATTTAATTCATTTTAAATGTTGAATATGGATTATAATTTGAATTTTGGAATAAAAGACTTTGGTTAAGTTAATAAAATTAGTTAAAATTTAAATACGGGAATTTAATTGAAGTTTGAACAATAATAATTTAATATTAGAATTTGGATAATTGGTGATTCTAGGGGTAAATAGGTATAAAAATAGATTCTAAAATTTATTTTAAGTCTATTTGGGTTTGAATTATAATATTGGACTATTGGATGAAATTAGAAGTTGATAAATTGAATTTGAAATTTTATATTAATTTAAAAATGGAATTTAATAATATAATAATGCAAATAATCAAATCTTGATTTAAACTGAATCGGAATGATTTCTAATGTGAATATAAATTTTATACGAGTTATAATAGAGTTAGTAAAATTTTAAAAGTGAAATTTTGAGTGATTTCGACGATTTTGAAAATCGCTCGAAATAATCGACGAGGTAAAATAGCCTTCCGGGGCACAGTCTCGGAATTCGACGAAACTAGTTCCATTGGATCCGTAATAGTTAGTTATTATCGGATTTCAACTTTTGTAGCAATCGGAGTTGTCGTTTGACCCCGGCAGCCTAAAACGCATAGAAAATACTTTAATCGATTTAATTTAAAATTGATCGTTTATTTCCGTAACTCGCGCATACGACCAAATTAGCTTCCAAAACATGTTCCATTGTGTTCGAAACATGGGTAAAACCTTAGGAACGCCAGGCGGCACGTGAGATTTAGAGTTCGTTTGTAAAATCTTGTTAAAATTGGAGATAATATTAAAATATTATTAATAAACATTTATAAAACGCGTTTTTAGACCTAACCCTAGCCCTATTTCAACGGCCGCCACTTCTATACTCCAATGGCCGAAAACTTTTCTGTTTCTTCCTCAATTTGCAATCAATCCACGCAATAATTTGCAATTCTTCCAACTAGAGAAGCAAAGAGAACCTCGAGATCTAAGCATCCAACGGTTATGATCGAAAATTGAGCTCCGGTTTGTCGGCAAATTTGAGATGGACGACGCGCATTCGTGCTTGAATTCAAAGGCCTGGGAAGGACCGAGTTGTGCGTGTTCCTATGCATCGGTGGAGCTCGTGTTGGCGCATGTACTGGCGGTGCCTGATGGGTTCCACGTGGGTCGATGATGGTGCTACGGCGAGCCTACTTGGCGTGTTTGGGTTTCAAAACCCCTGAAGTATTCACCTTCGTGAATGAGAGGAAGATGGCTTCGGCCTTGATTTTGATCAACGGTCAGATCTAGGGTTTGATAATAAAATTAAAATTTAAAGGAATTTGTTTTTAAAACTGTAATTGAACTTTAAAAATTCATATCTTGTGCATGCTTGGTCAGATTTTGACGAATTTGATAGCGCAGGAATCACAGAGACACGTACTATGCAGGAGCAGTTCTGGAATCGTTCCGAGCAAGTAAAAATTTAAGTTAAATCGAACACCGTTCGATTTAATTTAAATTTGAACTCTCGCCGAAAAACCCCAAGGTGAGTTTAACTCACTCACATCTGGAATGTTAGTTAATTTAAATAGTTAATATCTAAATGATTGCTTGATTGGTTGAGTATGATAATTATTATCAAATTGAATCGATATATATTGTTGAGCTAATATCTGTGGATGCAGCGAAACAGGTTGGAGTGATCCAACTGGATTCCTCGTAAATAGAAATTTATTTATATTCTGTAATATATCACTTTTATATTCTGTGATAAAAGAATTTAGATCCTGTTATGCTATGCTCTATTTATTTACTGTGATAGATAAATTGGAAATTCAATTGTGTTGTGCTCTGATTTGTTGAATACAACCTAGAAATTTAAATATAAATAAATTGGGTTCAAGGAAAATTAAAGAAATTCTTAAATAAAAATTTAAAAGGAATTAAATTCAAGTAATTAGTGGATAATCCGAAGACTTGTTTCTACCTGTTGTTGATAATGTTCATTCTAAAGAGGTCTCTATTTTCACTTCTGATGATTTTTTGGATAGTTTCTGCTTGGATTGCAATGTCTCTTCTAAATGCTCTGATTTCGATTTACAGTCCCTTTCTTAAGAATGTGAAATTACCTTCCTTAATGATGTTGATTGTTTTTATAATTTCAAAGAATGGGATATGAGTCAATTAGATGAGTTGCCTTTGGTCACTGTCCCACAGTTTATCTTCGATTCTTTTGATCTCAATTGCTGGGTTGATGATTCTGTTAAAGAGGTTGATACTTCTTTTGTCTCTGAGACTTCTAATGTTGCTGAGATCCTTCTGCTGCACCATTCCGATGTTTCTCTTGATTGGTTTATATCTGAAGACTCACCTTTGGATGATATGTTGGTTTCGTTTGAAGATGTTGCTTTGGATTTTGATGAGGTTTTTTCAAATTGGGACTATGTGCATATTGTGCATGATGCACACTGTTCTTTGGATCAGGTTGATGTAGTTTCTGAGATTAATCTCTCTAATTTGCCACGTCACACTGCTTTGGTTAAACCCTCTGGTTCATCTGGGATTAAAGTCAGAGATCGGTTTCTTCAAGATGATGATTTCTCTTCTCCTGCTTCTCTTAGCTTGATTTCTCTCCCTGGGGTCAATAGTGATAATAATGCGGCATGTGTTGATTCTGTGGTTGCTCTTGATGTTGGTGTAAGTTCGGATGGTGTCAATTGTGATAATGTTGCGGCAAGTGTAGATTTTGTGATTGCTCTTGATGCTGGTGTGTGTTTGGATGGGCTTTTTCATGTTCTGAGTGGTGAGGCTGTCGGCAATTCAGTGCCTTCTTTTTCTTCGTCGAAGAGAGGTAGGCGTAGAAAGCATGTTGCTTCGAGTGGTTTGGTTCGTCGCAGCATCAGGATTAGAGGAAGTCGGTCTCAGTCGTTGGGTGAGTTTCCTGGTTCAAGCACTGCGAGCAGTGTTTTGGAATCAGGCTCTGGCACGCGTTTTGATTTTGGTAGCATTTATTCTTCTTATGCTTTGGGTGATTTATCTGCTTCTGGGTTTAGTCAGTTAGCTAGTATCTCCGCTTTTATTTTTTCTGATATTGAGTTAGATCGTGAGTTTATTAGAAGTAAGGAACTTGATAGGGCTAGATCCATGGGTTTATGAGAGTCATCGGTTGGAATATTAGAGGTTTGAACGACCTTAATAAATGTGATAAAGTTAGAATCTTTTTTAAAGACTTTTCTATTGATATTGCTCTACTACAAGAAACAAAAATTGAGTGTCCTGGTTTTCGTTTTTTAGAAGATTAGGAGGCTTTCATTCTAGGAAATGGGTTTTTCTTCCTTCTGTGGGCCCTTCTGGTGGCCTTATGATTGGTTGGGGAGATAATTACTTTAAATTACTCCAGTGTATTGTTAAGCATCATTCTTTACATATTATTTTGCTTAATTTAACTGATAATTCTATCTTAAATATTTCTAATGTTTATGGGCCTTGCTCTAAAATTTATAGACGGTTACTCTGGAATGAGTGCCTAGAGTTTAGATCTTTTACTCCCGGATATTGGATTTTAGGGGGTGATTTTAATGTTACTCGTTTTTTGGGAGAGCGTTCTCCTCGGGAAAGTGATTATTCAGCTATGGAGGAATTTGATCAATATGTTATTAACTCAAATTTGATCGAAACTCCTCTATCCAATAGAGATTTTACTTGGAGCAATAATAGGATTCTCCCTCTTTTGCTATTTTTGATAGATTTTTTATCAGTGATGAAATTGAAGATAAGTTTCCCGTCTGTAGAGTGTCAGGTGTACCTTATACCCTGTCAGATCATTGTCCTATTATTCTTTCTTGTGATAGTCATAGATTTTTTCATAGAGCCTTTAAATTTGAAAAAATGTGGTTTCTTGAGCCTGGTTTTTCTAATTTAATCAGTAATAAATGGTCTTCTATGAGTTTTTACAATTTCAAGTTTAGTGACAATTCTGCTAAAGCTTTTGTGCTTAAGCTTAGAAAACTCAGGACTTTTCTTAAAAATTGGAATAAAAATGTTTTCTGTAATATTAAAATTAAAAAAGATAATATTCTCAATGAATTGCTCAAGCTCAACAAGATTGAAGAATCAAGACTTTTAAGCTTAGGTGAGAAAAATGTTCTTAATAACTTAAAAGATGAACTCAATTCTATTCTTGAAAAAGAGGAAGTTATGTGGAAACAGAGATCTCATTTTCAATGGATTAATGAAGGTGACAATAATACCAAATTCTTTCATAATATTGCTAATAATAGAAAATGGTGTAATACAATTAATTCCACTTTAGTTAATAATGTGGAATTAGTTGAACAACATGATCTTAACATTGCTTTTACTGATTATTATAAAGAAATCTTTGGCGGTAAAAGAAATCATAGAGTTAGTGTTAGATGGAATGATCTTTATCCATCTGGCTCTAATATTAATCTTTCTGTTTTAGATATTCCTTTTTCTGAAGAGGAAATCCATAAAGCCATTTTTGAATTGCCTGGAGATAAATCTCCGGGCTCGGATGGTTTTCCTATTTTCTTTTATCAATCTTTTTGGGAGGTTTTAAAGTTGGACTTAATTTGTACGTTTAATGAATTTTATAATGGTAATCTCCAATTAGGTTGTTTTAATTTCGCTAATGTTATGTTATTACATAAAAAAGTTGGTGCTAATTCTTTAAAAGATTTTAGACCCATCTCTTTGATTAATTGCTCTGTTAAAATATTCTCTAAAGTTTTAGCTAATAGGCGTAGTTTAAAATTGAATGATCTTATTGACTGTTCTCAATCAGCTTTTATTAAAGGTAGGAATATTACCGATGGTGTAGTTGTAGTTCAAGAAAATATTAACTTTTGTTGTAAAAATAATATAACATGTGCTATTTTAAAATTAGATTTTGCTAAAGCCTTTGACTCGGTTGATTGGGATTTTCTTATAGATATTTTCCTTGCCAGAGGCTTTAGTAAAAGATGGATTAATTGGATCACTAACTTGCTTAAATCGGGCAACTCTAGTATTATGGTTAATGGTGTTTTAGGTAATAAAATTCAATCCAAGAGAGGTTTAAGGCAAGGGGATCCTTTATCACCCCTTCTGTTTAATTTAGCGGCTGATGTCTTTTCTAAAATTATTAAGAATGCTGTTAGCAATAATCTTTTGGGTTCTATTGGTAATGATATTTCTAGTTTTGGTTTATCTGTCCTTCAATTTGCTGATGATACTCTTCTTTTTTCCTCCATCTTCCTAGACATATTATTGCTCTCAAGTTTATTCTTTATAGTTTTGAACTTTTATCAGGTTTAAAAATAAATTTTGATAAAAGTTCTGTCTTGGTTTTAAATGATTTTGATAATGTTGAAAATTTAGTTGCTATGACTTTAAATTGTAAAACTATGAATTTTCCATTCGATTATCTTGGTTTTGTAATTAGACCTTCTAAACTTAAGCACGATGATTGGTTATTTATCATTGATAAAATTAAGAATAGGATTTGTAATTGGAATGTGAGATTCTTATCTAGAGCTGGTAGACTGGTTTTGATTAATTCTGTCTTATCAGCTCTCCCCATCTATTGGATGTCTATGCACCTTTTTCCTGATTGGGTGATAGATAAAATAGATAAAATTAGACGGGATTTCCTTTGGAGTGGTGATAATCCTAATAGTAGCATTAAATGTTTAGTTAACTGAGATACTGTCTATAAGTCTAAAAAGGAGGGTGGTTTAGGAGTCATTAATTTACATAATATGAACCTATCTCTTCTTGGTAAATGGTTATGGAAATTCAGAGATTTTAGTGATAATGCCATTTGGAAGGAGATTATTTCTAAGTACTATTGCAATGGTAGTTATAATCTCTATCAGATTAGTCCTTCGAATTATAGTAATCTTTCTCATTTTTGGAAATCTATTTTAAAATGTAGTGATATTTTCAGTTTAGGTATTAATAATGTTGTTCACTCTGGTAATAACACATCTTTTTGGCATGATAGTTGGATTTCCTCTATTCCTCTTAAGAATGAGTCCAAAGATTTATATGATATTTGTAACTTTAAATTTGCGTTTATTTCTGATATTTTTAACCCTGAAAGTGATCCTCCCTGGAGTTTCAATTTTAATAGTATTTTAGAAGGCTCTACCCTTAGACTTCTTTATTTGCTTTATGCTAAGCTTAATTTGTATAACATTGATAACGAGAATGACTTTATTAGTTGGGAGTGGGATAAGAGTAAGAAATATTCTGTTAATTCCTTTTACAAATTTATTAATTTTTCGTGGGTTTCTGTTAATTGTTTTAAATTTATTTGGAAATCTAATGCTCCTCCTAAATCAAAGATCCATATGTGGCTCATCATTCATGGTAAATTAAACACTATTGAATTTTTAAAAAGGAAAAGTATTAACATTGATAATAAATGTTATTTTTGCAATACACACTCTGAAGATATTAGCCATATTTATTATGAATGCATGGATACTCATTTTATTCTTATTAAGACCCTTAATATTTTTGAGTTTAATATTAGTTCTAGAGTTTCTGATTGTTTTTTCTATTGGAACTCTTTTAGATTCATGTTCAATAAGGATTTTAGATTCTTGCTTGATACCTTATTCAATATTTCTTGTTGGTTCATTTGGTTTGAAAGAAATCAAAGGATTTTTAATAATAAACATCAACAATATAATAATCTGATTATTTTAATTTCTAATTTCTGCTTAAATTGGATTTCTAATCCCAAGTATAAATTATTCAAAAATAATTCGTTTAAGGATTACCTTATCAAGGTTAGAAATAATATAAATTTTTTCAAATTTAACAACAATAATTTTGTTTCCAATTGTACTTATATTAATCCTTATTCTGATTTTAATAATGTTCACATGATGCATCATAATTCTCTTCCTTTATTAGGCCCTTAAATTTATTTCTGCTTGTTTGTTTTTGGTTCTCATTTATCCTTGCTTTAGTTTACCCTTTGGTTTTTATTCTCACATATATGTATATAAATTTTATTTATATACATATATGTGATTCATTCTAACTTGATTTCCTAGTTAAGTTTCAGGTTTGGTTTAGGTTGGTTGCTGGTTTGCAGGATTGCTTTCATTTTTTTCAGGATTGGCAGGATAGCTTTTCTCAGGGATTTGGATTGCATCTGGCTCTTCTTTTTGGTTCTCCAGGTCTTCAGTTTGGAGCTCTTCTTTCTGGACCTTCTATTGGAGTTTCTCTCTTTGGACCTTCAGTGGCGTTTTCTTGTCTTTTTGTTCTTTTGTTTTTCGAATTTTAGATACCTCTAATACCCTAGTATCGGGTGGTGGCCTTGCCGGAGTTCGGTATTAGGGTATAATGGGCGGTGGCTTTGCCGGAGTTCATTTGAGGGGTTTCTTTTTCTTTTTTCTTGATTTTAGTTGTGCCACCTGCCAGGCATGTTGGCAGCTCCTTTTATGTGTTATATATAGCGCTACATATGTGCTCTCCTCTTCTTTAGAGGATCACACATTTTTCTCAAAAGTAATTAGTGGATAATTTGAAGTGTTTGAATATGTGATTTAAAAGGGAATTTAGAACTGTTTAAATTAATAGCGAGATTTATTTTAAAGAATGAGAAGTGTGCTTTCTCCTGGAAATTTTGTTTTGTTTTTAAGAAAGCTTTCAAATTATAAATTTACAGTTTAAATTGTAGGATCGATTTCACCCTAGAGGGGGGGGGGGTGAATAGGGTGATAGTGTAAATTATTAAAATTAATCGCGGAAGCTTATAAATTAATTTCGATTCAGATCTCAGAATAGCAGCACAGATATTGCAGAATATAAATAACAGGAAAAACAGAACAACACAGAATTTACCCAGCTTCGGCAAAACACTGCCTACGTGCTGCCCCCAAGGTTTCTACTAGAAATTAGATAGTCCCTCGCTTACACACGTAAACTCGCTATACCCGCTATTGACTAATCTAACTCTACGCTCAAAACCCTGACCACAACTCAACCACCGAGTTGTGAATTCCCAAACTACACACCGTAGTTTGTCCCCTAGTCACATGACTAGAAAATTAAAAACGGTTTAAAAGAAAATACAAATTAAAAACAATTTTAAATTGAAATAACCCTAATTTAAAATAAAACCCTTATTATAATTTTTAAAACCCCCTTTTAACATAAACAAGGCCGGCCCTCTTCACTATCTGTTAGCCCGTTCCTTTATCTCCTTGTGAAAAATGGCGGTCGTTCTTCTCTTTCGTTCCTCTCAGTTCTGAATTTAGGGCTTCGTCCCTGATTTCCAAATTAGGGTTTTTGCAAATTGAAGTCGCCGCTTGATACAGATAGTTGTAGACTTCGTTTCTCTTCTATTAGCTCACGGCTCTTCGATTTGGATCGAGTTCGTATGTGATTTTCTGGTATGTGTTTTATTCCTTTTGCTCTGCTGATTTTGGCTTTCTCAAACTCGATGCTTTATGCCGATGATGATTTTGGGTATTTATAGGAGTTCGATCTCCTTTATTTTCGTTCGTATAATCATGTTTGAATTTGTCATTTTCGTTTCTCTGCCGCTTGATTATGCTTGAACGATTGATGATTAATCTGACTTTGTCAAATTCGTATACTTGATGCTTGGCACACACGGTTTTGATTTTTGACTGGTTCACAATTGGCTTCGGCTTTTGAATTTGTGTTGATTGACTATGGCCGTGAATCTCTCTGTTGACCCGATTGCAATATGCTTTGAATTCGAGACATTTGTTTACCATGTGCTTTGAGATGATTGACTTGCTTTGAAAATTCTCTGTTCTGTTGATTTCGTGATGAATTTCTCGGCTATGTTCTTGACTTTTGGTAGCACTGGTTTTTGACTACGATATTGAACTCCCCTGTGACTTGTTCAATTTGCTTGGTCAATACGGTGTTGATCTTGACTTGGTTCGATTTGCTTGGCTGTTTGATTATTTCTTGTTGTACTCAGCTTTGACTTGATTTTTTAAAACTACTGTCACATTTGGCTTTGGTCATTTTTGAAATTTTGATCAGCCTGTACTTGTGCATTTGCATCATGTATATATATATGTGTTAGCTTTAAATTTGGTCACTTGATCATCTCTGTTGATTGCCCTGTAAAATTTCATGCTGACTTCGGTAACTTCGACACGAGCTTGTACTTGGATACATGTGCTTGCTGTCTGGATATCTGCAGTGCATCACCATTGTTCTTTACATTTGTATATAATGTCATTACATGCTGCTTCACCATATCACTTGAGGTCTTGTAGTTGGTGATTTGCACTTGCACTGCTTCATAAGTTCATTTCTATCTGTTTCTTGTGTTGCACTTGTATGCTCTTGTGTATTGCCCTGTATCACTGACCCTTCCATATACTCTCTGATAAATGTTTGAACTGGTGCATACTGTTGCGGCCTGTACTTGTGTGATATTTGAACTTGACGGCTCTGGCTCGATGTTGTTATTCCATTTATGACCACTGTCTTGCATTATGATAGTCTGACTTGTATGTTGTCACTGAGTTTGACTGCATGTTCATTGGTACTGTTTCATCAGTTCATATTGAACTGTTTCCTGTCATGTTCACTTGCACACTCGAGTTTGTAATCTCTGATTCATAGTTTATAAGTTGGCTATTTGCACCTATGGTATGCAGCAGCTTGTCGAATTTACATGTACACCGTGTCACTTAGGTGCATTTGTTTGTACTGTTCATCGCTTTCTGTATCACTGTATTTACATTGTGGTTTTGCTGTCACTTACTTGGTGAGTTGTGTTCATGTTTGATCACCTGCTATTCCATGGTCTATTTGGTGGTATTTGATTCATTTGAGTCAGTGATATTGTCTTCATTATGGCCTGTTGCACTGGTTATTGTAGTTCGATTTGGGTCGATTAGTTGCTTCAAATTACTGCTGCTTCATTGTAGCTGTGTTGACCATTATGCACTGTAGCTTGCTGTCATGTTCGCTGTCACTTGTGCATTGTTGAGTCACTTGAGTGTGTTGATGGATGTGTGCATCAATGTACATGCTTTTGCCGCTGTTTGATATATTGTTTTGAACCATTGTTTGCTGTGGCATTGCATTATTGTGCATTGAGCATTGTACTTGCAGTTTGCTGACTTCACGTCGCCTTAACTTGGTTGATGCACTGAGTTGAGTGGTGACTTGACCTTTGCATTTTGTTTATTTTTCTAATTTTCACCTGAGTTGAATCCGGCTTGGATTTGACCTTGTGCTGAATGACATTGTTTTATTGCACTTGAGTTGAATCCTGTATTTGGGTTTGACCTGTGCTCACTTGTCCCTGTAAATCGATCAAGTGTATATTTCGGTGTGCACGGCCTTGTGGCATATACAGTGATACACTGTGTATGTCACAAGCTGTTCGTGTATGATAAATTCAAATTTAAATGATGACGAACAACCCAAATAACTGAGGCAAATAATATTTTAAAAAACCATATTTTATTTTTGAATTGCAAAAATATTTCTTTTTCAATTTTACTGCGTTAGTTTATATTTTTGCAGATTTCTCAGATTCTGGATTCTAACTGGAAGGAAGTTGAAAATACGAGTGTGAGTGATATGTAGTGAGGTGAATTGTAAATGTGAAATGTGATGTAATTGTAATCAAAGTTGTATAGTTATAGTGAGAGCTTGAAATTGTACTATTCAAAGATGTAATAAATATTTGTTTGAATAAAATATTCGTTTGAATTCAAATTCCGTGTTATTTATTTTATTCAGCAAATATTTATTTAATCTGTGAAAATAAATAGTATATTATCAAATACATTTAAACGAATGTATATATGTTTATTATCATCAAACAAAATCATATAAGCGCATATTCAACAATCTCCCCCTTTTGATGATAACAAACGTATATTTAAGATTTTGAATATGTTAAATGTATTTGATCATTGATATATCCTAATTGCTCCCCCTATTTAAATGCTTCCTTTCTGCACAAAACTCCCCCTACATATATGCATACACATAAAAATATGCAAATGAGTCTAGATGCAAATAGAAAATTATTTGACCTTTGCTTGATTTTATTTGACAAAATCTTAACTTTTCTCTCCCCCTTTTGTTATCAGCAAAAGAATAATAGTGTTAGGGAAAATAGAGATAAAGTAATTGATATCAATCCAACA
Organism: Allium cepa; assembly: GCA_030765085.1. Classification (NCBI taxonomy): domain Eukaryota; kingdom Viridiplantae; phylum Streptophyta; class Magnoliopsida; order Asparagales; family Amaryllidaceae; genus Allium; species Allium cepa. The sequence continues at coordinate 72,492,733 of CM060940.1, read as the reverse complement.
TTAAAACTCAATTGAATATAAATATTAAATTTCAAAAAAAATCAAACAAAAATCATAAATATTTTGTTAGGCGCATATTCCACTTTTAGAATGATAGGAATGATATCATCATATAAAACTATACAGTTGTGTCTATTTGTGGTATATTTATATCAGGAATTTGAATATCTACTAACCATGCATAACCGTTAGGACTTTTAAATGAGATTAGTAGTATTCCAATTTTATTTTAAAAAAAAATGAATTCAAGTATCTTCTAACCAAGCATAACCGTGAGGACTTTTAAATGGGATTAGAATCAACTTGTTTATTTTAAAAAAAATCAACTTTTGATATGCGTTCCATACATGCATAACCGTGAGGACTTTTACATGAGCATGGAAGCACATAACAAATTCCAAGTAATTCACCCATGCATAACCGTGAGGACTTTTAAATGAGAGTGAATACTTTGGTATATATTATTATTATTATTATTATTATTATTATTATTATTATTATTTTATTTTTTATTTTTTTTAAAATGTGAAAATGAAAAACGAACGATTCCTGTTTAAAATACCACACATCGACAAATTATATAGAATTTTGATGAGTGATGGTAGTTAGAAATATGATAGAAATCGAGATGGTCATGGAATTTTTTACCAACAAAATAATTTATGACACTTGTTTAATTTGAAATTTTTTTACTAATTATACCGTCTCGAGTAATAATATATGATAAATATCAATACTCATCAATTTTTCAATCACTATTTATTTCTTTGATGATTTGTAGGGAGAAAAAAAATGTTAAGTATTGAGCAAATTTCTAAAACACCTAGACTGAGTCGTAGTTTACAAAAACTATTTTCTGGTAGGGGTTTTGTAAAGATGTCTGCCAATTGAGAATCAGTTGAAATAAAATTTATGCAGGTATTTTCTTTGGAAATATGATCTCTAATAAAATGATGTCTAACATCTATATGTTTTGTTCGCGAGTGATGTACAGGATTATTTGTGAGATCAATTGCGCTTTTGCTATCACACATTAGTGGTACACGTTTAAAATTTAGGCCATAGTCATGCAAAGTTTGTATCATCCATAAGATTTGAGCAGAGCAACCGCTCAAAGCAATATACTCTGCCTCTGTTGTGGATAATGCAATACAATTTTGTTTTCTACTCGACCATGCAACTAATGAATGTCCTAACATAAAACATGCTCCACTAGTACTTTTTCTATCAACCAAATTTCCAGCATAATCAGCATCTGAAAAACCTTTCAATTCAAAATTATCGTTTGATGGATACCAAAGACCAAATCGTGGGGTGTGCAACAAATATCTTATAATTCTTTTAACAGCTTTTAAATGAGATTCTTTTGGGTTAGATTGAAAACGCGCACATAAGCAGACAGAAAACATGATGTCAGGTCTAGAGGCGGTAAGATAAAGGAGTGATCCAATCATACCTCTATACTGCTTTTGATCAACTGTCTTACCCTTTTCATCCTTGTCAAGTTTAAGTGTTGTACTCATGGGAGTTCTTGCTGGTTTAGCATCTTTCAATCCAAATTTGTTGACAAGTTCCCTGCTATAGGGTTTCCAATTACCAATTCTGGTGGATGGTCTGTTTTGTATTTCAGCTTTTCTGGATCCAGATTTCTTCGGACTTCTTGAGTTGTGGTAGTTTCTCTAGCATCAGCAGTTTCTTTTGGTTTTTCGAACTCATCTTTTTCTTTCTCCTCTTCAACGTTGCTTTTGGATGTATCCTGATCGTCAGTGCCTTCATCAAATTTCACATTGATTGACTCTACGATTGTTTTAGTCTTTTTGTTGTAGACTCTATAAGCTTTGCTTCTCGAAGAGTAACCCATGAAGATGCCATCATCAGCCTTTGCTTCAAATTTTCCTAACTGATCACCTGTATTAAGAATATAGCAAGGACATCCAAACACATTGAAGTAAGCGATGTTTGGTTTTTTGTTGAACCATAGCTCATAGGGGGTTTTGTTAAGAATCGGTCTAATGATAACTCTATTCATTACATAACATGCTGTATTTACAGCTTCTGCCCAGAGATGCAGAGGTAGTTCATATTCATTTAACATAGACCTAGCCAATTCTTGTAAAGTTCGATTCTTTCTCTCAACTTCCCCATTTTGTTGTGGAGTACGTGGTGCAGAGAACTCATGTTTGATTCCGTTTTCATCACAGAAAGTTTCAAATTCATAATTTTCAAATTCTCCACCATGATCACTTCTTAACGAAACAATAGAGACTTCTTTTTCATTTTGCACAAATTTTGCGAATCTTGTGAAGTATGAAAAAGTTTCTGATTTTTTAGCCAAGAAATATACCCATGTATATCTTGAGTAATCATCAACTAACACAAAGCAATATTTCTTACCTCCTAAGCTAGCAATGTCATTAGGTCCAAATAGATCCATATGAACTAGTTCAAGAACTCTAGAAGTGCTTACATTGTTTTTGGCATGAAACGATGATTTTTTAAGTTTTCCCAAAGTACATGCTTTACAAATGTTTTCAGTTTCAAACTCATGTGATGGCAACCCTCTTACCAAACTTTTCCTTTTTAATTTGTTTAATAAGTTCATACTAGCATGCCCTAAACGTCTATGCCATAAATTCACTTCTATATCATTAGCTACCAAACATTTAGAGAGGATGAGATCATCAAAAGATAGAGAATATATATTACCTTTCCTTTTTCCTGAAAATAAGATTTCTTTTGATGATTTGTCAACAATTTTGCACAAGTCAGAATCAAAGATAACATTCATACCTTTATCACATAGCTGGCTGATTGATATCAAATTGTGGTGCAGATTTTCAACATATAGTACGTCATTCAAGGTAAATGTATTGTTACCTACTTTACCTTTACCGACAATTTTACACTTGTCATTGTTCCCCATTGTGACTCTGCCACCTTTGTACTTTTCTAGGCTAAGGAACTTCGATTTATCGCCTGTTATGTGCCTGGAACAGCCAGAATCCAAGTACCATTGCTGTTGTTCCTTAGCCTGCCAGCATACCTACACGAGAAGAGAGTTTAGTGATTGTTTTTATAGGTCCATGATTGTTAGTGGCAAAATATTTAGAATGATAATTTTGTGGATACCCAAAACTATTTATAATTGTTCCCTTCGGCACCCAAATTTGTTTAACTTTGAGAGATTTTATATTTGTGCCTTTTGGAACCCAAATCGGTATAGTTTTCATATGTTTGGGTCTATTCCAACAATTATTGTGATTGTGTCCAAATTTTCCACAAATTGTGCACATAGAATTAACTTGATTAATATTGCTTTCAACAATTTTCGAATTATTATATCCAAGTCCTTGTCTAACCATATTAACAGTTTTCTTTCCTAATAGCATATTCAACGATTTTTCACTTTTTGAAAATTTATCTAAGGTTGTTGACAGTTGTTGGACTTGTGTTTTGAGAGATTCATTTTCGTTTAACAACTGTGTGCATTTTTTAATAGAAATCTCTCTCCTAGTATTTTCATTCTCTTTTAAAATCAGAATTTCATTTTCAAGTGATTTTATATTGATTTTCGATTTTTTAATTTCTTCTTCGAATGTTGGACACTTATCACACTTAGGGATTCTACATTGATAGTTCTTAACTAATTGATCAAGTTGTTTATTGCATTCTATCAAAGTATCCTTTTGAGATTCAAGTTTAGCATATTTTTCCCTAAGTCGTTCATAACAGCCATTTACTTCATGGAAATAAATTAGTAATTCAGAATGAGTGAGTTTTGATACCTCGCTTGGCTCGTCGTCATCACTGTCTGTAACTTCACCATGAAGGCACGTGTTTGCTTTTTCACTCTCACTCTCGGTGTTATCACTTTCATCTTCGTCAGTTTCATCCCAAGTAGCCGCAAAGCTTTTCTTCTTTAGTTTCTTTCCTTGATTTGATCGTTTTTGAGGACATTGTGGCTTGATATGGCCGGGTTTGTTGCATTTGTAACAGATGATTTTCTGTTCTTCTTGGTTGTCTAGTGCTTTGCCTATTCTGCTTTTCAATTCATGATTTCGAGCTGGATTTCCGTATTTTCGATTCCACCTTTTGAATTTCTTTATTAGTAGCGCCAGCTCTGCTGCTCCATCATCATCATCATCATTATCATCATCACTTTCAGTTGTTCCTTTGAGAGCTATTGATTTCTTTCGAGTATCTCCACCTTCACGCTCTTCCTTGAATTTCATTTCTAGCTCATAAGTGGTGAGATTTCCGATGAGTTCTTCGACTTTGAGTTGTTTTAAATCTTTCGATTCTTGAATGGCAGTTACTTTTGCTTCAAAGTTTCATGGAAGGACTCTGAGGATTTTCCGGACTATTTCCAATTCGGCGTATGTTTTTCCGAGAGCTTTTGATTTGTATACGATATTGGAAAGTCGTCCGTACATCTCTTTGACATTTTCTTCTTTTGCCATTGTAAAGTTCTCGTATTCGCTGCTTAGCATGGCAAGGCGAGATTCTTTGACTTGAGATGTTCCTTCGTGAGTCACTTCTAGTATGTGCCATATTTCCTGCGCAGTTAGACAATGTGAGACACGATTAAATTCAAATTGATCTAATGAACAGATAATAGAATTCATAGCTTTGACATTAGTATTCTGTAATTTATTTTCTAGTTCTGTCCATTGTTCCTTTGGTTTCTCTATTTCCTGATCATCTACAGTTATAGTTGGTATTCTATAACCTGTCTCAACAATATCCCAAGCGTCAATGGTTTTCAAAAAAAATTTCATCCTATTTTTCCAAAAAGCATATTCACTATTGAACATTGGTGGTCTAACTATGGATTGACCTTCTGCAAAAGCATTATTAAAAGAAGCCATTTTAAAAATTCAAATTTTTAAACAAAAACTGATTTTTTCAAAAAAATAGAATTTTTAAAACAAATGTTGACTTCTATTCCTAGCTCTGATACCACTTGTAGGATCGATTTCACCCTAGAGGGGGGTGAATAGGGTGATAGTGTAAATTATTAAAATTAATCACGGAAGCTTATAAATTAATTTCGATTCAGATCTCAGAATAGCAGCACAGATATTGCAGAATATAAATAACAGGAAAAACAGAACAATACAGAATTTACCCAGCTTCGGCAAAACCCTGCCTACGTGCTGCCCCCAAGGTTTCTACTAGAAATTAGATAGTCCCTCGCTTACACACGTAAACTCTCTATACCCGCTATTGACTAATCTAACTCTACGCTCAAAACCCTGACCACAACTCAACCACCGAGTTGTGAATTCCCAAACTACACACCGTAGTTTGTCCCCTAGTCACACGACTAGAAAATTAAAAATGGTTTAAAAGAAAATACAAATTAAAAACAATTTTAAATTGAAAAAACCCTAATTTAAAATAAAACCCTTATTATAATTTTTAAAACCCCCTTTTAACATAAACAAGGCCGGCCCCCTTCACTATCTGTTAGCCCGTTCCTTTATCTCCTTGTGAAAAATGGCGGTCGTTCTTCTCTTTCGTTCCTCTCAGTTCTGAATTTAGGGCTTCGTCCCTGATTTCCAAATTAGGGTTTGTGCAAATTGAAGTCGCCGCTTGATACAGATAGTTGTAGACTTCGTTTCTCTTCTATTAGCTCACGACTCTTCGATTTGGATCGAGTTCGTATGTGATTTTCTGGTATGTGTTTTATTCCTTTTGCTCTGCTGATTTTGGCTTTCTCGAACTCGATGCTTTATGCCGATGATGATTTTGGGTATTTATAGGAGTTCGATCTCCTTTATTTTCGTTCGTATAATCATGTTTGAATTTGTCATTTTCGTTTCTCTGCCGCTTGATTATGCTTGAACGATTGATGATTAATCTGACTTTGTCAAATTCGTATACTTGATGCTTGGCACACACGGTTTTGATTTTTGACTGGTTCACAATTGGCTTCGGCCTTTGAATTTGTGTTGATTGACTATGGCCGTGAATCTCTCTGTTGACCCGATTGCAATATGCTTTGAATTCGAGACATTTGTTTACCATGTGCTTTGAGATGATTGACTTGCTTTGAAAATTCTCTGTTCTGTTGATTACGTGATGAATTTCTCGGCTATGTTCTTGACTTTTGGTAGCACTGGTTTTTGACTACGATATTGAACTCCCCTGTGACTTGTTCAATTTGCTTGGTCAATACGGTGTTGATCTTGACTTGGTTCGATTTGCTTGGCTGTTTGATTATTTCTTGTTGTACTCGGCTTTGACTTGATTTTTTAAAACTACTGTCACATTTGGCTTTGGTCATTTTTGAAATTTTGATCAGCCTGTACTTGTGCATTTGCATCATGTATATATATATATATGTGTTAGCTTTAAATTTGGTCACTTGATCATCTCTGTTGATTGCCCTGTAAAATTTCATGCTGACTTCGGTAACTTCGACACGAGCTTGTACTTGGATACATGTGCTTGCTGTCTGGATATCTGCAGTGCATCACCATTGTTCTTTACATTTGTATATAATGTCATTACATGCTGCTTCACCATATCACTTGAGGTCTTGTAGTTGGTGATTTGCACTTGCACTGCTTCATAAGTTCATTTCTATCTGTTTCTTGTGTTGCACTTGTATGCTCTTGTGTATTGCCTTGTATCACTGACCCTTCCATATACTCTCTGATAAATGTTTGAACTGGTGCATACTGTTGCGGCCTGTACTTGTGTGATATTTGAACTTGACGGCTCTGGCTCGATGTTGTTATTCCATTTATGACCACTGTCTTGCATTATGATAGTCTGACTTGTATGTTGTCACTGAGTTTGACTGCATGTTCATTGGTACTGTTTCATCAGTTCATATTGAATTGTTTCCTGTCATGTTCACTTGCACACTCGAGTTTGTAATCTCTGATTCATAGTGTATAAGTTGGCTATTTGCACCTCTGGTATGCAGCAGCTTGTCGAATTTACATGTACACTGTGTCACTTAGGTGCATTTGTGTGTACTGTTCATCGCTTTCTGTATCACTGTATTTACATTGTGGTTTTGCTGTCACTTACTTGGTGAGTTGTGTTCATGTTTGATCACCTGCTATTCCATGGTCTATTTGGTGGTATTTGATTCATTTGAGTCAGTGATATTGTCTTCATTATGGCCTGTTGCACTGGTTATTGTAGTTCGATTTGGGTCGATTAGTTGCTTCAAATTACTGCTGCTTCATTGTAGCTGTGTTGACCATTATGCACTGTAGCTTGCTGTCATGTTCGCTGTCACTTGTGCATTGTTGAGTCACTTGAGTGTGTTGATGGATGTGTGCATCAATGTACATGCTTTTGCCGCTGTTTGATATATTGTTTTGAACCATTGTTTGCTGTGGCATTGCATTACAGTGCATTGAGCATTGTACTTGCAGTTTGCTGACTTCACGTCGCCTTAACTTGGTTGATGCACTGAGTTGAGTGGTGACTTGACCTTTGCATTTTGTTTATTTTTCTAATTTTCACCTGAGTTGAATCCGGCTTGGATTTGACCTTGTGCTGAATGACATTGTTTTACTGCACTTGAGTTGAATCCTGTATTTGGGTTTGACCTGTGCTCACTTGTCCCTGTAAATCGATCAAGTGTATATTTCGGTGTGCACGGCCTTGTGGCATATACAGTGATACACTGTGTATGTCACAAGCTGTTCGTGTATGATAAATTCAAATTTAAATGATGACGAACAACCCAAATAACTGAGGCAAATAATATTTTCAAAAACCATATTTTATTTTTGAATTGCAAAAATATTTCTTTTTCAATTTTACTGCGTTAGTTTATATTTTTGCAGATTTCTCAGATTCTGGATTCTAACTGGAAGGAAGTTGAAAATACGAGTGTGAGTGATATGTAGTGAGGTGAATTGTAAATGTGAAATGTGATGTAATTGTAATCAAAGTTGTATAGTTATAGTGAGAGCTTGAAATTGTACTATTCAAAGATGTAATAAATATTTGTTTGAATAAAATATTCGTTTGAATTCAAATTCCGTATTATTTATTTTATTCAGAAAATATTTATTTAATCTGTGAAAATAAATAGTATATTATCAAATACATTTAAACGAATGTATATATGTTTATTAACATCAAACAAAAATCATATAAGCGCATATTCAACATAAATATGTTTAGAATATTTTTAGAAAGAAATATTGTTTTAAAATGTTTTTAAGTGAAAGCAAATATTTGATTAAGTAATTATGGTATTTAATTATTTTCAAAAAAGTAAAGTAGTTTTAAGTTTTCAAAAAAAGAAATTTTAATATGCATATTTGATTTAATAACCTTATTTTAAAAGTTATATTTTATTTAAAATACTTAGGAAACCCCTATATATTTCCTTAAATATTATTTTCAATTAAATAATTTCTAGAGCTTATTTTAAATATTTTAAAAGTATGCTTGAAAGTGATTTCCAAGAAATAGCAATGTGTTTAAAATAAAAGGAGCTATTTTTAAAGTATGGAAAGGATTTTACGGGATGGGCGTAAAATTGAATTGGGATAAATCGTGTAAGATTTATTTAAAGGAATTCTTTGGGTTATCCTAGAATAGAAGTATATTTTTTGAAAAAGCCAAGTACGCTTTTAAAGCCTGTTGTTGAAAGGTAAAAAGTTGTATAAGAAAATGTTTTCAAGAAATTATTTAAGTTACAAGAATTTTAAAAGTAAGCATTTATCAAATTAGATGAAGGAGTAATTATTTTAATGATAAGCAGTCTTATGTTTAAAAGAATATTACTAACATTTATACTTTATAAATGGTTCTATTTTAAAGATAATTAATTAAAGTTTTATTTAAAACTTGTATAGGATTTCATAGCTTTATTTTAAAATTTAGTGTGACTTAACTTTATTTTAAAGAAAATAGTTTATATTTTTTAATAAAGAAGTTTTATTCGAAATATTTTTGAAGTATATGTACATTTTAAATTAAGTATGTAAGTAGATTTAATATAAATGTTTAGTGTACTTTCAAGAATAAAGTATTTAAATTATTTTAAACCTTAAACGTTGGTACTTGGATGTTTTCAAGGGAAGTAACAATTTGGGAAATTTATTCCATGAGAAATTGAGTTTGAAAAGTGTTTTCAACGGGAATTGAAAATGAAATTATATCTCGTAAAGATATTTTTGAGGAAATAAATAATTCGGCAATTATTTATTATGTGATCGATGTTTGTGAATGTTAATTGATAGTTAAATCACCGACTATCAATATTGGACAAATGCGTTGATCGTTTCGAAGAGACCGGGATCGAGATTTATTTCTCGAAAACCACTTCGATCCGGTTTGTACGTTTCGTGGGAAAAACGTGTTTGGAGTCGAAGATGGAGCTGTGAAGTGCAAGGTCTAGTCGCTACTAATCCTGAGGTTATTTTCAAAATGGATGTAGTAGGAGTAGTGCCTTCGGTTCCGTTTGAACCCGGGACGGACTTGTATGGACGAATGTTTTTGGAACATCGTCAGGTAGGCGATGACATTCTAAGTGAAACGTTCTAAAAGGTAACGCTTAGCCTCAAGCCTCATCAACCGGGAATGACTGAAAATCAGGGGATATGCAGCAAGGCTTGGTGGGCAGCACCCATTTCCGGGTAAGGTCATTCCTGTCTAGATGTCCCTTTTATTTCAGCTTAGTGGTGTGCTTACTGATCCCAACCGTGGGGTGATCTTACTCGGGACTATCTAGTAAGGGGTAGTCCGGGCCTTGTGTTGCAGGGGATCGGGCGTGGTCCTCGGTACACTGATCGAGACCAGGTACTGCGATAGGTGGTACCCCAGTGCCTAGTCATTAGTTGGAATCCTTTCTCCCTACGAGCCTTTTACGAGTTTTGTTTGTATTACCCACTCTGTTGCTAGTAGATGAAATTTAATCATGTAACAATTTCGGCTATTTTATAAGCATTTGTATATAGACCCTATTATAATATCAGTGGATTTCTATAAAAGTGTTTTAGCTATCGTAAGATAAAAACCCGACATGTTTATTTGTGGCGTGGTCTTACGAGATGATTTTGTTTTCAAAAGAATTTTTGAAACTTTAATAATCAATTTGTGTGTATTATTATCAGCTTGTATTCTAGACTGACTCGGGTGTTATTTCATTATAATGTTCGGGTCAGACCGAGTATTATATGTTCAGGATAGTATGCTATGGAGCAGAAGAGGAGCTGGAGTCCGAGACGTATTATCCATATTTGTATATTTATCCGCTGCTATGATTCTATGATTGTCTAACTGGTAAATGTTGTTGTTGGGATACTCTGATGATATATTGTATGAAACAGATATAGTTTTTATTTTGTGTAAAGAGATGATATTATATATATAATATTTTATTCCGCTGCGATTGTGAGATTCTGATATTGTTTAGTTCCTTCTTCTTCTTTCTCTTCTTCTTTAACCCTAATGATTTGTATTTCTGTTCCACTTGAGTTAATTGATGTAGAATAGTGTTGACTCAAGGGGTACGGATTGACGGGCTGTTACACTTGGTATCAGAGCTTAGGTTGGCGACAATCTAGGGTTTGGTAGGGAAATTACTCATTAAATAGAGTCAATAGTACACTATAATGAGTTGAGTGTAATAATAGATATGAGAGCGTACTTGTTGGTGAATATAAAAATTGTTTTTATACTGTGTTGACTTATCGGTTGAGTGTTTATGAATTCTGGTCGGTACGGGAAGTACAACCGTATCGATAGGGGTTTCTAAACTCTTAAACAAGACAAACTGACATATTATTGTTTTTAAAGTGGGTAAATGAAATAATTTTACCCAAAATTATATTTTGATATAAAAGAAATAATTTTCTGAAAATTATATATATATTTGATTGTTTGGATGTGGATATCATAATTAAATAGGAATCTAAAATTTGAAATGGTTATAACCTAATAAAGTTCTATAAGTATAAATTATACAAAAGAAGAATAACTAAATTTGAATTAAACCAGAATATAAATCCCAGGGATTTTGAAAAGGATTTTAAATTTAATTAAAAAAAAGTTTGGAAAATTAAAATCTTGGGAATGTTTGGAATGATTTCCAAAGTGTTTGAAGGCAATGATGGAATATTATTTTGGGAAGTATTTTTGAATGGAAACTGTTTTGAAATGAATTTGGAAAAGTAAGGAAGCACTGAACTCACTTCAGTCGCTGAAAATAATCCTGATGATGCTGGCCACATCATTAGAATTTATTTTCGAGTTTCTAAAATGATGGATTGCTACCAAAATGGTTGGTTATGATATTGTTTGGACTTGTTGGGTATAACAGTTGTTTTGGAAATTTCAAAATGGGGAAATTGTTTTGGTACAACCAAGTTGTTTTGGAAATCCGGAGATTTGATTTGATGTACCAAGAGAGTATGAGTTATTTATTATTTCAAAATGATTTTGAGATAAAACCGGGTAATTGAATTCTGGAAAATTCTATTTAAATAATGTGAAGCTAAAATGGATCAACTATTGAACTTATTAAGTGATGTTGATATTAATAAGGAAGAAATGAAAATTTTAATCTTGGAATTAAAATTTAACTTGAGTGAATGGAAGTGAATAAAATATATTGAAGTGAATAACAAATTCAACTTGGGATAAGTTAAGTAAATTAGACTTAGAATCAATTGATTTGGGGTTAAATTGAAAGGTAAAAGGACTTTGTAATTGTGGGTCATTGAGTAATGAATTATACCCACAAGCTATTAAATATTTTACTTATAATCCGAAATGGTGGATTTAAAATTTGCAAAGGATTAAGGTGAAAGAAAATTTGTATCCTTAAGAATTCCGAGATACATATATTATTTTTTTGGAATTTGTGATTATAAGATGTTATAAGATGGAAATAATTCAAATGAACAATATAAACTTTGAAGTAAACAATTTGGTAAACTTATAAATAGGAAAATGGAATTGTAATCACAAATGGGAAATAGTTGAATAGTATTGTGAATTCAAACCTAATCTTAAATGAAATGTGAATTGAAATAAGATGAAGAAAATATAAAATATTAAGGATGTGAATGAACTTAAGTTAATAAATAAATTTTGAACTTGTATATGGAGAACTAAAATTGGATTGAATTGGATTTAACTTCGATTAAATGGAATTGAGTTGCATTTGGATTAAATGAAAATCAAAATTTAGTTGTGTTACAAATAATTTGAATAGAATTAAATTCTTGTTTAAATAGCAAAAGAAATGGAATGAATTCAAGTTGGCTAAATAAAACTTAGTTGGGCTTGAATTAAATTTGGAAAAGAATTGAATTGAAAGAAAATTTAATTAAGTTGAAAGCATATTGTGTGAATAAAATTTTAACCAAACTAAATTCAAAGGAACTGTGTGAGAATGAATTTAGCGTAAGCTGAATTAAATGAAAAGAAGATTGAAGATGAATATAGTGTAAACTAAATTAAATGGAATTTGTATTGGCATGGATGAAATTTTGGGGGTTTGTTAAGAAATTTTGAAAAGAAAATAAAAACCCAGTTCTAGTATGGGATTTAGTTTTGGCAATAAAAAGCTGAGAGTGTGAATGAATAATGGAATTAGATTATAATAGTGATGGTTTGAATTGTAAATAAATTCAAATGAGTGAAATAATTTAAAGTGGTCTCTTTGTTAATAAAATAAATCTAAAATGGGTTGAATAAATAAACAAAGTGCATTAAAATTTGTAAATGGATTGGAATTGATTTGGATGAGAATCAAATGAAAATAAAATAAAATTGATATAAGAAGATAATGAAAATATTGTGGAAGAACTTAAGCAAATTGAATAATAATTGTGGTCGAGCTTTATAATGTTGTCTTGGATAAATTTTGTTTGGGTAATAAACATTGAAATGCAAGTGAAAAGGGTTTTAATTAAATATTGTGATAAAATGAAGGTGTATAATACGGAATGTGATGATATTAATTTAAACTTAAATTGGATGATAAATTTGAAGTGAGAATAAGGATTTAATTTAATAATTGCAATGTGATAAGAATGTTTGGATTGTGAACCATGCAGAATTGAATAAAATTGATATAAAGTGAGTTAAGATTAATTTAAAATAACTATAAGCTTAACTAATGGTTATTTCATGAATAACATTTAAATTTGCATTGAAAATTTGTCATTTTGTGGTAAACGGAGGTAAATAGTTAAAAGTAAGTAAATAATTGGTTTTTGAATCAACTGGAATGGATTGAAATTTTATTAACTGATTTTGGTATATGAATGAAAATGAATCATAAAAGAAATGAAAATGCTTCAAATTGAAAATAAAAATTTGATTGTGAATCAAATTGGGAATTGAATTGAAATAAAGAGATGTAATTAAGGCATATGTTAATTATATTGAAGTGGAAATGGATTGGTTGTAATAAATATGAACTGTATATAGTGAACTTGAATGTAAATTATTCGAGTGAGATAAAATGAAGTTTGGACTTGTATAAGAAATTTAAAAAGTGGTGATTTAAATCTTTGAAGTACTGATAAAATATGGTTAACATTGTTAGACTATGAAGTTTGGGTTTGTAAAGAGGATTTAAAATGGTGTTGAAGTTGTGAATTTCTTATGAAGGAAGTTAACATGGTTAAATTATGAAGTTGTTTGGTTAAACTATGAAATTGATATGTTTGGTTAAGATAAATGAATGGAATGTTATTGAAATTCTCATATTATTGAAAACTGACGTGTTTGTTCAAGTAAGTACAGGTACGGGAGGCAGTAGATAGAGTTGGAGTGCGTATATGAAATATAAATTAGCCGCATGCTTTTAAAATTCTAATAAAGGTACGCCTACGCAATAAAAATAGGAAATATGAACTGTTTTTAGTTTTTTCGACCGTGTGGGTCGATGTATATATATTTATATCTATTGTGATATTGCGAAAGCTCCTCCGTACAGGGGAGACTGCCAAAATTTTCCGAAAATTTTAGGAGTTAGAAAAAAAAAGTTGAATTTTTTTTTTGAAATGTTTCGTTAACGACAAATTGATTTCAAATAACAGTTAAAATAAAAGAATTTTGGGATAGGAATTGAAACTAGTAGTTTTGATTCGAAACTAAAGAATTTGGGCTGCGTGAAAATTGAGATTTTCACTAAGTAGGTTTTGCTATTGAGTTTGGAGCATTCTTCTACCTTAGCAAATTTCGGGGACGAAATTTTTATAAGGGGGGAGGAATGTAACGACCCGGAATTTTGGGTCGCCAGATTTGAACATTTAATTCATTTTAAATGTTGAATATGGATTATAATTTGAATTTTGGAATAAAAGACTTTGGTTAAGTTAATAAAATTAGTTACATTTTAAATACGGGAATTTAATTGAAGTTTGAATAATAATAATTTAATATTAGAATTGGGATAATTGGTGATTCTAGGTGTAAATAGGTATAAAAATAGATTCTGAAATTTATTTTAAGTCTATTTGGGTTTGAATTATAATATTGGGCTGTTGATGAAATTAGAAGTTGATAGATTGAATTTGGAATTTTATATTAATTTAAAATGGAATTTAATAATATAATAATGCAAATAATCAAATTTTGATTTAAACTGAATCGGAATGATTTCTAATGTGAATATAAATTTTATACGAGTTATAGTAAAATTTTAAAAGTGAAATTTTAAGTGATTTCGACGATTTTGAAAATCGCTCGAAATAATCGACGAGTTAAAATAGCCTTTCGGGACACAGTCTCGGAATTCGACGAAACCAGTTCCATTGGATCCGTAATAGTTAGTTATTATCTAATTTCAATTTTCGTAGCAATCGGAGTTGTCGTTTGACCCCGACATCTTAAAACGCATGGAAAATACTTTAATCGATTTAATTTGAAATTGATCGTTTATTTCCGTAACTCGCGCATACGACCAAATTAGCTTCCGAAACATGTTCCATTGTGTTCGAAACGTGGGTAAAACCATAGGAACGCCAGGCTGCACATGAGATTTGGAGTTCGTTTGTAAAAGCTTGTTAAAATTGGAGATAATATTAAAATATTATTAATAAACGTTTATAAAACGCATTTTTAGACCTAACCCTATTTCAACGGCCGCCACTTCTATACTCCAATGGCCGAAAACGTTTCTGTTTCTTCCTCAATTTGCAATCAATCCACGTAATAATTCGCAATTCTTCTAACTAGAGAAGCAAAGAGAACCTCGAGATCTAAGCATCCAACGGTTATGATCGGAAATTGAGCTCCGGTTCGTCGGCAAATTTGAGATGGACGGCACGCGTTCGTGATTGAATTCAAAGGCCTAGGAAGGACTGAGTTGCACGTGGTTCTAGGAGTCGGTGGAGCTCGTGTTGGCGCATGTAGTGGCGGTGCCTGATGGGTTCCACGTGGGTCGACGGTGGTGCGGCGGCGAGCCCTACTTGGCGTGTTTAGGTTTCGAAACCCCTGAAGTATTAGTGTTCATGAACGAGAGGTAGATGGCTTCGGCCTTGATTTTGATCAACGGTCAGATCTAGGGTTTGATAATAAAATTAAAATTTAAAGGAATTTGTTTTTAAAACTGTAATTGAACTTTAAAAATTCATATCCTGTGCATGCTTGTCAGATTTTGATGAATTTGGTAGCGCCGGAATCGCAGAGACGCGTATTACGCAGTGGAGCAGTTCTGGAATCGTTTCGAGCAAGTAAAAATTTAGGTTAAATCGAATGCCGTTCAATTTAATTTAAATTTGAACGCTCGCCGAAAAACCCCAAGGTGAGTTTAACTCACTCACATTTGGAATATTAGTTAATTTAAATAGTCAATATCTAAACGATTGCTTGATTGGTTGAGTATGATAATTATTATCAAATTGAATTGATATATATTGTTGTGCTAATATGTGTGGATGCAGGGAAACAGGTTGGAGGGATCCAACTGGATTCCTCACAAATAGAAATTTATTTATATTCTGTAATATATCACATTTATATTCCGTGATAAAATTATTTTAGATCCTGTTATGATATGCTCTGTTTATTTATTGTGATAGCTAAATTGGAAATTTACTTGTGTTGTGCTCTGATTTGGTGAATACAACCTGGAATTTAAATATAAATAAATTGGTTTCAAGGAAAATTAAAGAAATTCTTAAATAAAGAATTTAAAAGGAATTAAATTCAAGTAATTGGTGGATAATTTGAAGTGTTTGAATATGTGATTTAAAAGGGAATTTAGAACTGTTTAAATTAATAGCGAGATTTATTTTAGAGAATGAGAAGTGTGCTTTCTTCTGGAAATTTTGTTTTGTTTTTAAGAAAGTTTTCAAATTATAAATTTGCAGTTTAAATATGTTTAGAATATTTTTAGAAAGAAATATTGTTTTAAAATGTTTTTAAGTGAAAGCAAATATTTGATTAAGCAATTATGGTATTTAATTATTTTCAAAAAAGTAAAGTAGTATTAAGTTTTCAAAAAAAAGAAATTTTAATATGCATATTTGATTTAATAACCTTATTTTAAAAGTTAAATTTTATTTAAAATACTTAGGAAACCCCTATATATTTCCTTAAATATTAGTTTCAATTAAATATTTTATAGAGCTTATTTTAAATATTTTAAAAGTATGCTTGAAAGTGATTTCCAAGAAATGGCAATGTGTTTAAAATAAAAGGAGCTATTTTTAAAGTATGGAAAGGATTTTACGGGATGGGCGTAAAATTGAATTGGGATAAATCGTGTAAGATTTATTTAAAGGAATTCTTTGGGTTATCCTAGAATAGAATTATATTTTCTGAAAAAGCCAAGTACGCTTTTAAAGCCTGTTGTTGAAAGGTTAAAAGTTGTATAAGAAAATGTTTTCAAGAAATTATTTAAGTTATAAGAATTTTAAAAGTAAGCATTTATCAAATTAGATGAAGGAGTAATTATTTTAATGATAAGTAGTCTTATGTTTAAAAGAATATTACTAACATTTATACTTTATAAATGGTTCTATTTTAAAGATAATTAATTAAAATTTTATTTAAAACTTGTATAGGATTTCATAGCTTTATTTTAAAATTTAGTGTGACTTAACTTTATTTCAAAGAAAATAGTTTATATTTTTTTATAAAGAAGTTTTATTCGAAATATTTTTGAAGTATAAGTACATTTTAAATTAAGTATGTAAGTAGATTTAATATAAATGTTTAGTGTACTTTCAAGAATAAAGTATTTAAATTATTTTAAACCTTAAACGGTGGTACTTGGATGTTTTCAAGGGAAGTAACAATTTGGGAAATTTATTCCATGAGAAATTGAGTTTGAAAAGTGTTTTCAACGGGAATTGAAAATGAAATTACATCTCGTAAATATATTTTTGAGGAAATAAATAATTAGGCAATTATTTATTGTGTGATGGATGTTTGTGAATGTTAATTAATAGTTAAATCACCGACTATCAATATTGGACAAATGCGTTGATCGTTTTGAAGAGGCCGAGATCGAGATTTATTTCTCGAAAACCACTTCGATCTGGTTTGTACGTTTCGTGGGAAAAACGTGTTCGGAGTCGAAGATGGAGCAGTGAAGTGCAAGGGCTTGTCGCTACTAATCCTGAGGATATTTCTAAAATGGATGTAGTAGGAGTAGTGCCTTCGGTTCCGTTCGAACCCGGGACGGACTTGTATGGACTAATGCTTTCGGAACATCGTCAGGTGGACGATGGGCATTCTAAGTGAAACGTTCTAAAAAGTAACGCTTAGCCTCAAGCCTCATCAACCGGGAATGACTGAAAATCAGGGGATATGCGGCAAGGCTTGATGGGCAGCGCCCATTTCCGGGTAAGGTCATTCCTGTATAGACGTCACTTTTATTTCGGCTTAGTGGTGCGGTTGCTGATCCCAACCGCGGGGTGATCTTACTCGGGACTATCTAGTAAGGGGTAGCCCGGGCCTTGTGTTGCAGGGGATCGGGCGTGGTCCTCCGTTCACTGATCTAGACCAGGTACTGTAACAGGCGGTACCTCAGTGCCTAATCATTAGTTGGACTTCATTCTCCCTACGAGCCTTTTACGAGTTTTGTTCATATTACCCACTCTGTGGCTAGTAGCTAGAATTTAATCATGTAACAATTTCGGCTACTTTATAAGTATTTGTATATAAATCCTATTATAATATCATAGGATTTCTATAAAAAAAGTGTTTTAGCTATCGTAAGGTAAAAACCCGACATGTTTATTTGTGGCGTGGTCTTACGAGATGCTTTTGTTTTCAAAAGGATTTTTGAAACTTTAATAATCAATTTGGGTGTATTATTATCAGCTGGTATTCCAGACTGACTTGGGTGTTATTTCACTATAATGCTCGGGGTCAGACCGAGTATTATATGTTCAGGACAGGATGCTATGGAGCAGAAGAGGAGCTGGAGTCCAAGACGTATTATCCGTATTTGTATATTTATCCGCTGCTATGATTGTATGATTGTCTGACTGGTAAATGTTGTTGTTGGGATACTTTGATGATATATTGTATGAAACATATATAGTTTTCATTTTGTGTAAAGAGATGATATTATATATATTATATTTTATTCCGCTGCGATTGTGAGATTCTAATATTGTTTAGTTCCTTCTTCTTCTATCTCTTCTTCTTTAACCCTAGTGGTTCGTATTTCTGTTCCACTTGAGTTAATTGATGTAGAATAGTGTTGACTCAAGGGGTACGGATTGACGGGCTGTTACAGTGTTGCAGGGGATTTAGTGTGGATCCTCGGTACAGTGATCTAGGCCCCGTACTGTGACGGACGGTACCCTAGTAGCCGTGACATTGATGGAAACCCATTCTCCCTATGTGCCCTTACGGTTTTGATTGTATAACCCACTTTGTGGCTAGTATGCTAGAATTTAATGAATGTAACAATTTCAGCTATGTGAATATTTATTTGAAAATCCTAGATCCTATTGTAATATCACTGGATTTCCTAAAATATGATTTGGTTAACGTGAGGTAAAAACTTACCCGTGTTTATGTGTGGGGAGACTTACGTGATACCTTTTGTTTTCAAATGATTTTTGAAAGTTTAACAACTTTGACCTGTTTACTCACACCAGACCAATGTCTGACCCGGAGTTTATTTTGTTTTTCTTAAACTCTTGGGTACTCAAATTTTTATGAGTAGCCAAGTGATCAGGTTAGGATTGTCTAATGTTTGGAAGCTTGGAGCTGGAGCTCAGACGTATCTATCTATCTCTATCTGTTGTGTTGTGACTTTTGGATGTTGTATTTTAGATGTAATGGTTAAATAGACCCTTATAATTGTCTAATGTAATTATGTTGTATTATTTTATGTACTCTGATATGTAAAACTATGTAATGGATATGTGTAATATATTATATTTTGTTCTGTTTCCGCTGTGAGATTTTGATGTTGTTGTTCTTTCTTTTTATCTTTTCTATTTTTATCTATTTCTTTTCTTACTGATGATACGTCTTTATGTGGAATGAGAGGCGGGTCGTCACAGTTGATACCAAATGTAACAACCCACCTTATTCTCCACAATAAGACGCATCATTATTAAGAAAGAAAGGGATAGAAAAGAGAAAATATAGAGAAGAAAGAAAGAAACAACATCAAAATCTCAACAGCGGAATGAATAAATGATATTAATCACATAAATATTACATAGTATCATATACATCAGAGTTGCACAGCTTATACAATACAAAATAGACAGCTATAAAACTTGTCTATCATACAACTCAATATACAATACAGAGATCAACACAGCGGAACCACTATCTATCTACAAACGATGAAGCCTCCTGCTCCATATCTCCTGCAGAATTCATCAAAGCTAACCTGAATCCCTTGGCTACTCGTAAAAATTTGAGTACCCAAGAGTTTAATAAAAATAGAAATAAACTTCGGGTCAGACATGGGTCTGATGTGAGTAAACGATTAAAGTTGCTTAACTTTGAAAAACCTTTTGAAAGAAAAGGTATCACGTAAGACTTCCCACACATAAACATGGGTAAGTTTTTACCTTAAGCTAACTAAAACATTTGATAGGAAATCCAGTGATATTATAATAGGGTCTAGGATTTTCAAATAAATAATAAATAGCCGAAATTGTTACATTCATTAAATTCCAGCATACTAGCCACAAAGTGGGTAATACAATCAAAACCGTAAGGGCACGTAGGAAGAACGGGTTTCCATCAATGGCAGGGCTACTGGGGTACCGCCTGTCACAGTTCATGGCCTAGATCACCGTACCGAGTATGCACCCTAAATCCCCTGCAACACAAGGCTAGAACCATCCCTTACTGGATAGTCCCGAACAAGACAACGCGGCAGTTGGAGCTCACAACTGCCCACACAGCCGAATAAAAGGGGCCTCTAGACAGGGGGAAATCTCGTCCTATTTGGGTGCTAACCACTTAGCTTTGCTGCACCTCCCCTGTTTTAGCCATTCCCGGTTGATGAGGCTTGAGGCTACGATTACCTTCATAGAACACATCTATCTTAGAATGCTCATCGTCCACCTGATGATGTTTTGAAAGCATTCAATCCATACAAGTTCGTTCCGGGTTCGAACGAAACCGAAGGCATTATCTCGTTACACTCATTTTGGAATCACCCTTAGAGTTAACGAAAATAACCCTTGCACTCTGAAACTCCATCTCGATCTTCACTTTGAGATGTCATGACCTATCGTTTAACTTGGATCGATGTGGTTTTCAGATAATCAAATTTGATACTCGATCCCGGTCTCATTGAAATCCAAACGTATCTTAAAGGCCAAGTTGTTTAAAGGTTTAAACAATTCAATTCAATTCAATACTTGAATTCACACAACATTAACACAGATAAATATCACACATTTATCAATGATGTATCCAATATCACATCACAGAATATCACAACATATCATCTAATAGATATCAACCAATTCAGATATTCTACTCAAATAATCATCCATAAGCAACAATTATTAATCCATATTATAATTAATTTAATTGACTTAAATTAAATAAATTACTTAAGAATTAATTACCAACTTTGCTTAATCAACCATTAATTAATTACAATCCTTTAAATTAATTAATGACTCCTTTAAGTATCTATCTTCATTAATCACCTTGATTAATTATTCTTCAATTACATAAAGTAATTATCCTTCAGTTAATTTCATAAATTAATTATCCTTAACCATTTACAGTAATGAACCTTTAATTACTCTCATTGATTAATATTTATTACATTAATTAATGATCCTTAATTAATTATTTCCAATAATTAATTAATTATAATTAATTATATTGATCCTTAATTAATTACATTAATTAATTACTTCCATTAATCAGCCTCAATTAATCATAAATAGTAATTACCCTTCTATAATTACTTACTTAATTAATTAACTACTTAATTAATTATATTAATCCTTTGATTAATTACACCAAGCAATTAATCCTTAGTTACTTCTACTAAGTAATTATCCTTTAATTACCTCCCATTAAGTAATTCTCTTTAATTAATTACATCCAGTAATTATACATTAATTACTTGCTCTAAGTAATTACACTTATTAATCTCATTAAATATTTATACTTAATTAATCACCAAGAGATTATCTTATACTTAAGTAATTACACTTCTTTCACGTCATATATCCACATGTTTTAAAATTAAGCGCCCACTATTCGGTTTAGCCAAGAGAGGACCTTTGTGTCATATAATCCATTCCGAATATGTGATACGATGAAATGGATAGCATTTGAAGACGGTTACCTCTTTAACTAATTAACTACTACTCGAGTATGTCATCCCCGGTCGTTTGCGACCTTTATCCGAGGATCCTCAACCGTAAAGCAACAACTACAAAGTATAATAAATTTGCAGCAACAACATAGGTTAAGTATTTGGGCTCCATACCATGATACCACCCTTTTCCAGAAGGAAATGACATACCCTAAAGACCGTTCCCTCATAACCTTGTCGCATTCTTCCTGTTTTGACCATTTCCGGGGTGTGAGGTCCGACGAAGTCTCGTCCACAAAGCTACACTTTTCACAAAGTCATGCTTCGATCAACAAATGATTAGCAGCACTTCGTATGCCACATTACCAAATTTGAAATATATCACTAGTAACCATCAACTACATAACCTCTGAGCTCGTACGTCTCAGAGAAGGGTGTTAAGCTAAGAGAATGAATTTTCCGCCACCAACAGAAATGTATTTGATAGAAACCAGATTTACATCTTAAAGTGTAATGTCAGACACACATCCATACAAGTCCGTTCCAGGATCGAACGGAACTGAAGGCACTTCAAAGAAACCCTTGCAAATCCGGATATTCACTAATCACGTCTGGAATCCCTATCACAAAGGGTGATAAAATCTTTATACCGGAGCAACCCGGTGCAGAGACATTCAACAGGTAATCCTTTCGCTTTTGAAAATACCCGGTCTTCAACACCATCTTCAAATGCATTCCCATTTCGTCGTGTAATTATTTGGAATGGATTTTATGACACAAAGTCCTCTCCCAGCTAATCCGAATAACAAGTGCTTATTTTAAAAGTAAGTGTTACATTCAGATTTAAAACTAATCACAACACTTTGATCTTTTAAACAAAAGATCCATCACAATCACAAATGTTCGTTGTGGTTTTCGGATATCTACTTGGAATCCGACCCTCGGTCGCATTGAAATTCAAGTGCCACTTGAAAGCCAATATTGATAGTCGGTTGTTTAACTATCAATCAACATTCACAACAGTCACTGGATTTCAAATAATTTTCCCCTAATTATTATTTTCAAAATATCTTCACAATATATAATTTTAACATTTCAACCAACTGAAAATAAATTTCAAAACACTTTTCACTTTTCAGTCCTTTGAAAATAATTTCAAATCACTTCTCTCACGTAGAATAAATTTCCAAACATTTATTTAATTCCATTGAAAATCTGCCGAGTTCAGATATTGTAAAATACTTATATTAGCTATGAAAACTTTAGACCAATATCTCATATAAAACTTCAAATTCAAACTAATTTTTAAATAAAATTAGTAGATAGGGTATAACTACTTAAATATCCATTTTCTAAATCAAATATCAATTTTAACCTTTAAAATAATCCTTTCTACAGTTAATTAAATAAATCTTTACTTTAAAGATTAAAAACAATTCCCAAAAATAATTTCTCCAACAATATTCTTTCAAATCAATTTCTAAAACTTTTAATTTATACTTCAAAAGCTACTTTAAAAATATACTCGGCTTTCCAGGGAAGAATACTCTTTCCATTTAAAGATGGTCCATTTATCAATTAATAAATCTTCTCGATTTATTTTAATTTACATTCCAAATCTGTAAATTTCTTTCCACAATTTTAAAAAATAAACCAACATTTTTTTTTAAAACAAAATTCCCTTTCCTTTATAAAATTTCCACTGTGAATTTAAATTTTCAAATATCGAATGATATACGATTTTCAAATCGTTTTCCAGATATCCCCTTTCAAACCCCAAATCAAATTTCAAATTAATTTCTAATTTTATTTTCCAATACCGAATCAAATTTTCCAAACCGATTTCCCAAAGATTTATTTTAAAACAAGAAATCAATTTCAAATTGATTTCCCACTTTATTTCCAAAACACCAAATCAAATTTCCAAATCATTTTCTGAAATTTATTTTTAACTCCAAATTAAATCCCTAATCTATTTCAAAAATCTATTTCCACTCCAAATTAAATACCAAATTTAATTTCTAAAATTTATTTCCTTTTAAAAAAAATTCCTTTATCTCTTCCAAACTATTTAAAATCCAAATTTTAAATAGATTCTTCAACTATTAAATAATATTACTCGAAATCCATTTATTAAACTTTTCCCATATTTTGGAATTTATTCAATAAGTTTTCAAAATAAAACTTTATTTATTTAAATTTCCTCTTTTGAACTCACCCAATTATTTTGAATGAATTTATTATAAATTTTCTAGCCAAATTTCAAAATCCAGTTTTTATTTATTTCTGGTATCCTGCGATACCAAGAATATATTCGGCTAAATTATAGCCTTTAACGGTTTCAATCACAAATAATCACACACAGATTATAAAAAAAATGAACACACAATAGTGAAACTAATTCAAATATTTGAGGAATCCAGTTGGATCTCTCCAACCTGTTTTCCTGCATCTATAGATGTTAGCACAACAATTTAAATACTCATTCCACTTCGAGGTGGAATATCGTGGTATATGGGATTTATAAAATATCATCCGCTATTATACGGTGCATAGGGTCTCATCCGCTGTATATTGCGGAAAATCAATTACTCCAAATACATATATAATACCAATTCCACTTTGAGGTGGAATATCACGGTATATGGGTTTAGTATAGTATCCTCCGCTATTTTGCGGCGCATAGGGTCTAATCTAATATAACTGACAATAATTAATCATACAAGCAAACAATCAACAATTTTAAATCTAACTATTTAAAATTAAACTGAAAAATTCGATTGAGTGAGAAGATCTCACCTTTGCTTTGCATGCAATCCATTTTCATTCCAGATTGTTTTCTTCACTGTATTAGACCTTGTATAAACAATTTTATACAATTTATTAATATTCAAATCAATCGAACAATTCAATCACCATTTTATGATTTTCTTAGCTAACTATTTTATTTAAAATTAATACTTTTAATTTTTTAAACCAATTCCTTTTAACAAATTTATTTCACTACAAAATTAATTTAAAACTAAATTTCTTTTGATGATTCAATTCACTATAAATTTAATTTTAACTAAAATTTTTCTTTTTAGTAATTAGAATAGATAAAACAATTTAATTACCATAAACTATTGTTTAAAACAACTTAAACAAATAATTTTAAAAATATGTATACATATATTTATTTTTATTTTTGACATAGTAATTTTCTTGACTGTACCAATTCTTCTTTCATATCTATCTTTATAAATAAATAAATGAAAATCTGATTTTTGAAAATTCTTGTTTTCAACAAAAATACAAAAATATCTCTGCTTTGTACATATTTCCTGATAACAAGCTAAATTGAGAAAAAGAGGAATACCCCACTGCTTGGTGAAATCGAAATTCCCCATCGCAAAACCCAATTTTTTCGAAACCGCCGTAGGCTCCATCGCACCCTGACCGATCTCGTGGCCCAAGTCGCACGCGCCGCCACCTCTCGACGATCGTGGCCCTAGCTCGATTTGATTCGTGATCACACCAACTCACGACACGACAGTACTGCGCGATACTCTCCAACCAGACGCATGCACGATTTCAGTCGCGACTTCCATCATCTCGAACCCTAAATCGAGACTACAACCTCCACGCAACTTCCCCCACCACTACCGAACCACGTTGCAGCGACTTCACGATCAAGGCCGACACCCATGCGTGCGCGGTTTTAATTGGACGAGGCAGCTTCCATTTATTCTTTGGTGGAGATAAAAGAGGCAGAGGAAGAATAGATGATTCTGTTCGATTTTTAATTTCTTCGTCCACCAATTTTTTTATTTGGCTGACGATTTGATTTTTTTACTGATGGAAGAGATAAAGAAGGGGGAGAGGCTCAGGCTTTGGCCATAAAATTGTTTTTGAACGAACTTAATTTGAAATCTGAAAAGAAATCTGGTTCCCACCATTACTTACCCCTTTTTTCTTTTCTAGAGAAGACGTGTGTCAAAAAATAATGCCACGTGTTTGAAGAGAAAATAAACGTGTATGATTTGCCTGTAAAAACATTACTAGTTTGAAAAACATATATGTGTTTGTGTGTATGTGTATGTATATATATATTAAATTTAAATTTAAATCGTATCAATTTTTTCAATTCACAATCTCGATCTCATACTGAGGCATGCCACCAGGCGTTTATAAGGTTATACGCTTACTCCGAACGCAATGGAAAAGGTTCTGAGTCCAAATTCGGTCGTATGGAGAAGATAGCTTTTTGGACCAGTTATTAAATTAAATTTCGATAAGTTTTCAACGCGTTTGCTTATCGTACGGCCAAACAATCATTCCAAACACTACGAAAGTTAAAATCCGATAATAATACAATATTACGGATCCAATGGAACTGGTTTCATCGAATTCCGAGACTGTGCCTCGAAAGACGTATTTTTAAATATCGATTTAAACAATAAAATTTCAAAACTGATCAAACACTTCGAATTTAAAATTGTAACACTTCCACTATTTTCAGTATTATCAATATAAAATTCTAAGCCATCGAATTATTTTTAACAGGCTCAAAGTTGAAGATTCAAATTTTTATCCAACTTCAATAAATTAAATTCAATAATTTAATTGCCAAATCCATAGTTAAATCTGAAATTCAAGTTAAACTGTCATTCAAACATTTAAAATCAATTAAATATTTTAATTTCAAATGTTAAAATTTCCGGATCATCACAATTAGTGTCATATGTTGCCATCATTTTGATATCATCATCGATCAGTTTGGTTTCAGCAAGTCAGCCAGTTACATCAAGTGTCAATTAGGTTATTTGCCGCCTCTCAAGGTAAGTACCAAAGGTGTGGTGTAATTAAATGTGCCAACATTAAAAGCACACCGAGAAACTTTTCAAAGTAAAATTTCCATCACGTCCACTAATCACTTCTTGAACATCCTTCTCCATTTTCACAATTATAGATGGTTACACATCTACCAAACATGATTGTTAAAGGCCTACAAGCTATGGATTGGTTCATATCGGACAAAAATTATTTCAAATATTTATCCTAAGTAGCATTTCCAATCTCCATGAGCATTTTTCAGTCGCTAAAAGCCCCGACTCCCCCATCATCGAAACTGTAAATAAGATCATAACGTATTTAATAGGTGTTCCATTCATTCGAAAGTATGTTTAAGGATAGTTCACAACCACTCTCGTATTTTCCTACATATTGGCCACGTTAGAAAACCCAATCCGTGTTGTTATACCAGTAGATAATATCATCTTATGTGAAAGATAATATCATAGTAGTTCTTAGCGCTTTTTTCGAGCTTTTGGATGCTAAACGAAAAGTCTCGAGGCTCCTTTTCCTCATCTATATACTAATTTTATTTTTTGTTGCAGGTTCTAACTATTTGTAGAGCTATATGGATAATCCTAATGAAAGTCCATTGAGGTGGTGACACATTTCTAGTCAGTGTTGTGGGTAGAGCTACTTCTATAGAATTCATTCACTAAACTATGAGTGACGTAGACCTTGTCATACAAACTCATGTATTTTGCTATCTTTTGTTAATATGCTGATGATCATTTTCAAATTTCTACAATTTTCAATTTTTGAGTGTTGATATTATGGAATGGGGAATACGGTATGCCCTTCAAGCTATCTCTTTCGCTTAGGTTCTGGATATATCGCTCAGTATTGAGTAGGGGCATGTATTGCAAGTAAGAATGGATAAGGGGGATATATAGTATATTAATCGAAACTCTCATCATAGCTTCTTTTATCAGAACCGACTATGTTTTCATCATTTCCCTTTTTACTATCACCTTGATTGCTCATAGCTTCATTAATTTGTATCAATTCCCAAGGGTAGAAGAATAATTTTCGCAAATAATTACTTTCATTCCAAATCAAGGTACTCTAGAATGATATGTTTTTCCAAAACGAGAGATTATAGAAATCATTTTGGATTTATCCAGAACTCTCTTCATAATAAATCATTTACAATATCCCTTCAAGGACTTATTCCTCGCCCATCAAGTAAAAATCTTATCCCCACTATATTAGTCCCGTGAAGCAAAAAATTAGTTAGAAAATATAAATTTATTTGATCCCATGAACTCACAGAACTCATAGCAAAATGTTGAAACCATTTCAATGTCGAACCTATAAAAGTTATAGGTAAGAAGCAACATTTAATTTCATCCGAGTCTGTAATTATCTCTATTTGCATGTCATAGCATTTCTAATAACCTTCTAGGTTAGTTGACCCCTCATAAGTCAGCTTTGGAATGAGAAATGATATTGTCAGGAGTGCTTAAATTATATTATTAGTAAAAGGTTGAACCTTCCTCTCCTTAATCTCAATTTTAGTACAAAGAAAACCACATTCCATCTTCTTGACTTGCTTTGATAAATAAAACAATGACTTTTCCATCTTCTTCTCACCACTCGGACTCGGTATGTAAAGCCGAATAAAATGTTCATTTAAATTAAATGCGATAAGGTAGAATTTTTTTATATAAAAAATTGAAGTTTGACCATGAAAGTTATACCGTTGCATTTGTGGTGAAACTCTGATTAATTTTCATATATAATATGCTGAAAAATGGAGCTCGAACGAAGAAGTTATGTGTGTTTGAAATTTTTAGATTTAAAATAATTTAAATAAGATTTAAATAAATAATTAATTTTCTAATTTGAAATTAATTGTGATTAGTCTTGGGGTTAAGTAACGTTAAAAAATAGCAATTAATGTTAAAAGTAAATTGGGGTATGAAATCAATAAATAATCAAACAATGGTAAAATAAAATAAACATCTTCCCAAAATAAAGGAAGAAGTCGACTCAGTGCCCCAAGGGTTCAACCTATAGGTCAGCCATAGGGATCGATCCTTGGAGCATGGGGGTCGACCACTTCCTTATTGTGGAGCCTATTTTGATGAGTTTTACATTCTAGATTTATCCATTTTTAATCTACTATCATTCAACAGTTATAGTGCGTTTCCAACCACTATAAATTAAACCCTAGACCATTAACTTTTATCCATAAATATTTTAGGGACAACAACGAAACTCTGCCATTGTTATCTCTCTAAATTAGATTCAGAAACTCCATAGAGAATTCAAGTAAGAATGCAATCTATTTCTATTTATTCTTCCTCCTCCAACCTATTCTTATTTAATTCTCCGCCAATTATTCCGAATCTAATAAATATATATACATCTTCCCTATTGTGTTGTGTGTGTGTGTGTATGTATATATATATATATCAAAAGCTGTGCAGTTAATGCGCTCAGTAGATTCAAAGCGGTGGAGGTGTAAAAAGTCATAGCGGGGATACAACGAGGATATAGCGGATGACTCTAAAGTACAATATAAAACTCGTACTTGATGTTTTTACAAATATATAAATGGTAATTAAATGAAAAATTATCATTCAATTGAATTATAAATAATACATAAATAATTTTAAATAAAAACACATGTGAATATACTTTAAATAATGAAAAACTGTTATATAACATAATTGAATTTGGTAGAATATTAGAATATTTTCATTTCTAAAAATATATCAAAAATTGAATCAAATAAATTAATTTCATAATTTTATAATATATATATATGCAATTTTTCAATTCATTTTATTAAAAAAGATATAACGAAAATAGCGGAACATAGTGGAAATAACGGGATATAACGGAAAAAGCGGGGATTAAAGCGGAAATGCTATATTTTGGGGCTAAATGGAAAAATCGTAGCGGTAGAAATCCGCTATGAGATGTAGCGGGGTTATAGCTGGGTAATAGCGGAGCATTAACTACACAGATCAAAAGAGAGATTCTGGAAGAGATTGTGAGGCAAGAAAATCCAAGAAAGTCAAAGCTAAGGCTATTCTATGAGTGAAAATCTTAGAATTTCTTTTCTCCAATTGTGTAACGTATTTCTTTTTGGATTTGAATATGCTTTAGGGATTTTGGAATATCAAAAATATGATAGATACAATCCTCCAAAATTCCTTTTTATTTCGACATGTCAATTCTATGTTGAGATTCTCAATTATTTACATTAATTTAATGAAATTTATTTCATTTATGCAATTTTTGATATCACATTCTATTCCACTTATCATTCTTTCATGGGTCAAATTGTGATTCTTCAATAAAGCAAAGTGTTTATCTTGTGGATTCTATTCGCAGTTTACACCATTTATTCTTATCAATTTCTTTATAAAAAAGTTGTTAAATAGAATATGGGGTTTAGAATGCAATTCTAATTATTTTAGAAATTTCATTGAGTTGATGTAATAAATTGAGTTTCTATTTTATTTACAAGTTCATTATTGTAGTTTTAGTAATGAATATTTATTCCCTACTTTGGATTTAAAATCCCATGAAATCTTGGGAATTTGAAGGAAAAAGACTTGTAATAATAATTTGGTGGAAAATTGATATTTAACGCTGGTTTAAGGTGTAAAGTTCATGTGTTTAAACTTATTAGGTACGAATGTTTATTTATCTCTATTTACATAATTAACATATAATTATTGCGTATATGACATAGTTAATTAGACATTTACTTACATTAATTTCCCCCAATAAGATGGTAATTGATTGTGAGGCGAAAATATGAGGAAATTCATATATAGCCTAATTATTATTTTAAAGCGTAATAGGAAAGGTTCCTTATAAGACCTTCTTAATGAAACGGAGAGATGAGTGTTTGTGTGTATATATGGAGAGTAATTGATTATGGCTAAGTCATACGGATGCGAGGTCAATAGAGTTACATGACGGAGTCTAGCCCTTCAAGTTGAGACTATCAACATTTGTGTACACTTTTATTAATGTGAGGCTGGTCCTAAATTCTATAGGGGAAATCTACCCAGCTAATCTGACAAATAGTTCTTACAAATAGCAGACTAATGTGAGACATGATTATGAGTATGGGTCATAAGACGAAGGGCCTGCTTCAGCGTTTTGAGGTATTAAGTGGTTGGACCAACCTCTATTCTCCAGATGAAGTATTAAATGGCCAAGTGGACACATTAAAAGGTATCTCTACATGGGTTCACTTAAGGAAATAGGTGTTAAATGATCAGGTCTGCCTTAATTAAGGTCTTAAATGACCAGAATCTGCCTATTTTCCACTTGGAAGTATTAAGTGACCTATGAGATTCCATAAGATGTCAGCTATATAGCACCATTAAGGAGCACGCCTTGGAAATAGGTCTTAAATGATGGGGTCTACCTTGATGAAGGTCTTAAATGACCAGAGTTTGCCTATTTCCAATAAAAGGTATTAAGTGGCTTAAGTACCATCTCTCACGTTATTAGCTATCTACGACGCATGATTAGGATATGAGATTATAGAAACCTACTTCTAGAATGGAAGGTATTAAGTGGTTGGACCTGCCTTCTTTCCTTATAAAGAAGTATTAAATGATTTTATGTTCATTAACATATTCTTTGAAATATACTACCCAAGTGTTGAAAAGGTAAGACTCGAGATTTTTATTCATCAATCCTTATTGGCATATTTATGCTTACATGATAAGGGGTTCTGGCATCGTGAAGGCCTGTTCTGGGGTGGGTTGTTAAATTTGGTATCAGAGCCTAGGTTATTCGATCAACGGGGAAAGTATACTATGCACATAAATGGCGTGCTTGTTATTTTTGAAAAAGGTTTTTCAAATGATTTTTCGAAAACTCATACTATATATATACTTATTTTTAATTTATGATTAACTCTATAAATTTCGACCATAGAAGTAGCTGCTACCATATTCGAAAGGGTGGACGAAGCAACTGCGAGTTGAAAAATAAATAGAGTTAAATTTATACTTGATCTGGACTTCCTTATCATTATAGGCCCTATACGTATTAAGGTAAGTCGGATATGAATCGTAGGTAGAAAGATTGATAGGAAATAAATGACCTTATGGAAACGTCTGTTTGGCAAACTAGTAATATGGTCAAATTAACATTTATGGAGGTAACAAATGAATGTGTTATGTATTAATAAAATACAAAAGCAAGGAAAGGATCACACTTCCGTAAGAAGGAATACATTTATCACCACAAAGAGGAAATTAAATTTTTAAAGGGTAGAGTACAAAGGTTTAAAAGAGAGGACAAATTTTAATCCTACGTTTTGGGACATAATTTGATGAAAAAATTTCTTTGAAACCCCTTGAAAAATTTAAAAGTGTCTTTCAAAAGATTATAAAATGAAAATCTTATAAGTTAGAAATTTTTGATAAAAAGTGAATTTAGATGACTTTAAATTATACCACCATTTGTTTTGTAAATTTTTTGAAAAGAGGTGTAAATTTAAAAAGGGTGGTGAAACATTTTTTTTTGGTGATTTAAATTTAAATTTTTGGTGATTTGAGATGTTCACAAATAAGGTTTCGTTTATTAACTTCTCAGTTTAAAATTTATTGTATTAAAAAAGCTTTCAAATTTCTTTTTTTATATTCTTCTATTTTTCTATGTTATATTTTCCATGCAACAAGTTTGAAAGTTCCTCCCTCTACAACTTTTTAGAGGCTGTATAAGCTGGAATTTTTTGGAAATATAAATACGGTTCTTGACAGCTTTGGAAATATAACACCATTAGTTTTAGAAAAGTTTGGAGAGGTGATGCATTTTTTTAAAAGCGGTGAATTTCTTTAAGTCAAAATGGTGGGTGGTTTTAATTGCAAGTTAATGACTTGAAAAGTTTTCATTTGTTAATACTTTTAATTTGATTAAAATGATTCCAGTTTTTGATTCTTTGATCCTTCTATTTTTCGTTGTTTATAAACTTAAAAGTTCTTTCTTAAGAACTCTTTTTAGGGGTTTATAGATAGAAATAACACCTATTTTGGGATAGAGAAATAGAAAATAGAAAGAAAGGTGTAACGACCCGCCTTTTTGGACAGTTTAAACCGACGATCAAATGCATATGCCGGTTCCAAACCATTCAAAATGGCAGATGGTTATTGGGGTAATTAAGAAAAGAAAAGAAAGAGAAATAAAGGAAAAGAAACAACACAGAATCTCGCAGCGGAACGATAAAATATAATAGTCAAATAAACAGTTCATGAAGTTGTTTACTATACTTTGACAATTATTTATACAACATTTATCAGAGTTATACATATACAACAGAACAATTAAAATAATGCAGCAGATAGCATGATGCAAGGGTAATAATAGTAATAGTATACCAAATCTTTGTCTTCATCCTCCAGAATAGATCTTCAAAAATCTGAAAAACTCAGGACTGACCCGAGCGTAATGAAAAGACAAAACACTCGAGTCAGGACTACAATATCCTTATGAAAGTTAAATCAATCGTAAATAAATATGAGTGTAACGGCGTCAGAGATGTTTACGGGGTTTGACATCTCATATCCAGTGTCAACGTGCGTGCAATAATTCAAGAGATGTTACGGGATTTTCCATCTCCTAAGCATCCGTTAAACTATCTACTATGTAGTAATATACGCTAAGTAGATAATGTCTATCAGTAATATAAAGTATCAAAATAGCGTTAAGGCGTTACCATAATCCCCCTTAACACATTTTATATTCCCAAAAGCATACACAAGACCGTAGTTTCCCCAAAACCGGAAGTCACCAGAGGGAAATCCATATACTCAAGGTACAAATCAAAACGTAGTGGTCACGAATAGGATAATCAGTATGATAAGGTACATGAGGCGATACCAACTAGGATACTAGTAGTTGCGTGATCCGGACTGATGTTGGGCATAGCCAGCAGCCACCCCAACACCGCGAAACAACACTCCCAAATCAAGGGGTGCACCCAAATCGCATCACAAATGTAATAGAAATGGTATCGAAAAAGCGTGTCCGCTAGAGGTGGCGAACCTCAATGGCCCGGCACGGCTCCTGTTTTAGTCATGTCAGGGGTCATCCAATAATCGTTCTCTTTCTTCAGTCAACGCATTCACCAAACCATCCACTTCATTCTGGATCAACACTCCACGTATAATAGTTATTAAAGTGGTTTTCGGTATCGACAGAGAGTATGTCCATATCCGATCCCGGTCTCTTTAATAACTACGTATTATTACACTGTTGGCTCTTTTACGTTTCAAATCGATTCATAATTGATATCAAAATATCATGTTCGCTTCAAAAATCAAATTCATTTCAAATATCGACATAGCCATTCAAAATTTAAGGTTCCTTTTCAAAAATCATTTTTCGTCTCAATATCTCATTTCGATTTCAAAATCATTCCGAATTTCAATTTAGGTTGCAACTTCATTTAACCCAATTCGTATTTAAATTCAAGATTTAAACATAAACATTTCACCTTATTAACCAGTTTGAAATTTTTTTTAGAAAATAGTTTTTAGTAGTTTAAAAGTAGTTTAAACAATTAAAATAGTTAAAAATACTTAAAATCTTTAAAATAGATTTAAAATAGATAAATTAGTTTAAAATAATTTAAATTGGGTTAAGTAGATAAAAAATAGATTAAAATAGTTTGATTCTTCAAAATGGTTTATATAACAGAGAAATTTGGAAAACAAATTAAAACAGCTTCAAAACCAATCCATTTCAATTATAACTTCCCAATTCAAATAAATTTCAATTTCCAATTTACCGTTTCGATTTCAATTCAAATCAATGTCAACTTTGACTTCAAATTTATTCAATTTTACATTCACCTTCAACTTATTCAATTCCAATGTATATCGATTTTTAGCTTGATTTTTTCAAAATATCAATTTTTAACACTTAACAAAATTTTCCTTCAATATTCAAATTTAAATCCAAATTCCAAATATGATTCAATTCCAAACTCGATTTCAAAATATCATTTTTTTTTATATCACTTTTACTTAGTAATATTCAAAGCTCGAATTAGGGTTAAATCTCTAAACCAATCAATTTTCAACCTTCAATCATATCCAATTTCAAATTTCAAAGTCTCAACTTAATTATTTAACAAAATTCCTTTAACCAAAATTTATTTCAACATTCCAAACTCAATTTTTCGATAAATTCGATTTCTACAAATTGATTTCTATTTATACTTTTAAATTAAAACATTTAAACAAATTTCAAATCGACGATTTCAAAATTTATTAATTTAGCCAATTCGGTGTCCGTATATAATTTTCTATCCTATGGCCAAGTAGTTATTTATTTCAATTTAAATGTCAGGGATGAGCATATATTACTTAAATTAAATCATAGTATCATATGTATGCATAACAGGATCTATATAAGCAAATAAACATCCAAACATTCAATTATCAACCAATAGCATCCATTAAAATACACCATCCAATAACCAATACAATCCATGGCAGTTTCATAGTTATCAATGTCATGTAATTTAATCGCAATTCAATTTCAATTTCAATTTAAATTTAACTGTCAATTTAATTTCAACGGTTAATTCAAATGACAATCAATATGACAATTAAATTTTATCAAACAATGACAAATAAAATCATAACACTTCATAATGTCAAATTTAACTAGCATAAAAATATTTAGTACGTTATGAGCGTTATAAAACACTCACCTTGATTTCAATTTAGTTCCAGCGTTTTATTTCGAATAAAATTAAACGAGCGTTTAATTTTACTCGAAATTTTCTCTAGCTCCAAACGATTCCAATCCAGCTCCATAGCATAGTGCTCGACAAAACGAAGCCAACGCAATTCGTTTCGTCCAAAACGGACCTCGTATGAAAAAGTTATACACGTTTAAAGTTTGTACAATTTTAATATAATCAATTTTACAATTTCTTTTATATTTTTTTATACCCAACTCAATCAGAGCCGTTGATTCTTGCCTTCAACAATCTGGACCGCACCTTCTTTCTCCCTCCAATTCACATTCTTCTCCCAGGTTAGAGACACAACATAGAACCCATCAAACGCGGCCTAGGGTTCCAAATCGCGGCCACCACGATCACTTTTGCATCGATCAACTAGCGCCACCTCGAAGCCCATCACCAGTGCCACCTACGCCGTGAGCAGCTCGAAGCTCGACCTCCCATCTCGCCTCGAAAAACGTGAAAAACATGTTGACTTTGTGGTCAATTTCCCGACGAACCGTTGACCCAATCACGATCATGACCGTTGGATTTGTAGATCTCGTCGAGATCTACAACTTTGTAGTTGAGAGTTTTTGCTAATTCTTCACGGATTTGGAGATAATTGAGGAGGAAGTTCGACAATTTCTGGCCTTCGAAAATGAAAGTGGCGGCTGGTCAAAAAGAGTTAGGGTTTGGAGCAAATGGAAGATGATGGGTCCTTTTATAGAAAATTGCAAAAACACTATTCACCGAAAAATTTTCGAACTCCAAACGAAGCGTGCCGGCAGGCGTTTCTAAGGTTTACCCCACGTTCCGGACACAATGGAATAGGTTTCAGAAGCTAATTCGATCGTATGTGCGAGTTACGGCAATAAACGATCGATTTGAAATTAAATCGGTTAATCAAATTTCTGTGCGTTTGGGCTCGCCCCGGACAAACGGTAAATCCGATTGACTCGAAATTTGAAACCTTACAATAATATGACATTACGGATCCGATGAAACTAGTTTCATCGAAATCCGAGACTATTTGAAAAATGGCTATTTTGAACTCGCCAAATTAATATTAAAACAATTTCGATGCGTTTCGAGCTGCCACAGTCAAACGAAAACTTCGATTGCTACGTAAATTGAAATCCGATAATAACTAACTATTACGGATCCAATGGAACTGGTTTCGTCCAATTCCGAGACTGTTCGAAAATTGGCTATTTTTCAGTCGCTAATTAAATATTAAAATATTCAATTTTCACAAATAAATTTTAAATTCAGTTTTAAAAGTTATATAACATCACTATAACTCCAATATGATAAAATAAAATTTTACAAATCATTTTTAATCATATTAAACCCGTTATTCAATTTATCCAATAAATCCCAATTTTAAAATCTTATTAGCTCTATTAAAATCCCCATATAACTTACATTCACTTTGAAAACCAATTTGAATCATATTAAATCAAATTTCAGTTATTCACTCTATTTTCATATATTAAGTTTCAATATCAAATTAATCATATCAAATTCGGAATTTAATTGTTCAAACATTTGTAATATTAAATTTAACAAATTTGATTATTCTTAAATTACTATCTTTTGAAATATTCAAAAGGAACTTATAAAATTTAACAAATTCAAATTATAGAACGACCATTTTCATTAAACAGTTATTCGATTCCCGTTATTCAATTATTCAATAAATTTCAAAAATTAAATTTAAACAATCTAATTGTTCAATATTTGACGGATTTCAATATTGGATTTTTAAATAAAAATTTCATTATCAGTCAATTTACTATATTACATCAAATGAACTCTACATTATTATTAATCAACAGTTAGAGATAATGCACTCAACTAATATATGAACTTTCATTTCAATTTCAATTGGTTCACAAATTCAATTCGACTAACTAAATGAATAGGTAACTTAAATAATTATCACCGTTAACCGTTAATTACTTATAAATTTATTATTTACAAACAAGCGTCACAATTACCTATTTAATACAAATTCGTTCAACTACCTTTGACTACATATCATTTCGATTGATTTGGGATTTCATTCAATTCATAAATAATTAACTTAGATAAAATCTTGTTGCTTTTCATTCTAGTTATTATTATTCCAAACGACTTATAATTTTTTTCTAACACTAAATCACGAAATCTTATTAAATTAGCTATTTTAATTATCGAAAATTTACGGGTCGTTACACTCTCCCCCACTCAAAAATTTTCGTCCCCGAAAAGGAAAAAGAAGGGAAAAGGAACTAAGTAAAGAATTCAGCATTTGATATATTTTATTAAAAATTATCCACTTATAAACAATGAAATTCCATTTATAAAGTCATAACTACGCTTCCACTAAGTTACTCCGAACGGTTTTCTAACTCTAAAAGTTAGTTATCAAAACAAGTTATAAAAAAAATTTAAAACTTGAAAATTTTTCTAACATCCGGATTTTACGGAAAAATTCGGCAGAGTCTCCTTTGCGCGGCTCCATCGGAAAAAAAATATAACAGTATATATATCACAAATATACATCTCATCCAGTGACGAGGCATCCCGCAGGGAAAAAAGTGTAAAAATACGATATGTAATCCGAGATGTGTACCTTATATATTGTTAGCGAGCATATACGGCTAATATAGCGCGAAAGCGAGCTCCAAATGCGAAGCAAGCGAAATCCGCACCTACTAAACACTCGATAACTAAGTTAAAACCATGCATATAAAGATAGATCGATATACTTAGCCTACACAACATATATATAACATATTTAGCTTCAAAACTGAGATTCCAATTTCAGGACAGCAAACAAATCTTAGTTTTAGGACACCTAAACGATAAAATTCGGCAACAGAATCTAAACAAAAGTTGTTGCATTCATTTCAGGCTTTCCGGAATGTCCAAAATCATCGAATTCAGACCATACGTTCAAAAATTATGGCCGTTTTACTTAGAGTATACGCCCCAGCCTGGGCAATGAATTTGCGCAGGTCAGCAACGTTCACCCACGCTTTCGACCTTCTAAACGGAATCAAAACACAAAATACTTAAAACAAAAGTTTAGATTAAGTTCTTAGCTTTCCAGAAAGTGCAAGATCATCAAAATCCGATAAACCAGTCAAAAGATATGGCAAAAATACTAAGGGTGTATACTACTGATTTTACTTATTTTTACACAGGACCGCGAGTAACATTCAAGTTTTAACCTAGTAGATGAAGGAATTTTCTCAAGTTATCTAAACAAAAGTTGTGCTATAGTTTCTATGCTTTTCGAAAAGTCCAAGATCGTCGAATTCCGTTCAGCCATTTAAAAGTTATGGTTGTTTTCGTTTCAGCATATATTGGACAATTTTGGATTTTTTTCAAAATTTGCTTTTATTATTTCAAAGTACAAACCATCAAACTTCAAATTTTCTAAAGAACAATCATAAACACAAAGTCATTTATTTTCTTATTCATCCATGCAATAGGTTTACATTCAATTTGTTTCCGATTTATTCAAGTTTGTTTCATTCACATTTTAAATTCAAGTCAATTTGCTTCAATTTAAATTGAATTCAATTATATTTAATTTCACTTTGCTTCAAATTTGAATTTAATTATTTTAAAATTTTATTCCGTTTATTCAATTCCATTAACACTAATGAATTCTACTTAATCAATTTTCATTCATCTAACAACCAATGCAATATCAAACATTAACATCCATCCAAAATCTACACTAAATCAATTATACATTTCCAAGTCAATTTTAATTTCATACACTTTCAAGTTTATTGACATTTAGTTATATTCAAATTTAATTAGTTTCCATTTACCAATTTATATTTCATTAATTTAAATTTATTCATTCACTTATATATATCATTCATTTTACAGCTTAAATTTCTTTTATATTTACAACTATCAAAAGATCTTCACATTTTATTATTCATTCTCACACTGGTATATTATTTCTCTACTTATCCTTATTAGCATTTTAAACCTTTTAAGTATTTGGTAAGTTATAGTTATGCAAATAGAATGTAGTTAAACAACATACACTTCTTTTCATTTAAAGTTGAATTTTCAATTAATTAATTCTTAAGTCATTACCTAAATTTCACTATAATTTAATTTCACATTTACATTCACATATAGTATTTCCATTTTATATTAACATAATTGTGAATCACCTTTAAATGTTAATTTAAATTCCAATTATTTACTAACAATTTTTATTTATATTTGCAAACCATTAATTAAATGCATATTTCATTATTCAAACCTATACTTGTATATTATCCAATTAACAATTCATAACATTTTTGAACTTCTTAAATATTTTGGTAAGTTATATCTATGCTATAGAATGAAATTTAATACTATGCGAGTTTTACAGTTTCAATTTTATTTTAAGTTCATAATTTCGTAATTCTAAGGATTTCTACTTCAATTGATATTTTCACTTAGCTCTTAGGTTCATTTCTCATTTCACAATTCAGAAGTTCCTTAATGATTCAAGTCTAAATTCATTTCAATCGTTTAAAAAAAATCATTAATTATTAAAGGACTTAAGAATTCCAATCCCGGTTTCATTTCAAATAAAGTTTTGAAATAATATGTACTTATATAATTTATATATCAAATCATACTATAGAGAATACAAAATAAAATAAAATTTGAATCAAAACAAGGTTTAGACAAGCTATTAAGTGGTCTCCCCACTCGGACTCTCGAAAATAAACGCTGATGATGCGTGCACTCATCACCGAAATCATTTTCTAGCGTCAAGAGAAGGGAATATAACACTTATCATTAAAAAAATCCTTTGAAAACAATTTCAACTCAATTATACTATCATATAATACTCATATTATATTTTTCAAATTTCTTGTAAGTCAATTTCAAACACCGGAATTTAAATTCCCAAATCCAAGTTAAAATTCATTTATATTCATTATCAATTGTGTTTACAAGATTTCATTTACCTAAATCCATTGTTATTTAATCAATTGTTGTAAATATTGACTGATCAAACAATAACGATAATAATCTAATATTATCATCTCCTAACAATCAATTCAATCAAAATGAATAAATATTCAAATAATTCTTTTATATAAAATATATTCCAAAACGATATTGTGCTGGTTTGTCATATTCGAGTGTTTAGAAATTCCTATCTGTAGGATCTAGATTAACCCTAGAGGGGGGGGGGGGGGTGAATAGGGTTATAGCAAATTTTCTCGAATTAAACACAGAAATATAATAGCAGAAATAAATATGCTGAAAAGTAAATCACACACAAAATTTACCCAGCTTCGGCAACCTCTGCCTACTGCTGCATTCCCAGATTTCTATTAGAATTAAACAGTATCACGCTTACAAACACTCTACCAGACTCGCAGACCCTTTTGCTCCCGCTCACAAACACTCTACTAGACTCGCACACCCTGCTCCCGCCTATAGAGTTTCGCTCACTCGCAAACACTGCTCCCGCCTATAGAGCTTTGCAAACTCGCACACCCTGCTCACTGAACTAATTCTAAATAGACAATCTGACACTACCTAATCCTTAGGTGGTGATTTACAAATTCTTCGACTCGAAAAGAAAAACAAACTTCAAAATTAAAACCGGAGCAAAAATTAAAATACAACTTGAATGCGTAATTTTTGCTCAAAATAAAAAACTAAAAAAAAACCCCTTTATAATTAAACCCTAAAAAATAACTTTAGCCCCTTTATAATTAACAAGGCCGGCCCCTTGTTTTTCATTAACCCGATCCACTGTTGTTTTCTTCTCCTGAGAATAA
This sequence comes from Allium cepa, assembly GCA_030765085.1. Lineage (NCBI taxonomy): Eukaryota > Viridiplantae > Streptophyta > Magnoliopsida > Asparagales > Amaryllidaceae > Allium > Allium cepa. The sequence continues at coordinate 72,451,656 of CM060940.1, read as the reverse complement.
TGTCGGCTGATTCTCTTTGCCACTAATTTAGGGCTTCTGTCTTCGATTCAAAATTGAGGCTTTCTGATGATCGGTGCTCTGACTTGCGTTGCTCTTGATCACGCTTGTTCTCTGATGATTTACGATTGTTGCTCGCTCGATCGAGTTGTTGATAATTTCGGTATGTAGTTTCTTTTGTTGCTCGTTTGATTGCTTGCTTCGATTGGACTCGATTTTAACTCAATAGCCGATGATGTAAATTGGGATTGCGATTGAAAGTTCGATTGTGAATTGAAGCACTTCCTGATGATGATACCTTCGGGTTGAATTTATATGAATTCACGACTTCATCACTTTCCTAATTTTCTAATGCCTGTTGCGCATGTCTTTCCTGATTTTTTTTTGACACCTTGATACACACGACTTTAACTTTTACACGTTCGATTCTTCTTGTATAAAAAAGCAGAAACTTTCCCTTTTTAATTTTGCTGACTATTTCAAAGATACGAATTTGATACTGTCATGAATTCGAATTCTCTGTACTGTTGAACTTTAGCATCCTATTTTCGAAAATTCTGACTTGACACTGCTTCGGCCATCTTGTGTTTGTCCCTGTCTTCATCTCTGGCCATCTTCACTAGTCTCCTTTTGAAAATTGCACCGTTGTTCACTGTTTACATCACTGGACTTGATATCATTGATCTGCATTTCTTTATTTCTTATGGCTCCACTGTTGCACTCGAGTGGTTTCAAACATGTGAGTTGTTGTTTGCTTTTGATGTAGCTGTTAGTCTGCATTTTTTTCGATTCACTGTGTCACTTGATCTATCGCACTGTTGCATACATGAGCTTGATACTGTTGGTGGACTATCTCCTTGAGTTGCAGTGAGCTCGACATTGTTGTTTACTTCACTTGTGGTCTTCATTTTTGATTCAGAACTTCTGTACTGGCTGTAGTTGAGTTGATACATTTGTCAGTTCTACATTTGTTTCACTTGGTATTGCTGCATCCATTGTAGCTTGCTACTGTATCATTGAGTAGCTGTCGTCTGCACTTTTAGTCGAACTTGTATTCAATTCAATGCTGAGTTGTTTCTTTAATATTGAGACCTGTAGTTGTATACTTGTGTACATGCTTTGTTTCTGTTGGTCGTGGCTTGGTATATGTGAACCCATTTGTGTTGCATTGCATTGATGATTTTGTATGCTTGTAACTTTGGTTTTATACTGCTTCACCATGTCACTTGAGGTCTTGCAGTTTGGTTTATTGATGCATTCATGTACACTGCATTCATGTTCAAAGACTACACTTGTTTTTGTACCCTTTGCATTCAGTTTATTGCATTGACATGTTGTAGCCGGTCTTTGTATTGCTTGGTGGCATTGTGCATCTCAACTTGTTCTTGTATTCACTGTCATATTTGGGCTTCACTGAATCTTTTATTGCATACTTGGGCTGCTGGACTTGTTGTACATTGCATAGTGCATTGCCTTGTTTGTTGAAAAGTTGTGCTTGCACACTTGCTATTGTTGGCTGCGCACATGAGTTGGCGAGGCAGTGCACACGTGTATGAATGTACACGTGTGTATTGCAGCCACTTATGATTACCTGTCCCTGTAATATCTATATGCACGACTTTGTGATGCATTCAAGTGTAAATTATGACGAACAACCCAAATAACTGAGGCAAATCATATTTTCAAAAATCGTATTTCATTTTATATTGCAAAAATATTTCTTTTTCAATTTTACTGCGTTAGTGAATATTTTTGCAGATTTCTCAGATGCTGGATTCAAACTGGAATGCAGTTGAAGACAAAATACGAGTGTGAGTGATATGTAGTGAGGTTATCAATGTAAAAATATTTGTGATGTAATCGTGATGTAATCAAAAATGTATATGTATAGTGAGAGCATGAATTTGTACTATTCAAGATTGTAATAAATATTTGTTTGAATAAAATTTCTGTTTGAATTTAAAATCTGTGTAACTTGTTCTGTTTGAATTCAAATTCAAATTCTGTGTAATTTATTTTATTCAACAAATATTTATTTAATCTATGAAAAAACAAAATAGTACATTACCAAATACATTTAAATGAATATATATGTTTATTATCATCAAACAAAAACATATAAGCGCATATTCAACAATCTCCCCCTTTTGATGATAACAAACATATATTTTATTCAACAAATATTTATTTAATCTATGAAAAAACAAATAGTACATTACCAAATACATTTAAATGAATATATATGTTTATTATCATCAAACAAAAACATATAAGCGCATATTCAACAATCTCCCCCTTTTGATGATAACAAACATATATTTAAGATTTTGTACATGAGTTAAATGTATTTGATCACTGATATACTTTAATTGCTCCCCCTATTTAAATGCTTCATCTCTACATGATGCTCCCCCTACATATATGCATACAAATAGAAATATATTCAAATGAGGCTAGATGCATATGGGAAAATTATTTGACCTTTTCTTGATTCTATTTGGCAAAATCTTAACTTTTCTCTCCCCCTTTTGTTATCAGCAAAAGAATAACAGTGTTAGAGAAAAATAGAGATTAAGTGATCAATATTAATCCAACATTAAACTCAAATTGAATATAAATAGTAAACTTCAATAAGAATCAAACAAAAACCATAACTACCCTTGTTAGGCGCATATTCCACTTTTAGAAATGATGGATATGATGTTCATATAAAATCATACAGTTGAATCTTCTTGTGGTACATTTATATCAGGAATTTGAATATCTACTAATCATGCATAACCGTTAGGACTTTTAAATGAGATTAGTAGTATTCGAATTTAATTTAAAAACGAATTCAAGTATCTTCTAACCACGCATGACCGTGAGGACTTTTAAATGGGATTAGAATCAACTTGTCTATTTAAGCAATTAATTTTGATATGCGTTCCATACATGCATAACCGTAAGGACTTTTAAATGAGCATGGAAGCACATAATCAAAAATCCAAGTAATTCACCCATGCATAACCGTGAGGACTTTTAAATGAGAGTGAATACTTTGGATATTTATTTATTTAAAAAAAATATGACATGAAAAACAAATGATTCCTGATTATAGTACCACATATCGACAAACTATATTGAATGTTTGATAAACCATGGTCGATAGAAATAATGATAGATATAGAAAAGGTCATGGAATCTTTACCCAACAAAAAGTTTTATAATTTTTGTTTTAATTCCTAAAGAAATTTTCAAAATATACTCTCTTGAGTAATGTATGTTAAATATCAACGCTTATCTATTTTTCAATCACTATTTATCTTTTTGATAATTAGTAGGGAGTCGGATTAGTCAAAATTTGTCATTTAAAATCAAATAAAAATTACTAATCTGAAAATATGGTCAAACAATTATTTTCTCGAAGGGATTATATAAGAAAATAATTTCTGCTATTTGAAAATTATTTAAAGTGAACAATATGCAGAAATTCTCTTTGAAAAATGATGCAGCAAATGAATGTTTCACAATAAATCACGTTCAACTCGTAAGTTTTCTATCAACTAGATTACCAGTTTGAACTGCATCTGAATTTCTTTTTCAATCCAAAATATCACTAACTGGATTTGGTAAACCAGACATGAAGTGTGCATCAAAAATTTAAATGACATTCTTTGGATTTTGAATTGAAGCCATGTTCACACTCAAACAAATATCATGGTGTTAATTTCAGAAACCATAGGATAAACAATTATATTCATGAGTAATCAACAGTCAGTCAACATCATAATTATTTCAAAAACAATTTCTTGAAGTTTCAACAATTTCTTAAAATCCTTGTTAACAGCTTTCACATGAAATTTGAAATCGTGCAAATTTACAAGCAGTGACCAAAATGTCAAAACAAATATATCTACGTGTAGCATGAGTAATCAAGGATCAATAAAATATCATCATTTGACCGAACAAATTTATATGGATTAGTTCAAAGTTGAAAATCTGATTGGTCATCATTTAAGTACAAATCAAGGTCATAAATAAGAACAAGTCAAAAGAAAAATCATATCAATAAGTCAGAATTAAAGACATCATCACATCATTATCACAATTTTGGCTGATTTAATTCAGAATATGGTGCAGATTATACCTTCACCTGTTTTACCTTTACGATAATTTCTCGTGATTGCCCATTGTAATTCTGTCACCTTTATACTAGGCTAAGGAACTTTGCTTTGTTGCCCGTTGTGTTTCTGGAACAGCTATAATCCAGAGAACACCGTTGTTGTTCCTTAGCCTGCCACCACACCTACACGATGAAAGATTTTTGTGACCTATTTCTAGGTCCATGATTGTTAGTGGCAGAAACATTATGAATAAACAAACCCTTTGGAACCCAAACTTGTTTAGTCCTTTTATTCTTGTTCCAATAGACATGAAATTTGTTTGTAGAATTCTTAGGAACCCAAACTTGTATAAATTTTGTGTTCTTGTTCCTATGACTACAATTTTCAACACGATGTCCAATTATTTCACATCTATCAAAGACACTTTTCTCTTTTGCATTATCCTCAGCTTGTGTTTTCCCAAAACCAAGTCCTTTTCTGTTGTTAGCAAAAATTTGATTTTCCAATAGCATGTTGAAAGATTTTTCGCCTCTTGAAAAGTTATTCAAAGATTTCTCAAGATTTTGGACTTTGGTTTTTAGTGTTGTGTTTTCAGTGACAAGTGAGGTGCATCGATTTATAAAATCCTTTTTCCTAGTGTCAATGATTTCCTTAAGACTCAAGTTTTCTTTTTCAAGATTCTCAGAGTTATTCTTAAGTCTTGTCAATTCTGAATCTAAAACTTTACATCTTTTACATTCTAGGTTTTGAATATTTTCAAGTTCAGTTTCTAACCTAAAATTTTTACGAGCAAGTTCTCTCCTATCAGTTTTCAGTTTTTCAATTTTAGATTCAAGAGCATCAACTACTTTAGTAAGATCAGAACACATAAAAACAAGTTCTTTATAAGAAAACTCACCTGCCTCACTGGATTCGTCGGAGGTTGCTTCTGATTCTGATTTTGCCATGCAACACAAGTTAGCCTCCTCTGAGCTGCTATCCGAAGCTTCCTCTCCTTCTTCATCATCCCAAGTCGCTGCAAATACCTTCTTCGCCTTTTTCTTTCCTTTGTTGTTTTTGAGAAGTGGGCATTTTGGTTTGATGTGGCCAGGCTTGTTGCAGTTATAACACGTCAGTTCATTATCGGAATTTTCGGATTGCCCTTTGTTTTCTTCTTGCGTGGCTTGAATCTAGACCATCTTCTAAGATTATTGACAGCCATTGCAAGCTCTTCAATTGGATCTTCTTCATCGCTTTCTTCTTTGCTCTTTAAGGCAATCGTCTTCTTCTTTGGTTCAGAGTTGTTGCGTTCTTCCTTTGCTTTTAACTCAAGCTCATATGTCATCAAGTTTCCAATCAACTCCTCCATGCTTAGCTTACTCAGATCTTTCGATTCTTGGATTGCCGTGACTTTTGCCTCAAAGTTCATTGGTAAGACTCGTAGTATCTTCCGCACAAGCTCTACCTCAGTGAATACCTTCCCAAGTGCTCTAGCGTTGTATACCAAAGTTGAAAAGCGTCCAAACATGTCCTTTATGATCTCGCCTTTGTCCATCACAAAGTTTTTGTATTCATTGCTGAATAGGGCTAGACGAGACTCCTTGACTTGAGAAGTTCCTTCGTGTGTCACCTCCAAAGTGTGCCAAATTTCCTGTGCTGTTGTACAATGAGAAATTCTATTAAATTCATTTTTATCAAGAGCACATATCAAAGCATTCATGGCTTTAGCATTTGTCGTTTTCAATCTCTTATCGTTAGCATCCCACCTATCCTTAGGTTTAGGAATCTCAGTATCACCAACGATTATAGTGGGAGGTTTATAGCCAGTTTCAATAATATCCCAAATATCATAATCAACGGAACTAAGATAAATACTCATCCTAACTTTCCAATAAGCATAATCGTTCCCGTTAAACATGGGTGGCCTAACGATAGATTGCCCCTCAGAAAAAGCATTATTTGACGGATTCATGACTCTAGAGTTAAATAAAAATACCAGGCTCTGATACCACTTGTAGGATCTAGATTAACCCTAGAGGGGGGGGGGGTGAATAGGGTTATAGCAAATTTTCTCGAATTAAACACAGAAATATAATAGCAGAAATAAATATGCTGAAAAGTAAATCACACACAAAATTTACCCAGCTTCGGCAACCCCTGCCTACTGCTGCATTCCCAGATTTCTATTAGAATTAAACAGTATCACGCTTACAAACACTCTACCAGACTCGCAGACCCTTTTGCTCCCGCTCACAAACACTCTACTAGACTCGCACACCCTGCTCCCGCCTATAGAGTTTCGCTCACTCGCAAACACTGCTCCCGCCTATAGAGCTTTGGAAACTCGCACACCCTGCTCACTGAACTAATTCTAAATAGACAATCTGACACTACCTAATCCCTAGGTGGTGATTTACAAATTCTTCGACTCGAAAAGAAAAACAAACTTCAAAATTAAAACCGGAGCAAAAATTAAAATACAACTTGAATGCGTAATTTTTTCTCAAAATAAAAATCTAAAAAAAAAAACCCTTTATAATTAAACCCTAAAAAATAACTTTAGCCCCTTTATAATTAACAAGGCCGGCCCCTTGTTTTTCATTAACCCGATCCACTGTTGTTTTCTTCTCCTGAGAATAATGTCGGCTGATTCTCTTTGCCACTAATTTAGGGCTTCTGTCTTCGATTCAAAATTGAGGCTTTCTGATGATCGGTGCTCTGACTTGCGTTGCTCTTGATCACGCTTGTTCTGTGATGATTTACGATTGTTGCTCGCTCGATCGAGTTGTTGATAGTTTCGGTATGTAGTTTCTTTTGTTGCTCGTTTGATTGCTTGCTTCGATTGGACTCGATTTTAACTCAATAGCCGATGATGTAAATTGGGATTGCGATTGAAAGTTCGATTGTGAATTGAAGCACTTCCTGATGATGATACCTTCGGGTTGAATTTATATGAATTCACGACTTCATCACTTTCCTAATTTTCTAATGCCTGTTGCGCACGTCTTTCCTGATTTTTTTTGACACCTTGATACACACGACTTTAACTTTTACACGTTCGATTCTTCTTGTATAAAAAAGCAGAAACTTTCCCTTTTTAATTTTGCTGACTATTTCAAAGATACGAATTTGATACTGTCATGAATTCGAATTCTCTGTACTGTTGAACTTTAGCATCCTATTTTCGAAAATTCTGACTTGACACTGCTTCGGCCATCTTGTGTTTGTCCCTGTCTTCATCTCTGGCCATCTTCACTAGTCTCCTTTTGAACATTGCACCGTTGTTCACTGTTTACATCACTGGACTTGATATCATTGATCTGCATTTCTTTATTTCTTATGGCTCCACTGTTGCACTCGAGTGGTTTCAAACATGTGAGTTGTTGTTTGCTTTTGATGTAGCTGTTAGTCTGCATTTTTTTCGATTCACTGTGTCACTTGATCTATCGCACTGTTGCATACATGAGCTTGATACTGTTGGTGGACTATCTCCTTGAGTTGCAGTGAGCTCGACATTATTGTTTACTTCACTTGTGGTCTTCATTTTTGATTCAGAACTTCTGTACTGGCTGTAGTTGAGTTGATACATTTGTCAGTTCTACATTTGTTTCACTTGGTATTGCTGCATCCATTGTAGCTTGCTACTGTATCATTGAGTAGCTGTCGTCTGCACTTTTAGTCGAACTTGTATTCAATTCAATGCTGAGTTGTTTCTTAATATTGAGACCTGTAGTTGTATACTTGTGTACATGCTTTGTTTCTGTTGGTCGTGGCTTGGTATATGTGAACCCATTTGTGTTGCATTGCATTGATGATTTTGTATGCTTGTAACTTTGGTTTTATACTGCTTCACCATGTCACTTGAGGTCTTGCAGTTTGGTTTATTGATGCATTCATGTACACTGCATTCATGTTCAAAGACTGCTACTTGTTTTTGTACCCTTTGCATTCAGTTTATTGCATTGACATGTTGTAGCTGGTCTTTGTATTGCTTGGTGGCATTGTGCATCTCAACTTGTTCTTGTATTCACTGTCATATTTGGGCTTCACTGAATCTTTTATTGCATACTTGGGCTGCTGGACTTGTTGTACATTGCATAGTGCATTGCCTTGTTTGTTGAAAAGTTGTGCTTGCACACTTGCTATTGTTGGCTGCGCACATGAGTTGGCGAGGCAGTGCACATGTGTATGAATGTACACATGTGTATTGCAGCCACTTATGATTACCTGTCCCTGTAATATCTATATGCACGACTTTGTGATGCATTCAAGTGTAAATTATGACGAACAACCCAAATAACTGAGGCAAATTATATTTTCAAAAATCGTATTTCATTTTATATTGCAAAAATATTTCTTTTTCAATTTTACCGCGTTAGTGAATATTTTTGCAGATTTCTCAGATGCTGGATTCAAACTGGAACGCAGTTGAAGACAAAATACGAGTGTGAGTGATATGTAGTGAGGTTATCAATGTAAAAATGTTTGTGATGTAATCGTGATGTAATCAAAAATGTATATGTATAGTGAGAGCATGAATTTGTACTATTCAAGATTGTAATAAATATTTGTTTGAATAAAATTTCTGTTTAAATTTAAAATCTGTGTAACTTGTTCTGTTTGAATTCAAATTCAAATTCTGTGTAATTTATTTTATTCAACAAATACTTATTTAATCTATGAAAAAACAAAATAGTACATTACCAAATACATTTAAATGAATATATATGTTTATTATCATCAAACAAAAACATATAAGCGCATATTCAACACTATTGACGCCTTGGCGTCCCAAGTATCGACCAGAATTCATAAATACTCAACGGAACAAAGTTAACACAATATAAAACCATTTTATATCAAATAACAAGTACGCTCTCTCATATACACTCAACTCATTCATATAGTTTACCTCTATTTCAATGAGTTATTTCCCACTAGAGCCAAGGTTTATCGCTAAACCAAAGCTCTGATACCAACTGTAACGACCCGCCTTTTTGGAGAGTTTAAACCGACGATCAAATACATATGCCGGTTCCAAACCATTCAAAATGGCAGATGGTTATTGGGGTAATTAAGAAAAGAAAAGAAAGAGAAATAAAGGAAAAGAAACAACACAGAATCTCGCAGCGGAACGATAAAATATAATAGTCTAACAAACAGTTCATGAAGTTGTTTACTATACTTTGACAATTATTTATACAACATTTATCAGAGTTATACATATACAACAGAACAATTAAAATAATGCAGCAGATAGCATGATGCAAGGGTAATAATAGTAATTGTATACCAAATCTTCGTCTTCATCCTCCAGAATAGATCTTCAAAAATCTGAAAAACTCAGGACTGACCCGAGCGTAATGAAAAGACAAAACACTCGAGTCAGGACTACAATATCCTTATGAAAGTTAAATCAATCGTAAATAAATATGAGTATAACGGCGTCAGAGATGTTTACGGGGTTTGACATCTCATATCCAGTGTCAACGTGTGTGCAATAACTCAAGAGATGTTACGGGATTTTCCATCTCCTAAGGATCCGTTAAACTATCTACTATGTAGTAATATACGCTAAGTAGATAATGTCTATCAGTAATATAAAGTATCAAAATAGCGTTAAGGCGTTACCATAATCCCCCTTAACACATTTTATATTCCCAAAAGCATATACAAGACCGTAGTTTCCCCAAAACCGAAAGTCACCAGAGGGCATCCATATACTCAAGATACAAATCAAAACGTAGTGGTCGCGAATAGGATAATTAGTATGACAAGGTACATGAGGCGATACCAACTAGGATACTAGTAGTTACGTGATCCGGACTGATGTTGGGCTTAGCCAGCAGCCACCCCAACACCGCGAAACAACACTCCCAAATCAAGGGGTGCACCCAAATCGCATCACAAATGTAATAGAAATGGTATCGAAGAAGCGGGTCCGCTAGAGGTGGCGAACCTCAATGGCCCGGCGCGGCTCCTGTTTTAGTCATGTCAGGGGTCATCCAATAATCGTTCTCTTTCTTCCGTCAACGCGTTCACCAAACCATCACTTCATTCTGGATCAACACTCCACGTATAATAGTTATTAAAGTGGTTTTCGGTATCGACAGAGAGTATGTCCATATCCGATCTCGGTCTCTTTAATAACTACGTATTATTACACCGTTGGCTCTTTTACATTTCAAATCAATTCATAATTGATATCAAAATATCATGTTCGCTTCAAAAATCAAATTCATTTCAAATATCGACATAGCCATTCAAAATTTAAGGTTCCTTTTTAAAAATCATTTTTCGTCTCAATATCTCATTTCGATTTCAAAATCATTCCGAATTTCAATTTAAGTTGCAACTTCATTTAACCCAATTCGTATTTAAATTCAAGATTTAAACATAAACATTTCACCTTATTAACCAGTTTGAATTTTTTTTTTAGAAAATAGTTTTAAGTAGTTTAAATAATTAAAATAGTTAAAAATACTTAAAATCTTTAAAATAGATTTAAAATAGATAAATTAGTTTAAAATAATTTAAATTGGGTTAAGTAGATTAAAAATAGATTAAAATAGTTTAAGTATTCAAAATGGTTTATATAACAGAGAAATTTGGAAAACAAATTAAAACAGCTTCAAAACCAATCCATTTCAATTATAACTTCCCAATTCAAATAAATTTCAATTTCCAATTTACCGATTCAATTTCGATTTCAATTCAAATCAATGTCAACTTTGACTTCAAATTTATTCAATTTTACATTCACCTTCAACTTATTCAATTCCAATGTATATCGATTTTTAGCTTGATTTTTTCAAAATATCAATTTTTAACACTTAACAAAATTTTCCTTCAATATTCAAATTTAAATCCAAATTCCAAATATGATTCAATTCCAAACTCGATTTCAAAATATCATTTTTTTTATATCACTTTTACTTAGTAATATTCAAAGCTCGAATTAGGGTTAAATCTCTAAACCAATCAATTTTCGACCTTCAATCATATCCAATTTCAAATTTCAAAGTCTCAACTTAATTATTTAACAAAATTCCTTTAACCAAAATTTATTTCAACATTCCAAACTCAATTTTTCGATAAATTCGATTTCTATAAATTGATTTCTATTTATACTTTTAAATCAAAATATTTAAACAAATTTCAAATCGACGATTTCAAAATTTATTAATTTAGCCAATTCGGTGTCCGTATATAATTTTCTATCCTATGGCCAAGTAGTTATTTATTTCAATTTAAATGTCAGGGATGAGCATATATTACTTAAATTAAATCACAGTATCATATGTATGCATAACAGGATATATATAAGCAAATAAACATCCAAACATTCAATTATCAACCAATAGCATCCATCAAAATACATCATCCAATAACCAATACAATCCATGGCAGTTTCATAGTTATCAATGTCAGGTAATTTAATCGCAATTCAATTTCAATTTCAATTTAAATTTAATTGTCAATTTAATTTCAACGGTTAATTCAAATGACAATCTATATGACAATTAAATTTTTATCAAACAACGACAAATAAAATCATAACACTTCATAATGTCAAATTTAACTAGCATAAAGATATTTAGTACGTTGTGAGCGTTATAAAACACTCACCTTGATTTCAATGTAGTTCCAGCGTTTTATTTCGAATAAAATTAAACGGGCGTTTAATTTTACTCGAAATTTTCTCTAGCTCCAAACGATTCCAATCTAGCTCCATAGCGTAGTGCTCGAAAAAACGAAGCCAACGCAATTCGTTTCGTCCAAAACGGACCTCGTATGAAAAAGTTATACACGTTTAAAGTTTGTACAATTTTAATATAATCAATTTTACAATTTCTTTTATATTTTTTTATACCCAACTCAATCAGAGCCGTTGATTCTTGCCTTCAACAATCTGGACCGCACCTTCTTTCTCCCTCCAATTCACATTCTTCTCCCAGGTTAGAGATGCAACATAGAACCCATCAAACGCGGCCTAGGGTTCCAAATCGCGGCCACCACGATCACTTTTGCATCGATCAACTAGTGCCACCTCGAAGCCCATCACCAGTGCCACCTACGCCGTGAGCAGCTCGAAGCTCGACCTCCCATCTCGCCTCAAAAAACGTGAAAAACGTGTTGACTTTGTGGTCAATTTTCCGACGATCCGTTGACCCAATCACGATCATGACCGTTGGATTTGTAGATCTCGTCGAGATCTACAACTTTGTAGTTGAGAGTTTTTGCTAATTCTTCACGGATTTGGAGATAATAGAGGAGGAAGTTTGACAATTTCTGGCCTTCGATAATGAAAGTGGCGGCTGGTCAAAAAGAGTTAGGGTTTGGAGCAAATGGAAGAGGATGTGTCCGTTTATAGAAAATTGCAAAAACACTATTCACCGAAAATTTTTCAAACTACAAACGAAGCGTGCCGGCAGGCGTTTCTAAGGTTTGCCCCACGTTCCGGACACAATGGAATAGGTTTCGGAAGCTAATTCGATCGTATGTGCGAGTTACGGCAATAAACGATCGATTTGAAATTAAATCGGTTAATCAAATTTCTGTATGTTTGGGATCGCCCCGGACAAACGGTAAATCCGATTGACTCGAAATTTGAAACCTTATAATAATATGACATTACGGATCCGATGAAACTAGTTTCATCGAAATCCGAGACTGTTTGAAAAATGGCTATTTTGAACTCGCCAAATTAATATTAAAACAATTTCGATGCGTTTCGAGCTGCCACAGTCAAACGACAACTCCGATTACTACGAAAATTGAAATCCGATAATAACTAACTATTACGGATCTAATGGAACTGGTTTCGTCCAATTCCGAGACTGTTCGAAAATTGGCTATTTTTCAGTCGCTAATTAAATATTAAAATATTCAATTTTCACAAATAAATTTTAAATCCAGTTTTAAAAGTGCTATAACATCACTATAACTCCAATATGATAAAATAAAATTTTACAAATCATTTTTAATCATATTAAACCCGTTATTCAATTTATCCAATAAATCCCAATTTTAAAATCTTATTAGCTCTATTAAAATCCCCATATAACTTACATTCACTTTGAAAACCAATTTGAATCATATTAAATCAAATTTCAGTTATTCACTCTATTTTCATATATTGAATTTCAATATCAAATTAATCATATCAAATTCAGAATTTAATTGTTCAAACATTTGTAATATTAAATTTAACAAATTTGATTATTCTTAAATCACTATCTTTTGAAATATTCAAAAGGAACTTATAAAATTTAACAAATTCAAATTATAGAACAACCATTTTCATTAAACAGTTATTCGATTCTCGTTATTCAATAAATTTCAAATATTAAATTTAAACAATTTAATTGTTCAATATTTGACGGATTTCAATATTGGATTTTTACATAAAAATTTCATTATCAGTCAATTTACTATATTACATCAAATGAACTCTACATTATTATTAATCAACAGTTAGAGATAATGCACTCAACTAATATATGAACTTTCATTTCAATTTCAATTGGTTCACAAATTCAATTCGACTAACTAAATGAATAGGTAACTTAAATAATTATCACCGTTAACCTTTAGTTACTTATAAATTTATTATTTACAAACAAGCGTCACAATTACCTATTTAATACAAATTCGTTCAACTACCTTTGACTACATATCATTTCGATTGATTTGGGATTTCATTCAATTCATAAATAATTAACTTAGATAAAATCTTGTTGCTTTTCATTCTAGTTATTATTATTCCAAACGACTTACAATTTTTTTCTAACACTAAATCACGAAATCTTATTAAATAAGCTATTTTAATTATCGAAAATTTACGGATCGTTACAAAAGGAATGTCCGATAGTATAGGAAGCAGAGCATTCCCATATAAGGTGATGAAGAGAATAACGGCTGGAATTCAGATAATAATAGAATTGTGAATTCTGATAGATGAGATATTTAAAGGAGTAATAGAGTGAGATAGAAGTTATCTTTGTCTACTCCATCTAGTTTTCTATCATATAAAGTTATAAAAGGCATCTTTGACCATTGATTAAATTTAAATGATGATTGATAAATAAGTTAGATGTTCTTGTATAAGGAGGAACATTTATGTAAAGATGGGAATTTTTTATGTTTTTCCTAATTTGAACACAAAAGTTATTTGAATAATAATAATATTGGATTTGGTAAACAAAAGTATTGCAAGAGATTTTAAGTAAAGTTACAAGATATATTTCATCAAATAACAGCATATTTTGAGTGATAAGATAATAAATATTATTATATGCTTTAGAAGGAAATAATTTTTTTTTTCGAAATGATAATTGTGGAAAATTTACTATTTTGTAGATGATAATTCTTGTGGCTAGAAAACTCTTTGAAACAAAAATGTTCTAACATATAGTTTGGAAAGATAATTAAGTTTTGATCTTTCATGGAAAGAAAAAAAATCCTATTTTCAAAAAGGAGTAAAACCTTATTTTAGTAAGCCATTGAAAGGAAAGTTTTCTCATAAGTTCCTTTTTGAAAAACGAAGAAAATTTTGAATGCCATAATTGGAAAGTATAGATTTTAGGGAAAAAAGTTTTGATAAGGAAAGTTTTAAAAATAGAGATTATTTTATTCCTATTTGGGAACAAAGGAAATTTGAATCTTTGATAAAGGTTTTTATTAATGTTTAATTTTCAAAGATAGAGGTATTGAATTGTTACTTCATGTTTTAAGTATTGCAAGAAATAAAGTAATAAATGCTTATTTTAAAATAAATTATTTATATGAAGATATTTTATTTTGTGTGCGAAAGTAATGATTTTGTAAAATTTTATGGAGTGGGTACGGATCATGCCCAGGTAGGATAGACTAAGTTTTTTTAAAGATATGAGTAAAATAGAAATAGAATGTACAATCCCAAACCTTTATTTGAAAAAGTTGGTAAAGTGTAAAGATATTCCAGATTTATAATTGGGTTGTGAATTATGTTTCCATAAAATATGAATATCTATATTTTAATTTTGGAGCAATTTCCGTTTAATTTTTATAAAATCATCAGTAATCGCACGTTGAGCTAGATACATACACTCATCTATCCATATAAACAAGAAATAAAATAAAATTATTTACTTTACTTTTGGGAAATAAAATTTATTTATGACATCATTAATAATGGCATCATATTTAATAATTGATTTATTAATTTAAATTGAGATTTAATAATTTAATAAGTATTATAATTGTAGAAATAATTATTTTTAAATGATAATAATTCGTTTTAATCAGTTATGAACTAATAATAAATCATTTATAATAGTTTCATAAAGATATATACTTGATTTAAATAATAAGAAATTTTGATATCGCTTTATCGATATAACAACACATTTTGTAAATAATTGTTTAATATTAACTTATACTGTTTTGTAAATCAGATATGATCATTTTAATTAGTTAAAAATGATAAGAAATTAGTTTTTAAATTTTGTTTACATTTATATGTAAATTAATTTATAAGTGAAAATGTGACCGAGAATCGACTTCTCGATTTTCGACGGTTTAACGGACGGAAGTTGTTCAAAGTTGTTGCAACCTTGTTTATATGTTTTGTGCACATATATAACATACACATGAAATCCTAACATACACATAAACAGATATATACATACAAATATACATATAGACTTATATATATATATATACCACAAAAGATCTAAGATATTTTTACATAAACTTCATTCTTAAGCAAACCAAATTAAAACTCTTGCACACATCAACTCACACACATGGAGGCACATAGGGGGTGGCATTAACATGCACATTGAGGTGACGGGGGTGTGGGAAAGGGCATTTTGGTCCATGCACATTTGGATATTTATTTCCATAAATTTTCCTATAAATACTCATCCATTCTTTCATAATTTTAACACTATTATTCATCTTCTTCTTGCTCCTCATCAAGCAATTTTAATGGCTTCTCTACTTAGGGAAATTACGAAGAAAAAATAGCAAAAGAAAATAAATTTATATAAGTATATATACATTACCAATCCACTTCAAAACCAAAGAAAAGCACTCATTCCTCCACTCAAAACATGGAACCCACCTCCTACCACCAAGGTTGAGCACATTTCCACTTATAAGTTAGACCGAGCCCATCCAAAGGCCCAAGGCTCGATTCCATAAGCTTTGATTCGATCATAGCAAAGTTATAGCGAATTTTCGCAAAGTCAGGAAACAACGAAGGTAGGACACTCTATTTATATTACGATATATTGGATGATATATATGTTCGTTATGCTTGGTTGTGATGATTGTAAACCATGTTTGGATATGATAATGTACTTGTTTGGATGTGTAAATGATTCACGTTCAATACACATCGAATATCATGTAGGAAATCGCTTTCCTTTAATAAACGAAATGTTATATATAAGGTTGTTAAACCTCTTTAAAATGGTTTTAAATGTTTTACAAACACTAAAACTCAGTTTGGTGAAGTTTGGACAAGTTATGAAAGTTGAGTTAAAAATAGGCAGGCCGCATAATGGTAGTTTGCGTTTCGTGCGGTAAAAAGTTAAATCCACTTATACAATGGATTCAGAGTTAGAGTTCTTTATAATAAAAAAATTTCAAACTCATATAAGCATAGTTTTTAGACAAAAGAAAATTATCAATATTTTTTAAGTAGATTTTGAAATATGAGCAAAACAAGTTTTCAAAACAGTCGCGGTTTGGCAGTTCGGGAACCAAAACGGTAAATCCTTTAATAATGATATTTTTAATTCTTTAAAAATACAAAATAAATTTCATAAATATTCTAAAAACTTAAAAGAGATATGAGTTATAAAATGGATTTCTAAATGAAAGAAAAGTTGTTTTGGTCAAATAAGCCTTAAAAAGCACTATCCGTAGCACTAGCACTATCCGCAGCAGTTTTTAGTAACTTTTGAAATATGGATTTACACTTAAGTATTCTTTCCCAAATCTTTTACAAATAATTTCAAATAAATAATTAAGTATTTTAAATATGATTTGAAGGTTTTATAATTTATTTTAAAGAGTTTAAGTAAATGATTTACAGAAAATCTATAAGAATTAAGTGATTTAATCTCGACTCTAAAAGTGGATGAGTAGACTGATTTTTTCTATTCATGAGATGCAGATGTGAGGTGGTTAAATTAAGGAGATGTTTAGGAGCAACCTATGCCCTGGCTTACCTAGCCTCTTTCTGGATGAGGAATAAATAAGGTCAAAATGTCAGAAATGAGGCAAGTATAAAAGATTCAAATTTAATTTAATACAAGTTGGATTGTATAGAAATAATCTTCCTATACTTGGTATTAAATTTCGAGGAGGTAACCAATATTATCCGTATGAATTCAAAATTTGATTTCACCGTTATCCGACGGATACAAAAGGTTGAATACGGAAATTGAAGTTGTGTAGAATTAGTATAATTTATATCGATCCTTTTTACTCAATACGGTTTTGCAATATGATTTATGAGAGATGATTTTGATTTGGTATTTTCAAAGTTAATGAGAGGTTTAATGATTCTGTATATACTAGAAAAGAATTTGATTTATAGATTTATATCTCTAAAAGAGATAATTTTTTTTGGTAAAAGATATTGATAAGTGAAATAATAATCACCCTCAAACTTAACATCTTTTATCGATGATTGGTTCGAAGGAACGGGGGTCGGATTTGGGTGATCCCTATTCGAAAACCACTTCAACTGAATTTACGTGTTTGAAGGTGAAGAGATGGAATGATAATAAATGGAATAAAGGGCTATTTGTCATTGACCATTGGGGAAAGTTTCCCATATCATGCATATATGGTAGTAGTATCTTCATTTGATCTTTGATGCAAGGGCTACTCGCTACTAATCCTAGGAGTAATTCCCGCCAGGATGTGGTAAGAGAGTTTCTTCAGTTTTCCATGTTCCAGGACAACTTATATGGATGAATGTTTGGCATTGCATTTCTAAAAATACACATACATTGATTTTTACAAATGTACATCTATTTGATGGTGTAGGAGGTAAATCTTCTATAGTTAACACCCTTCTCTGAGACATACGAGCTCAGAGATTGTACATTTGTGGAAATTAATAGTGTGTGATGGAATTGGCAATGTGGCATTCAAGTGAATTATATGCTATGAGAAAGGTGATCGTTACCTTGAGTCTCATCACTTCGGAGTGGCAAAAACAGGATAGATGTGGTACGGCTATATGAGCCTCACCCATTAGGATATGGTCATCAACTTTTTAGACTACCCTCTATATATCTGGTATGATACGTATGCTATGAGCGCTCTTAGATTGGTCGGAAACGACCGAGGTGATGTCATATTCGGTACTATCTACGGTAATGGTAGGTCAGTTCTGTGTTGGTAAAGAACCATCCGATAGTGCCTTGATGCATTTTTCTAGAGATGTACTATCAGAAGGTAGTCCCATACCTTGTCATTGTATGGAATCCATTCTCTAAAACGAGCCTTTATAGTTTTAGTTGTAGAACCTAGAATGCTAGAATTTAGTATAGTAACAATTTCAGCTAAGATTGTATATATTTATTCGAAAGGATTTCCAAAGAATGCCATTAAAGATAACATCCCTTGTTTTGCATAGCAAATGTTTTGGTTATCATAAAGTAAAAACATGTTCCATGTTTATGAGCGGCGTGGTCTTATAAGATACTCTTTGTTTTCCAATACCCGTATTTTGAGTTTCTCACACCAGTCTCATGACTGATCCAGAGTTTATTTTCTTTTTCCTTAAATCTAGGTGCCCTATTTTTTTGGGCAGCCAAGTACTTAGGTTTAACTTAGAGCATTGTGATGGAGCTTGAAGTCTGGAGCTGAAGATCAACCTGTTGAAAGTTCTCCATTTCATTTCTACTGCATTTGTTTACTTATTGTCTTTAACATTTATAAGGATAGAGATTTATAACTATCTAGGCTGATTTATAGGATAGACTCTGATAAATGTATTTAAAATTTCCACTGTAAAGATATATATATATATATATTGAGATAATATATATTATTACATTCATTTAAGATTCTATTTGGTCTTTATTTTCATTTTACTCATTATTATCCATCCTTCTAGCACTTGGTTTTATGGCACATGAATACCGAGGATGTATTAGTGTCAAATAGTGAGGGTCGAAAGGGCAAGTCGTCACATATATGATGGAAAGAGAAGTAAATAAGGAAATTTTATGGGAAAACTCAACTAGCGATAGACCGTAGAAAAAACTGGAAGTTAATAAGGAAATTATATTAGCATCCTAAAATGAGTAAATGTTTCAATCTCAAAACTTTAGATTTCAGAAAACATAAGGGATTTAGCTCACAAAATACCACCTTGCAAGAAAAAGAGAAAGTGTATTGGAATGAGAATGGAATTTCCTATTGATCAAGGAATAACAAGAAGGTGGCAAAAAATTTCCGTTAGAAGCGGGGAAACCGTAGCATTATGACACAGCATTATGGAGTTGCGCTTGCATCGTTAGTGATAGGGACCCTTACTTTACTAGAAAATTTGGAGGGGTTTGCTAATAGCTTTAGGAACTAGCTTTAGGAACTTTGTTGAATCGGAGCATCGCTTACCGACTGAAGATCGATGGAAAAACTGAAGGAATGGATGAGAACTTGGAGGATTTGTTGAGAGCTTGCATCTTGGACGTTGGAGGACCTTAGGAGTAGTGCTTACCCTTAGTAGAATTCGCATAGGGTCATAGTCATCAATGGACGATTAGTATGGCACCCTTGAAGCACTTTTTTGGAAGGCCATAAAAATCATCAAACTGTAGGTGGGAAAACACCGACAAGTTTTACTTAGACTACAATTGTATTGTGAGGCTTTGGAAAGTCAGAATTGATTAAGAAGTGTGTAAAGTTCGTACGATTTGTGGCAGTTGGAAAGTAGGCACTAGATTTATTGGGCCCTTTCCTAATAGGGGAAGAAAAAAAAATAATAAAACTTTTATGCTGGCTGGAGTGCATGACGTTTTTGCATTTGAGGAAATACATTCATAGCATAGCAATTGTTGTAGAGCCTAATCAATTGGGGCATTTTAAGATGGAGCCAATAGTATCCCATGCCACTGCGTGCGTCGTGTAGAGCATAGAACTCATAGGCTTGGCAACGAAGAATTAGATTGGTTTGAGTAACATAGTGAGAAAATCTGATGGGAGGCATAAGGACTCTTCATCCCAAACCTTTCTCTGAGAAAATTTTCTACCCAAAATTAGGATTTTGGTCACATCGTCATGTTGCTAGATTGGATGATAGGAGATGATTATTACATTTTTTCACAACCGCTTTACACTTATGTAGAAATTTTTGTACATGTTTAGGGTATTTGCATACATACTTTTATAACACACTCATGCTAGGATTAACTAGGATTGAACTCGTTTTAGTATGTCTACAATACATAATCACATTGCACTATTGGTTGAGTAGATGGTTGTGCAGTTAACTTAGTTGTATAACAAAACTGCTATTACATGTTATGTTGCTCGCCTCTTGAAAGATTTTGGGGCGAAATCCGTTTTAAGGGAGGAAGAATGCAACACCCTATAAAAATGAACCATAAATAAATAAAGTAAATTAAATGTGATAAGATAGGAAATGGAAATTTTTATAAAATTTAGAATTTGACCAAGAAAGTTATATCATTGCATTCATGGTGAAATATTGATTAATATCCATATATAATATGCTGAAAACAGAGCTCAAACGAAGAAGTTAAGAGCGTTTAAAGTTTTCAGATTTTAAATAATTTGAATATGATTCAAATAAATAATTAATTACCTACTTTTAAATTTGACATTAATTGTGATAAGACTTGGAGGATAAGTAAAGTGAAAAATTAGCAATTAATGCTAGAAGTTAATTAGGGTATGAAATCAATAAATAATCAAGCAACGACAAAATAAAATAAATACCTTCCCAAAATAAGGGAAGAAGTCGGCCCAGTGCTTCAAGGAGTCGACCTATAGGTCGATCGTAGGGATCGACTGCTCGGAGCATGGGGTCGACTACTTTCTTGTTGTGGAGCTTATTTTGGTGTGTTGTATGTTCCAAATTTATCCATTTTTAATCTATTCTCATTCAATGGTTCTAATGCGTTTCCAACCACTATAAATTAGACCCTAGACCTTTCACTTTTATCCATAAATATTTTGAGAACAATAGTGAAACTCTGCCATTGTTATCTCTCCAAATTAGACTTAGAAACTCTACAAAGAATTAAAGTAAGAATTCAATCTATTTCTATTTATTTCTTCTTCCTCCAATCTATTTTTAACATAATCTCCTCCAACTATTCTAAATCTAATGAATATGTATACCTCTTCACTATATGCGTGTACGTGTATATTAAAAGAGAGAGATTCTGGAAGAGATTATAAACCATGCAAGTCTAAGGTAGGCAAAGCTAAGTCTATTCTGTGAGTGGAAACCTTAGTATTTCTTTCTAGCAATTGTTTAGCGTATTTCTTCTTAGATTTTAATATGCCATAGGGATTTTAGGATTCCAAAAATATAATAGATAAAATCTCTCGAAATTCCTTTTTATTTCGATATGATGAGATTCCTAATTATTTAGATTAATTTAATGGAATTTGTTTCACTTATGCATTTTTGATAATTTCATAGTATATTCCACTCCTCCTTCTTCGTTGGGTCGAATTGTTATTCTTCACAAAAAAAGGGTTTAGATCACGAAATCTATCCGTAGTTTATACCACCTATTCTTATTTTATTTTTTAAAAGGAGTTGAATAGAATATGGGGCTTAGATTGCAATTCTTGTTGTTTAAGATAGTCATTGAATTGCTATAATAAATTGATTTTCTATTTTATTTACAAATCTGTTATAGCATTTTTGATAATGAGTATTTATTCCCTACTTTGGATATTAGAATCCTATGAAATCTTGGGAATTTGAAGAAAAAGGACTTATAATGATAATTGGTTAGGGAATTGATATTTAATGCTAGTTTAGGGTGTAAAATCCATGCGTTTAAAACTTATTTGGCGAGAATATTTATTTATCTCTATTCACATAACCAACGTATAATTATTGCATATATAGCATAGTTAATTAGACATTTACTTACATTTATTGGCCCATTAGGATGGTAATTGATTGTGAGAAGAAAATAAGACGAAATTCATATATAGCCTAAATATTATTTTAAGGCATAATAGGAAAGGTTCCTTATAAGACCTTATTTATGAAACGGAGAGACGAGTGTGTTGTGTGTGTATAGAGAGTAATTGATTTATGGCTAAGTCATACGGCTGCAAGGTCAATAGAGTTACATGATGGAAGTCTGTCCTTCACTTGAGGCCACCAACAGTTGGGTATACTTTTATTAATGTGAGATACGCTTATGATAAATATTTGTAATGATACGAGGTTGAAACAAATTCCGTAGGAGAAATTTGCCCAGCTAATTTGGCTACCATTTCCTATGAATATCAGACTAACGTGAGATGTCAATATGAGTAAGGGTCATAAGATAAAGGGTCTAGTTTGGGGTTTTGATGTATTAAGTGTTTTGACCCGCCTCTTTTCCTCATATGAAGTATTAAATGGCCAAGGAACACATTAGGTGGTATCGCTACAGGGGTCCACTTTTGGGAATGCGTCTCAAATGATGAGGTTTACCTTAATTAAGGTCTTTAATGACTAAAGTCTACCTATTTTCCACTTGGAAGTAGTAAGTGGCCTATGAGATTCCATATAATGTCAGCTAGATGGTACCATTGAGAAGCATGCCTTGGGAACAGGTTTTAAATGATGGGGTTTGCCTTAATTAAGGTCTTAAATGACCAAAGTCTGTCTATTTTTCAATAAAAGGTATTAAGTGGCTTGGGTACCGTCTCTCATATTATTAGATATCTATGACGTATGATTGGGATACGAGATTTTAGAAACTTACTTCTGGAATGGAAGTTATTAAGTCATTGGACCTGCGTCTTCTACTTATAAATAAGTATTAAATGATTTTAATGGTTTTATGTTCGCAGACAAATTCTTATTTTGAAATATACTACCCAAGTACTAAAAAGGTAAGACTCGAGGTTTTTATTCACCAAACACTTTTTTTCTGACTCCCTCCTCATCACAACACATGTTAACGATGAAGTGATGGCGATGATGATGCTTAGAGATGGATAAGCTTAGCTTGTGGCGATATTTGTTATTATTACTTGTTTTATGTTACCATTGTATTCAGATAATTATTGTAACGGATATTATGTTACAATATTTATGAAATTTTGTATTATGACATTTTTATTGTTTTTAAAAAAATGGGTACACTTTTCTATTATATATTGTTCCATCCATGTTGAATTTTGAAAGTTTATTGATGGCACTATACTTTATTTTCTTAGTTCTACCAAGAACTTGCCTTAAAATGGATATAAGTTTCGATGGGACTTTTCTAGGTCGAAATTTAGGCATGTTCCACTGTGGGTCGTTACACGGTTTGTTATCGAATGCTATATGAAGACTGCAACATCATTAAAGATACTCTTGTATTTCTATCGAGGTGCAAACTTTCACCTTTGATGTTTGAAGTAAACACTAGATGGTCCACAATAGGAGATTTATCAAAAAAACTTCATTATCAACATGTTTGGACCCTTCCCCTTTGTCTGATGCAATAGAAGTAAAAATAGACTTTTAATTATCATAGTCTTTCTCTTATCCCTAGTCTTAACTCTCTTGTTGCGAGTCTCATTAGCTTGTGGTATTGGCTCTCCAGCTCTAATTGGGTAGAAGAATTTCAAGTAGCAACATTCTTGGTAATAATTCTTGACGATTTGACCTCATCCAACTGATGTTGAGTCAAAAAACATTTTCTTGAAGTTAGTTTAGATGGTTCTGTCACAACAACAATATTTTGTTTAACTTGACTAGAAATATTAACCCCGGTGTTTACAAAATCGTTTTCATCAACAATATATGACTATTGTTGAGTATTCTTCTTCGAATCCTATTAACTTGGTTTCACATTTGTTATAGCAAAATGATAGTAAGTAGTAGTGAAAAGTGGTAGACATCAAAAACTTGCTGTCAGTAGGAATCAGAAAGAAGAGCGACCTACTTCTAGCGCAAAAAAATTCAATGTGCTTTTTAGATAAAATAAAACCTCTAAACAAAGAAGTAAGTCCTAAGTTATAAGTGTTATCTTAGAGTTTAAAGGTAAGCTTGAGATAGTTTAAAGGTAAACTTGAGATAGTAGTGCTAAAGGTCAGATAAAATAGTAAGAAGTAAAAATCAAAATGTAGTAAAGCACGCCAAAGATTTATAGTGTTTCGTGACCTACCCTTTATCCATTGTTAGTTATAACTTTATTAATGATCTAAATTGAGGAAAACTTAAATTAGTTTGGAAGTTATTTTCAATCTCGCTTACAAAGCTTGGTATATTTGTAAATTGAGGAAGTTAAAATAAGGAGTTTTATAAGCAGAATATAGTTGTGGTATACTCACACAAGTTTGATCTTTTTTTCGATGGAGTGAGACCTCTATTCATAGTGTTTGGAGATGGCATGGATTACTAACTTGAATATTTAGAGGGTCTTTGATTGAGACACTTGTAATAATCTAGTCTCAAACCGATTCACACGTACTGATGCATGTTATTAATTGATTGATCATGCAATATGGATTTTCTCTTTGATTGCTTTGCTTTGTGATAGCTCTTTTAGCTTTGATGTGGTGTTGTTAGCCAATTAATTATTGACATGGGAGTTTTTCCTTATGTTTGCACCAAAAATTGGCACGAACACCCAATAAAAGCTTTTTGAAGAGAAATAAATGAAGAATAAAATGGAAATAGTGGATAATAACAAAGAAACAACAGTTATTTGAAAGAATAAAATGCACACAATGATTTATAGTGGTTCGGCGTTGTTTGTCTACATTCACTTTGAATAGATTTCTTTATTAATTACATTGTAATCCGAGTACAAAAGAGATCCGGATCAAAATCCTTAGTTACAAAAGAATATCAAGCAACTAGCAGCATAAAATCCTGAAAATGGACAACCAAGCTGGTATTTACAGATGAAGATGGCCAAATATCTCTTTGAAAACTCGGCAGAAAGACCTTCAAAACTATATGGGCCCACAAGATGGGTCGCATGGCCTAATTCCCAAAGAAGAGGGATCTGCACTAATCCTTCTTCGGCTGAATTTTTGGGTGTGATCCCTATAGTGCTTCGTAATACTGAATATTCTTAGCTTCAAAATTTCATGCCAATTGGATCAGTGAAGCTCGAGTTATTGATTGATCTTTTCTTCAATATGATTTGCATGCTACGTTTTGTCGATCCCTTCCAAGGGAAGTGTACCGATCCCTCCAACTTCATGTCCTTGAGGTCCGAACCCTAAGGTAGGCTCCCTAGGATCCCCATGACTTGCTCATAAAATTTCATATGCATTGGACTTGTGGATCTTGAGATATTAATTGTTTTCTATTGGAATGCTCTTACACCTTAAAACATGCCGATCCCTATTAGCGAAGCCAATTTATGCTGACCCTCCTAGGTGTTGAACCATATTTCTTATTTCGAACACTCTAGGCCCCACAATCATCACTCTAGAGTCATCGGCCCCACAATCATCACTCTAGTCCATTCAATGTTGACTTCATGTTACCATATATACTTGACTTTTGGGCCCCACAATCATCACTCTAGAGTCATCGGCCTTAATGGAAGTCGAATCCGACTTTTGTAACCAGTTCAATATAGCCGGGTTAAAATGCCGGATAACAATTGCCTCCCAAAGTATGTCTTGCGATGAACATGACTTACTTTGAATTGAAGCAAGTTAAAGTCATTGAAAAGAAATCTATCCAGTTTCCTCAATAGTTATTATCCCCCTATCGAATTATTTTTCCAAGGTGCTGTATTTCTCATTGGTCATCATGACGCTTGGTCGGTTTCCAATAGTATAAATCTAGGGGTATACACCATCAGTTGATATACATAAGTCTGGTTCCATAAGACTAACAAGCTTTGGTTATTTGATCCAGTCTCAAACTTGAAGAATTCAGGTTTGGTTTCAATTTCTATCAATTTCAAAAATTGAACTTTTGGGTCATGCATGTGCACGTTCATACACATGTTCTTTGTTTTTGGCTCCTGGATGTGTTCGTACGTTCACAGGTTATCACTAATTTTCATTGCATTTTGTATGTATGTGCTTTTAATAATTCCCACGCTTATGCTGGCTTGGATACATGCTCATAGACGATCCCTCATTTTTTGATTGTTTGTAGTGATCGACATATAATTAGTTGATCCTTTAGTTCCTTATGTTCACAAAGATCGGCATATTGCTAGTTGGTCCTTCCCCCTTTCTTTAAGTTTGCAGGGATCGATACCTTTCATGCCAATCCCTTCTCCCCGTGCTTCGAATATGAACTTTGGGCTAAACCCTCGCCCCATATATAAGTTAATACATTGCATGCCAATCCCTCCTTTCTTTCTTTTTTCTTATTCACATGGTCATAGGGATCGCCATATTTAATCCTGATCCCTTCTGTCCAAGTATTGTGTCGAAAACATAGGCCGATCCCTATTAACCCACCTCTCGGTAAGGTCATGGACAGGTGGATTTAACTAAGTCGACTTAACGATTATCGAGGTTAGAATATGATGGGTTCGGTTTAAAAGGTTGAAGTTCACTTGGATACGACGCTCGGTCGAGAAGTGGAGAAGTTGCACGGCTTGGTCTGGAAGATGTAGGTCGTTCGACATTGAGGTGAGAGCAGGATGTCTCGGCATTGGTGGGACCGTTCAGTATAAAGTAGTGGCTTGGAAAATGCAGCTCGGCATAAGGCTGTGGCTCGGCTAATGCCGCTCGGCATTGGAAGTCGCTCGACGTTGAACGTTACTCAGCATTGTACCTCGCTCGGCATTGGAACTCGCTCGGCATTGGACGTCGTTCGTCATTGTACCTCGCTCGGCATTGGAAGTCGCTCGGTGTTGGACGTCGTTCGGCATTGTACCTCGCTCGGCGTTGGACCTCGCTTGGCTTTGGACGTCACTCGGCATTGTACCTTGCTCGGCATCGGACGTCGCTTCGGCATCGGACGTTGTTCGACATCGGACGTCGCTCGGCATCGGATGTCGCTTGGCATCGTATATCGCTTGGTGTTGTGGTTCGATCTGAGCCACTCGACGTTGTGGATCGGCCTTGGTTGTCGTTCGGCATGGTGGTTTGGCACGGGTCATTCGACATGGTGGCTTGGCATGGGTCCGTCAGCATGGTGGCTCGGCATAGGACGTTCGGCATGGTGGCTCGGCATGGGTAACTCGGTGTTGTGGTTTGGTCAGGGTGGCCCGGTGATGATGGTTCGACAAGAGTCTTGATGGGCCTGTACCACTCCGAAACCCCAACAACTTAGGATTTGCCTATAAATGCAGCATAAGGGGGTTCAGAAAAGGGATCTTCTTCCTACTCTTTGACTTTCTATTTTCTAAGGTTAAGGCTACTCTACTGTTTTGTAACCGTAATCGATTATTACAACAATAAAAATGAAATTCATGGAGTGGACGTAGGCCGGATTTAGCCGAACCACTATAAAATATGTTGTTCTTTACTGCTTTCATTTATATTTTTACTATTCTTCATACTTATATTCTCTACATACAATCTATCTGTAAGATGTGACTGGTACTTGGTGCTTTCATCTGGATTTGGGTGTTAGTGACCAACTTTGGCTCTAACATTTTGGTGCTTTCACTGAGAAGGCAAGCACTCATGGATTTTGAAGCAAGGAACTTGTATTCCAGGGAGCATGGCTAGGCCATCAGCACGGAAGCAAGTGACAGAAAGGAGCAATCAGGAGGAAAGTCAAGAGGCTTCCTCTGGAGCTAGAGCAGGTCAAGCATCCATCTACATCACCAAAGATGAGATGGAAGAAATGTTGAAAAGACAAGAGGATGTTGAATATGCGAGTATATGATTTTGGTTTGATGATAATAAACATATATATATTTATTTAAATGTATTTGTTAACGTGCTATTTTATTTTCACAGATTAAATAAATATTTGTTGAATAAAATAAATAACACAGAATTTAAATTCAAACATATATTTTATTCAAACAAATATTTATTACAATTTTGAATAGTACAAATTCACGCTCTCACTATATATATACAATATCAATACAATTTCATTCACATCATGATTATCATTTACATATGCACCTCACTACATATTACTCATTCACTTGTATTTATCTTCAACTTTATTCCAGATTGAATCTAGCATCTGAGCAATCTGTAAAAATAAATACAGACGTAGTAAAATTGAAAACAAAATATTTTTGTAGTATAAAATAAAATGTGATTTTGAAAATTTTATTTGCCTCGGTCGTTTGGGTTATTCATCACCATTTAAATTTGAATTCATTATACATGAACAACTTGTGACATGCACAATGCATCACTATACATGCCACAAGGCGGTGCACACCGATATACACTTGATAAATCTACAGGGACATGTGAGACAAGGTTAAACCCAAATCAAAAGTCGGGTTCAACTCAAGTGAAATAAATAATTTCACGTCACAAGCACAAAGTCAAACCCGAGCTTTAAAGATGGATTCAACACAGGTGCAAGTTCAAGAAAATGGTCAAAACAACTAAAACAAGCCTCGACCAAAAAGGTCAGTGATGTACACATGAAACTAGTCTTGAAATCAGAATTAAGAAAACCAGAGGCTGCCACTTAAATACAAATGCACTTACAACATCTCAAATGTCACATAAAACAAAATACAGGCATCGACCAAACTGCACATTCAAGTGCATGACCATGAAAACAATGGATGCACCAGTGAAATAGGGATGCACCAATGAAACAGGTACATATATGACATGAATGAAACTGCAACTGAATACAAAAGCTTCAAAGCCAGTGAGCAAGCCAACTGCATACAAGAACAGTCACAACTAAACAAAACCAAGTAAAAATTAGTGAAAAAATGAAAAATGTGATCAAGCAAATAGAGCAAGTCCAGCTACCATACAAAAGAAAGCAATCATACATATATACATGTGTGAAACAACTTGTATGCATATAGACAGCGTGCAAATTCAAGTGACGATGATCAATAGACCAAAATGTATACCAGACCAGACTTCGAATTATGCATTGAAGTGCAACAAACTCAAGTCTGCAACATATAACTAAATATATACATGCGTGAACATATACATATACATATACATACATACATACATACATATATATATATATATATATATATATATATATATATATATATATATGTGCAGGCTACAAATATATACAAAAATAGACAGTGAAATGCAACAGTCAACAGTGAAGACAACTACAGTCTTACAAGAACTGTCTTGAAGACCAGTGAACGACTAGTGAGACAAAAATACCAGACTCATGAAGGCACATAGACACCAAAACATGACTATAAGTTATGCAACATGAACAAATGATCAGTGCACAATGCAATGAAGACTTGAAAAGACTCGAGTGCTACCAGAACTCAAAACCAAGCAGTGAACATGTAAACAAAACCAAGTATAAATCCAAGTGAAATAGAGTCAAATTTTTCTCACAGTAGACAATATGATGACAACTTCCAAAACCAAGTAAAGCAGACTACCATGAGCAACAAAGACATCACATACATATATGTACAAGTGAAGACATAGAGTAAGTTAATTTCAAACCAGATAATGATGCAGGAAACATGAATAAACATATCAAGTTTAAGTGTTAAGTGAATGAGCTGTAGCAGTTTTAAATCAAGTCAATGCTACAAAGATGAACCAGATAAGAATCAACTAATGTCAACAGCAGTTTCAAAAGCTGTGGTTGTCAAGAAACCAAATCAAGTGACCGAAGTCAAAAAAAGCAAATATTTTTGCAGAGGAATAATTCAAAAAAATATCATCGCATAAACAAGCCAATGCCGAAGTTGAACAAGTCAGAAATCGAAGCCGTGGTGGCCACGAAAGAGATCAACACCGTGTTAATCAAGTTAACAAATTAGACAAATTGAAAATGTCAGAAATCATCACAATCATCAGTGCAAAATTGAACGGCAAGCTAAAAATTATTAGACGAATTCATATGAAATATATGAACGAAAAATAAGGAATTTGATTCCTATATAAGCCCTAAAACATCATCGGCAAAATGATTCGAGTTTAAGCAACTAAGCATAATCATTCAATTTGAATCAAAAAGGTTGAGCAGAATCAATATCGAAAAAGGAAAAATTGCATATCATTCTGACAATCAAACTCGACCAAAATTGAAGCAGCCATGAACGAGTGCAAAGAGACGAAAGCATCGATCGATAAAGCTAAGGGACGTAAATCATCATTCGGTCGAGATACTAAAGTAGGCGACTTCAATTTTCCAAAGCCCTAATTTAAGAGCAAAGAGGAACAAGACCGAACAACCATTGTTAAATAACGATATTGGGCCCAAGCTATAATACAAAAGAAAAAGGAATTAATTTTATCACTTGTCTATTTTGTCGGTCGGCCTTGTTTTATTTCTAAAGGCTTTAGTTTATTTTAAATTAGGGTTTTGGGTTATTTAATTTGTTTTTATTGTCTTTTCTCTTTTAAAATTTGTAATTGCTAGTCGTGTGACTAGGGGACGAACTATGGTGGTGTAGTTCGTGAATTCACAACACAGTGGCTGAGTTGTGGCAGGGTTTTGAGCATAGAGTTAAGACTAGTCGATAGCGGGTGTCGTGAGTTTACGTGTGTAAGCGTCTGACTGCTTAATTTCTAGTAGAAACCTTGAGGGCCGCACATAGGCAGGATTTTGCCGAAGCTGGGTAAATTCCGTGTTGTTCTATTTCTACATTTATTATTCTGTTATTATCTGTGTTGCTATTATTCGACTATTATATATGCTGAAATTATTTTATACACTTCCACAATAAATTTTAATAATTGATAGCATCACCCTATTCACCCCCCCTCTAGGGTGAAATCGATTGTACAAGTGGTATCAGAGCTAGGAACAAAAGCCATTTTTGTTTTTAAAATTTGATTTTTCAAAAACCAATTTTTGTTTTTAAAATTTTGAATTTTTAAAATGGCTTCTTTTAATACTGCTTTTGCTGAGGGTCATTCTATAGTTAGACCACCAATGTTCAATGGTGAATATGCTTACTAGAAAATAGAATGAAATTTTTTCTGAAAACCATTTATGCTTGGAATATTGTTGAGACAGGTTATAGAGTACCAACTATAGTTTTAAATAATCAAGAAATAGATAAATCGGTGGATCAACGGACAGATCAAGAAAATAAATTACAGAATGCTAATACCAAATCTATGAATTCTATTATTTGTTCATTAAATCAATTTGAATTTAATCGTGTCTCACATTGCCTAACTGCGCAGGAAATATGGCACACACTAGAAGTGACTCACGAAGGAACATCTCAAGTCAAGGAATCTCGCCTTGCCATGGTGAGTAGCGAATATGAGAATTTTACAATGGCCAACGAAGAAAATGTTAAAGAGATGTACGGACGGCTTTCCAACATCGTATACAAATCAAAAGCTCTTGGAAAGTCATACGCAGAATTGAAAATAGTCCGAAAAATCCTCAGTGTCCTTCCACGAAGTTTTGAAGCAAAAGTGACTACCATTTAAGAATCGAAAGATTTAAAACAAATCAAAGTTGAAGAACTCATCGAAAATCTCACCACTTATGAGCTAGAAATGAAATTCAAGGAAGAGCGTGAAGGAGGAGATACTCGAAAGAAATCAATAGCTCTCAAAGGAACAACTGAAAGTGATGATGACGACGACGACGGAGCAGTAGAGCTAGCACTATTAATGAAGAGATTCAAGAAGTGGAACTGCAAATACAGAAATTCAGCTCTAAATCAAAAATTAAAAGGCAGAATAGTGAAAGTTCTAGATAACCCAGAACAACAAGAAATCATCTGTCATAAGTGGAAAAAACCCGGACACATCAAGCCCAATTGTCCTCAAAATCGACACGACCTAGAAAAGAAATCAAAAAGCAGAAATTTTGCCGCCATGTGGAATACAAGTGATGATGATAATAAAGCATTAGTAGTGAGAGTGAGAAAGCTAATCTATGCCTTTGAGGTAATATAACTGATAGCGACGATGATGAGCCAAGCGAGGTATCAAAACTCACTCACCCAGAATTACTTATATATTTCCACGAAATAAATGGCTGTTTTGAACGACTTAGGGAGAAGTATGCCAAAGTTGAATCACAAAAAATACTTTGATAGATTTAAATGAACAACTTGATCAATTAGTTAAAAACTATCAAAGTAGGATCCCTAAGTGTGATAAGTATCCATCATTCGACGAGAAGATTAAAAAATCAGAAATTAAAATTAAATCGCTTGAAAATAAAATTCTGATTTTGAAGGAAAGTGAAAATACTAGGAGAGAGAACTCTATTAAAAAGTGCACACAATTATTGAACGAAAATGAATCACTTAAAACACAAGTCCAACAACTGTCAATGACTTTAGAAAATTTTTCCAAAAGTGGAAGATCGTTGAATATGCTATTAGGGAAACAAACTGTTAATACAGTTAGACAAGGGCTGGGATATCATCAATCTGAAAATTTTAGAAATGAAATTAATCAAGTCAATTCTATGTGCACAATTTGTAGAAAATATGGACACAATCAAAACAATTGCTGGTATAGACCCAAACACGTGAAAACGATACCAATTTGGGTTTCAAAAGGCACAAATATAAAATCCCTTAAAGTTAAACAAATATGGGTGCCAAAAGGAACATATATAAATAGTTTTGGGTCTCCACAAACTTATTTTTTAAAATCATTTTCCACTAACATCCATGAACCTATAAAAACAAATAAGTCACAAAAATCTTTTAACGTGTAGATGTGGTGGCAGGCTAAGGAACAATAAAAGTGTTATCTGGATTCTAGCTGTTCCAGAAACACAATGAGCGACAAATCAAAGTTCCTTAGCCTAGTATAAAGGTGGCAGAATCACAATGGGCTACAACGAAATATTATCGTAAAGGTAAAACAGGTAATGGTATATTTATTTTGAATTATATATTAAATGTGATAATCTGCACTGTAATCTGAATTAAATCAGCCAGTAATGTGATGATTTTGATTCTGACTTATTCTTAATTGATATGATTTTTGACTTGTTCTTATTTATGACTTTGATTTGTGCCTAAATTGTTAACCAATCATCTTTGAACTATTTAGACTATTGATGATGATTGATGGTTGCTCTTGATACACGTGGATATATTGGTTACTTTACTGCTGACACTATGGTCACTATATGTAAACTTCCACGACTTCAATTCAATTTCATTTAAAAGTTGTTAAAAATGATTTTAAGGAATTTGTTGCACACTTCACGATCTAGTCTATAACATCTAATTAATGATAATCTCGAGTAAAAGAAAAATTCAGATGTAGATTACACTGGTAATCTAGTTGATAGAAAATTTACTACTGAAACGTGATTTATGTTGAAACATTCGTTAGCTGCATCGTTTTTTCAAAGAAAATATCTACATATTTTTCATTTCAAATATTTTCAATTAGCAGAAATTTTCTTATAAAACCCCTTCTAGAAAATCAATTTCGACCTTGTTTCAGATTAGTTATTCTTTAGAAAATTTGATAATTATTTTTGAATATGATTTAAATGACTATATTAACTAATCTGACTCCCTAATGATTATCAAAAAGATAAATAGTGATTGAAAAAGTGATGAGTGTTGATATTAATCATATATTATAACTTGAGACAGTACATTTAGTAAATTTCTTTAGAAATTTGAACATGAGTTATAAAAACTTTTTTGTTGGTAAAAATTCCATGAACATCTCTATTTTTATCATATTTCTAATGACCATCACTCCTCAAAATTCAATATAGTTTGTCAATATGTGGTATTTTAAACAGGAATCATTTGTTTTTCATTTCATTATTTTTTAATAAATAAAAAAAATCCAAAGTATTCACTCTCATTTAAAAGTCCTCATAGTTATGCATGGGTGAATTACTTGGAATTTCTGATTATGTGCTTCCATGCTCATTTAAAAGTCCTGACATGGAACGCATATCAAAATTGATTTATTAAATAGACAAGTTGATTCTAATCCCATTTAAAAGTCCTCACGGTTATGCGTGGTTAGAAGATACTTGAATTCATTTTAAAAAAATTTGGAATGCTACTAATCTCATTTAAAATCCTAACGGTTATGCATGGTTAGTAGATATTCAAATTCCTGATATAAATATACCACAGATAGACACAACTATATGGTTTTATATGATGACATCATTCCTATCATTCTAAAAGTGGAATATGCGCCTAATAGAGTATTTATTATTTTTGTTTGATTTTTTTATTGAAATGTAATATTTATATTCGATTGAGTTTTAATGTTGTATTAATGTCTATCACTTTATCTATGTTTTTCTAACACTATTACTCTTTTGCTGATAACAAAAGGGAGAGAGAAAAGTTAAGATTTCGATAGATAAAGGTCAAATATTTTCTATTTGCATCAAGGCTCATTTGCATATTTTTATTCATGCATACATGAAGAGGGAGCTTTGTGTAGAGAGGGAGCATTCAAATAGGGGGAGCGAATTGAATAATCAAATACATTTAATAAATTCAAAATCTTAAATATATGTTTGTTATCATTAAAAGGGGGAGATTGTTGAATATGCGAGTATATGATTTTTGTTTGATGATAATAAACATATATATATATATATATATTCATTTAAATTTATTTGTTAATTTTTATTTAATTTTCATAGATTATATAAATATTTGCTGAATAAAATAAAAAACACAGAATTCAAATTCAAACAGATATTTGATTCAAAAAAATATTTCTTACAATTTTAAATAGTACAAATTCAAGCTCTCACTATATATATACAATTTCAATCATAATACAATTTCAATCACATCACGATTATCATTTACATATGCACCTCACTACATATCACTCGTTCACTCGTATTTATCTTCAACTTTCTTCCAGATTGAATCCAGCATCTGAGCAATCTGCAAAAATAAATACTGACGCAGTAAAATTGAAAATAAAATATTTTTGCAGTCTAAAATAAAATGTGATTTTGGAAATTTTATTTGCCTTGGTCGTTTGGGTTGTTCGTCATCATTTAAATTTGAATTCATTATATACGAACAACTTGTGACATGCACAGTGCATCACTGTACATGCCACAAGGCGGTGCACACCGATATACAGTTGATAAATCTACAGGGACAGGTGAGACAAGGTCAAACCCAAATTAAATGTCGGGTTCAACTCAAGTGAAATAAATAAAGTCACGTCACGAGCACGAGCTTTAAAGCTGGATTCAACATAGGTGCAATTACAAGAAAATGGTCAAAACAACTAAAACAAGCCTCGACCAAAAAGTTCAGTGATGTACATATGAAACCAATCTTGAAATCATACTCAAGAAAACCAGAGGCTGCCACTTAAATACAAATGCACTTACAACATCTCAAATGTCACATAAAACAAAATATAGGCGTCGACCAGACTGCACATTCAAGTGCATGACCATGAAAACAATGGATGCACCAGTGATACAGGTACATATATGAACATGAATGTAACTACAACTGAATACAAAAGCTTCAAAGGCCAGTGAGCAAGCCAACTGAATACAAGTGTAGTCACAACTAAACAAAACCAAGTAAAAATCAGTGGAAAAAAATGAAAAATGTGATCAAGCAAATAGAGCAAGTCTAGCTACCATACGAAAGAAAGCAATCATACATATATACATGTGTGAAACAACTTGTATACATATAAACAGCGTGCAAATTCAAGTGACGATGATCAATAGACTAAAATGTATACCAGACCAGACTTCGAATTATGCAATGAAGTGCAACAGACTTAAGTCTGCAACATATAACTAAATATATACATATGTGAACATATACATATATATGTGCAGGCAGCAAACATATATAGCAATAGACAGTGAAATGCAACAGTCAACAGTGAAGACAACTACAATCTTACCGGAACTGTCTTGAAGACCAGTGAACGACTAGTGAAACAAAAATACCAGACTAATGAAGGCACAGTGACACCAAAACATGACTATAAGTTATGCAACATAAACAAATGATCATGGACAATGCAATGAAGACTTGAACAAGACTCGAGTGCTACCAGAACTCAAAACCAAGCAGTGAACATGTAAACAAAACCAAGTACAAATCCAAGTGAAATATAGTCAAATTTTTCTCACAGTAGACAATATGATGACAACTTCCCAAACCAAGTAAAGTAGACTACCATGAGCAACCAAGACATCACATACATATGTGTACAAATGAAGACACAGAGCAAGTTAATTTCAAACCAGATAATGATGCAGGAAACTCGAATAAACATATCAAGTTTAAGTGTCAAGTGAATGAGCTGTAGCAGTTTCAAATCAAGTCAATGCTACAAAGATGAACCAGACAAGAATCAAATAATGTCAACGGCAGTTTCAAAAGCTGGGGTTGTCAAGAAACCAAATCAAGTGACCGAAGTCAAAAAAAGCAAATATTTTTGCAGAGGAGTAATTCAAAAAAAATATCATCACATAAACAAGTCAGTGCCGAAGTTGAATAAGTCAGAAATCGAAGCTGTGGTGGCCACGAAAGAGATCAACACCATGTTAATCAAGTAAACAAATAATATGAATTGAAAATGTCAGAAATCATCACAATCATCAATGTAAAATCGAACGGCAAGCCAAAAATTATCTAACGAATTCGTGTGAAATATACGAACGAAAAATAAGGAATTTGATTCCTATATAAGCCCTAAAACATCATCGGCAAAACAATTCGAGTTCAAGCAACTAAGCATAATCATTCAACTTGAATCAAAAAGGTCGAGCAAAATCAATATCAAAAAAGGAAAAATTGCATACCATTTTGACAATCGAACTCGACCAAAATTGAAGCAGCCGTGAACGAGTGCAAAGAGATGAAAGCATCAATTGACAAAGCTAAGGGACGTAAATCATCATTCGATCGAGATACTAAAGTTAGCGACTTCAACTTTCCAAAGCCCTAATTTCAAAGCAAGAGGAACAAGACCGAACAGCCATTGTTAAACAACGATATTGGGCCGAAGCTATATACAAAAGAAAAGGGAATTAATTTTATCACTTGTCTATTTTGTTGGTCGGCCTTGTTTTATTTTTAAAGGCTTTAGTTTATTTTAAATTAGGGTTTTGGGTTATTTAATTTGTTTTTATTGTACTTTGTCTTTTAGACTTTGTAGTTATTAGTCGTGTGACTAGAGGACGAACGGTGGTGCAGTTCGAGAATTCACAACTCAGTGGCTGAGTTGTGGCATGGTTTTGAGCGTGGAGTTAAGGCTAGTCGATAGCGGGTGTTGCGAGTTTACGTGTGTAAGCGTCTGACTGCTTAATTTCTAGTAGAAATCATGGGGGCAGCACATAGGCAGGGTTTTGCCAAAGCTGGGTAAATTCTACGTTGTTCTATTTCTGCATTTATTATCCTGCTATTATCTATGTTGCTGTTATTCGACTATTATTTGTGTTGAAATTATTTTATACACTTCCGCAATAAATTTTTATAATTATAGCATCACCTTATTCCCCCCCTCTAGGGTGAAATCGATCCTACAGAGGAGATAATGCAGGCTCTTCTCAGACAATTTGCACAAGCAGGAAATGCAGGAGCTCAAATCCATGGAGCTAGATCAGAAGCACTCAACCAGCAAGCGAAGGGAATGGCTCAGCAGGGGACATCCTCTAATCTGCAGACGGCTATCAACCTAGATGGATCTAGACTCGAGGGCATACCACCAGGAAATGCTGGACCAATCTATGGAGGGATACCAGATGACGTTGAGCAACCCGACACCAACAGGAGTGTAGGAGTACGAGATGAGGAGTATGTGACAGAATTCCCTTATGAACTCGGGGGAGGGAGGGGTGGGGGGGCAGACCGAAGGCAACGGACAAGAATTACAACTTGGGAACAACGACAAATTAGCGGAGATGGTCAAACGGGCTGTGAGAGGTAGATTGGTAAACAAAGACTTGGAGGACGTGAATAGGAGTTCCTTTGCTCCTACTATTAGGCAGCTAGGAATCTATCGAACTTTAAGCTACCAACATTGGATATGTATGATGGGAGGACGGATCCCATTGTTCACCTGATGAGGTACATGAGGCATATGGAGGTACTGGGGGCATCGGATGACGTTATGGCTCGATGCTTCCCTTTGTATTTGATGGATATCGTAGCTATGTGGTTCAGATAGTTGGAGAGTGGTTCTATTGACACTTGGACCAAACTAATTGAAAGGTTTATGAGACAGTTTCGGGTCCATATAGTCAGACCCAAGAACGTAATAACCTTGACATCAATGAAGCAATGGAAGGGAGAGTCACTCAAGGACTTCTTAACTAGGTTCAACGCAACGGTAGCCTCAGTGGATCGACCCAATCCATCAATGATTTTGATGGCAACAGTCTTAGGAATCGTGGATAATTCAAATTTCAAGATATCATTAGAACGGGACCCACATAGGGATCTCGAGAAGTTCTACCATGAGGCGGAATCAAGAGGATGCGCAGGTTGAGAGAGTAGGGAGAGAGGCTGAAGCTTATGCAGTGAGGGGTGGAGCTCCACCCAAGGAGGATGCAAGTAAAGATGAAAAAGGAAAACAAATGCCAATGGTGGAACTTCGATGAGGCCTCGGAGGGAGTCAAAATTTTCTTCTTACACAGATTTAACTGAGACTCTAGAAAGGATTTACTTGGATACTCGAGGGCGCCTCTAGTACCGAAGACCGGCAAGAAGGGAACCTTCTGAATACGAGCAGGCATCGGAAAAGCATTGCCTATTCCATGAGCTAGATGGGCATAACACAAACGACTGTAGGCATTTGAAAGATATCATGGAGGAGCATGTAAGGAATGGTCACCTGCAACGGTACATAAGGAATCGAGCTCTGGCAGGGGAGCAGGAGCGGCCACTTCCTACCTCGAACGATGGTGGCACTGGATCTGGTCACCACCAGTTTGTTATATACTGAATGGTTTTATGGTTCTGAATAAGTAATAGTATCCAAAGTAATATGGCTAGGTCACTTACACACGTACGGGATCGAGGACGGTCTCTAGGCGTGCTCTGAGATAACGAAAAATCGTAATGCTCGGGTGTATAAAATCCTGTTTTCTTTCTGTGTTTCTGCAAATTATGGTTTCCTCTTTGGTACTTTGGACATTTAATTTTTTTGGGTATGGTTTTGGAGTTTGGATTGAACTCTCGGTTTAGTTGGTTTTTTGGTTTGCCATTTTGGTTCGAATGTTTGATTTTTTATTTGGATTTTGAGTAGGATTTTTGATATGGATTTCTAGTTTTCTGATTGGATTCGGATCAATGTAATAAATAGTTCAGGTTTTGCGATTACTATCCCGACCGAAGAGACGGGGCAGTGATAGCGAGTTACGAGTCCCTTCACCAGAGAGCGATGGAATGGACTCTAACAGAATACGAAAAGTCCTCGGTGGAGAGCCAAGGCCGGAGAATATGAACGTCCTTGGACAGACAGCCGAAGCCGGTGAATATCAAAGTCCTTGGCCGAAGAGCCAAGGCCGGAGAATATGGAAGTCCTCGGCCGGCGAGCCGAGGCCGGAGGATATCAAAGTTCTTGGCCGGAGGGTCGAGGCCGGTGAATATAAAAGTCCTTAGCTGGAGAGCCGAGGCCAGTGAATATCAAAGTCCTTGGCAGGAGAGTCGAAGCCGGAGCATGCAAGAAATCCTTGGTCGGAGAACCGAGGCCGGAAAACTTACAAGCCCTTGACCGAAGATCTAAGACTGGAACAGGATAACGCGAC
This sequence comes from Allium cepa, assembly GCA_030765085.1. Classification (NCBI taxonomy): domain Eukaryota; kingdom Viridiplantae; phylum Streptophyta; class Magnoliopsida; order Asparagales; family Amaryllidaceae; genus Allium; species Allium cepa. The sequence continues at coordinate 72,411,561 of CM060940.1, read as the reverse complement.
CCGAGGAGGTCTACAGATTCAAGCTTAAAACCGGAAAGGTCATGGATTTCATAATATGGTTATGAACGGGATATGGACTTCGGATATCGGATTTGAGGATATTCAAAACACACCTTTCAACAGCAAGGCATGTTTTGATGGCAAATGTTAACCGCCTCACGGAAGGCCACGGACAGATGGATCTAACTAAATCGACTTCATGATTATCGAGGTTGGAATTTGATGGATTCGGTTTAAAAGGATGAAGTGCACTTGGATACGCCGCTCGGTCGAGAAGTGGAGAAGTTGTACGGTCGGTCTGGAGTTGTAGGTCGTTCGGCATTGAGGTGAGATTAGGGTGGCTCGGCATTGGTGGGACTATTCAGCATAAAGTACTGGCTCGGCAAATGTTACTTGGCATAAGGTAGTGGCTCAACAATTGTCGCTTGGCATTTGAAGTCGCTTGGCATTGGAAGTCGCTCGGCATTGGAGGTCGTTCGGCATTGTACCTCGCTCGGCATTGGAAATCGCTCGGCAATGGACGTCGTTCAGCATTGTACCTCGCTCGGTATTGGAAGTCGCTTGGCATTGGATCTCGCTCGGCATTGTACCTTGCTCGGCATCCGAAGTCACTCGGCATTGTACGTCGCTCGGCATCGGACGTCGCTCGGCATCGGATGTTGCTCGGTGTTGTGGTTCGGTCTAAGCCACTCGGCGTTGCGGCTCGGCCTTGGTTGTTATTCCGTATGGTGGTTGGGCATGGGTCGTTCGGCATGGTGGCTTGGCATGGGTCGGTCGGCATAATGGCTCGACATAGGACGTTCGGCATGGTGGCTCGGCATGGGTCGCTCGGTGTTGTGGTTTGGTCAGGGTGGCTCGGTGAAGATGGCTAGGAAAGAGTCTTGATGGGCCTATACCACTTCGAAAGCCCAACAACTCAGGATTTGCCTATAAATACAACATAAGGGGGGTTCAGAAAAGGGATCTTCTTCCTGCTCTCTGACTTTCTATTTTTTAAGGTTAAGGCTACTTTACCATTCTGTAACTGTAATCGATTATTACAGCAATAAAAAGGAAATTTCTGAGTGGAAGTAGGCTCGAGTTAGCCGAACCACTATAAAATCTGTTGTTCTTTACTGCTTTCATTTTTATTTTTACTGTTCTTCATACTTATATTCTCTACATACAATCTATCTATGAGCTGTGACTGGTACTTGGTGCTTTCATCTAGATTTGGGTGTGAGTGACCAACTTTGGCGCTAACAATCCCCTAGTCCTCGTATATAAACTAACAATCCCCCTTTCCATTCTTACTTGATTCATTTACTACCATCATTCACATTACTAAACCCTCTTGTTCCTCTATCGAAACTGAACCCTCCTTCCTTTCTTTACTTAGCTTTAAAATGAATTCTTCCCGTGTTACAATTTGTTCTTACAAATCGACTTCCCCTTGTTTTCCATCTAGGTCATCTCTGAGTCGTTTACCAATTCCTTTAACACCTATATACACAAGTAAGTTTTCGAGTCCTTATCTCTTGATTTCTTGTTGTCATAATGGGTTCCATGCCATTGGCGATTAGGATGGAGCTCGAGGCAGTGATGGAACAATGACCAAAGTTGTTTGAAGGATATGAAATGTTGGGGATGGAGGGGTTCGATAGAGCAAAAAAGGAGGAGAAAAGAGGAAATTTACAACATAGGTTCCGTTCGAGTGAGTCGAATGATAGTATGTTCGGTGGAGGAGGGTTAAGTTGTTTGGTTGAATGGGAGAGATCAGCAGTGGAATTTTAGTGAGAGGTTAAAAATAACGAAGTAGAGGGATCGATAGGATCCACTAAGTTGGGGAGGGGATCAGTGGAGTTGGATAATATGAAGGGATTGGCAAATTTTGTCAAGGGAAAGGGATCGACATCATTTGTTTGAAGAGAGGGATCAGTACCATTACTTTGGCATAGGGATCGACGAATATGGGTCGACATATAGGGGTTGGCATTTTTGTTCTTGGCTAATTCTTAGGCTTTGAGTCTAATACAAAACCTAACACATAATCGCTTGTTTGAGCAATTACAACCAATCCCATTCTAATGTACTTGAACATATGACGACGATGAACAAAAGAATGCACATACATTATTTTACTCGAAACTGAACGATCAAATCCAGGGGAATTAAACATGAACTAAAATTTAGCATATGGACTTGAATAATAGATTTCACACTCTGATACGTCGATAGTCGATCCCATTGCTTACACAAATGATCAATCTCTTCGCCAGTTGAGACGATCAGCGATGACGGTCACTCTGGTTGAAATTCAAAGTCTCGTCATTTCACTTTGCTTTCTTATTTTAATCTTCTTATTTTTTTAATACTCCACACTGCACCACTCTAGCTCACACTTAGCCCAGGGAGATAGGTAAACTTTTCTAATCTAGATTATCTACTGAGTATAGCGAACATGGACTTTGGACGTTCAACACATCTAGCTGCAATGTCTTCTGGACAGGCCTTGCATCATAGCAATCCCAAAGCTGAGTCAAGTTCCATAACCATATCTAGCAGGCTTTCCCTGGTCATCAAACTGAACAAACAGAAGTTTCTTGCCTGTCAGCCAACCTTTTTATGATGTTCACGTCCTCTCGGTGAAAGATGTATGTCCTACTCCCGATGCTGCAAAAGGCACTATACTCTTAGATAACCTGAAAGATTCTCAAGCCTCTAGATTTGGTGAGGCCTCCCTTCGCAGACTATGTTCCAGACATGGAATTCCATTTGAAGACGTCCAAGCCCCTTCAATAAATGATGGGGATCACTTGCTTCCGAAAGGGTATACAGCATGTGATAAATTCGTACACTAGGTGGCTGGATGCATGCCGCCCTTCAATTTTTTTATTCAGGAAAAGTTGATATACTTGGAATAGCTCCCACTTAACTTCACCTGAACAACTACGCCTTTCTCCTTGGAACTTTTTTACTATTCACGAGCATTTTGTCCCGTCCGCCAACTTCTGAGGACATAAGGTTCATTTATAACTTTAAACGACGGTCAGGAATTCCTTTCTATGTTTTCCTCGAGCCTTCACCCAACTGTCAAGTCTTAATGGGTGCTTGGAAAAAACTTACCCTTTTTAAACACGAATGGTTCAACATTGTTTACCTCCCTTTGCAAGGCAATAGTTGGAAGGTAAGTGTCCTCTTCGATTTATTTTCAAATTCTCTAATCTGATTCATATTCTGGATCAACTAACATTTTGAATATCTATAGGTGTCCGCCCACGTCTAGAGGGCAACAGTTTTTCAACAGCGATCTCCACAACTCGTGCTACCCCTGTCGAAGACGGGACATCAAACTCCTCATAATATACGAGTTGTTATCTTTATTTGGGCTACTGAAAGAAGGCCATGGCATTGGGCTTCCTGGAAGTGTTGCATTACTAAGAAACGCTGTAGAACAAAAAGGGGATATTAATAAACTTATCGTGCCCCCAGTCGAGAGGACTCAGGATGACGTCGAAGAAGGAGAAATTAGGGGTACCCAGATCAATGAGCCTAGCGACGCTGATGCAGGCCCAGGCAAGGCACCGGTGGTTGAACCATCACAAGGTGCGCAACCCCACACGCCAGCTAAGAGACGAAATAAGTTTGCATATAAACTTTGTGGCAAAAAAACTACTAAGGATCTGGAGTTTGTTATCACTTATGTTGATGGATAGTCATCCTCTCAATATTTAGAAAGCTCGATGAAAGGGTTTTCAAATCTCCAAATCCCTGATGACATCATGACTTATGACTCCCTTAACAACAACATCGATGAGCTCAATTTTCTCACCAGAAGTGGTGACGACATTCTTCTTATCGACAAAGGAGACAAAACTCTCATGAGCAAGGCTACGGAAATTAGTCCGTTGGGGGGACACTAAGAAAATCACAATCACATGCACTTCACCACATAATTTCCGTCTATCGTTTATGCAATGGTCACTTATACTCTAGTATTTGGTTTTTTGCAGGTTTGATGTCTCAATCCCAAGGTTTTGATCGCTTGAGGGGCTCCTCAATGCAATATGGATCCAAACATGAGTCATAATAGGGTAGGCGTAGGGAGAGGGATGACGACCGATAAAGAAGTCGTCACTCGAGGGAGTCTTCATCTCCAAAACATACAACCCAATCTCGGTCGTCCTATCAGGAAGTGCAACCTAATCTTCCCGTGCATAGCGGCGACCAGACCTCTTTCCATGGTCCTTTAGCTATCGTACTGTTTGAGCAATATTCTGGTTCATCCAGTTCTAAGTATCCCTATGACCATAGGTTGAGTAAACGTCAAATTGTTGCTTCCGATCCATCTTTGCCGACCGCTGCTCCTAAAGCTTCCATAGCAGAGAAATTGGTCGAACTTACGGTCATTTTCCTAAATATTTGTTTTGACTGTCTTAAGTTCCTCCTCTTCATTTATACAATCCTAGGGAATGTTAAGCCAAGTCCTCTTGCATGCATCAACAACATTTGTGTTCAACATGAATTGTTCCAACACTTGGCAGAAAAAATATCTGAGGTGTCTATTAAGTGACAGCATGAAATCAATAGCCTAAAGCTAGAGGCGATCCATGACAAAGATATAATCAAAAACTAAGACACTGAAATCTCAAACTTGACGGTAAAACTGACCAAGGTAGAAAAAAGTGCCAAGGAAACATATGAGGCAACGAGTCCTCTAGAGGCTGGCCATAAAAAGGAGCTTGATGTTGCTCTCAACCGTAGTGGTGCACTTGCCTTGGAAAATGATACTCTACAAAAGGAGAAAAATATTTTGGCCCACCAGGTTGAGGAGCTCGAAGAACTTCTTAAGAAGGGAGAGAAGAGAAAATAAAAGCTTAAGAAGAATCGTAGAGATATTGAAAAGAAGCTACCGAGGCCCGAACTTTGAAGACTAAACTTGATGAGCAACTTTGCTCAGATTGAAATTCTCAAAGAAATTGCGAAGGAAGCGGGCCACAATGAGATGAGAGAATAGCTCGAGGCCCAGGTAAAGTATGCCAAGGAAGTTTGTCGGAATAAATCAAGGACATGTTCGATCCCCTGATCATTGAATACAATGCTAAAGTCCTCCATCATTATCTGAGCATTCTTGGTAAGGGTTATCTTGAGTCGCTTACCGATGCCTAAAATATATTGTTAAAATAAAAGAGAAAAACCTCGGTTAAGCTAATTTGGATGAAGATAAACTAGTGCGAGAGATCCTTCATGGAAATGAACCCCTAGACCTTGCCGCTGCGAGACTTTGATACTTAAACATTCTAACATCTTATGGAAAAGGGAAAAATATTGCTGTGTCTTTGGAGTCAACTCCCAAGAACCCCTCTTCTTTTCAAGCAGTCAGAGCATCATTTTCTTTCGGCTCGGGATAGGATCTAAGCTACGATCCCAAAAAACCTAGCTATCAATCTAAAGTGTTTACCCCTATTCTAGAAGGGGGACCCCAGCGACAACTGAAAGTCAGTCGAACATAGGTATTCCGCTCTATTCTCCACTTTTCGATCGATTTCTCGCCTCATGTCCAATAGTCATGGGCTTATCTTCTTGTTTCCAAGAATCTACAGGTCTTCTGAGTCCCAGCCAAACTCCAAAAAGTGGTGCCGTATTGGAACAACAATCGGCATCAACTGAGATCCTAATGACCATCGACGCTCCAGGACCCAACGCTCAAGTTATCGAAGCACTTGACTGAAGACCTGTTACCACCGGATGAATTTGATGATGTTGTGATCACCGGCGCCACTAAACACACCAATGAGCTTAACTTAAAGGAGTGCATCGAGAGGGAGGAGTTATTGAAAAAATAAGCCAAGACTTAACCCGTTGATGTGGATATTGATGATCCAAATCTCATCCTATTACAAGTCATCTTACCTGGCGGGTCAATTTTCAAAAAAATCTCTCCTACATTTGAAAGCTCTCCCACCGAAAGCGTAAATGATCAAGGAAATGGATATGTGAAAATTTAGGTGGTAGCACTCCTAAAAAATCAGAAAAGGAGAGAAGACAAAAGAAATAGCCATTGCTTCGGCCCAGTTTGTAGGTAACTTGTATAGTCGTTTTCCTTTTCTTTGGCTATGATTGTATAGGACCGACCCTCGTTTTTCGCATAAACTCATATCATAATCTTTGAAGCTTATTATGAAAATAAAAGTTTTTTCGTTTCCATTTGAACTCTCATGTGAGTTATTACTTAAGTAGTTGAGTTATTACTTCCATTCAATGTACTTGTAATTTGTTGCTCGTTAAACCAGATAAAAATCCATTCGTTCTATCCCAAGGCCTTCACGTGTTCGTGGCCCGGAGTCAAACCGAACACGGGACTCGTGCCCTAGTGTTGTGCTGTCGGATTCAACGGTTTGCATGATTATACTCTTGCCTATAGTCTTGGGTTGGTAGGGTTTGACAGTGGATTGTCAAACTCCATCCTTAGGGAGTTTATACTTCTCCTATCGGATTCGGGCCGAAGTTCATTGAATAGCAAATGGTCGGTCCGCACTCATCTATTTGTTTATCCACACTCTGGGGATAAGAATTAGTTAGCGGGTTGTCAAATTGCACCCATCTTGTGTTTATACTCTAGTTCGCACACTGGGGACTTTTATTCAGAAAATAGTCGGATCGTACTTTCCTTAATTAGTTGATTTTCCCCTAAGTCTAGAGGTTAACTAACGGGAGATCGATCACTTTTGATTCATATTTGTCCCTTCATTTGATAGGATTAAGTTGGTCGTTGGACGGTCGAATCATATCCATCCCTCGTTGGGCATTCCGTCCATCGGGTTATAAAGGTGGATCGTCAAATCAATGGTCGAACCATTCTCATTTTGTTTAGTTCAATCGTTAACTTATGTACTCGGCTTGCTCCAAACCCTAGAAACCCACTCGGACGTGTCAATACTGCTTAGTCCAATATCATAACTGATATGTACTACTACAACAAAAACAGACATGAAGGAAATTAGAAACTTTATTTGTCAAACGGAAAGGAATGACATAATTTGTCTTATTACATATTTGGAAAACAAAATGCTAAATAAAATCTTGAAAATAAATATAACTTAATGGAAAAGAAATCAACTAAGTGAAATAAAAATGCAAATTTTCGTTGTTCCATTCCCTTAGAAGTGTGATGCCATCAATAGTAGCTAGATGAAAGTTCCCTCTTTAAGCTTCTATTCAATAACGTATGGTCCTTCCCAAGTAGGATTCACATGCGACGGGTAGGAAAAATCCGTTTCAAGACAAGATCAGCGATTTCAAAGATTCTAGGTCGAACTTTGATGTTGTAGTATCGGGCAACTCGGTACCGATGCGCAGCTGTCCTCAAATCAGCTTCTTTGCACTTTTCATCTACAAAGTCTAGAGATTCCAAGAGGGGATCTTTATTCGCTCTGGGATCATAGTATGTTATTCAATGAGAAGGAACTTTGAGCTCAACAGGAATAACAACATCGGAATCGTAAGTAAGAACGAATGGAGTATGGCCTATCGCGATCTTGTGGGCGGTCCTATAAGCCTATAACGCTGTCGGGAGTTCATCAACCACTTGCATCTAGCCTCTTCCAAACACTTCTTCATAATGGACTTTATGATATTTTTCACATCTTCAACTTGCCCATTCACTTGACGGTGAACGATTGATGCGAATCTCTATTCAATATGATGTCGAAGGTCAATGTCTTTGGATACATCACCGTCAAATTGAGCCCCATTATTTTCTATAATAGTTTGAGGAAAACCAAAACGACAAATAATCTTCCGGACAATGAAGTTGATTACTTTCTTCATTGTGATCGTAGCTAATGGTTTAGCTTCGGCCCATTTAGTGAAGCAATCAACTGCGACGATGGCGCACTTCGCCCCACCTTTAAAGATTGGTAAAGAACCAACGATATATGCCCAATATGGCAAACAACTATGGACTTACCATTTACGTAATTTCCGTCGATGAAGCTCTTAGGACTTTTGCATATACCTATCACTTGTTGCATCGCCTTACATAATCAGCAGCGTCTCGATTGATGGTTGGCCAATAATACCCTTAACGGAGTATTTTCTTTGCTAGAGTTTGCTATCCAGTGTGATCGCCACATTCTCTTTCATGGACTTCTTTTAGGACTCGTTTTATCTCATCATGAGAAATACACCGAAGAAGGGGAATGAAAAAACCCTTTTTGTACATAACTCCTTCTTGTATGATAAATCATGAAGCTTTACGAAGGACTTGTCGCTTTTCATTCCTTTGTTCAAGAAGAACTCCCTGTAGCAAATAGTTTTAGTCGGAGTCATCCATGATTCCTTCTCAGGCTCCATCTCTAGTACACGGTTGATTTCCATCAGGTTTATACTTGGGGCATTTAATAATTCAACTGGAACAAGCCCTTTTGTTGTGCGTCTCCAATGCTAGCAAACTTTGCCAATGAATCAGCTTCTCTGTTTTGATCTCGTGGAATGTGCGTAATGTCGAGTACTCATAGTCAACCAACAATTCTTGGACTTAGGTAAAATATGGAGCAAGCCATTGTCCATTAGCTTGGTAATCTTCCCCGACTTGGTAATCAATTAATTTTGAGTCGCAAAAGATTTCAAGAGACTTTATTCCCAGTTCTTTGGCGAGTTTAAGTCCAGCAATCAAAGCCTCATACTTAGTTTCATTGTTCGTTGTAGGGAAATCAAGCTTTAAGCATAGGAAATTGATTGATGTTCGAGATTTACCAGCACAATCCTAGCTCCAAAATGCAATAAAATCTGCCAGTGCGTGATCCTATACAGCCTCCAAGGAAGATAAGTGATATTGAATTGGCTAAGCTAGATATTCCACTTGAGTAACCTTCCCGATGTCTCAGGTCGTTGCAAGACCTATTGTAATGGAAGGTCGGTGTAAACATTGATAGAGTTTGCCTGGAAGTAAAGGAGGAGCTTTCGTGATGCAATCAATGAACAATATGCTAGTTTCTCTATCTTCGGATAGTTCCTTTCTGCTCCTATCAATCGCTTGATAACATAATAAACTGGTCTCATGGTTCAATTCTCTTCGCGAAGCAACGCAACACTTATGTCATGTACCGACACGGCTAAGTAGATATATAAATCTTCATGATCCACTAGCTTTGATAAAATGTGAGGTCTCTTTAAGTGGTTCACCAAAGCTTGGAATGCGTCTTTACAATCCTGTATCCTTTTGAAATTCCTATTTCCTCTCCTAATCAAGTCAAAGAAAGGAATGCATTATCAGTAGCTCTGGAAATGAATCGGCTTAGGGCAGCGACCTTCCCATTCAGGCTTTGTACTTGTTTGATGGTCTTTGGATATTGCAAATAGCTTTGATCTTCTTGGGATTGACTTCGATTTTATGGGAATTAATGATGAAACCTAAGAACTTTCTTAATGCAAAGCCAAAGGAGTATTTCATAGGATTAATCTTCATTTTTATAATGTCAGAGGATGTCAAACATTTCTGCTGAGTCTCTAATGTGGTCGCTAGACTATCGTGACTTCATGAGCGTATCATCCATATATACCTCCATTGTTTTTCGAATATGATCTTTAAACATTCTGCTAACTAGGCACTAGTAGGTCACTCCTACATTCTTTAGTCCAAATGGCATCACCATATGCAATATAATCCAACATCAGTAATAAAGCTAGGTGCTGTTGATCGAGAATGTCTATCGGGATTTGGTTATACCTCGAGTACGCATCCATGAAAGATAGCGATCGTGTCTTGCGGTCGAGTCTACTAACCGGTCGATCCTTGGAAGGGGAAAGCCGTCTTTCGAGTATGCCTTGTTCAAGTCCAAGTAATCAACGCATGTCCACCATTTTCCATTCTCCTTTCTTACAAGTACAGGATTAGATACCCATTTAAGGCAGAGGGCATCGCGAATAAACCCATTGTCTTTGTGTCTATCCACCTTCTCTTTAAGAGCGGCAGATCTCTCCGGATCCAAGCCACGTCTTTTTTGTTTCACCGAGACATGCCTCGGATCGATATTCAATGCTTAGCTTGAAATGGCAGGCAGATCCCACACATGTCAAAGTGAGTTCAAGCGAACACGTCAAGATTTTTTCAAAGAAATCCGGCAAGTTCTTTCATCATCGGGGGATTGAACTGCGATCCAATCTTTAGAACCCATGATGGTCATCGTGGCTGCTTGTGATGTCAATCGTCATCTCAACCGGTGCAACCTTGGTTTCTTTGGGCTCCTCCTCATCATCTCTTGGATCTATATCTCTATAGAGTCGACTGTGACACCCAAGCCAAGGTTCAGGCACTAGTTGTTAGTGGCTTTGTTATGGACTGACTTGTCCATACCCTTACCTTTCTGCTTCCGTTGAGTATCCCTCAACTCAGCTACATAACAAGCATGTCCAACCACTTGATCAACATGAACAACTCCGATGCCATTATTTGTCAGTAACTTCAAAGTGAAGAACCATGGGGCAAGAGTTGCCCAGAACTCATCTAGGGATGGTCGGCCCAGAAGAGTATTGTATGGAGAGTCAACATCCAAAACAACAAAAGGTAGAATCTGCACTCTCCTATGGTCACCTTCTTCTAACTCTACAGATAATTCAACATAACCAATAACTTCAGTTGCAGCACCATTAAAGCCATAAATGCGGGCTTTAGATGGTTTCAAGTCCTTGGCTTCCATCCTCATCTGATCATAAGCTTTTTTTGAAAATTATATTTACAGAAATTCCATGGTCAACCGATATCCTTCTCACTAAAGCTTGGTCGATCATGGCCAAAATGACCATTGGGTCGATCGTTGGAACCTCCACCTTGTCTGCATCTCTATTTCTAAACATGGTATCATCTTCTTTGTGCATTTTTGTTTTGCCGGAGCTCCATCATCCGTATTTGAATCGCATTCAAAATCCACAAGCTTGATCACGCTAGCATACGCTCCATCTCATGTCAACTTTTATCAGCCAGATGTGGTTCCCCAACTATTGTATTAATTACTAATCTTCATACCGATCCGCGCAGGCTCCTCAGCCCTATGTGGTGCTTATCTTCGGTTGGGGTCAGATGTCCCTTGCTCGCCATCCTACAGGGTTTTTATAAACTACTATAACTTCCTTTCTCGAATCATCTTCTCAATATATGGAGATGCCTGCATTCATTTGTGTTATGCCCACGACATTCGTAAAACCAATAGCATCTTCCTGTTTGTTTCTACTTCTTTGTTAATTCTTTTAAGGCATCCTCCTGTACTACATGGTATTGTTGGTAAACAAATAGATATTCTCCAGGGACGTATTCAATGGCATATAAGTATTTTACATCGAAATCCTAGGCTTCCCTCTTCCAAAATCCCTCTTTCGTTCTCGGCTCCTATCTCCGCTTTCTTTTTTTGATTTGGTAGGGTCCCTCCTAGCTTTTCCTTACTGTTGCTGACTAAGTTGATTCAATAGGTTGATATTAGTCTGAATCTGCTGATTTATTTATCAACGGCTATCCATTATTCTTTTAAAGATTCGAGTTAATATTTGGTTAAGTTCGGTATTTGACAAGTCAACTACTCAGTCCTAAAAATGATCTTTTATGGAAATCATGGCCCATATACTTAACTCGTTTCTAACATTCCAACTTATATTATCCCTCATTCAAGAGTGAAGGCACGTAAGTTAGAGCATCGGTTGCAAATCAAAGCCTTGCTTGGATACTTCATTCTTGACTCATAGATATATAAGTCTACCTCATCGGCTTTTAGTGTTTAGTATTAATGCCTTTTATAAATGAGTAAACAAACATCATGTTAACACATTTCTAACATTCCCGACATAATTAATCCTCGATCATGAGTGAAGTCGGTAGGTTAGAGTTTTATTGCTTTTATCCTTACTTGAATATCAATCATAACTCTCATAAATAGATAAGTCTATTTCGTCGGCTTTTAGTGTTAAGCATGGTTAATTACTTTTTTGAAACTTATATATATACACTTTAAAAATACTTATAAATAAACTTTTAAATATCTATATAAAATATTTCTTGAAAATAACTAATTTATACTTTGATGAAAATAAAAAAAAACATGTCTTATATTATAAAACATCTTTATTACTTTAAAAATTCATAACTAATTATTAAAAATATATTTAAACTTCAAACCAACTTTAAAATACTGAAAAATATGTTAGGAAATATCCTTAAATATTCCAGAAAAAATACCAAATTTAAATATCATTTTTATACACTTAAAACAATAAGCAACTTACTAAATACCTATAAATGCTGTTAAAAAACCGTGATAAAGAACAATATAGAAAAACATGATCTTTGTGATCAATTTTAATCACTTAAACAAATGATTTAAGACTTCAATTTTTATAGTGAGTACTCCCCATAGAGTACTTGAAAACCAGGGAAAGGAAGTCCTAAGGAAAAAATCCAAAAAACAAAATATTTACTAAAATGTTTGTTTAGCAACATTTTTACTCCAACTTTAGCCATTTTGTTTGACTAGTTGCAAATGCTTTTAAACTCCAATTTTTTTCCAATAATAACTTAAAAATAATAATTAATAAAATGCAAAGAAACGCCTAAGATACCTTTAAAATTAATTTAAAAAAATTCTCAAAAACAGGACATTTCAAAGCATTCAAATAACGAACTTCTTCTAGCTATAATTTTTTGCAACTTTGTTTCACAAGTTAATTAGTGATTTAAACTTTCATATTTTTCGAAAAATAAGTCGACTTATAGTATTTATTACGAATGCAAAGAAGCCCCTAAGATATCTATCAAAGTTGATACTGAAATCACCAAACACAAAGCTTTTCAAAGTGCATCCATGGCGACCTTTTCGCTTCTAAATTTCACAATTTTGTTTTCACAATTTCTATAACTTTTCAAACTATTTTTTTCTATACACCAAAATATGTGTAGAGAATAACCAAAATAAATTGTTCCAAGTTAAGATAATAAATCATCCATTTACACAAGTTAAAGTTAAGAGATATCGAAGCGCACTTATAGCCACTATTCTTGCTTCAAACACTTTCAAACATACTTAAATTCAACATACAAGCCAACCAAATATGTAAACACAATGTCTAGGCCATATCATAAAAGGTAACAGAATTAACGTGATAAAATACAAAGTTGTTATTTGCTTTCAAGCGCAGGAGGGGTCCAAAAGTATAATCTTACTTAGTTAATGTCACTTTAACTCTATATTTGCACACACACAATATATACATACAAGATAGTGATATAATCACCAAAATACAAGCCTACAACAAACACAAATACATAAGAATCAATGAACCGCTTCCTACCATCACCATAAGCCTAAAGATCCAACCTTTAAGCTACATCACATCCTCCTTCCTCATGCTCACGGTCATAAATGGAAATCCCATTTCCTCTTCATTTCTTCCACTTTTGAGTTTAGATCCACGCTTTCTAAGATGTTCTAAGGTATTGATGAAAGCTTGATGGAGTTTGGAAGAGATTTGAAATAATTAGAGAAAGATTAGTGAAGATAAAAGTGGATTATTGCTAATTACTTCTACCATTTTTGTTCTTTTTGTTATTTTCAAGCTTTGGAAAGTAATGAATAACTAAGCACACCTAAGCCCTTCTTTACACGGCCAAGAACCCCTCCCGTTTATCCTTGTATGCTCCTTTGACTTTACACCTCATTTTCCTTAGTAAATTACCCTTTTACCCTTACTATGACATCACCCATGAAATCATCAAATATTTTATATTCCATAAACGACAAAACATTTTTAGTTCATATTTTTGATTTCCTAAGTAAATAAGTGTATGTAAAAAAATTTAAATAACTTCCAATTAGTAAAAAGTTGTTTATCGATAAAATGTTTTTCGGTCACATATTTGATATTTCTTAAAAAAAAAATTTAAATATTTTTCCAAAAAAAGTTTACCATCATTAGTTATGTTTTAAAAGGAGGTTAACAAGGTTATTAAATTGCTTTAATAATATTTAATCCAAGATTCAAATATTTAAATAATTTAGATATCTAAATACGAAGTGTTCAAAATTCTAGGTCGTTATAGGAGATGACGACGGTCCCTACGAGTGAACTAGATGTCATCAAATCTTAGTGTAGAGGGTACATTGAGGTCTACGTAGGCTTCATGTAAATAGAGTAGGTCTGTAACACCAAAGCTCGATGTAGAGGGTACTGTGAGATTTACACGAGACTCATCACTGAGGATGCGACTCGACGTCTATAGTACAATTACGTACCGACTCTACTTATTTAAGACTCTCAATAAGAATCATTGGGTCATGATAATTTGAATTATAAATAGATATCCAATACAGACTTAGGTTTCAAATATGTAAAGTGGGTCATATATAACTAAAGCTTGATGTAGAGAGCGTGGTGAGAACTGCACGAGATCTATCACCAAGAATGTGGCTTGGGGCCTATGGTACATTTAGATCCTTACTTGGTTTATCATTATGCATGAGTCTACTATGGACTCCACTCGTCAGCGATGATTAGTATTAATTTATGTTCTCTACCTATTGCTTATCATTATATTGTGAGTTGTATTAGTTGGTTGATAATATTGATTTTGTATTTTAGGATATGCTTATATCATGATATACATATTATCTATTCATTCGTATATTGTGTTACCCTATTATGGTATATTTTACGTATCATTTACATTATATTAGTTGTGCCGATTCGTTGGTTATAGGAGAAGAGAAAGTTATAAAATAATTACATACATTTATAATGGGCTTACTTTACTTATTTATGGGTAGTCAGGATTATCCCTGCACAACGTTTGTGAAGAGTGTCGGTTGTACCATAGTAGTTCACGTTCTTTATGTATATAGTTTTGGTATATATTATTTTGAGATAGTTCCCCTCACATCAGGTTTTATGGTTGACTTGCATTTTATCTTTATTTATTTTGTTATGACCACTCTTGGGTACTCGATTGAGTAGTTTGGGAGCTAAGTGCTTTTGGGATATGCTATCAGAGTGGCACAGCTGGAGCTTTGGAGGTGAGGATGATACTTTGGATATATACTTGATATTATAATGAAATTTTTTATATATGCATGAGACTTATTGTATCAGATATTCTATTTTGACTTGCTATGTTGATATTTATTTATCAATTACTTTTGCCTGTGTTGTCTCCTATATATTGTCATCATATTCGATTCGTGTATATTCAGTATATTATATATTATCATTTCATTGTAAGATTATATCATTATGCCTTGATATAGTGTTTGTTTTTAAAAAAATTCAAACAGTTTGTCTTTTATGGTATCAAAAGTCAGGCGTTGATGTGAAGCATGATTTTTTTAGGTATTACAAAGGACTGATTGTTACAATAGTAGTACAAGAGGTTGATTCTTTTATGTTTTCACTTGGCTTTAATCATAATATGAAGGATGCATGTGTTTATTTTAAGCATTTAAATAATGGTAGTTCGGTGCATTTTCCCTTGTACATGGATGATATGTTAATTTCTTCCAAGGATAAAGTGGAAATAAAAATTAAAGTTGAAGTTAAAAGCGAAATTCAAGATGAAAGACTTTGGAGAAGTAAGGAGAATTTTGCATTCAGAAATTCAAAAAGATAGAAAGTTTGGATTTTTGAGGCTCACTCAAAAGGAATATATTCGAAAGGTGCTTGCTCAGTTTAGCATTAAGGAAGCAAAGGCAATTAGTACACCCATGTCTTTGCACATACAACTTTCTAGCAAAGGCTCTACGATCTCATAGAAGGACAAGGCCCACGTGGGGAAGGCACCGTATGTGAGTGCAGTTGGTAGCTTGTTGTATGCTGATGTTTGCACTAAACCTAAAATTGCACGAGCTGTTGGATTGACTAGTAGATATATGAAACATCCATGAAAGACACATTGAGAGGTGGTGAAGTATATTTTTAGGTATCTTAAAGTAACTATACGCATGAGCTTGTTTTTGGTGGCATATATAGAGATTTCAGCTTGTCTGTATTATGTGATTTTTACTACGCTGAGATAGAGATCGAAGGATGTCAACATTGGATTATATGTTCACTCTTGGAGGAAAAACTATTAGTTAGAGGGCGAGATTGCAGACGATAGTTGTTTTGTCTACTATAGAGGCAATAGCTGATAGCTACTATTGAAGCAACTAAGGAATCACTCTACTTGAGGCGATTTATGTGTGACTTGGGCTTCAAATATGCTGAAGTTGTGGTGAGTAGTAATAGTCAAGTTGCAATTCAATTAGCAAAAAATCTGGCTTTCAGATCGAGGATGAAGTATATAAAGGTAAGAGTGTCCTTTTGTGACGGCCTATATTTCGGAAGGTATAAATCGACAATAATCCACACTTGTCCGACTTAAACAATACGAAACATAGATAATCAATGGGGTTGAATAAGAAAAATAAGAAGAGAAGAAAAAAGCAAAACATAGAATCTCACAGTGGAAACGATAAAATATAATAAACAAATAAACAATTTATAAAGCTGTTTACTATACATTTGATTATAATCTATACACATTTATCAGAGTTGTAAATATACAATAAGGAGAAATAATCAATGCAATAGAATAGCATGATACAGGGTATAATGATAATAGTAATATACCAACTCCGACTTCGTCCTCCAAAGAATAATATTCAATACACTAAAAAAACTCAGGACTGACCCAGCGTAATAATAAAAAAACACTCGAGTCAGGATTAAAATACTCTTATGTCAGTCAAATCAATATCACAATATGAGCACAATAACTTAAGAGATGTTACGGGGTTTTCCATCTCCTAAGGATCCGTTAAATTATTTATATATAATAGTATAAGCTATAATAGATAATGTCTATCAGTAAAATAAATATCAAAATAGCGTTAAGGCTTTACATTGATCCACCTTAACACATTTTTACAGTTTTAAACCAAAATCGTAATGGGCTCATATAGAGATAAATATGACAAGGCACATGAGGCAATTCCCAAGGTAGGATTCTACCAGTTTACCCTTTTTGGCTGGTCGTAACCCATCCGTGGCCGACCGCGACAATCAATCCAAACAACAAATAAGGTGCACCCATCGAATCTGAAACCATAATAGTAATACGAGGGATCAACGTCGCTAGAGGTGGCTAACCTCAATGGCCAGACATAGGCTACTGTTTTAGTCATTTTAATTGTGAGACGAATGTCAAAGCTATCCATCGTCGTTCCCTTACTTCATTCCAGTAAACGTCGCCAATTCAACCACTACATTCTAGATATCATCCACCGTGTACACAGTTGTTAAAGTGGTTCCAATATTGAAAGTGAGTATTTCAATAAGAGGCCCGGTCTCTTTAACAACCAATCGTCATTTTACACACCGGTTGGTTCTTTTACATTTCGAAAACCATTTGTATTTGATATCAAAATATCATATTCGTTTCAATATCAAATTCATTTCATAAATAATCATATTTACTCAAAAATTATATCCCTTTCGAAATCATCGCACTTACTCAAAAATATCAACTCAACTCGATATATCGATTTCACCTCAAAAGTTGATTTGAATTACAGTTTTGGTTATAATTCATTTTAACCTAGTTCGTATTTAAATCTAAGATTTAAATATAACAATTTACCCTTCAGCCTGTTTGAATTTTAGAAAATAGTTTAAATAGTTTAAAATAGTTAAATAGTTAAAAATAGTTTAATAGAGAATATTTAAATAGTTTAATCAAAAATAATTTGAATATAAAAATAGTTTATATAGTAAAATAGTTTGGAAAATCAAAATAGTTTGAATATTTAAAGAATATAGATTTCAAATCATTTATACTAAAAAAAAATTAATTCTAAAGTCAAACCGGTCTACTTCTCCATTTCCCACCCAAATCAATTCCAAACTCCATTTCGATTTAATCGATTCAATTCCAATTTCAACTCGAATAAATTTCAATTCCACACAAATTTCTTTCAATTTACAAATTTCTTTCAATTTAAATTTCCATTTCCAAATTAATTTAAATACCAATTTCAAACTAATTTCCAATCCCAATTCCAAATAAATTTCCAATCCCAATTCCAAATTAATTTAAATTCCAATTTCAAATAAATTTAAAGTTCCAATCTCAAATCAATTTCCAATGTCAATTCCCAATTCGATTTCAAATATCGATTTAAACACTTATATCAATTTTATTTTAAATACCAAATTTTTAAATCCAAATTTCAATTTTAATTCAATTCCAAGCTCAAATTTGAAATATTATTTATATCACTTTTCTTGGAAATATTCAAAGTTCGAATAAAAGTAAATCTTTAAAAACAAATCCATTTCTGAAATTTACGACGTATATCGTCTATAACTAAAAATTTAAACTTCGATTAATTAACAATCTCGTTTATCAAGTCTAAATTCTAACATTTCAAGCTCCCATTCAAAATAATTCAATTTCCAAAAATTTGATTTTTATTCCTCTAAATCAAATCATTTAAATAATTTCAAAACAAAATTTTTCTTTCATTTAATTTAACCAATCCGGTGTCCGTATATAATTGTCTATCCTACGGCCAAGTGAATTAAATATTTCAATTTAATTTCCAAGAATGGATATATACCATTTCAATCCAAAAATAAATGTCACAGGTATATATCATTTCAATCTATTTGTTAATTTATTCGAAATAATTCAATTTATAGTTTTATATACTATAAATAACATACGGGATAACAACAGGATATATAAAATAATTAAACACCCAATCAACCACATATCAATAAATAGCATCCATTTGCAACCAATATCCAAACAACCAATGTATCACACCAATTTAATAATTGTCAACATCAGGTGTTTACATGCAATTAAATTTCAATTCAATTTAATTATCAATTTAAATTCTATCAGGTAATTTGGATGTCAATTAAATTGTCAATTTAATTTATCAACCAAAAATCAATCAATCCACATTATTTCAGAATTTCAATTCGACCTTCACAAAAATATTTTATTCAATCGTGAGCGTATAAACACTCACCTTTCATTTGAATTCCATCTTCAAAACAAATCAAACTTGACTCCATATCGAAGCCTTTGGCGATACGAATCTATCGCTCCTTGTCTCGTCCGAAACAGACCTCGTTTGAATGATTTACGATTATATTTCTATAACATTTATTTTAAACTAAACTAACTAAAAAAAACTAGCAGCCAAAACCCTTCTTCTACCTCCCACGCATCCGCCACCACCAGTCGCGACGCCTTCATCAACACGCATGCGACTCTACCATCGACCACGCTTCTCCTCCTCGCTCACGTGCGAAACAACTAACCACATGCGCCCCTAAAACCCTACATCGATCGAGCCCTTGACGTGCTCCGGTGCCTCTCCACGTTGCAAGGTCGACTACGACCATTGCCGCTCACTCCACGATACTGCCATCTCCAGCGTCGTTCCCTATCGTGTAGGAAACCCTAGCACCGTGATTGCATCATCCTCGTGCTCGCGTTAAGGCATCGCGATCGATTTTGAAGAAGAAATCGTTTTTTTTCTTTTGGGATTCGATCAGCATTTTTTTTCGATCGGCCTTTTTTTATTATCTTTTTTTTCCTTTCGAACGGTGAAAAATGAATGGGGAGAGAGAGATACGTCAAAACGAAAGTATCAAGGCAGATGCACGGATTGGATAAGTATGTAGATATTTAATTTATTATTTAATTGATAATATCCGACATTTAGCATCCAAAATTCTCGAACTTCAAATGAAACGTGTCGTCTGACGTTTATACTGTTTTACCACCATTCCGAATGCAATGGAACTAGTTTCGAGGCCTAATTTGATCGCATGTGGAAGATGGCTTTTCAAAGTCAATTATTTTAATTAAATTTTGAAATTAAATTCTGCGCGTTTCAAGCTCGCACGGCCAAACGACAAGTCCGATCGCCACGAAACTTGAAATCTTACAATAATTCACCATTACGGAAAATAGTTTCGTCGAAATCCGAGACCGTTGCCAAAATGGCTATTTATTTACTCGTTAATTACAATATAAAATTTCAATTTCTAATTTCCACTTTTAAATTCAATTTTAAATGTTAACCATCTTCGTTCATATTTAAATTTTATTTAAATCAATTTCTGATATATCATTTCATTCATATTTAATTCAAAACTTCAATTATTCAAAAATTTCCAAAGTTAAATTTTAAACAACTTAACTATTAATAAACTACAATAATAAATCATCAAAAATTTATTTCTGCCCATTTTTATCTAGTCATTACATTAAATCCAATAATTTAAAATAACTAAAAATACGGATCGTTACATACACCCCCACTCAAAACTTTTCGTCTTCGAAAAGGCGGTAAGTAAAGAATTTAACATACAATGGATTTTATTCAAATAATCACTTAAAGCTTTAAAATCTTATTAGGAAATCTTTACTATGATTTTACTACACCACTCCGTTATCGGTTTTCGGAAAATATAACTTAAAAAAAACTATAAAAATTTTAAAACTTCAAAAAAATTCTAACTTCCGGATTTACGGAAAATTTCGAAAGAGTCTCCTTTGCGCGGCTCGATCGTAAAATTTTTACAATTCAATATATATCACAAATATACCAAAAAGATATCAAATATACATCTCATCTCAATGATGAGGCATACCGAAGGGCAAAAATATAAAATCGTGGTATGTAATCCGAGATACATACCTTATCATTTATAATACGAGCGTGTTCGCTCGTATTAAGCAAGCAAAAGCGTGTAAAACTCCGCATATATTGCCAAACGGTCTTCAAATGTACCTATCTTAACTTAATTTAAGATATTAGTTGCATGTAACGTTATAAAGCATATATAAGTCTAATACAACCATATAACATGGATTTTTGAATCCAAACCATAAATACAACGAAAATACACAACATACAACAAACATATGCAATCAAAACGGTAATAACAATGATTTGCAACAAAAGATACCATTCAACCGTCAATATCCGTCCAATTAACTCATAACTATGTGGATTTACAATATCCAATAAGAAGTTTTGATTTATACTCTTAATTTCTTATTAACATTCATTACATTAACATTGTAATTGATTTACTTCAATTTTATTTGCATTCAACAACTTTTATTCAATTAAATTCATGTTCAATTGATTTTTCATTCAATTTATCTATTTCCAATTGATTTGCATGCAATTATCAATATTAATAAATTTACATTCTATTAATTTACGCTCGATTATAATTATCCTTTTTCTCTTTCTTCACTTCCTTATTTCATTCCAATAATTCATATAATTAATTACACTTAAGTAATTTAATCCATACCACAATCCATACATTTCAAATTGATTCACATTCACTTATTAATACTCATTCGCTAGTCATACAATAGATTTATATTCAATTCATTCGCCTTTAATTAATTTATATTCAACTAATTTGGTTCCAATTCATTCTTTTCTTCCAATCAATATTTATTGCATTCACATTGTATTTAGTTCAATTCAATATACCTACATTCAATCGATTTGTTCCAATTATTTACACTTGTTTCATCCCTATTTAAATTTTATTTGTGAAATTCCAATTGATTCATTTCATTTTATTTTAACCTATTTCATATCAATCCATTTAAAATTATTTTACTTAACTATGCTTAAGTTAAATCAATTATATTTCACCTAATATATCCTTCTTTTCTGTTTATACTAACATTATTTATAAATTCATCTAATTCATTATAATAATTTATACAACACAATCATGGTTATTATTATTACTTCATATCTTGATTTATTATTAATTCATTGGTTCACATTATCTGTTTGAATTCATATTATTTTATCTACTTCAATTTAAATGCAATTTTTTTTAAGCTTCTCCTAAGTTAACTTCACTTATAATTTATTCCATATTATATTAGTTAATATTCAATTTTTATTTAACTACTCCACTAGTAACTTAATTTTTCTTTATCCAATTTAAATCAAATCCAATTACTCATACTAACTTTTTTCATTCATTTATTTTATTAAATCTCCTTCACACTTAAATCACGTTTCATTTTAAAAATTCAAGTCCTTATTCATTTTTAATTCATTTTATAGCCCAAATGAAATTAATCCACTTTACTAGTTTATCTAATTTCATTTAATATCCAATTCAATTTATTAAGTTAAACTTCACTTTATTTTATCTAGTGCTCTTTTTTTATTCAAGTTAAATTTTTTATCATCCACATTTAACAATTTAAATTTATTTAGCTTAATATTCATATGTCT
This sequence comes from Allium cepa, assembly GCA_030765085.1. NCBI lineage: Eukaryota > Viridiplantae > Streptophyta > Magnoliopsida > Asparagales > Amaryllidaceae > Allium > Allium cepa. The sequence goes on along the minus strand of CM060940.1, from coordinate 72,389,263 downwards.
ATAAACTATATAATTTATTCATTCAAAATTTCCTTTTGTCAATTTATCTACTTCATTTCCAATGCAGTTCAAATTTATTTTTTAATATTTAAGCTTTCACGAGATAAACTATATTTTATTTATTTCATTTCATTAACTCAATCAATTTAATATTTCTTAATTCAATTATTTTTACTTAACCAAAATTTTTTTTACTATTTTAAATTTGGTTTATTTTCCTACTCAAATTTACAAGTTATAACTTATTTGTTATATACTATTTTCAATTTTACGTTCAAAATTATTTTCATATACTTATTAAATCACACATACAATATATAAAATTTTTCAAAATCAAAAACTTGTTTAAATTGAAAATAAATTTATTTTGGTATAAATTTCACTCATAAATTCGAAAATGAACACTGGCGATGTTGCAGTCATCCCCAGAATTATTTCCCAGTAGCCAAGCGAGTTTAATGCTTTTATTCTCTTCAAAAAAAATCCTTCCAAAATATATTTTTCTAGTCAAACTTTTCAGATAATACTATTATTAATTTTTAAGGCTTTGAAAAACAAATTTTGAAAACAAAAGGAATTTAGTTCTAAAATTCTAAAATTCTAAATTTCATCTTTATATATAATCTATATTATAAATATACTTATACAAATTTCCTTAACTTATATACCGAAATATTTCATTATTTTACACTTGGTCATTTTAACCAATTCTTATTGCAATTATATTCCAATTCAATTTAATTTAACCATCAATGCTTCATAAAATAAAGTTCGTTAAGTATTCGTTTTTTTTTGTTTTTTTATTCAACCAATAATCGATGATAATTAATTATTGTTATCTTCAATCAGCTCATTCATTCAGGATTATCATATTATATTACATTTATATTATAATTAATTAAAATTATTTCATCATCCGATTTTAAAATAATATTACGTCGACTTGTCTTGTTTAAGTCTTTAGAAACCCCTATCGATAACACGGAATCCCGCATATCGACCAGAATTCATAAATAACTCAACGGATAAGTAAACACAATATAAAATATTTTATAACACTAACAAGTACTCTCTCTCATATATATACACTCAAGCTGACTCATTCTAGGGTATGACTACCCTATCTCTAATGAGTCAAATCCCACAAAGCCAAGGTTATCGCTAAACCTCGCTCTGATCCCAACTGTGATGACCCACATTTCGAAAGGTTTAAATCGACAATAATCCACACTTGTCCGACTTAAACAATCCGGAACGTAGATAATCAATGGGGTTGAATTAGAAAAATAAAAGGAGAATAAAAAAGCAGAACATAGAATCTCACAGCGGAAACGATAAAATATAATAAACAAATAAACATTTTATAAAGCTGTTTACTATATATTTGATTATAATCTATGCACATTTATCAGAGTTGTAAATATTCAACAAGGAGAAATAATCAATGCAATAGAATAGCATGATACAGGGTATAATGATAATAGTAATATACCAACTCCGTCTTTGTCCTCCAAAGAATAATCTTCAATACACTGAAAAAACTCAGGACTGACCCGAGCGTAATAAAAAAACGAATACTCGAGTCAGGACTAAAATACTCTTATGTCAGTCAAATCAATATCACAATATGAGCACAATAACTTAAGAGATGTTACGGGGTTTTCCATCTCCTAAGGATCCGTTAAACTATTTATATATTATAGTATACGCTATAATAGATAATGTCAATCAGTAAAATAAATATCAAAATAGCGTTAAAGCTTTACATTGATCCACCTTAACACATTTTTACAGTTTTAAACCAAAATCGTAATGGGCTCGTATAGAGATAAATATGACAAGGCACGTGAGGCGATGCCTAAGGTAGGATTCTACCAGTTTACCCTTTCTGACTGGTCGTAACCCATCCGTGGCCGACCGCGACAATCAATCCAAACGACAAATAAGGTACACCCGTCGAATCCGAAACCATAATAGTAATATGAGGGATCAACGTCGCTAGAGGTAGCTAACCTCAATGGCCAGACATAGGCTCCTGTTTTAGTCATTTTAATCATGACACAAATGTCAAAGCTATCCATCATCGTTCCCTTACTTCATTCAGTAAACGTCGCCAATTCAACCACTACATTCTGGATATCATCCACCGCGTACATAGTTGTTAAAGTGGTTGCAATATTGAAAGAGAGTATTTCAATAAGAGGTCCGGTCTCTTTAACAACCAATCGTCATTTTACACACCGGTTGGTTCTTTTACATTTCGAAAACCATTTGTATTTGATATCAAAATATCATATTCGTTTCATATCAAATTCATTTCGAAATAATCATATTTACTCAAAAATTATATCCCTTTCGAAATCATCGTATTTACTCAAAAATATCAACTCAACTCGATATATCGATTTCACCTCAAAACTTGATTTGAATTAAAGTTTTGGTTATAATTCATTTTAACCTAGTTCATATTTAAATCTAAGATTTAAATATAACAATTTACCCTTCAACCTGTTTGAATTTTAGAAAATAGTTTAAAATAGTTTAAAATAGTTAAATAGTTAAAAATAGTTTAATAGAGAATATTTAAATAGTTTAATCAAAAATAATTTGAATATAAAAATAGTTTATACAGTAAAATAGTTTGGAAAATCAAAATAGTTTGAATAATTAAAGAATATAGATTTCAAATTATTTATACTAAAAAAAATTAATTCTAAAGTCAAACCGGTCTACTTCTCCATTTCCCACCCAAATCAATTCTAAATTCCATTTCGATTTAATCGATTCAATTCCAATTTCTACTCGAATAAATTTCGATTCCACACAAATTTCTTTCAATTTACAAATTTCTTTCAATTTAAATTTCCATTTCCAAATTAATTTAAATACCAATTTCAAACTAATTTCCAATCCCAATTCCAAATAAATTTCCAATCCCAATTCCAAATTAATTTAAATCCCAATTTCAAATAAATTTAAAGTTCCAATCTCAAATCAATTTCCAATTTCAATTCCTAATTCGATTTCAAATATCGATTTAAACACTTAAATCAATTTTATTTTAAATACCAAATTTTTAAATCCAAATTTCAATTTTAATTCAATTCCAAACTCAAATTTGAATATTATTTATATCACTTTTCTTAGAAATACTCAAAGTTCCAATAAAAGTAAATCTTTAAAAACAAATCCATTTCTGACATTTACGATGTATTTCGTTTATAACTAAAAATTTAAACTTCGATAAATTAACAATCTCGTTTATCAAGTCTAAATTCTAACATTTCAAGCTCCCATTCAAAATAATTCAATTTCCAAAAATTTGATTTTTATTCCTCTAAATCAAATCATTTAAATAATTTCAAAACAAATTTTTTCTTTCATTTAATTTAACCAATCCGGTGTCCGTATATAATTTTCTATCCTACGGCCAAGTGAATCAATTATTTCAATTTAATTTTCAGGAATGGGTATATACCATTTCAATCCAAAAATAAATGTAAGAGGTATATATCATTTCAATCTATTTGTTAATTTATTCGAAATAATTCAATTTACAGTTTTATATACTGTAAATAACATACGGGATGACAACAAGATATATAAAATAATTAAACACCCAATCAACCACATATCAATAAATAGCATCCATTTGCAACCAATATACAAACAACCAATGTATCACACCGATTCAATAATTGTCAATATCAGGTGTTTACATGCAATTAAATTTCAATTCAATTTAATTATCAATTTAAATTCTATCAGGTAATTTGGATGTCAGTTAAATTGTCAATTTAATTTGTCAACCAAAAATCAATCAATCCAAATCATTTCGGAATTTAATTCAACCATCACAAAAATATTTTATTCAATCGTGAGCGTATAAACAGTACTCACCTTTCATTTGAATTCCATCTTCAAAACAAATCAAACTCGACTCCATATCGAAGCCTTTGTCGATACGAATCTGTCGCTCCTCGTCTCGTTCGAAACAGACCTCGTTTGAATGATTTAGGATTATATTAGTATAACGTTTAATTTAAACTAAACTAACTAAAAAAAACTGAAACAAACCTAGCAGCCGAAACCCTTCTTCTACCTCCCACGCATCCGCCACCACCAGTCGCGACGCCTTCATCAACACGCACGCAACTCTACCATCGACCATGCTTCTCCTCCTCGCTCGCGTGCGAAACAACTAACCACATGCGCCCCTGAAACCCTACATCGATCGAGCCCTTGACGTGCTCCGGTGCTTCTCCACGCTACAAGGTCGACTACGACCATTGTCGCTCACTCCACGATACTGCCATCTCTAGCGCCGTTCCCTATCGTGTAGGAAACTCTAGCACCGCGAATGCATCGTCCTCGTGCTCGCGTTAAGGCATCGCGATCGATTTTGAATACAAAATCGTTTTTTTTCTTTTGGGATTCGATCAGCATTTTTTTTCGATCGGCATTTTTTATTATCATCTTTTTTTTTCCTTTCGAACTGTGAAAAATGAATGGGGAGAGTAAGATACGGCAAAACAAAAATATCAAGCCGGATGCACGGATTGGATAAGTATGTAGATATTTAATTTATTATTTAATTGAAAATATCCGACGTTTAGCATCCAAAATTCTCGAACTTCAAACGAAACGTGCCATATGACGTTTATACTATTTTACCCCCATTCCAAACGCAATGGAACTAGTTCCGAGGCCTAATTCGATCGTATGTGGAAGATGGCTTTTCAAAGTCAATTATTTTAATTAAATTTTAAAATTAAATTCTACGCGTTTCAAACTCGCACGGCCAAACGACAAGTCCGATCGCCACGAAACTTGAAATCTTATAATAATTCACCATTACGGATCCGATGAAACTAGTTTCGTCGAAATCCGAGACCGTTGCCAAAATGGCTATTTTTTACTCGTTAATTACAATATATAATTTCAATTTCTAATTTCCACTTTTAAATTCAATTTTAAATGTTAACCATCTTCGTTCATATTTAAATTTTATTTAAATCAATTTTTGATATATCATTTCATTCATATTTAATTCAAAATTTCAATTATTCAAAAATTTCCAAAGTTAAATTTTAAACAACTTAGCTATTAATAAACTACAATAATAAATCATCAAAAATTTATTTCTACCCATTTTTATCTAGTCGTCACATTAAATCCAATAATTTAAAATAGCTAAAAATACGGATCGTTACACCTTTCTTGTCTCGATGAATGAGGAGAAGCTAGTTCGTTTTCAGAAGATTCGCATGTAGGAGAATGCAATAGATATATTTACCAAGTCCTTGCCTACTACAATGTTCGAGCATCACCTGAACTTGATCCGCTTATTGAGGTGTTAGGTGCCATATGGTGCCACATGAGGAGAGTGAGTTGGTAGATGGAAATATTTATTTTCATTGTGGAGATTGATAAGTCCTATATGGAGAGAGTACTTTCAAAACTTTCTTTACAGGCCGTGGCCTTATCGGAGTTCGTTGACAAAATGCAATGGGTGATGGTCATGCCTAAGCTCATTGGAAAAACATCCATGATGTCTTGATTAAGAGTTGATTGGAGTATGAGGATATATGTTGAGTTGGTAGGCTTGCGTGGATATATAATATTAAGATGGAGATTGTTAGAATTTTATATAACAATATTTCCATGTTAAATAAGGTTTAGGAGATATTTGGGCCAGTTTGAATTATGGTTCAAATTTATTACCATTTTTAATGCATTAAAGAAGACAAGAAATTATCTAATTGAGGATTTATTTTGAGAGACTGAAGTAATCAATCGATTTCTTAACCGGTTGATTAAGAAACGTATTTTATCAAATGCATGCAAGTTGGAGGAAACTGAAAAAAGTAAATGGATATACGTTTCTCATATAAATAGGTGAATAGATGAGGCATTGATTTATTATCATAAATCAATTACTTCAACGCTAAATGATAATATATATAAAGGTAACCATTCATTAAATATTAACATCGTAATCTTAAGTTATGTTTCTTCATATTCTTTTCTTGACCTCCATTATTAATCTTGTAATTTTTTCTTAGTAGATAATAGAATATTCTATCTCCAAAGTAGATGTATATCATCTCGCGATAGTAGAACCGCTATAAATCATATGTGTGATTTTCTTTTCTGTTTGTACACTGTGATCTGTGATTGCTTATGGCATATTAGTTTTATGTTTATTCTATCTCACCATCAACACGATTCTATTATTTCTACTGCGTTTGGGGCATTAATTCAATTTTTCCCTAACAGCTCTGAAATATTTTTTAATTTTAAAGTCGTAACGAAATTTTTATTTATATATAATTATATGCTTATGTGTGTAGACACCAACACATATATGTGAGATTGGGTACCTTATGAAAGTAGAATGCACTTTGAGGGACCAAAAAAGAAGTTGCTTGAAGTTGAGTGAGGTTTACCTACATATGAGATGGTATAGTAGGTACATATTATAATTTGGGAAAATGTTTATGAAATGAACTAATATGACTAAGTCCAAAACTTTCAGTATGATCGATAATTAGATTTGTGAACAATTCTCATGTATACACCTAAATACTATACATCTTGCCGTAAAGCATACAATTCAGAAGCTACAAACAGCTTGTTGCTGACTAGATCCATAAGGTTTGCCGGACCCTGAAAATGTTGACGTTGAAATGCAGTTTCTAAACACAACTTCTCTGCAGATTTGGACCCCTTTTTTCTAAACAAAAAAATAATGTACTCCATGAAGACTGAATCGCAAGGCAATGTGATGGGTCCATCACTTGTAATTCCAAACTCATCTTCTGACATTTTCAGAAGTTGTATAAAGACAGTGCTTGCTAAATATGCCAATGGGATCATGAAGCGATTGCCATCAAGTGTATATATAACAAAGTTTCCTCTATCTGCAACAGATGTACTTGTGCTGCACTCATCTGAAGAATCAGTCTCTTTTCGGCCAAAAGAAGCCACCCTTTGTAATTTCATTGCCATTTTTACAAGCTTAGCCATTGCTGCAAAAGTTTTAGTTTGGATATTCTTAAAGGAATAAATTAAATAGTTGAAATGGGGATGAGTTTATGAGAAGAGTAGCTGTTATTGCCATATTCTTATAAAGATTGAAGGAGGCCCCAATGCAGTCTGTTGAAAATGGGAGTATTCCTACCATTTGAAGCAAAACCATGTGATCAGTAAAGGAGACGAGTATGACATTGTCTCAATTATGTTTTCTTTGGATTATATATTGCCATATCTGTTTATATGGTGAGACGTAATTAGCATTCAATGATCAACAAGTTGAGTTGTATGTGTGGCACAGTGGTCACGCATGCATCAAATATTACGAGATCTACCATCGATGTCTATAATCCACTCTCTTTGGTATGGTTTTTCACTTGTGCGGGAACAAAGTCATGTGAGATGTGTATTATTTAAGAATGATAATGTTTTTTTTCCTTTTTCTTTGGTCTTTTTTCTTTGATTGGGTTATCAAGCTGATTCCTAAATTGTAAGGGTTCATCTTCTAGTAGTATCATATTGACGGCAATGTTTCCTCTCTTGCAAGATTTCAAAATACTGGTCAGTTGTTGGCAGAGTTGAGTAGTAGTCCATACATGCATCAATGTAAAGAATATTATGTAATAGTAGGTGCTATATTTTGCTGTAAATATCGTTGAACTAAGTGATCGGTATAGCTAGTTTAGTAAAAGAACAGATGTTTACGTTATAGTTGCATTTTAGATGTGACGCAGCGGATAATTCAAACAAAACTTCGATCGATGAAATGTAGCAATCGGTGAGTTGAAGATACCAAAATGCCCAAGTTCGTTGATCCAAAGATACCGAACTCTAGCTATCTCAAACACGTTGATAGCGCACTATACCGTGTTCAAAGATCTACGATTCTTCGCACGTTGATCTAGCGCACTAGATTCCGTGAATCGGCTTCAACAAACGTGGATTCGAGCGCACTCGAATGACGTAAGTGGAGATAGGAGATTACACTCAACTACCAATTGGTATGAAAGCACAAAGCTAACAAAAGAGAAATTTTATTCAAAATCAACCACCTGAAAAATTACAACACACGCCTATTTATAGTGTTTTTACAACCCAGTCTCTTAACTCGTGACCGACTCAACACCCTTAGGTCGGCACCGACTTATCTTGTAGCGACTCAACCCCTTTACAACATACAACCACCATCACACGACCTAAACAGGCCGACTTAAAGACAAAACGACTTAAGATCTCATACGACTCAACAAAAATACAACAAAATACGACACAACTCACGACTTACGACTTATAGTAGGTCGTTGCCGACCTAACACACAACATATACACACGTATACAACACAGCGACCTACACAAGGTCGTACGCGACCTAAGAGTTGCGGCTCCTCCAATTAGTAGGTGATATAAGGTCGTTAACGACCTATCTTAGGTCGGTACGTTATTTGAGCGACCTATTTTCTTCATGCCTTGGTATTAGGTCGTTAGCGAGGAATGGGTCGTATGGTTTTTTTTTAGGTCGTGGGGAGTTAGGTCGTAGAGGGTTAGGTCGCAAACATTCTTCGTTAACCCGGAAACGACTCAAGCTTGCCTTGTTAGGTCGTAAACGACCTATCTTTGCTGAGCGACTTAATTCCGAAGCCTTCTCCTCTTTAACTCGTTGCTTCTCCTTAGGTCGTGGCTTGTCTCCATTAGGTCGTAAACGACCTATCTTGTCCTCCTTAGGTCGTGAGCGACCTACCACTTGTACTTCATCAGATTGCACTGCATCATCCTCCCCGGGTTGACAGAAATTCGACCTCGAATTCTCAACATCTTCCTCCACAACAATTTCATTTCCCCGATACGGAATTAAATGTTTGACATTGAAAACATCCGAAGTGTATACATCCTCCGGCAGCTTCAACTTATAAGCATTCTCATTGATTTTCTTCAAAATTTCAATCGGACCAATTTTTCGCGCTTTCAACTTATTATACGTTCCAACCGGAAAACGGTCTTTTGTCAGTATGGCATAAACCAAATCACCCTCATTAAATTCAACACTTCGTCTCTTTAAATCAGCAACCTGCTTATATTTCTCATTTGACCTTTCCAATCGTTCTTGAACGATCTTATGACATTCAGTTAATTCTTCAACAAAATCAACAGCTCGTTTCACCGTCCCCTTCGGTTGTGGTATTACCGCTAAATCCAACGGTCCCCTGGGTAAACTTGAGTATACGATCTGAAATGGACTGAATCCTGTGCTACGATTTATTGCATGATTATGAGCAAATTCTGCCTGGCATAGCTTCATGTCCCAACTTCTCAGATTATCTTTCACTAAACATCGCAATAAATTCCCCAATGATCTGTTCACAACCTCGGTTTGACCATCTGTTTGCGGATGATACGCACTACTAAACTTCAGCTTCGTTCCCACCATCTTCCACAAACTAAGCCAAAAATGACTCAAAAATCTCGTATCCCGATCCGAAACAATAGATTCAGGTAAACCATGTAATCGAAACACCTCTTTAAAGAATAATTGAGCCACTCGAACTGCATCCGCTGTCTTCTTGCAAGCAACAAAATGTGCCATCTTCGAAAACCTGTCCACCACAACAAATATCGAATCATTTCCCCTTTGAGTTCTCGGCAAACCCAAAACGAAATCCATACTAATATCAACCCATGGCTTAGATGGTACTGGTAATGGCATATACAACCCGGCATTCGTTGTTGTTCCCTTTGAAACTTGGCAAATATGACATCGTTCCACAAACCTTTCAATCTCTTTTCTCATCGACGGCCAAAAGTAAGACTGCGAAACCAACTGCAAAGTACGATCACGGCCCACATGTCCTTCCTCGTGCAATTCCTTCACAATCTTCATCCTCAAACTACAGTCCGGAATACATAAACGATTTCCTTTAAACAGAAAACCATCAACCAACATGAATTCATCGGTGCTCCCATCCTTCACTTTCTCAACATATTTCACAAAGTAAGGATCTCCTTCAATCATCTCTGGCAACATTTCAAACCCCGTCACTTCAACCTTCATTGTCGTTAGTAAATGACTCCTCCTACTCAAAGCATCAGCTACTCGATTCGTCACCCCTGATTTGTGCTTAACGACAAAAGTAAACTGCTGCAAATAGGCAATCCATGATGCATGTCTCGCTGAGATTTTATCCTGTCCCTGTAAATGCTTCAATGCTTCATGATCTGTGTAAAGAACAAATTCCTTCTGAAACAAATAATGCCTCCAATGCTTGACAGCCTGAATAACAGCATAAAACTCAACGTCATATGTACTGTATCTGATCTTTGCCCCTGACAGTTTCTCACTAAAATAAGCAACTGGCTTTCCATTCTGGCTCAGAACTCCTCCAATTCCAACCTTCGAAGCATCAGTATGCAATTCAAACAATAACTGAAAATTAGGTAGAACAAGAATTGGTGCAGACGTCAACAATTCCTTGATCTTCTCAAAGGCAACCCCCGCTTCTTCTGACCATACAAATTGTTTCACTTTCATGCAATCAGTCACTGGAGCCATCACGCTACTGAAGTGTGGTATGAATCTTCGGTAGAATGATGCTAACCCATGAAAACTTCTCACTTCTGTAATTGTCTTTGGCTGTGGCCAATTTCTGACTGCTTCAACTTTACCCTGGTCAACTTGAATACCTTTCCCTGAAACAACATAACCCAGGAATAAAACACTAGGTGTCATAAACACACATTTCTTGGTAGCAGCATAAAATTGTTCTTCACGAAGAATAAGCAACACTTCCCTCAGATGTAGAACATGCTCCTCCGTACTCCTGCTATAAATCAAAATATCATCGAAATACACCACGACGAACTTTCCAATGAATGGTCTAAAAATTTGATTCATCACCCGCATGAATGTACTAGGTGCATTAGACAAGCCAAATGGCATAACCAACCATTCGTACAACCCCTCTCTAGTTTTGAAAGCTGTCTTCCATTCGTCTCCAGGTCTGATACGAATTTGATGATAACCACTCTTCAAATCAATTTTCGAGAATATAGTTGCCCCACTCAACTGATCCAACAAATCATCCAACCTCGGCATAGGAAATCTGTAACGAACAGTGATCTTATTCAAAGCTCTACTATCAGTGCACATTCTCCAAGTTCCGTCCTTCTTTGGTACTAACAATGCAGGTACAGCACACGGACTCAAACTTTCCTGAATACGACCCTGTTCAAGTAATTCTTCCACCTGCCTTCGTAACTCCTCATGTTCCTTCGGACTCATTCTGTAATGTGGTCGGTGTGGTAACACTGCTCCGGGAACAAGATCAATCTGATGTTGAATGTCTCTAAGTGGTGGTAACTCCTTCGGTAACTCCTCTGGAAAGACATCTTCAAACTCTTTCAAAACAGGCTTCACTTCTTCAGGAATCTCAACTTCGTCACTACTCTCTCTCCCAATCAAAAGAAACACTTCAGGTTCTTCTTCTACTTCCTTAACAAACTCCTTCAAAGTCAACAGAGTTTTCAATTCTTCAATCTCTTCTAGCTTGCTCTCCTTCTGTTGCTGTCTCTTGGGAACCAAAGTGATCTTAGTACCCTCGAACATGAAACTGTAACTGTTGGCACGACCGTCATGCTGTACTGCTCTGTCAAACTGCCATGGTCTGCCCAACAATAAGTGGCAAACATCCATATCTACGACATCACACCAAATTTCGTCCTTGTACTTCTTCCCAATCGAAAAATTAACACAAGCTCTTCGACATACTTTCACTTCACCTCCCTTCCTTAACCATGCTAGCTTGTACGGTTTCGGATGTTTCTCGGTCTTCAAGTTCAACTTTCTAACTGCCTCTGAAGAAATAATATTATCACAACTTCCCGCATCAATAACGAACTTGCAGACTTTCCCCAGAATAGTGCATGTCGATTGAAAAATATTGCTTCTCAGCCAACTACAATCCTCCTCTTGCTTTGGTGTCAAACAACTTCTCCTCAACATAAGATTACATCCTTCATCACCCGACACTTCTTCTTCCTCCTCAACATAAGGTACATTTGAATACTCTGCCTCCTCACCATCATCTGCTACAACCTCTGCAACCATGGTTCTCTTCTTCGGCTTCGGACATTCGTTGCTTTTGTGACCCAACTCCTGACAATTATAACATTTGAAAACACTACTAGCCTTCGCCTTCTCAACCTCCTTCACCACTGGTTTTGTAACTGGTTTAGGAACATTAGAACTTCCACCAGCACCCCTTGCTTGATTATTAGAGTTAGTAAACACACCACCTCCACGCTTTCCTTGCTTCTCCCAAGTTAACGCTTTCTGATGTGCCTCCGCAACTGATCTAGGATCGAACATATTAACCATATCCTGGATCTGCATTCTCAATCCCCCAATGAATCTAGCAGTTAGCTGTTCTTCTGTTTCCATGATATCATTCCTGGCGATGAGTTGGTAAAATTCATCAGCATAATCACTAACAGATTTTGTCCCTTGCCTCAGATTCTGCAACCTCTGGTACATAAGTGATTGGTAGTTGTAAGGTAAGAAAGTAGATCTCATCAACTTTTTCATCTTCTCCCAAGATTCTATCTTTGACTTTCCCATTCGTTCTCGAGTAAGTTTAGTTTGCTGCCACCATGCTAATGCTCTTCCCCTCAACCTAGTAGCAACCAACTTCACCCTTCGATTCTCCGGCACCTCCTTGAAATCAAAGATTTCCTCCACATTAGACAACCAATCAAGAAACTCCTCAGCTACCATCCCGCCTTTAAACTCCGGAATCTCCATCTTCATACCCGACTCCCATCTATGATCATCCACTACATCTTGATATCGACGTTGGGTTTGATCTCTATCTCTATAATGAACACTTCCTCTTTCACCATCATACCCATCCTCAAAGTCAGATGTATAGCGTTGTCGATCCCGTCCTCCAACATCTCTAACTCCACTCCTACTACCCACATCTCTCCTATCATGATCATCAACATTCCTCCTACTTCGATTGTCAACACTTCTATGCTCTTGACTCTCTCTTCTCTCCCGTTCAGAATGTGATGAAACTCTACTATTTCCACGATTTGATTCAGGTGAAATTCTCCTTCGATTCTGACTCATATCAATCATCAATTTCTCCAATTTACCAATGCCTTCATCGAATTTATCATTAATACGTTGTTCCATAAGTTCAGCTTCTTCTCTACGATACAAAGCTTCAACGTTTTGATGTCGGTTAGCTCTCCTTGGTGGCATGGTTGAAAACTTCACAAAACTTCAAAAATTCAATCACAAAACTTCAAGACTTCCAACACAACAAGTCACAGTTCAATATGACTCGGCTCCTATGTCTCGGCAAAGCTTTATAAGACTCACACTTAGCTCGGCAAAGAATGTTTACTTCACAAAGTTCGGCCTTAGCTCGGCTATGCTTGACTCGGCTACAAGTTGACTCGGCAAGACTTGCTCCAAACACTCCTTGGCTCGGCTCAAAGTATACACGGCCTCACCTTCAAATCTTCCAAAAATTGGCGCGCAAACACCAATTTTAAAATCAAACAAAGTTCCACTCCTCGATCCAAAATGCAATGGATCAAACACTCCAACTCTGTTGCAACTTCAATATGAACACGATGAACAACTTCCAACTTCAAAAACTTCAAAAACTTCAAAAACTTCAAAACTTGGCTCCAAGAATCAAACTTAGCTATGATTGGCTAAGTATGGCTCCGATACCAAACTGACGCAGCGGATAATTCAAACAAAACTTCGATCGATGAAATGTAGCAATCGGTGAGTTGAAGATACCAAAATGCCCAAGTTCGTTGATCCAAAGATACCGAACTCTAGCTATCTCAAACACGTTGATAGCGCACTATACCGTGTTCAAAGATCTACGATTCTTCGCACGTTGATCTAGCGCACTAGATTCCGTGAATCGGCTTCAACAAACGTGGATTCGAGCGCACTCGAATGACGTAAGTGGAGATAGGAGATTACACTCAACTACCAATTGGTATGAAAGCACAAAGCTAACAAAAGAGAAATTTTATTCAAAATCAACCACCTGAAAAATTACAACACACGCCTATTTATAGTGTTTTTACAACCCAGTCTCTTAACTCGTGACCGACTCAACACCCTTAGGTCGGCACCGACTTATCTTGTAGCGACTCAACCCCTTTACAACATACAACCACCATCACACGACCTAAACAGGCCGACTTAAAGACAAAACGACTTAAGATCTCATACGACTCAACAAAAATACAACAAAATACGACACAACTCACGACTTACGACTTATAGTAGGTCGTTGCCGACCTAACACACAACATATACACACGTATACAACACAGCGACCTACACAAGGTCGTACGCGACCTAAGAGTTGCGGCTCCTCCAATTAGTAGGTGATATAAGGTCGTTAACGACCTATCTTAGGTCGGTACGTTATTTGAGCGACCTATTTTCTTCATGCCTTGGTATTAGGTCGTTAGCGAGGAATGGGTCGTATGGTTTTTTTTTAGGTCGTGGGGAGTTAGGTCGTAGAGGGTTAGGTCGCAAACATTCTTCGTTAACCCGGAAACGACTCAAGCTTGCCTTGTTAGGTCGTAAACGACCTATCTTTGCTGAGCGACTTAATTCCGAAGCCTTCTCCTCTTTAACTCGTTGCTTCTCCTTAGGTCGTGGCTTGTCTCCATTAGGTCGTAAACGACCTATCTTGTCCTCCTTAGGTCGTGAGCGACCTACCACTTGTACTTCATCAGATTGCACTGCATCAAGATGCCAAGTCGAGACATAAGTAGTTAGCAATTCATGGTTTATTGGTTTTCTCTCCTGGATACAGAAGTACACTGATCAATGGTTAACAAATATCATGAGGTTCTAACAAGATTTTACAGTACTCTAAAACAGGGAAGAAAAAATAAGAGGGAAAAAAAGGAATATGCAGTTGTAACTCATTTGAACTGTACAAATGACACTGCTTCAAGCTTCAGCGACTTATGGTTCTTCGTGCGACCTATCTTCCAACGGCACAAGGTCAAACGACCTAGGTCGTAACACGTCCCCGCGACCTAGCCTTGGTCGTAATACGTTCAGTATTCTTCAGGCGACCTATCTCGTCAACTCGCGAGCGCACCTTGCTAGGTCGCGAATCCCCACTAGGTCGCGAACGACCTAAAGCATGTTGCTCCGGTTCACTTAGCTCGCTGGGTTGGACTTTTAGACTTCTTAGGTCGCTTAAACGACCTGTCTTAACACTAGGTCGCTGCCGACCTATCTCCACTACCCCTACACTAGGTCGTGAACTTCTTGTACTCTCCTTATTTTGTTCTCGGTTAGGTCGCACATCCTTATCCCGTGACTCATTAGGTCGTGAGCGACCTAATATTCCCGAACGACCTAAAAATGCGGCCTTATATGCACGACCTAAGGAGCTTGAACAATTCAACTTCATTGAATCTGTAGATTGCACTGCTTTGTTTTTAGGCTGGGCTGCATCAATAACTTATGTGGAGTATGCCTCCAGTTATATTCATATAAAAACTTTTAGATAACTAATCAAGCAAATGATTGTTTTATGAATACTGTACTTCACAGATTATATGTAGAAACTAGCTATAGATTAAATGATGCACAAGCTCAGAGTAGTTTAGTTTAACAATAAATAAGAATGTACACATATGGCCTATATTCAAAATTATGCTATTTCACAAATTATGAAGATTTTCAAGTAGTCTAATACACAAGCTACCAATTTTATTATCATTATGAATAAGGATATCAGAACAAAAAAATTTATAACAAAATTTTGATTTAATCCCTGACATACTGTATATGATTAGTGATATGTACAAGTGAATCAGACTATCTAGAAGGCACAAACAGCTTGTTGATCGGATCGTATAAGTTGCGTACAGACTGGAGAAGGATGATCTTTCAACACAGTTTCTAGCAATAACTTCTCAGCAGTTTTAAAACCCTTTCTTTGGAGAAAACATAAAATATATTCCAGAAACTAGGAATCACAAGGAAGGGTGATAGGACCATCTCTTGGTAGCCCAAACTCTTCTTCGGATATACTAAGTAACTGTTCAAATATAGGTGTATCAAGATATGCCAAAGGAAGCATGAATCTCTTCCCATCCAGCGAGTATACGATGAAACATCCCTTATCCGCAACACATGATGTGCTCAATTCTTTTGAAGATGATTGCGATTCAAACTCTTTTCTACCGAAAGAAGTAACTCTTTGCAAATTCTTAAGAATCTTCTTTGTGTGCATCATTTTGCTACTACTGTAGTTTTTGTTTCTTGAATAAGAATACTTAATGAAAGGCTTTGAATTTCAATTACAAAGAAGTAACTGTGAACCGATGAAAAGAATTGTAGAAGTTGCCTTGTACTTTATAGGAGTAGCTAGCCAGCTAGAAGATACATATGTACTTTGGGTGAGGAGACAGAGGCGCAGGCTTAGTAATGCAGGACCATGACATTTCATTAGAGATGTTTGAAGTTTGTTGTTAAGTTTCCATCCAATTAAATTGAACCTCTACCAAATAGTTTTCCTCTTTGGCTCGAATTCTAAAATAGATCTTCTTGTCGCTTGAAATCTGTGATATGCCGTGCAGTAGATGAATGGGTGTTTTGAATTTTGTGCGTTATCATCTAGATACCGGGGGACAAATAGATGTGCTAGTGTCCTGCACATACGTTGAAGAAAATTATTCTCTCTGATATATACGTGAGGATAAAGTAAAGAATACAAGAGGTGCACAAGTCATAAAGTTACTTGAAATGTAGAATGATATCAAGGTGCAATCTATATAACATGTTCCAGGTTTACAAATTACAACCGTTTTGTAAACATGATTGGTTGTGCTGTCTACATCATTTCGACAAGTTTAGTGAATGTCGTTATTATTGTTCTCTAACCAGATATAACTATGGAATATTACAAACTGCTTTATTTTCGATTATGTTGACGATGAGTTGTTCTTATGACTTTCATAAATCAAAAGAGTAGCTAAAGGAACTGTGAAGATATAACTAAATATTTTCCAATCTATTGTAGCAGTAGAGTTTCCAAGGACAGTTTTCAGGTTTGTGCCCTTACAAATAGTAGAGTGTATATTGCATTTTTGTCTCCACAAACGTGATTTAATAGTTATATAGCAGAAGGTAATCCTATATGATTGTTTCATCCTACTACATTGCCGGTTATCGAGAATTATGCGCTGTTCAGCATTCTAAACGAATGAACAAAGCTACATTCATGATGAGAATTTGCTAAGTGTTTAATAAGTTATATATCTTCAAGTAATCAAGGAGATACACAATTAAGAGGCATGTTTTCAGCAAGATCAATATTTGGATTGGAGCGATATGTACAATGAAATTACTTTTGTATCTAAAAACAAAGCGAAAATATTTCGATTGGAGCTATATGTACATGGTATCAGTTGGTATTCCAAACTCATTTTCAGACATTTCGATCGGAGCAATAAAACAGCAGGGTAGAGTTATCATGAACCATTTTCCATCTGCTATATATAATACAAAGTTTCCTGTATCTGCAACTGGTGATGTACCAGTACAGCAAATGCACTCATCTGAAGAACATATAAATCAGATTTTTTTCGACCAGAGGAAGCAACCGTTCGGAAGTTGTAGAAAGACAGCGCTTGCTAAATATCCCAATGGGATCATGAACCGCTTGCCATCAAATGTACATATAACAAAGTTTCCTTTATCTGCAACAGATGATGTGATGCATGTTATTCGCAACTACACAAAAGCGTTACGAATCTGATAGTAACTTCAATAATGTTACTAAGATGTTTAGAAATTGTCACAGCAGAAAAATGTTTATAATTTTCACAATTAAATTGCGAAAACAGCAACAGAGCAAAGTGTGACAAGTTCTAGTAAATACTGTTACGGCACAGACCCACTAAAATTGAAATTGAATACAATGCGGAGAATTACCTAGTCGTCCGAGTCCAGAAAGTATCTGTTTCCTTGAAACAATATTGCCCCCTTTATGCACCGAAGGATATGAGCAATCTGTCTTCAAGGATGAAACGGACCGGCCCCGATATGCTGTGCGTGCAAACGGAGCGACGACGAACGGAAGGAATTATAGATCGGAGAACAGAGTTCTGGAAAACGGAACAGAAAGAAGTAGGGAACAGTTTCTAAGCAAACAATATCATTCTACGGGTCCCTATATATAGGCTGGAGAAGGTGCCTATTCAGACCGGTCGTGACTGTTGGAAATGTTGCGACCCTTTAATCGACAGACGCGCGCGCACAGGCGCAACGGTCTATTTTTGCAGTTCAAAATTAGCCGTTTTAGCGCAGCAGACCCATCTAATCACGAGACCCCAAGAGCCCCAAGTCCCAAAGCCCAATCTTTGACATTTTAATATTAATATGAAGACCCAAAGCCTACAATGCCACAAGTTTTCATGTCTCCTTCTTCTTTTCTTTTGATTTAGTATATTGGGTTGTGTTATATATGGTGGTATTGAAACATATATTCCACGAAGTGGGACTTTGTTTCAATACACACTCAAATTCTTCCTCTTCCAACTTCCTCATTCATTTTTTCTAACAACCCCCCACATGAATGAGCAGTTGTTCTTAGTTTCACGAACCATTTATCGTATTGGTTAAAATAGCACAGGGGCCTTGAAATTTTCTAGTGTTTACTTATTTGAATTACGGGCGAATCAGTAGACATAGAATGTCCTTGAACTGTAAGCCCTTTGTGTAATTCTACAACAGATAACACACGACAAATGTTTCTTATAATCCTTCGTTCTATGTATGTGTTCGTTTTTGCCTTGAACACCTGCCTGGTCTCATAAGTGCTTAGAGAATTTGGCCTCATAATTCTCTTTGAAGCGGCGCCTTCGCACTTACGTAGGTGATTCTGTAAGAGGTATTCGTAATTCCTCAAGTACAGATATCATTAAAAGTATCAATACTTATCTTATTTTCCAACAAATAAAGCATTGACTTATCATAGGAATGGTTTGTGTAACAGTGCCGTCAAGTTTCTTTTAAACTTAGTTGTTCCTTTGAACCTAGATCTTGGGATCTCCAGTCAACTAGGTGGGGTTTTCATAAAAAAAACTTTTATTCTATGGGCCTTAACTTCGTTCCCATCGATAAGGTTTGAACTTTCTCTCTTGCCAAGCCTTTAGTTAGTGTATCCGCTATGTTACCTTTTGACCTTATGTAGTCTATAGTGATAACTCCATTAGAGAGAAGTTGTCTTATTGTTTTATGTCTACGACGAATATGCCTAGATTTACCATTGTATAGTGTACTATTAGCTCTTCCAATTGCTGATTGACTATCACAATGTATACATAATGGAGGCACAGGTTTGCTCCAATATGGAATATCTTTCAAGAAACTTCAAAGCCAGTCTGCTTCTTCTGCGGTCTTATCTAGTACAATAAACTCTGATTCCATCGTAGACCTAGGCTATACAAGTCTGTTTGGATGATTTCCATGATATTGCTCCATTTCCTAATGTGAACACATATCCACTTGTTGACTTTTTATCTTTTGATCCAGTTATCCAATTGGCATCACTGTATCCTTCCACTGTTGAAGGATAGTTTGTATAGTGTATACCATAGTTCTGTGTATACTTTAGGTATCCTAGAACTCTGATTATCACTTTCCAATGATGTTTATCAGGATTGCTGGTAAATCTACTCAGCTTACTTACAGGATATGCGATATCTGGCCTCGTGCAGTTCATAACATACATGATACTTCCTAGTGTACGAGAGTATTCAAGCTGGTAGATACCATCACCAGTTTTCTTTACCCAATTTTGGTTCATATCTACGGGCGATTTTGCAATAGCTTTATTATATTGCTTGAATTTTTCAAGTATCTTACCGATGTAATGTGATTGGGATAATGCATATCCCTGTGGTGTTCTCAAAATTTTGACATCCAATATCACATCAGCCGGTCCTAGGACTTTCATATCGAATCTAGAGGATAACATATTCTTTGTAGATGTTATTATGGCCTTGTTATTTCCTAGGATCAACAGGTCATCAACATAAAGACAAACAATGACATATCCTAAATGTGTATGTTTCATGTAGACACATTTATCTGATTCATTTATTGTGAATCCATTTGATAACATAGTTTCATCAAATTTCTCATGCCATTGTTTTGGAGCTTGTTTAAGGCCATAAAGCGACTTTACTAATTTGCATACTTTATTTTCCTTTCCATAGCTCAGAAATCCTTCAGGTTGCTTCATATATATTTCTTCCTCTAGTTCACCATTCAAAAATGCAGTTTTTACATCCATTTGATGTATTTCTAAATCAAGTATGGATGCGACTGCAATAAGCATCCTAATTGATGTTATCCTTGTCACCGGTGAATATGTATCAAAATAGTCTAGTTCTTCCTTTTGTCTGAATCCCTGGACTACAAGACGAGCTTTGTACTTGTCTATTGAACCATCAGGTTTCAATTTCTTTTTAAATATTCATTTATTACCTAAGGTCTTGCATCCTTGAGGTAAATCAACTAACTCCCAGGTATGTTTAGTCATAATGGATTCTATCTCATTGTTAATAGCCTCTTTCCAGTAAGGGGCATCGCTGGAGGACATAGCTTGTTTGTTGTCAATGGATCATCTTCTAACATAAAGGTATAGAAGTCCGGTCTAAAGGTTTTTGAGGTTCTAGACCTTTTACTTCTTCTTGGTTCCTCCACTTGTTGATCAGCACTAATTTGCTGAAGGTTATCTTCAGTATCCTCAAGAGAATTAGAGATTTCATCTTCCCTTGGTCTCTTATGAGTATCACTATCAGTGCCCTGCTTTAAAGGGAATACATGTTCGAAAAATCTTGCATTTCTCAACTCAATGATGATATTTTCATGAATATCATCAATTTCAGATTTGTATACTAAAAATCAATAAGCAGCACTGTTTTGTGCATATCCAATGAATACGCAATCAATTGTTTTAGGTCCTATTTTGACCTTCTTTGGTTTAGGTATCTCTACTTTAGCAAGACACCCCCACACTTTTAAGTATTTGTAGGATGCCGGTCTATTTTTTCAAAGTTCGTGAGGAGACTTGGATGTTTTCTTTCGTTGTATTTTATTTAAAATATGGTTTGCCGAAAGAATAGCTTCTCCCCAAAATTTATCTGGCAAGCCAGAACTGATTAATAAAGCATTCATCATTTCTTTAAGAGTTCTATTTTTCCGTTCGGCTATACCGTTGGACTGAGGTGAATATGGTGTTGTAGTTTGGTGTATAATGTCGTGCTCAGCGCAGAATTCCTCAAAAGGAAATTCATATTCTCCTCCTCTATCACTTCTTAAAGCTTTAATTTTCCTGTTCAGTCGATTCTCAACTTCTGCTTTATACTGTTTAAACATATCGAATGCTTCATCTTTGCTTCTAAGAAGATACACATAGCAGTACCTAGTACAATCATCAACAAACATAATGAAATATCTTTTTCCTCCTCTAGTTTGACACATTTTCAAATCACATACATCGGTGTGTATAAGGTCTAGAGGTTTGGTTTCTCGTTCAACATGATGGAACGAGGTTCTTGTCAATTTTGCTTCCGCACAAATTTGACATTTGTAGTTGGAGTATATGTTACATTTTGGTATACATTCTAGATTAATCATTTTTCGCAGTGTATCAAAATTCACATGCCCTAATCTAAAATGCCATACGTTAGAAGAGTCAACAATATAAGAAGAAGATTCACTTTTATTCATATCAATGTTTGGTACAATAGTTGTTACATTTGCCATGAATAAACCATCATATACATATCCTCTTTCTACATACACTCCATTCTTTGATAATACAAACTTATCGGATACAAAGGTTAATTTGAAACCATGCTTGCTAAGCAAGGACCCTGATATCAAATTCTTGTGGATTTATGGAACGTGAAGAACATCACTCATAGTAAGCTCTTTTTCAGAAGTTAGTTTCAGCACAATTTTTCTCTTGCCTTCGACCTTTGATGCAGATGAATTACCCATGAAAAGTTGTTCATCATCAGTTGCAGTTTTATAAGTTGAAAACATTCACTTATTAGCACATATGTGTCGAGTGGCACCTGTGTCTACAAACCACTACTTTGAATTGCCAACAAGGTTGTTGTAACAACCCGCATATTTATCGATTGTATATTTAAATATTTTATTTAAATATAACATCGTTCGTCGGATTTTAGTCCGAAAATCTACTTTTTGCGAACAGTCGAATTAGGACTCGAGACCACCCCCACTGAGTTCAAAATGATGTTTGCGATCTTTTTGAGTATAAACTTTGATATGTTTGGGGTTAGTGGAATTTTGCTACTTTTTCACTTAGGGCTTTGGTTTTATTTCAGCCCATTAGACCCAAGCTTCACCCCTCTTCTCTTCATTACTTCATTTCTATTTCCTAATAACCAAGCTTTAGCAACAATGGAGAGAGGAATGAGAAATTAAAACTCCAAGCCCTAGTTTCCATTTGCAAATCAAGTTTTAACTCCAAATTCATAGAAGAAGCTTTGGTAAGCCTTCTCTTCTTCTTCTCCAACTCATTCTTCTATCAATTTCAGAAATTCCTAAACCTAACTTAGAAAAGGTTTCTCATTTAAACTTAGATTCAAGCTTGTTGGGTTGGAATTGAAGTGTGATTGTTCTTGCCATTGCTCTATAGCTTCTTCTTCATTATTTTGGGTTTAAAGGTGAGATTTTTATTTCACATCTAAGTCTATAATTATCTTTGATTGTTAGGTATGAATTCCTAACACTTGTTCATGTGCATTTGCTTTTGGTTTGGATTGAATTGGTCAATATTCCAATTTTTAGTGTTTTGAAGTCAAACCTTTAAAAATCATAACTTTGATGTTTGATCATGCTTTTGGAGATGCATCGAAGAGCCTATGGGGCTAGGTAGCTGATTCGCGTAAACTCCTAGTGCCGTTGCTCGACCGATTGCAATTTGAAAGAGATTGGACTTCATTTAGATGGGCTAGGAAGTGCTGGAAACAGGCGCCAGTCGACTGGAACTTTGGACCAGTCGACTGACCTGCTACCAGGACACTTCCCTGGCTCTGGTCCAATCGACTGGCATACTAAGTCCAGTCGACTGACCAATATCCTACGGATTTCCAGGGACTAAGTTCAGTCGACTGAACTCAGTGA
Source organism: Allium cepa (assembly GCA_030765085.1). Classification (NCBI taxonomy): domain Eukaryota; kingdom Viridiplantae; phylum Streptophyta; class Magnoliopsida; order Asparagales; family Amaryllidaceae; genus Allium; species Allium cepa. The sequence goes on along the minus strand of CM060940.1, from coordinate 72,366,000 downwards.
GCCAATCGACTGACCTGCTCCTATTTGCCTATTTTTGTCTATTTCTCCTGTGTTTCCAATCTTTTATCGATTCTTTTTCTCCGTTTAGTTGTTATCACCTTTTGACTTTGATAACTTCTTCTTCGGGATCTTTTTTGGGTATATCCATTTTGATGGATTTGGAATCAGATTCTTTGGATTTTATCACGTCTTCGAATGTGAATTTTAGTGATTGGTTGTTTCTACAATCATTTTTATGGTTTGTCACTTTAAAAATATAAAGGTTTCTATACTAGTAGTAAATATCAAAACCCTTTCCTCAAAACGATTTCAACTCTATTTTTAATACGAAGCTTGTTTATAAAACCGTTTTCCAATCTATTAGTATATATAAAACTTTACCTCACTCGTATGAGAAATCTAATTAAACGGCTTAGTAAAACAAGTGGTATGAAACACCTGCGTTTACTTCGTCGGTTAATTCTTGGACTTGTTCGATTGAATCTCTTGTGACAATTTTCGAGTGGAGATCTACAATTTGTTCGTAAATATTTAAGTTAAGCTAGTGGTTATGGGACATGAAAATAAACTCATCTATTTACTAGCTTAGTGTAATTGACACTTCTTGATGATCGATGATGATCATTTTTGTGGTTTAGACTAGCATTGTGCGATGTCTCTTTGTTTACGTGGGGGACAGTACCCCGTTATGTTGAGCTTCGGCTCGTTTGGAGGAGCTTCGGCTCGTTTGGAGGAGCTTCGGCTCGTTTTGCGATATACGTGTTGGGTGTTTTCATGCTCCCGCTTGGGATTGGCCATCCTTTTTCTTGTGATTTTTGGATTTCTAATTATTGATTTCTGGAAATTATGTTTCGCCAAGTTTTGCGATTGGCAACGATATGTTTTTCGATATTCGTGGCTTGGTGAATAAAATAAAGAATATGACATTCTTTTTGATGTTATGAGAATTCTTGAGATATTGTATGACTTCTGTTGATTTTCTAAATGTATACTTGTCATGGTACGACATTTTTGGTTATCATACGTTTTTGTTATATCTTTTATCATATCTTATTTTTATCTGATATTTATAGCTAGACTGATCCATTTATTATTTTCTTATTAAATAATACTCGGGTCAGACCGAGATGTTTAGGTGCTTCTGCTTGACTCCTCATCTGAGAGTATTATTTGACTTTTGGCTAACTACATTAGATTTGTAGTTTTTGTTGATATACATTCGAGATAGAGACTCCTTGATGTATACATATTCTTTTGTTTAGCACTTGTAACTATTCTTTTTGTGATATTGTGGATCTCGTTTGACCACTACTCTGATACACATTTTATGTATTATATTCATATCTTTTTCTGCCTTGTGATATGAACTTTTGTGACTGATTTGTGTTATGTTTATTTCTATATTTGTATCCGAAGATTATATATAGCCACTGTGTAGTAGCTTTGAGTTTGTATCGGCATGTCGGATTTCCTCTTGAAATGAAATGCATCTTAAACTATCTGACATATCGATGCTTGCACAAAGCAATTACACGGATGGTCGCTTCTCAACAGCCTTATTCTCCGCGCTAGTTGACGGCATTACCCCGTAGTGTTCTTGGCTAGCGAGGGTATAGAGGTGGGGCGTCACAGCTGCATTCTGATATTACTGCACATAAATCCATATCTGAAATGCCATCTATAACTTCAGCCGTATTTGTTTCTGATTTCTTCTTTTTGGAAGCACGACATTCGTCTGCTTTATGCCCTTTTATTCCACAGTTATGGCAAGAACCCTGAAATTTCTTCTTCGACTTCCGAGGTGCATTCTCACGTTTTCTCTTATTAGGTTTATCTGACTCAACAACATTTGCTTTGGCAGTCATATTCTGAGAGATCTTTTTCTCAGAATTTCTATTATCTTCCTCAATTCGCAGACGAACTATGAGTTCTTCCATTGTCATTTCCTTACGCTTATGCTTAAGGTAATTTTTGAAGTCCTTCCACGATAGAGGAAGTTTCTCAATGGTTGCGACAACCTGGAAAAGATTCGCTAAGTATCATCCCTTCATCTTGCAGTTGACGGATGATCAGTTGTAGTTCTTGTGTCTGGTTGATCACAGTCTTTGAATCTACCATTTTGAAGTCGAGAAATTTGCCAGCGATGAATTTCTTCATGCCCGCATCTTCAGTTTTGTACTTTCTGTCCAAGGCCGTTCAGAGTTCCTTGGACGTTGCAACAGTACAATAGACATTGTAGAGGCTATTATCGAGTCCATTCAGAATATAGTTTTTACACATAAAGTCTGAATTTTTCCAGAAATTTGCGGCCTCCACTTTGATTGCATCGGGTTCGAGTTCGCCAACTTCAGGAGCATCTTCGGTTAGAAACTTGGCGAGGCCTAAAGTTGTTAGATAAAACAACATCTTCTGTTGTCAACGCTTGAAGTCCGTCCCGTTGAACTTTTTTTGCCTTTCTCCATGAGACAGCGCCATTGTCGGAACCGGAGATGTCGGCTGAGTGTTTGTCACCGTCTGCGTTGGTGCAGCGTTATTGTTGTTGGTATTTTGAGACATCGTCGTCTACAACAATCAATATTGTTTCAAGAATGTTATTCGCAACTACACAAAAGCGTTACGAATCTGATAGTAACTTTAATAATGTTACTAAAATGTTTAGAAATTGCCACAGCAGAAAAATGTTTATAATTTTCACAATTAAATTGCGAAAACAGCAACAGAGCAAAGTGTGACAAGTTCTAGTAAATACTGTTACGGCACAGACCCGCCACAATTGAAATTGAATACAATGCGGAGAATTACCTAGTTGTCCGAGTCCAGAAAGTATCTGTTTCCTTGATACAATATTGCCCCCTTTATGCACCGAAGGATATGAGCAATCTGTCTTCAAGGATGAAACGGACCGGCCCCGATATGCTGTGCGTGCAAACGGAGCGACGACGAACGAAAGGAATTATAGATCTATTCAGACCGGCTGTGACTGTTGAAAAGGTTGCGACCCTTTAACGGACAGACACGCGCGCACAGGCGCAACGGTCTATTTTTAATATTAATATGAAAGCCCAAAGCCTACATTGCCACAAGTTTTCATGTCTTCTTCTTTTCTTTTGATTTAGTATATTGGGTTATGCTATATATATTGCCACGGTCTGCCCAACAACAGATGACAAACATCCATATCCACTACATCACACCAAATTTCATCTTTGTACTTCTTCCCAATAGAAAAATTAACACAAGCCCTTCGACACACCTTCACTTCACCACCCTTCCTTAACCATGCTAGCTTGTACGGTTTAGGATGCTTCTCAGTTTTCAAGTTCAATTTCCTCACAGCCTCTGTAGAAATAATATTATCGCAACTTCCAGCATCAATAACGAACTTGCAAACCTTCCCCAGAATAGTGCATGTCGACTGAAAAATATTGCTTCTCAACCAACTACAATCTTCCTCCTGCTTTGGTGTAAGACATGACCTCCTCATCATAAGATTACAACCTTCATCTCCAAACAATTCTTCTTCCTCCTCAACATAAGGTGCATTTGAACATTCTGCCTCCTCACCATCATCCTCCTCAACTTCTGCAACCATTGCTCTCTTCTTCGGCTTCGGACATTCATTGCTTTTATGACCCAACTCCTGACAATTATAACATTTGAAACCACTGCTAACCTTCGCCTTCTCAGCCTCCTTCACCACTGGTTTTGTAACAGGTTTAGGAACACTAGAACTTCCACTAACACCCTTCGCTTGATTATTGGAATTAGTAAACACACCACCTCCGCGCCTTCCTTGCTTCTCCCAAGCTAACGCTTTCTGATGTGCCTCTGCAACTGATCTAGGATCGAACATATTAACCATATCCTGAATCTGCATTCTCAATCCCCCAATGAATCTAGCAGTTAGCTGTTCTTCCGTTTCCATAATATCATTTCTGGCAATGAGTTGGTAAAATTCATCGGCATAATCACTAACAGACTTCGTCCCTTGCCTCAGATTCTGCAACCTTTGGTACATAAGTGACTGATAATTGTAAGGTAAGAAAGTAGATCTCATCAACTTCTTCATCTTATCCCACGATTCTATCTTTGACTTCCCCATTCTCTCCCTTGTAAGTTTAGTTTGCTGCCACCACGCCAAAGCTCTCCCCCTCAACCTAGTAGCAACCAACTTCACTCTCCTATGTTCAGGAACCTCTTTGAAATCAAAGATCTCTTCAACATTAGAAATCCAATCGAGAAATTCTTCTGCTACCATCCCTCCTTTAAATTCTGGAATTTCCATCTTCATACCCGATTCCCATCGACGATCATCTTCAACATCCCGATAAGAATTTCGAACTTGGTCTCGATCTCGATAATGAATACTAGCTCTATCACCCTCTTCAACAAAATCAAAAGTACGCCTACATCGATCTCGACCATTATCATCCCTTTGTTCATGTATGCTTCTTTGACTATGTCTCTCTTCATCTCTATATGCTTCATTGTCAAATTCACGTCGACTTCTTCTCTCTTCATGTGCATAGTCATGATGATCTCTTCGTGATGAAATTGATGTTTCTCTTCTATCTCTACAAGAATGTGGTGATACCCTCCTCGCTTTCGTAACCGATGGCGAAACTCGGTTTCCTCCATGGTTCGAGTTTGGTGATCTCCTCCTTTGATTCAAATCATTCATCAATTTCTCCAATTTTCCAATGCCTTCATCAAACTTTTCATTAATACGTTGTTCCATAAGCTCGGCTTCTTCTCTTCGATACAAAGCTTCAACGTTTTGATGACGATTAGCTCTCCTTGGTGGCATGATTGGAAAACTTCACAAACACTCCAACAAAACAACAATAAGTCACGGCTTCAAACTTCAAAACCCTTCACTAGGCTCGGCTACTTCCCAAGTATACACGGCCTACTTCAAATTCAAACACTTTTAACACTTTGATCCAAAATGGAATGGATCGAAAGTTCTTCCTCTTGTTGCAATTTCAATATGAACGCGATGAACAACTTCAAACTTCAACTTCAAATACTTGGCTCCAAGAATCAACTTAGCTATGATTGGCTAAGTATGGCTTTGATACCAAAACTGACGCAGCGGATAAATCGAAACAAACTTCAATCGATGGAATGTAGCAATCGGTGAGTTGAGAATACTGCAAGGCCCAAATCTGTTGATCCAAAGATACCGGATTCTAGCTATCTTCGTCTCGTTGATCGCACACGATACCGAGAAAGAAGATCTACGATTCTTCGTACGTTGATCTAGCGCACTAGATACCGTGAATCGGCTTCTACGATCGTTGAATCGAGCGCACTCGATTAACCGAAAGAGGAGATAGGAGATCACACTCAACTACCAATTTGTATGAAAGCACAAAGCTAACAAAAGAGAATTTTTATTCAAAAATCAACAACCACAAAAGTTACAACACACTCCCTATTTATAGTGTTTTCGACCCTGACCTTAAGTCGTTGAGCGACCTACGACCTATACAAGGTCGGCAACGACCTACCATTACAACACAACACCACATGTTTACATTACACGCGACTCACGACCTAAAAACAATTCACACGATCAAACAGACACTCAAACACACGACCTACGACTTACAAAAGGTCGTTAGCGACCTAACACACATATATACAACACATAGCGACTTAAACAAGGTCGTTCGCGACGTAAAGGAGCGGCTTCAGTAATCTTCTTGCGACTTATATGAGTTAGGTCGTTCGCGACCTAGAAATGCGGCAACAGGAATTCACGCGACCTACCTTCCTTCACGCGACCTATCTTCTCGCGACCTAACTTCAGCTCACTTTCATCATACCCACTAGGTCGGAGGCGACCTAAACTGCTTCCCTTATGTCTTGTCCGACCTAAACCTCCTTCAATAAGTCGTGGCCGACCTAAATCCGATGCTTTTCCCATATGGTCTAAAAACCCTGAACGTCCTAGGCTCCTGTTAGGTCGTGGCTGACCTAGGGCTTGCGAATTTCCAAAGTTTTCCAACTGCGCTGCATCACAAGTTGTGTTATATCTAATGGCTGCATGTATGTACCAATATTACAGGATTTGTCATACATGTTGACAGACCATTTTATTTGATATGAAATTTTTTTAGTGTCCAGAACAAAGCACACGAGTAGTATTACATGACTTGGATAACGAACCTTATTTATTTATTTGGTGAGTTGACTATCAAGTTGTGTTGTAAGTGATAATGGTTAAGCTTCTAGTATTATCAGAATGTCGACATAGAATATAGTTACAATTTTCCAGTTGTTTGAATAGTTGAGTCAAACCCCTTACGTGCATCCATAGGTTGAACATAAAGTTATAAGTAGTTCTGTTTGCTATAACTTTTGTTCAACTATTCTTAGATTTTAGTTAAATAAAAAACTAGTGTTTCTATTCAGCAATCAAGTTGCTTTTTAGATGCTGAGACATAAGAAACTGGCAGCTTGTTTATGATTTATTAGTCTCCTCTTAAGGATTCGGAACACAGATCCACAGTTAACAAGGTTGATTATCCTAACAAGACTTACTAAAACTCAAACACAGGAAGAAAAAAGGAAGAGCGAAAAAAGAACGGTTGTAAATCATCTGAACTATACAATTAAGGTTTTGGTTCCATATAATACACATTATCGTTGAAATATCACTTACACAGATAAAGCAATTCATTTCATGAACAAAAAAGCTTGTGTTACGATTGTCATTAATATCATTAAAATATGCATAACTGCTCAATATGCTCCATACTTGTGTCACGAAATTTCGATTTTGTTGCCTTCATGTGGATATTATATAAACACCAGTCACTACTAGTATGATTTTTTTTTTGTCAAATTGATGATGCATAATTTAACCCAGCACAAGTTTAGGGAGTTTCCCATATTAATAGACCAAAACGTACATATACAACATATATTCAAAATTTAGCTATTTCACAGACTGAAAATTTTCAACAAATTAAATACTCAAGTTAGAAAATAAAAAATTATGATGAATAATGATATCTAATCTGATATTTTTATAAAAAAGTTTGATTTACAGTATACAACAAATGATATGTACAAGTTGGATATGAATATTCAGAAGCCACAAAGAGCTTGTTGATTTGATCTTAAAGAATGCATACAGACTGGAGAAGGGTGGTTTTTCAATACAGTTTCTAGCAACAAGTTCTTGATAGGTTTAAACCCATTTCTTTGAAATAAACATAAAATATATTCCCGAAACTCAGCATCACAAGAAAGGGTGATAGGACCATCTCCTGGTAGCCCAAACTCTTCCGATATATTAAGTAACTAGTGTGTAGCCCGTGCTTCGCACACGGGCATTGTTATAATCCATGAATTATAATCTCGGTAGTGGAAAGGCAAAGGTAGTGTGGAACAGTGATCATATATTTCATATACATGTTAATGAGCAAGAGAAATCGAATTCATATGTCAACACAGACATGACGTGTAATTACTGTGGTAATGCAAGGAACAATGATAGTCATAAATAGTAGTTTAAGGCCGGAGCTAAGATGTGTAAAAAAACATATATACACTTCATTAGAAGCACACGAATTCAATGTCATACATCCTGACGTATGGTTAAAGAAAAAAGTGCAAAAAGAGGTACTGGGAAAAAGAAAAAAAAGAGTCGATGGCTACATTGAACGGAATAGTAGCGGGCATAGACAGAAAAACGTGAATGCACCACAAGTATAGAAAACCGTGATAAGGTGCGCAAGCGCCTTTTGTCATGATTTTTGGAGGTTGTTACTTCTGAGCCGATGTTGACTTCCTTAACATCCTAGAAGCAAGCAATAAAAAGAATAACAGTTGTTATGATGCATAATCCATATAAATAGGTTGCAATTCATAACATGTATTTTGGTTGGCATCAGTTTGTAGCTTAAAAGTTTGAATTTTAGAATTTTTCTATGTACTTGCTGATTGAAATGAAGTGGAATAATTAACTTGCAAAGATCAAAACTCCTCCACGTATAGTTGGTGGCCACAATTTTTTTCTTTTTTACATCTAAGATGCATTCATATGTATATTCATTTACTGATGAACAGTATTAATGTCCATCTTCAATGTAATATATATTTTGAATGAAGATGTAGGGACACGTCTAAATTAGCACTTAATGAGAATTAGTTTTTCGTTGCAGTGAAGGTAGAGTAATAAGCTAAACACTTATCAGTCGAATAAATTGAAGGTCCCAGAATGCAGCAATTTCAGAAGAAAGCCATGAACCGAGGGGAATGAAAGATGACTGCATAAATAATTTCATAGCAGTTTGTAAGTGATCAATCCTTAATTAGTAAAGATACGACGTGTAGTTCATATTTTTGAACAGTGGTAGTGTGGAGTTTCAAATTAATAATTTCCATACTGAACCCTGAATTAATGATGATTGGTTGAAAGAGAAACATTTGTTTTCTTCTTACTACAGAATCTCATTGCCTGCATATGTGTGACAATAGTCATTTTTAAACTGTATTTTATGCTTTGCACAGGAACGTAAATTATGTATAACATGTTCAGTCGTAGTTTTTGATATGACAGAATGGACAACAATTAAAATTTTCTTAGAAACATAATAATGGTAAAAGCAAAATTTATGGAAAACATTGTTCATAAGGCATCAATCAGGTACTTACAAGTCCAATATTGATATAAATTATGTATGCCATTCACGTATGGTAGTTAATATAATCGTGTACAGAAAATCCATGTAAATGTTAGGATTCCACATTTCACAAGTGCACTATTATATTCAAAATAAATTTTGTCTGATGTAACTCAACAAGACCGGTTCAACCCTATGCAAGCTTTATATCCATTGATCGTCGGTTTGGAAAAATTAGTTTACAGAGACAGCACTGTAAAAGTTTATACGACATGAAAATTAGAATTCATATGCTCAGGGTCGACCGGTTGGATATCTAAGAAGCCGTTGTAAATGAAAAATAGAGTCAGAAAAATCCGACAAATCTAATATGGATAGGTCAAATCGCTGGAATGAGTGTTCGAGAAGTCAAAGTTTGTTGTGGAACGTTTACACGCTAGACGCCGACATATCGTTTAATTTGTATGAAAAGCATTATGGACAGTAAAGCGTGGGTATTTGTGCTTCACTTAACTTGAAAACAGGATTGGTCGCTTTCGAAATGAAGTACAGAAATGTATTTTATTCAGAAAGTCAAAAAGTGAGAGGGGAACGGAAATTTGTTACCAATTCAGCAAGCTTTAATTAGTTGAGCGAAAACAAAGTGACGAAGGTTGACTTTAGTTCCAATTCTTAAAGCAGCGTGCTATGGATTCAATTGTGCACCAAGCGGTATGGCTTCTGTTTACGCAGGACAAACGTCAGTTGCCTGCACAAGTAAACACCGGATTTTAGAAAAAAGAGAGAAATGGTGCAACCAGAGTGTAATGTAATTCATGTTGAAAATCCTTGTTGAAATAGGGGTGAAGCGTTCGTCGATGATCTTATGAAAAATATGGAACGTATCGAAAATCTATAAAAAAAAAATATACGAGGCAGCAACAGTGCGAACCAAGCATGTAATGTAAATGAGGGGTTGCCGATGATAGAAGGAGTAAAATTGAAACATTAGTTGTTTATGCCAAAAAATCGAAACAATCAAAATACTGCAGTGCTACTGTATGGTAATTATTGCTCAGTTGTAGGAGTTTGCAACTAAATTACATCTTTTTTCCAAATTTCTATCACGTACAGGATTTCGTGCGTATGATATGTTAACCATTGAGAATAAACTTTCTCAATGAGTTATGTTCTCTTCAGAATATTGCAATTCGATTGTAATAGGTTTGCATACATGCAGAAGACTCAGAAGTTCAGAAATGGATAAGAGGGATAAAGGCGGTCGTTGACAAAGGTGAAAAAAGGTGGTTGGGTAATTAGGTGCAAGAAGAAGGCAGTACAACAATGGCACATGTATTCTCACAGCAACAGCCAGATAAGCTAGCTAAATCTGTCATCATATGTTGTTAACCTGCTAAAAGCATACATCGAATTTCTATGGTGATCGCTGGCATCACAACATGGAAACATTTTCTTATTTTAAATCCTTGTTTCTAATGCAATCTACATAGGTTCTATCTACTACATCATTCTTTTTTTTCTTTTTCCTTTTCCTTCTCTAATTTTGTAAAATGACTTCTTATCGTTTACATAAACTCATATAAGTTGTTCCAGTCGTACTATGTAATAACGGTTTATCTAGCAAAATAATGTATGCATGTCAAAATAACTTACCGAAGGAATATAGCGATAGATTGCAAAAAGTATTGGAAGAACTCCAATCTGAAACAAATCCAGCCTTTTTGGAGAATAAACCTATAAAACGCATACATTGAAGTAACTGAAATCAAATAAATAATATCCAAAATTCTGCCAGTACACAGAAGATTTTAAAATTAAATTGGACAATCATCAAGGCTGCTTGTGATAGAACTCAGTCGTATCAAAGTAAAAATAAAATAAAAGGAAAACTAAGAATAGAAGTTCAATTTTACACCATTTCAGTAGTGGTAGGATAGTGATTGTAGTTTGACAATTGCAATGCATTTGCAGGCCTGCAAAACTGGTCAGTATACATGCATATACGTACGGACAGTCCACATAAATTAAGTCTGCACGAACTGGTTTTATTTTCAATACTGGTTGTGGAACCCGTTATATTAAAACTTCGAAAACTGTTGCAGAAAATGAATTATCACTGCAGAAATTAGTTGGTTGGCAGGGCATATATATTAATAAATATAGTACATACATACATTAAAACATAACCACTCGTACAATGCATTGTTAGAGCTACTTGATTGGTGCTTCCTTATACTGAACTCAAAATGATATTAACATATATGTTGTAACGACCCGTAAAATTCGATGATTAAAATGAGTTAAATTAATAAGATTTTTAATTACATTTAGAAAGAAATAAAAATCTTATAATTTATATTGGAACGAAGGTAAGAAATTAGAGGTAGCAATTAAAATTAAAATTTAACGATATAAAATTTATATTGCAATTATTTGGAAATAATGTAATTGTCATACTGGGTTATAAGTTTAATATAAGAAACAAATGAGAATGTTGAATTTGTGAATCATTAATAATTTTTTTTACTAGAATGGAATTCAAATTAATATAATAATGGAAAGTGTAATTGTTGCACTTGAGTAAGTTTTAAAAATAAAAGTGATTAAAGGTTACTTAAATGACAATTAACGAAGGTATTAAATTTATAAAGGTCAAATTTGATTGCATTAAATAAATTGGGAATTTAATTTCATTAAAGGTAATTAAATATTATCTTAATGTAAAATTTAGATAATTTTTGAAATTAATGCTAACTCTATTCAGAATACGAGAATTGGTGAAATAATTGGCTTGTAAGCATATATTATAAGCTACCTGTTTAATTAGTTGATGGAATTTGAATTTGAAATAAATGTTAATAAAATAAATAAAAGTTACATTAATGTGAGAAGTAATACAATGTTTAGAAATTTTAAACTAGAGTGTATTTGGAAATAAAGATTCATTAATGTAAAACTTAATAAATGGATAAATTGAAATGAAAGGTCAGGTGAGATATTGAAATTTGTTATAATTGGTTATGAGATTTGAATTGTAAGAAATGAATGTAAATACTAAATTGATAATGAAATAATAATAATATAGTAATGTAATTAAATAATAGTAGAAATATTTAAGAACTGTAACAGGGGTTTGATAATAGAGAACGCATGAGTGTAATTAAAGGCATGGTAGTACTTGTTATAATTTACCTGTTTATTTGGTTTAACAATAAAATTGAAAATCAATTAGAGTTAATTGACCTTAATGTTATATTTATGAGAATTTATGCAATAACTAATTTAGTGCATATAAATTTATGGAACCAATGGTTAGATCTTAACTGATTGTAATTAATAATTTGAAATAATGACTATTGGTTGAATAAAGGGATGGAATAAAATTTTTATCAATAGATTGGAATTTAATACACGATAATAGGATAAATTGCAATTCAATGAAAAGTAAATACTTAGAAGATTGTATAAATGAAAATTTAGATAAAATTTAAGAATATAAATATAAACAATCGTCAACCAATGTAAATTGCATCTTTCTGATAACAATAAATTAAATAATAGAATGAAAGGTGAATTTAATAGAATTATTGCAAATTAAATTTATAATTTAATGAAATTGAGGTTAATATTGAAATTTATAAATTATTCACCTCTAAATTGACATTTAAATTTTTTTAAATCATTGTATATGATTAAGAAGTTAAAAATGTTGAAATTTGTCAATTATCGAAATAAAATTTGAAATTTGATTTATTTAATTAATTATTTATTTATTTAATTAATGGGAAAATAGCCATTTTGGCCACTGACTCGGATTTTGACAAAACCAGTTTCATCGGATTCATAACGGTGAATTATTGTAGGGTTTTAAGTTTCGTAGCGATCGGACTTGTCGTTTGATCGTACGGACTCGAAACGCCTTGAAATCGATAAACTGAAATCGATTGAAATCGATTTGAAAATATTGTTTTTAGCATAACTTCTTCATACGAACCTGAAACCTTTTTCATTGCGTTTAAAATATTTTAAAATATCTATTTTGATATATGGGTTGACCCAATTTCGTTCCGGAGTCGAAGCGGGCTTTTTGGGCCGCTTTTGCGTTAGCGCGTATATCCAACCTTATCCATCCAGTCAAATTTCTGACCTACCTATATAAACCCGGTTATAAACCCTAATTCCCCTAATTCTCATTTTTCTGTATGCAATTCATTATATTCCTCCTCTTCCTCAATGGCAGACAAAATTCTATATTTCCAGATCCAATTGCAAATCAAATCCAAAGCATAAATTTCAAAGTCCTCAGAAAAATTCAGAAAAAATATATTTCGAAGCTCTCGAAGAGCGTAATCTTCTGGTGAAATTCATTTTTCCATTCGATGCACCATCTATCCAGAAATAGATGAAACAGTTCCCGCCGTTCATCGCGATGTCTTCAATCCTTAACCGATCGTCAAATTGACTGTACCAGGCCGTAGAGATCGATGTATGGAGCGCATCTGTGCCATTGGTTAGGCGAATTGATGGTTAGATGTGGCGTATAAATTGGATTAGGGTTTGGGGAGGACGGCGGCGGCTTGCGTCATGGGTGTTCGGACCGTGGCGGCAGCGAGGGGGTGACTAGGCGAGTACTCGGGAGTAGGCGATTTGACCTACGGCAATAAGAAGCGGTCGAGGGGCGAGGTCAAAGCAGTGGTCAATGGCCTCAGTTGGGTTTCGTGAGTGCGTTTTGGAAGAAGGAAGATACACGTGTTCCTGGAAGAAAGCATGACGTGGCGATGGTGGGTTATGTTATTTTAAATTTGTTTTAATTTAATTTAATTTTCAACTCGTTTAACTCGAATAACTTTCACATACGATATTTGTTTCACGCGCGAATTTTTTTGTTAGGATAGTATTGAAATTCTGGATCTTTTGACGCAGGTTTGGACGAATTTGGAGACTGTCCAATTTTTGGGTTTAAATTGGATTTAAATTAAATTTAAATTCAGAAGGTGGGTGTCTTAACTCACTCACAACTTCTGAAATTTCTTATGTTTGTTAAATTGATATATGATGTGATATAAAATTTATTTATGGTTGTTTGTCATATTTTAAATCATCATCTCAGTTATTTTCATTTATTTAAATTAAATTGCTATTTAATTTATTCATTGTATTTGAACTGTTAGTTAAATTGTTATTTATTTTAATGCATATAAACTGCCAGTTAAACAGTTATAATTTATTTTGAATATAAACTGATACTCGATACCTGTTATACATTGATGTATTGTTTGAATTTGGATGATGATTGTGATAAATGGTTGATGGTTGATGATGGATGAATGGATGTTTTATTTATATCATCATAATCTGTAAGTTGTTATGCATTTATTTTGATTCGGGATTGCGGTTTGAAATAATATACAACCGTATTTTTATTTTTAAATTGCGGATTGAAATGATAAATATTCGTATCACTTGACCATAGGATAGAAAATTATATACAGGCAGATGATATATATATATAATAATTTTTGAAATAATTTTTCTATGGTTTGGAAAGAAATATACGGTTTAATAAATATAAATTTTTGATACTATATAAATATTATTTTGTATATATAGTTAAATTCTTGAATTTAAGCTATGTATAAATTGGTTTAATAAAAATAAGTTGAATAACGAAGTTTGATTGTTTTATTATTATATGGGTAAGTACCTATTTAAGATATTATATATAAAGTTTTGATGACTTAAATAAAAATTAAGCTGGGAGATAATTATGAAATTTGTTTGAATCGAAGGATTTAAGAATTTGACTTGAATAAAATGGATACGAAATTTAAATAAAATTTGAGATTTTTAAAGGGTATGATTATGTAACTTGATTTTGGGTTAAAGCGATTTAAATAAATATCGAGTTTATTTAAATGGATATATCAAGTTAATAAAATTTAAAGAACATCCAGTTATTTGAAGTTTAAAGATTTCACTTAAATGATGTTTGATTTATTAAGTAAACATTTCAAATCTAAATAATAAAAATTGAATTTAATATATATGGAATTATCGAAAGAATTAGTTTTGAAATGGTGGAATATTTAAAGCTTTGAAATATACGAAAAATTAAAATGGTTTATTTGGAGGTTCAAATCAGTATTTGGAATCTATTTGGGAAATTAAAAAAATTATATTTATATTATATAGTATTTTTAATATTTAAACCATTTAAGTATTAAGAGTTATGATCCAAAGCTATGGGTTTCAAGGTATATAGTTTTAAAAATGCTATGATTTTGGAAGAGGATATATTAGCAATAAAATGATATCATATTGATTTGGGTCTTAAAATAAAGATGATATCGTATTTATATGGTTTTGAAATGAATATTTTATTCTGGGTTTGAAGTATAATTATTTTAAAATGGCCGCGGTGTTATAATAACGTTTGGTTGTTGAAGGGACCAGGATTGGAAGTTGTCATACTCTCTGCCAACTCGGAAAACCACTTTAACAACCGTGTACGTGGTGGAGATTCCAGAATGAAGTAGGATGGTGGCGACGCTTCCTTTGAGATAAATACGTGGACCCGACTCCCGTGAGTTGGCATAAGGTGGCTAAAACAGGAGCGATTCTCGGGACAATGAGGTAGCACCTTTGATCGGACACATCCCTTCGATTTCATACTTTAACTTTTGGATTGATTCGGTGGTCACTTTTGATTTTCTTTTTGAGGGTGTGGCTTGAGGTGGGCGGTAGCTGCGCGCTACGCGTTAGCACCAGCCCAGATGCGTAATTGGTGTATCTACCTTGGCATTGAATAGTTGTGCCGTATCACTTACCATACCAAGCCTTACTACGAGTTTCTATTTTTGTTGTACATATGGAGTGTCTTCTCGTAGTCTCCCAATCAGGAGATATGCAGGCACTGTATAGACTATTGACATTATTTGTGTTAAGGGCTATATGGGTAACCCCTTAACGCTATTTAAAGGTATGTTTATTTTACAATTAGACACTATTATAATAGCGAAATATACTACATAGTAAATAGTTTAACGGATCCTTAAGAGATGTAAATCCTGAGCATCTCTTGAGTTACTGCACTCATATTTATTTCCGTTGATTTAACTCACATAAGATATTTTAGTTCTGACTCGAGTGTTCTGTCTTTTTAATTTGCTCGGGTCAGCCTGAGCATTTCAGTATTCAAAGATTTTAGCTATGGAGGACGAAGACGAAGATTTGTATTCTAATATCTACTGTATTATTCCACTACATCATTTATTTCCACTACATCGTTATTATCCTTTGATATGTGAACTCTGATATTTATTGTATAAAGAAAAAATCAAATGTTTTGTAAAACAGTTTTATGAACTGTATATTGATTATTATATTTTATCGTTCCGCTGCAAGATTCTGTTTCGTTTTTTTCTTCTCTGCATGCCCTATTTACCCCATAACAATCCGCCTTATGTATGGTTTGAATTGGCACGTGTGTCGATTTAAAGCGTACGAAAAGGCAGGACATTACATCTGGTATCATAGCTTTGGTTTAGCGATAAACCTTAGCTTTGTGGGAACTGACTCTTTATTAATAGGGTAGTAATATCCTATGGGAGGCGCTGAGCGTATATATATGAGAGTGTATTTGTTATTGTTATAAAAAGGTTTTAATATTGTGTTAATTTGTTCCGTTTTGTATTTAGAGATTCTGGCTGATGCATGGGATGCTATGACATCAATAGGGATTTCTAAACACTTAATAGGACAGATCGACATAATATTTGTTTTTAATATAGGTGAATGAAATAATTTTGCCTATTATATTTTCTATATATAAAATAAATTTTATAAAGATTATATTTGGTTGTAATATATTGGTTGTTAGATAATGAAATTTATAAATAATAATTGAAATAAGATTTAATATAAATAAATAAAATTGGAAATTTAGAACTTAAGTTCCGGGCTTTCGAAAATTTCTTTCGAATAATTTTGGAATATAATAATATTGTTTATAAGTATTTTCTGATATAAATATTTCAATATAATTTGAAAGAAATGTTTTAAAATAAATTTGGAAAAGAAATAAGTTTTGTACTCCCCTCTTTGTCGCTGGAAAATAATTTCGGTGATGAGTGCACGCATCATCAACATTCATTTTCGAGTTACGAAGTGGGAAGGCCACTGTAGTAGTTTTACTACAGATTTATTTTGATAAACAATAGTGAATTTTAATTTGTTTTAAATATACTTGGATATAGATAAGTTGTAAGTATATTTATCTATTATTTTATAATGATTTGAAATTAAACCCGGTATTAGTTCCTAAGTTTCCATTAATTAATAATTTCAATTATTGTAGAATTGGAACGTAGGTAATTAATAATTGAAACCTCTGAAGGAAATAAGAGATTTAATGCTAGGTTATAAATGGTATTAAATGAAATTTAAAACTTTATCCTATGAAATAAAGGATATAATTATTGAACATTAAATTAATTAGAAGAAATAGAATAAATTTGTATAACTTTCAAATTACATCCATAAAAACATATATATAACTTGCCGAATATTAAAAGTTGAAATGTTTAATAAGGAAATGTAATGGAAGTGGTACAAGTAAAAGTATGTAATGAAGTGTTCAATAAAATTTCTTTTATTCTTAAGAATTGATGTTGAAATTGTTATAAACCTAAGGTATAATGGAAATCTTACTATAATGAAATATGATAGAAGGTAAATGTTGTAAATAAGAAATTATAGACTTAAGTAAATGTTGAAGTTAATTATTTTAATAAACAAAGATGGATACAGTAAATAAGTTAAATTGAGCAGTAAATAAATGAAGTAATATGCAAAGGAATCGAATTAAAAATGAAAATGTGCAAGAAATAATGTAAAATTAAAAAGATAAATCAGATATGGATGAAAAGGAAATCAAATAACAATAGTTTGAAATGAAATTAACAAAAATTAACTTGATTTATTATTTGGAATTTGTTGTTGTTTGGTCTATGGTTGTTTGGGTAAGGATACTTTAAAATTGTTTGGATGAATGAATAATCTATTTAGTTTCGCCTAAGACTGTTCAGTGAAGGGTACACTTAGTAGTCTATTTTTCATTCCGTGCGATTTGAAGTTTTGAACCCGAGCAACTATTTGTTTTGTTTGATATGAATGAATGATTGATGTGAGTTGATTTTTATATGATGGTTGTATGCTTTGTTGCTAGTGATTGATGTTTGTATGGATTTGGTTGTTATTGATTGAAACAACGCTAAATATTTCATTTTATATAACTATTAACTCTTTTGGATTATATAAGTGAAATACTTGTTATGGAAGCAATTGCTACTGCTTTTGGTTTCATAATTAAGCGTAAATTGCCTGACAAATAGGTATGTCTTTTCGGATTACGGTTTATAGCGTTATTATATTATTACCCGTGTTGGTATATATTATTTTGGAAATTATACATTGTATATTGATATATTTGATATTATATTTTCTTTCGAGCCTCTCTGTACAAAGGAGACTCTGCCGAAATTTTCCGTAAATTTTGGACTTAGAAATTATTTGAAAATGTTTTCCAAACTTTATTAATTTAAGTATAGAAAGATTTAATGGTTATAAACTGGTATATTTTATTTAAAATAATTAATTTTGTAAATTTATATGTTTATAAATTTAATATTTTAAATAAGATCAAGGTTTTAAATATCGGATTTCGGTCACGTTTCATCTCGGAATTTTTACACAAGTTATCTAGTATCGAGAGAGATCTCGGACGAGATGAGTATGTATCGGGTGTACATCTCGGATCGACATCTAGGGTCTTATAATGCATCTTGGGAATATCTCGAATGTACTTATGTGTTTAAAATTGATGTGTCAAAAAATTGTTTAACGATTATAACTTTCTTAGTAAAAATAAAAATGGTAACATGCTTGATTTACGTGGAAAAAGAAATATTTTTAGAAGAGTAGTAGCTTGATTAGCTTAATTGATTTGGTAATGATTGAATAATATCCTTTTATTTGAACGTAATAAAGAAGTGAAACCTTTCGCTATGACTCGTTAAGATAAAAAGTAAAGAATGTGTTCAAGAAGTTGGTAAAATATAATTGGATTGAGTAGTTTCTTTTGAATCAATATGAAAATAAAAATTATTATGGAAAATAATAAAAATGTATAACTTCGGGTGAGATCTCGGATTGAGATTTTGATCCATATATCGGGTGAGATTTGAATATCTCGGACGAGATGAGTGTCGAGGGAGATGTGGAGGAGATTTGATGTCTCGTCTCGTTTAAGTGTGAAAATGAGATCTCGGACGAGATACAGGAGATTTAAAACCATGAATAAGATATATTGACTTCTTAATTCTTCTTTTTCCTCCTTTTTCCTTTTCGGGGACGAAAAGTTTTGAGTGTGGAGAGTGTAACGACCCGTAAAATTCGATGATTAAAATGAATTAAATTAATAAGATTTTTAATTACATTTAGACAGAAATAAAAATCTTATAATTTATATTGGAACGAAGGTTAGATATTAAAGGTAGCAACTAAAATTAAAATTTAACGATATAAAATTTATATTGCAATTAATTAGAAATAATGTAATTGTCATACTAGGTTATAAGTTTAATATAAGAAACAAATGGGAATGTTGAATTTGTGAATCATTAATAATTTTTTTATACTAGAGTGGAATTCAAATTAATATAATAATGGAAAGTGTAATTGTTGCACTTGAGTAAGTTTTAAAAATAAAAGTGACTAAAGGTTACTTAAATGACAATTAATGAAGGTATTAAATTTGTAAAGGTCAAATTTGATTGCATTAGATAAATTGGGAATTTAATTTAATTAAAGGTAATTAAATATTATCTTAATGTAAAATTTAGATAATTTTTGAAATTAATGCTAACTCTATTCAGAATATGACAATTGGTGAAATAATTGGCTTGTAAGCATATATTATAAGTTACATATTTAATTAATTGATGGAACTTGAATTTGAAATAAATGTTAATAAAATAAATAAAAGTTACATTAATGTGAGAAGTAATACCATGTTTAGAAATTGTTAAACTAGAGTGTATTTGGAAATAAAGATTCATTAATGTAAAACTTAATAAATGGATAAATTGAAATGAAAGGTCGGGTGAGATATTGAAATTTGTTATAATTGGTTATGAGATTTGAATTGTAAGAAACGAATGTAAATACTAAATTGATAATGAAATAATAATAATATAGTAATGTAATTAAATAATAGTAGAAGTATGTAAGAACTGTAACGGGGGTTTGATAATAGGGAACGCATGAGTGTAATTAAAGGCATGGTAGTACTTGTTATAATTTACCTGTTTATTTGGTTTAATAATAAAATTGGAAATCAATTAGAGTTAATTGAACCTTAATGTTATATTTATGAGAATTTATGCAATAACTAATTTAGTGCTTTTAAATTTATGGAACCAATTGTAAGATCTTAACTGGTTGTAATTAATAATTTGAAATAATGACTATTGGTTGAATAAAGGGATGGAATAAAGTTTTTATCAATATATTGGAATTTAATACATGATAATAGGATAAATTGCAATTCAATGAAAAGTAAATACTTAGAAGATTGTATAAGTGAAAATTTAGATAAAATTAAAGAATATAAATATAAACAATCATGAAGCAATGTAAATTGCATCCTTCTGATAACGATAAATTAAATAATAGAATGAAAGGTGAATTTAATAGAATTATTGGAAATTAAATTTATAATTTAATGAAATTAAGGTTAATATTGAAATTTATAAATTATTCACCTCTAAATTGACATTTAAATTTGTTTAAAACATTGTATATGATTAAGAAGTTAAAAGTGTTGAAATTTGCCAATTATCGAAATAAAATTTGAAATTTGATTTAATTAATTAATTATTAATTTATTTAATTAATGGGAAAATAGCCATTTTGGCCACTGGCTCGGATTTCGATGAAACTAGTTTCATCGGATCCGTAACGGTGTATTATTGTAGGGTTTCAAGTTTCATAGCGATCGGACTTGTCGTTTGATCGTACGGACTCGAAACGCCTTGAAATCGTTAAGTTGAAATCAATTGAAATCGATTTGAAAATATTGTTTTTAGCATAACTTCTTCATACGATACAATTTGAACCTGAAATCTTTTTCATTGCGTTTAAAATATTTTAAAATATCTATTTTGATATATGGTTTGACCCAATTTCGTTCCGGAGTCGAAGCGGGCTTTTTGGGCCGCTTTTGCGTTAGCGCGTATATCCAACCTTATCCATCCAGTCAAATTGCTGACCTACCTATATAAACCCGGTTATAAACCCTAATTCCCCTCATTCTCATTTGTCTGTATGCAATTCATACTATTCCTCCTCTTCCTCAGTGGCGGACAAAATTCTATATTTCCAGATCCAATTGCAAATCAAATCCAAAGCATAAATTTCAAAGTCCTCAGAAAAATTCAGAAAAAATATATTTCGAAGCTCTCGAAGAGCATAATCTTCTGGTGAAATTCATTTTTCCATTCGATGCACCATTTACCCAGAAATAGATGAAACAGTTTCGGCCGTTCATCGCGACGTCTTCAATCCTCAACCGATCGTCAAATTGACTGTACCAGGCCGTAGAGATCGATGTATGGAGCGCATATGTGCCCTTGGTTAGGCAAATCGATAGTTAGATGTGGCGTATAAATTGGATTAGGGTTTGTGGAGGATGGCGGCGGCTCGCGCGTGTTCGGACCGTGGCGGCGGGGGGGGGGGGGTGATTGGGTGAGTACTCGGGAGTAGGCGATTTGACCAACGGCAGTAAGAAGCGGTCGAGGGGCGAGGTCAAAGCAGTGGTCAACGGCCTCAGTTGGGTGTCGTGAGTGCGTTCTGTAAGAAGGAAGATACGCATGTTCTTGGAAGAAAGCATGACGTGGCGATGGTGGGTTATGTTATTTTAAATTTATTTTAATTTAATTTAATTTTCAACTCGTTTAACTCGAATAACTTTCACATACGATATCCGTTTAGTGCGCGAATTATTTTGTTAGAATCATATTGAAATTCCGGATCGTTTGACGCTGGTTTGGATGAATTTAGAGACTATCTGATTTTTGGGCTTAAATTGGATTTAAATTTAAATTAAATTCAAAAGGTGAGTGTTTTAACCCACTCACAACTTCTAAAATTTCTTATGTTTGTTAAATTGATATATGATGTGATTTAAAATTTATTTATGGTTGTTTGGCATATTTTAAATCATCATCTCAGTTATTTTCATTTATTTAAATTAAATTGCGATTTAATTTATTCATTGCATTTGAACTGCCAGTTAAATTGTTATTAATTTTATTGTATATACCTGCCAGTTAAACAGTTATAATTTATTTTGAATATAAACTGATAGTTGATACCTGTTATTTATCACCTGCTTTATATTGATGTATTGTTTGAATTTGGATGATGATTGTGATAAATGGTTGATGGTTGATGATGCATGAATGGATGTTTTATTTATATCATCATAATCTGTAAGTTGTTATGCATTTATTTTGATTCGGGATTATGGTTTGAAATGATATACAACCGCATTTTTATTTTTAAATTGCAGATTGAAATGATAAATATCCGTATCACTTGACCATATGATAGAAAATTATATACAGGCACCGCGGTATATATGCATATAAAATTATTTTTGAAATAATTTTTCTGTGGTTTGGACAGAAATATACGGTTTAATAAATATAAATTTTTGATATTATATAAATATTATTTTATATATATAGTTAAATTCTTGAACTTAAGTTGTGTATAAATTGGTTTAATAAAAATAAGTTGAATAACGGAGTTTGATTGTTTTATTATTATATGGGTAAGTACTTATTTAAGATATTATATATATAAAGTTTTGATGACTTAAATAAAAATTAAGTTGGGAGATAATTATGAAAATTGTTTGAATTAAAGGATTTAAGAATTTGACTTGAATAAAATGGATGTGAAATTTAAATAAAAATTGAGATTTTTAAAGGGTATGATTATATAATTCGATTTCGGGTTAAAGCGATTTAAATGAATATATTAAGTTAATAAAATTTAAAGAACATCCAGTTATTTGAAGTTTAAAGGTTTTACTTAAATGATATTTGATTTATTAATTAAACATTTCAAATCTAAATAATAAAAATTGAATTTGATATATATGGAATTATAAAAAGAATTAGTTTTGAAATGGTGGAATATTTAAAGCTTTGAAATATACGGAAAATTAAAATGGTTTATTTGGAGGTTCAAATCAGTATTTGGAATCTATTTGGGAAATTAAAGAAATTATATTTATATTATATAGTATTTTTAATATTTAAACCATTTAAGTATTAAGAGTTATGGTCCAAAGCTATGGGTTTCAAGGTATATAGTTTTAAAAATGCTATGATTTTGTAAGAGGATATATTTGCAATAAAATGATATCATATTGATTTGGGTCTTAAAATAAAGATGATATCGTATTTATATGGTTTTGAAATGAATATTTTTTTATGGTTTTGAGGTATAATTATTTTAAAATGACCGCGGTGTTATAATAACGTTTGGTTGTTGAAGAGACCGAGATCAGAAGTTGTCATACTCTCTGCCAACTCCGAAAACCACTTTAACAACCGTGTACGCGGTGGAGATTCCAGAATGAAGTAGGATGGCGGCGGCGTTTCCTTTGAGGTAAATACGTGGACCCGACTCCCGTGAGTTGGCATAAGGTGGCTAAAACATGAGCGATTCTCGAGCCAATGAGGTAGCACCTTTGATCGGACACATCCCTTTGATTTTATACTTTGACTTTTGGATTGATTCGGTTGCCACTTTTGATTTTCTTTTTGGGGGTATGGCTCGAGGTGGGCGGTAGCTGCTTGCTACACGTTACCACCAGCCCGGATGCGTAATTGGTATATCTACCCTGGCATTGCCTAGTTGTGCCATGTCACCTACCATACCGAGCCTTACTACGAGTTTCTATTTGTGTCATACCTGTGGAGTGCCTTCTCGTAGTCTCCCGATCAGGAGATATGCAGGCACTGTATAGACTATTGACATTATTTGTGTTAAGGGCTATATGGGTAACCCCTTAACGCTATTTAAAAGTAAGTTTATTTCACAATTAGACACTATTATAATAGCGAAATATACTACATAGTAAATATTTTGACGGATCTTTAAGAGATGTAAATCTCGAGCATCTCTTGAGTTACTGCACTCATATTTATTTCCGTTGATTTAACTGACATAAGATATTTTAGTTCTGACTCGAGTGTTTTGTCTTTTTAATTCGCTCGGGTCGGCCTGAGCATTTCTGGATTCGAAGATTTTAGCTCTGGAGGACGAAGACGAAGATTTGTATTCTAATATCTACTATATTATTTCACTACATCATTTATTTCCGCTGCGTCGTTATTATCCTTTGATATGTGAACTCTGATATTTGTTGCATAAAGAAAAAAATCAAATGTTTTGTAAAACAATTTTAGGAACTGTATATTGATTATTATATTTTATCGTTCCGCTGCAAGATTCTGTTTTGTTTTTCTCTTCTCTGCTTGTCTTATTTACCCCATAACAATCCGCCCTTCCGTATGATTTGAATTGGCACGTGTGTCGATTTAAAGCGTACGAAATGGCAGGATGTTACATATGCGCTGGTTAAAACCAAAGTAAAAGTTCTCTCAATGATTTAAATTTATGTATTAAAAAATGAAATAGCCAAAGGAACTTGTGTAGCGAAAGTTTATGGTAAAAAGAGCATAATTTTACGTAATGGACTTCATTAATATGATATCTTAACTTTTGACCATAAATTTTCCCAGTGCGATATATGAGCTTCAGTAAACTGTAGTTTGATTGCAATTGTTTTGGGGGTGTACATGAAATTGCATGTATGGTAGCAGTAGTTGGTTCAGCTACAAACAACTTAGATTTGCTATCATGTTCTTAATAGATCGGTAACATGGTTAAAAGGCGTGTAGAAAGTAATATCGTCTTATAAATATTTGTACCAAATAGACAATGAATATCAAATGTAATAAGATGGGTTATAAGAAATGAACTCATTGTCTTGTGTACTAATAGTGGAAAGGGGTATGAAACAATTAGTTAATAATTTTTCAAAAGTAAATATCGATGCTAAATATGTATTTACAGCAGCAATTCACATTATCTATAGAAAGAGGTATCTATAGAAATCTAACTTTAAATTAACGCATACTAATTGATATCTAATTTTGTAAAATGACTTCTTATCGTTTACATAAACTCATATAAGTCGTGGCAGTCGTACTAAGTAGTAACAATTTAGCTAGCAATATACTGTATGCATGTCAAAATAACTTACCGAAGGAATATAGCGATAGATTGCAAAAGTATTGGAAGAATTTCAATCTGAAACAAATCCAGCCTTTATGAAGAATAAACCTATAAAACACATACATTGAAATAACTGAAATCAAATAAATAATATACAAAATACAGCCAGTGCACAGAAGATTTTAAAATTAAATTGGACAACCATCAAGGCCGCTTGTGATAGATCTCAGTCCTATCAAAGTAAAAATAAAATAAAAGGAAAACTATGAATAGAAGTTCAATTTTACACCATTTCAATAGTGGCAGAATAGTGATTGTAGTTTTGACAACTGTAATGCATTTGCAGGTCTGCAAAACTGGTCAGTGTACATGCATATACGTACTGACAGTCCATATAAAATTGTTAAGACTACAAGAACTGGTTTTGTTTTCAATACTGGTTGTGGAACCCGTTGTATTACAACTTTGAAAACTGTTGCAGCAAATGAATTATCACTGCAGAAATTAGTTGGTTGGCAGGGCATATATATTAATACATATAATACATACATACATTAACACATAACCACTCGTACAATGCATTGTTAGAGCTAGTTGATTGATGCTTCCTTACACTATACACAAAATAATATTAACATATATGCGCTGGTTAAAACAAAAGTAAAAGTTCCCTCAATACAGACATTTATGTATTAAAATATGGAATAGCTAAAGGAACTTGTGTAGTTAAAGTTTATGTTAAAAAGAGCGTATTTTTACATAATGGATTTAATTGATATGATATCTTAACTTTTGATCATAAATTGTCTCAATGCGATATACCAGCTTCAGTATACTGCAGTTTGATTGTAATTGGTTCGAGGTGTACATGAAAGTGCATGTATGGTAGCAGTAGTTGGTTCAGCCACAAGCAACTTAGAGTTGCTATCATGTTCTTAATAGATCGGTAACATGGTTAAACGGCATGTAGAAAGTAATTTCGTCCTATAAATATTTGCACTAAACAGGTAATGAATATCAAATGTAATAAGGCGGGTTATAAGAAATGCACTCATTGTTTTGTGTACTAAAAGTGGAAAGGGGTATGAAACAATTAGTTAATAATTTTCCAAAAGTAAATATAGATGCTAAATATGTATTTACAGTAGCAATTCACATTATCTATAAAAAGAGGTATCTGTAGAATTTTAACTTTGAATTAACGCATACTGATTGATATCTAATTTTGTAAACCGACTTCTTATCGTTTGCATAAACTCATATAAGTTATTGCAGTCGTACTAAGTAATAACAATTTATCTAGCAAAATAATGTATGCATGTCAAAATAACTTACCGAAGGAATATAGCTATAGATTGCAAAATTGTCAGTAATATCGACAAAGATTGTGAAAAAGAGTCTAGCATATCTCATATAAATCACTTTATTGTGTGCGGATCTCAACAAAATTTGTGAACTTGGGATCTCTATTGACCACCAAACGATGAACCTCATATTCAACTTATGCTTCTCTGACTATTCAAGTGGGACATAATATTTCGCTACTCAAGTCTTTCCTTGCCTGTTTTGAAGCAATATGAAGCGGATCATTTCTAGTTTGAAGCGACTTGGCCTTAGAGGATACAATAATGATGAAAAAGAAATCTTTATTTTTTGATAACATTTTCCAAATAAACAGTAGTTACAACGGGGTTTTAAAGAATATAATTAGGAAGATTCGAGACAACTTGATGTTAGGAGGAAATTTTTTGCCACATGCCCATAGTACAATCTAAAATTCTTTTATATAATTTCCTCTAGTGCTAAATCAATCATAAAGTCAGCTGTAATGTTGCAAACATCACAATAACATGCAATATCATAATAAAAAACCGAGAAAATACCTTATATGAATATGAAAATAAAATACAAAACTACCTAATTGTATGTATATTTTTTAGCATACTACAATATAGGCCAAAAAAGAAAAAAAATGGATCATCTAGGTTATATTTTGCCCCAGTACCTGTTCAAAACAGTTGTAATGTTGATGTATCTATATATAAAGGCTTTGTCAGATGCATGTTCACACATGCATAGTGATCTTTGTGAAACATGACTTATAAAGTTAGCTCAAAATTTAGTAACACTTCCGATCACTTA
Source organism: Allium cepa (assembly GCA_030765085.1). Classification (NCBI taxonomy): domain Eukaryota; kingdom Viridiplantae; phylum Streptophyta; class Magnoliopsida; order Asparagales; family Amaryllidaceae; genus Allium; species Allium cepa. Next base: position 72,338,845 of record CM060940.1, on the reverse strand, counting down.
TTTGTTCTACAACACTTTTTATTAACATTGAGACCTTTTCAAAGTAGTATGAAGCATACAGCAGGCGTACAACATGTTTGATATTTTAAAAGCCATTAAATATAACAGCAATATGGTATGTTCATTACCTATTAATTAAGTCCTTTATTTTGAGTGAATAGATGTAGTCAGGATTATTTCTTCAATTTAATCCGAACAAAAAAATGTAGTTAAATTTATGTGGTAGTTGGCAAATTATAAAATAATAAGAAGCATAAAAGATGGATTATGAATTTATAATTTATTTTATTCATATTAAATAAATCTTTATGTCTTCAATATTAGTATGTAGATTTCCTTATTATATGGAAACAATAGTTTGTAAAATGCATTTATCAAAATGTATACTGTCAAATTTACTAATTGTATATACCAACTTAATAATTCTATACCAATGATATGATATCATAACTAAGACATCCAAGAAAGTACAAATACTATAAAATATACTATAAAAATGATCGCCTATTCTTTAAAGAAATACCTGCAAAGGGATTCGAGACAGTAAACAATAAACAATGCTGTGGTACCCAAGAAACTAAGATATCTAGTGCATTTTATTTTCTTCTTAATAAACATAATAAATCATCACTTGAACTTGCTTAATTCACTCACTTCTCTACGACTAAAAGTATAACAATCAAAGTCCACTCAGTAATTTAAACAAACCACTCAACTGCATGAATAAATCCATTAAACCAACAAACCACAAACCACCCAAAAATTGGTAAACACCAAAGGATTTAAAAAATAATATTTCTACGAAAAAAACAACTGACCATAGAGAGAACTTCAATTCATTAAAGTCCAACTTCATTGTTGCAAAAGAAAATCGCTTCCAATTATCATATCAATTTCAAAGCAACTGCACTATATGGTTGCAAAATTTAGCTTTGGAATAAGGACCGACTAAACATTAGTGTTTGACTTCAGTTTCAAACCATGGACAATTGAATTACTTTGATTTCGATTTTAGGGGTTGGTAAAAGATCAAATACCAAAATCAAAAGATAGAAGTAATAAATACCAGAGGTAGGCTTCGTAATAGGAAATTCAAACAAATTAAAATTGGGTAAACCGATAAAATTTTGTGGAATTGTTGGTGATAAATAGATTCAATTTTACAGTAGAAAGCGATGTAGGGAAGAAGAAAGGAAATGTTTGGAGATAGTGGAATAGGAGCAGTTAGTGGAATGTTACAAATTTGTTGGAGAAGTGAATAAATTTTTTAGAGGAAATAGAGTGCAGCGTAGAGGAATAGGTGGAAATATAGAGGGAACGGTTACGGGAAGTTGGAGTTGGAGATAAGGTAGGAAAAAAACGCGGAAATGGATAGGGAAGTGGTATTTTGAAATGAGAGAAGCAGAAGAGTCCACATCAACTTGGGGAAGTTCCTGCTTTAATATGAAGTAATAGATTGCTCAAATATAGGTGTGTCAAGATATGACAAAAGCATAAATCTCTTCCCATCCAACGAGTATACAATAGAACATCCCTTAACCGCGAGACATGATGTGCTTAATTCTTTTAAAGATGATTGAGATTTAGACTATTTTCTACTAAACGAAGCAATTCTTTGCAAATTCTTAAAAATCTTCTTTGTGTTCACCATTTTGCTACCAACAAATGTAGTTTTTGAATCTTGAATAACAATATTTAACGAACAGCTTTGAATTTCAATTATAAACAAGTAATTGTGAACTGATGAAAAGAATTATAGAAGTTGCCTAGTACTTTGTAGGAGTACCTTGCTAATCAGAAGATGGATATGTTCTTTGGGTGAGGAACACATCACATGCTTTGTAATGTAGGACTATGACATTTCATTCCAGTTGTTCGAAGATTGTTATCAAGTCTCCGTCCAATTAAGTTGATGCGCTGCCAAATAATTTTCTTTTTTGACTCAAACACTTGACCCCAGCAAATGGTTTAAAAAATCAAAACTAATAACACAGCTAAATTACATAGATGTTCTTGTCGCTTGATATTGATCTACGCTTAGATCATATGCCATATGAATAAGTATTTAGATTTTTGCTAAATATCATCTAAAAATTATGGAAACAAATAGATATGGCAGTGTACCCCCGTACATACATACATACATTGAATAAAATTAACCCATTTGTTTAGGAAATATAATCACTTGTGGTGAGGATAAAGTAAAGAATCCAAGAATCACAAGTCATGAAGTTATTAAAAAGGTAGCATGATATTATATCGGGTTTGGTTGTACATGTATATATACCATGTTCCATGTTTGAAAATAACATATTTTTTGAGAACTTGCTTGGTATGTTGTATTGCTTTGTCGGAATGGGAAGAATTAGATGCATATATTTGTGAACAATAAACTGAGACAGTTTCACATGGCAATGGCCATTTTAGAAGTTCTTCATCAATGTCCCCATATCCAAATGCCTAACGTGCATCAACATGGTAAGATCTATCAACAATCTCTACATCCCATTTTACATAACTTTATGTTTTTGTAGTGATGTAGGCTAAACCATGTGAGTTGTATAGGTGTACATGACATTGGTCATGAAAGTTAAAAAATTTCTGTCAAGTTGCTTTTCTTAGGCAGGACCTTATGCTTAAAAAGAAGCAACAGCCTAGCTCTTTGAGAAAGCAAGCCACTAACATTTCTTAGTCCACAGATACTTGGCTTCCATTGCATTGTTTATGTTAGTTCAGTTCTGTCCACCTAAAACAAAATAGAGACATAATAGCCAGCTTACGTTAGTTCATCACATACTGTTCACCATGTTAAGATCATACTTGACAAATGGACAGTTAACATTGGTCCGTCATATTAAAAAGCAGTGCACTTCCAATCATAGACATACTTGTCTAAAATGGAATTAATCTCCTGCGTAGAAACCCTCTAATTTATAGTTATAGATTCATTTATTAAAAAAAGATTTTTTTTGTAGCGATTCACTTTTTTTTGGTTATCGGTGTAGGGATATTTTCATTATGTTGTTGTTTTAAAAATTTATTGACTTTGTTTTTGTGATAGAAGATTTATTTTCCGAGTTACATCCTTTAATATTAGAACTATGAATGACGTAAAGATTTTTGATTTAACAACTTCATTGAGAATGATTTTAGATGTAGGAGTAATTGTGAGTTCTTTAATATAAGAACTTTGTTAAGTTATGGTAAAAGATCGCTACCCTCGTTTGAGCTAAAATGCTGCTGTAATTTTTTGAAAACATGCTCGGCGCAGTCTACATTATTTCGACAAGTTTAATGAATGGAATTGTTATTGTTCTCTAACCATATAGAACTATGGAATTTTACAAACTGTTCCATTTTTGATTATTTTGACGATGAGTTGTTCTTGGGGCTTTCATCGGTTAAAAGAGTAGCCAGCAAATAATTATTACTACTGTGCAAGTATATATAACTAAATATTTTCTAATCTATTAAGGATAGTTTTCAGGTTTGTGCCTATACAAATAGTAGAGTGTACATTTTATTTTTGTCCCCACAAACGTGATTTAATAGTTATATAGCAAAAAGTAATCATATATTAGCCAATTACATTGGCAGTATTCTTATGCAATATTCTTACGTGGAGCCGATATCTGTTCAGCATTCTAAAAGAACGAACAAAGTTACCTGCATGATGAGAATTTGTTAAGTGCTTAATAAGTTACATATATTCAACTTATCAAGGAGATGCACAATTAAGAGGCTTGTTTTTGGCAGGATCAATATTTCTATTGGAGCTATATATATACATATATGTAAATGTATGTATATGTATATATGCTATGAAATTACTTATGCATCTAGAAAAAAAGTACACTATATACATGCTAAAATATTTCGATAGGAGCTATACGTAAATTGTTCAGTTGGTATTCCAAACTCAGTTCCAGACATTTCCAGGAGTCATATAATCACCAGGCTAGAGGTATCATGAAACACTTTCATCTATTGGATATAATATAAAGTTTTCTATATCAGCGACTGGTGATGTAGTAGTACAGCGACTGCACTCATCTGAGGAACTCTGTAAATCAGAGTCTTTTTCAACCAAAGGAAGCAACCCTTTGCCATTCCTTTGCCCTTTTAACAAACTTCACCATTGCTTCAAAATTATAAATTAAACCCTCTTTAATTAGCAGATAACCTGAAATGCTGATGAATTAGGGAGAATATAATTTAATATTGTCAATTATTTACAGTGGTTAGGAGGAGGCTTAAATAGAGTCAAGCCAGTACATTTATGGTTACAATCTCTAGTGAGCATTGTTTCCAAATCCATGTGATTGGTAAATGTTAAAACTTAGGAGTAGTACATGCTTCCTTTTACTTACCAAATTTCTTCTGAAACAATGACATGGGTACTATTAATTTATCATATTGCTTTGTCTACATTGCCAGGCTTAGACGCATACATTTCTGGACAATAAAATGAGACAATTGCACATGTCAGTGACCATTTTAAAAATTCCACATCAATGTCCCAATGTCGAAATCACTAAAATGCATTAACATAGCAAGATCAATCAACAATCTCTATGACACACACACACACACACACACACACACACACACACACACATATATATCTATTTGTGTGTATATGTATGTAAATATATATATATATATATGTATATATATTTGTGTGTGTATGTATGTAAATATGTATATGCATACATATACATATACATATATATATATGCACACACAGATACACACACATACGTATATATGTAGGGCAAGAATCGACTACATCTGATTTTTACTACACCTTAAATTCTGATGATTTCAATCACATGCCTGAATTAAATAATTAAATAATTATACTTTTTTACTCTTGCCACTTCACACTATTATTAAATTAAGAACTTGTTGTTGAAATTAACGGATTAGGGGTGTATCCAAAATGAGATGTAGTGGATCATTGCTAGTATATTTGTATATGTATATGTATACACACGTATATACGTAATATCCTCACCTTAGCTTTTTTCGGTCCGTGAAAGTATAAAAACAATCTAAACATATGGATCCATGCCTAATTCAATGGTTTTAGTATATTTGTTTTCCAATTTCAAGGTAAACAATCATCCGAACACATAAATATGATCCAATTCACCATCAACGGTCCAAAACACACTCATATCTATCATGATGAAGTACAGTCATCGAAAATTCAAAAAATACTGCATATGCCAATTAATATTTAAAGGTCGTCATCCTCGACTATATAATATTTATAATATATACTTTACATAGAAATAACCATTGAATAAATCCAAAAGAGCTATGAGTGAATAACTCATCACATACTGATATTGCAATGTCAATCTCCACTGTCACCTAGAATCATCTACATAGAGTGAGAATCACTTCAACACCCACCAACCTCAACATGAACTTTTAGATCCACACTCTCCTTTTCTCATTTTTCCCTCATTGCACCAAAATAAATAAGCATTCCTCCTCCAATCAAGCTTGTCCACCCAACATTGTCATAACTTCTTTCTATTTCTTTAGTGATGAAATAATTGGAAAATTAGCGGTATAAAGGATATTTATATGGACATAGTTAGTTAGTAAACTAATGAAGGTGCATCCATCCTAGTGTAATCTAAACATAGAACAAAAATGACTTTTTTATATATTAAAAAACTAAATAACATATCAAGGACCACTTGTTCATCCAGTTAATGATGAGACAGACACTCTAGACTTAGGTTTTAGAGGTTATAAATTCGAACCTTTGAAATATTAAAATGAGTGTTTTGCTTAGAATAAAGTGCATATATAACCAAATAACATTTATATATGATAAATTCAAATTGTAGAATGTTTATACATATGCAAACATACACACTAATATACGTTAGACTTCAATGATACAACACATATTAAAGAAGATTTGGAAGATATTTGATTCAATGGAATTATGACTCAAAGTTATTGTCTCTTTTAATGCATTAAAAAAAGGCAAGAAATTATATAAACATGAAGGAGTTATTTTGAGAGATTGAAGTAATCAATCAATTTCCTGATCAATTGATTAAAGAAGTCATTTTATCAGACGCACGCAAAATGGAGGAAACTAAAAAAGTCAAATGGATAAGTGTTTCTCATATAAATAGAAGATTAATGGGTCATTGATTTATTACCATATATCAATTAATTCAACCCTAAATAGTAGTCTCTATATAAAGATAGTCATTCTATAGAGATTAACATCATCCTCTTAAGTTGTATTTCTTCATGTTCTTCTTCTTAGCATCCACTATCAATCTTTTAATTTTCTTTTATTAGAAAGTAATAAAATCTTCTCTCCCTGAAGTAGATGTACACTATCTCGCGATAAAAGAACCGCTATAAAACGTTATGTGATTTTATTTCTCTTTGCGCATTTTTGATTTGTGGTTGCTTATTTTAGGATATTATCTTTCTGCTTGTTCTACCTTGGCATCAACACGATCATATTATTTCCATTGTGTTTGGAGTGCTAATCGAAATTTTTGCCAGTAGTCTGGTAAAAGAGTAATTTTGTTGTTGAAGAAAGATGTTAAAAAGTATAGCAGGAGATGAAAGTACCCTAGTTAAAGAAAACTCTATGTTATAAGATCTTATGTGGAATCAGAATCTAAGTTGGTGATAAATAAGTGGAATGAGGATAATGACTTTGAGAAGTGACAAGAAGGATGAAGGTCGTTTTAAGGAGAAATAGTGTTCATTTGATTATGTTTGATGCTGAAAAGTTGCTCGCTAATATTTTAGATTTTAAGAAGGACGGTGGAAAAATGGGATTTTATTACTCTTTAATTGGCCATGGAAGAGAATGTTATCTCAGAGATTATTAGTGAAACCACTACTTAAGTTATTTGAACCAAGCTGGAGAATCTCTACCTGAAGAAGTCGCTCATAAACCCTTTGATTTTATTGAAGATATTTTTCACCATGAAGATGAGAGATAGTACTTATATGAAGGTGTATTTTAATTTCTTTAATGGCCTTTTGATGAAGATGAAGAATATTGATTTAGAAATTGATAAAGAGCATAAGGTGGTGGTTCTTTTGTGTTCCCTTCTGGAGCATTGCACAGGTTTTGCTAACAGTGTGATATATGGAAGAGAAACTTTGATAGTAGTCAGATGAATAAATGAATGAGATAAGTAAAGTTAGAGGGGGTAGTAGTAGTCGGATCTATTCATTTTGAGAGGAAGAGAAGAGAAGAAGAGTTGGAATTCTATAGGGCGTTCTAGGCCTTGAAAGCCTAGAAATGGTTGAAGAGGAAAATCTAGAGATGGAAAGTGTCACCACTGTAAGACATCAGGCCATGAGAAGATAGATTGTCTAGATTTTAAAAGGAAGACTTAGATGGATCATCATCAATTGCGGTGGATAAGGTTGTATCCGACAATGTTTTGACTGCAGCATCATCGGATGTATTAGACCATTGGGTGCTTGATTCAGGGGCATCGTTCCACATAACGCCAAATACAAATTGCTTCGGCTCTTTGGTTGTAAAGGAAGGAAGTGCAATTCTTATGGAAAATGGTACTTCTTGTAGAGCTATGGTAGAGGGTACAATATGGATTCGACATGTTTGATGGAATGATTTTCACTTTGACTGGTGTCCACTATATTCTAGGTCTTCGGAAGTCATTGATCTCTTTGGGGAAGTTGGCATCCATAGGATGCAAGATGACTATAGAAAAGGATCATTTGAAGGTTTCTAGGGGTGCACTACTTTTTCTATAAGGTGATGTGTTCTAGAATCTGTATCTACTGAAAGAAACCACCATGATTTGAGAGTCTTATATTAGAGTAGATAGTTCTCATGCTTTGGATGCCATCGGACCTTGGAATCTTAGATTAGGTCATGTTTTGGTGAAGGGCTTGGAGTTGCTTCGTAGACAGAAGACGATCAAATGAGAAAACTTCAACAGGTTAGATTATTGCCAGGAGTGTGTGTTGGATAAGCAGATAAAGGTATCTTTTGGAGTTGGGCTTCACAGATCGGGGAGAGTACTAGATTAAAGTTGGGTGTATGTGATGAAGGCTAAGTCAAAAATTTTGAAAAATTTAAATTTCGGAAGGCGCTAATTAAGAACCGATCAGGTTGCAAGTTGAAGGTGCTTAGGTCCGATGTCCGTGGTGAATTTGTCTCCATAGAGTTCCACGATTTCTATAAGCAACGTGATATTCAAATACATTTCACTACACATGGTGATCCGCAATCCAATGTAGTTGTCGAGAGGATGAATAGACTCTAATATAAAAGGCTCATTGCTTGAGATTGTCTACAGGCTTATTGGAAGCTTTTAGGCTGAAACATTATCGACTACAGTGCTATTATAAATTGAATTTCATGCTCAGCCATGGATGGAAAGATTTCAAAAGAAAAGTGGAGAGGTAAAACAGTGTATCTTGGTTATTTTCGCATTTTTGATTGTCCTGTGTATGTGCATAATACAAGCGATGATTAGAGGCGAGAGCATATAAGACAAATTTATGGGATACATGGTTGGAGTCAAAGGGTGTCGAATTGGAACCCGGTTGATAAGAAAATTATATATTCCAGACATGTAACATTTGATGAGCCTGTAATGTTCAAACCTAAGAAAGTGTTACCTACCACATCAGTTGATTTTGATGTGCCTAAAGAGATGGAAGTAGTTCTCACATTTCAGTCTAGTAGTAGAGTTGTAGATATTGTTGGTAGAATCAAAGATGAAATTGATGAGACGTCACAGAGTAGTCCATATGTGCTTTCTAGTAGTCTTGGTGATGTGCATGAAGCTAGAGAAAAATCATTTCAAGATGGAGCTGAAAAAAGTTTAGGCGATGTTGTACCTACTTAAGCCAGTCGTAGGACTATTATACCACCCAAGAGATATGGAGATTGGCAATGTGCAAACCTCAGGCTTGATGACCAATTTGACTATGCCCTACATGTGGTTCATGAAGACAGATTTGACTTTGAAGAAACCATGATGTCAAGTGATAGCTTGAAGTAGATTTGCACTATGAAAGAGGAGTTAGAGTCATTACTGAAGAACAAGACTTGGAATTTGGTACCACCTTCTCATGGAAGCCAAGCCATAGGTTGCAAGTGGGTGTTCAAGATAAAGGATAATTGGAGGTACAAGGCTAGATTAGTTGCAAAAGGGTTTTCACAATATAAGGGAAAGGAGTATGATGTAATATTTTCCCTTATAGTGAGACATATCTCCATCCAAATTTTGCTTGTTGTGGTTGTTAGTCATGACTTGGAGTTGGAGCAACTTGATATAAAGATCACTTTATTGCATGGTGACTCGAAGGAGACCATTTACATGAAGCAGCTAGAAGGATTTGTTGTAAGTGGGAAAGAAGATTAAGTTTGCAAGTTGGAGAAGTCTCTTTATGGACTAAGTAGTCGCCTAGATGGTTATATGATTTTAACAACTGGATATTTAAAAATTTATTTAACTATTGAAACATTAGTCAATCGAAGGTCCAAAATTTGACTTTTCGCATACAGGTGAATTAGGACTCGAGACTACGTCCAATGAGTCTAGATTGGCATTACAATTCAAAATGAGTATAAATATCGCTATATTTAGAGTCATGGGTTTTTATGATTTACATATTGTTCTACGTATTTTGTAAAAATATGCGCATAGTTGAGTCAAATGGGATCTCAACTGAGAACTTATTTCTAGGATAAGGACTCCATTATGAGATATATAGTTGAAGAATTTTTTGAATCGAGTGATCCGTAGCAAAAATGACCTCGAAATGCATGAAATTATCATGCTGGAGCGCCATCTTGGATGGTGATGAAATTTATATCATCGGCATAGGAAAAATGAAGAGATATGTGTCAACGAGTTTTCTAATGATCTGATATACTAAATGATTGTACGAGCTCAAAAACATGGTGATTATTTAAAAATTATATAGTATACATATACACACTTTAACCATAGATCTTTTCTTCTCTTGATTTTTCATTCTCGTCTAGAAGAAATAAATGGGTCAAAAGAGGGGGTTAATCGAGTTTACTTCGATTTATAAAGCTACAGTCCACGAAAATCGACGAGATCAAATCTGTTGAACTCATAGAGAAGAAAGCATCTCATCTACAGTGGTTTTGGCATGTGCAGCGAAGCTTGGGGAGGTCGTCATTGTGAAGCCATTGCTTAGGGTTAGGGTTTGTCGATGATTGATGAGGTGTTAGACAAAACGAAGGGTGCGCACCTTTCTATACCATCGACCAATACTCCATCCATCTAGTGTGATTTTCGATTTTGTGAAGCCAAGGGGGATCCTGACGTTGCATTTACTACGAGGATTCGGACCTAGATTGTTTTGTGCCACTGTGTACATCGTCCCTTGATGTGAAGATCGGAGCTAGTAACGTATGATTCTGTTAACCGTATTTCGTGTGGTGGTGGAGAGAAGTTGCACATGTATGGGTTTCTTTGTGCATGGCATGTAGAGGAGTGGGAAAGAAGGATTATGAAGGTAATTTAGGGATTAATTGTTCAATTAAGTTAATTACTTAATAATAATATTTTAAATTCTTATAAAACTCGTATCTCTTGCATATGAGGTCCAATCGATATGCGGTCTTCGCTGTTGCACTCGTACTGAGATTATCTATAACAAGGTATATGGTTGGAATGGATTCAAATATTTGAGAAATTGAAGCTCAGGTGAGAGGAATCAATGCTCTAAATTTATATGACTATATATAAATACCCATAATTATATATATATATATATATATATATTTATATGTTGAAAATATTACCTAGAGGAGGTGGAATAATATGCGTAGTTATTCCCTCATTTGATTGGATTGGCTTGAGTAAATATTTAGGATAATTGATTAAGATCCCAAGTGTGTGGATAATGTTCTATTCGCATTGAATATAGTTAGATAGAGATGATATTAATTTATAACATAGTTCTAAATTAATTAAACTCTAATTTTTTCTTATTATAGGGGTTGAAATATTACTATATATTTTATTACTAATCGAAAATTAAGAGTAAGACTTTTAAAAATAAGCACGAAGGCTTAAAATGATCTATAAGCCAGTTATGTATTTTATATAGTAGTTGCATGGTTTTATAAAGTAGTAAAGGAAAATATTTAGGCTTTTGTAGAAAAGATTTAGTAAATAAAGTAAGATTTGATTATTAAACATCGCATTGTTTGTTTAAATATATGTGTAAACGCATGTGAATTGGTTGTAATGTGTACGTTAGCACATAAATTTACATCTACAAATAAGGAAGGTGATGTGGTAGAGTGCAGTTGGGTTGTCGTGATGCACATCGCATTTTTGGTAGTAGAGCAATCAAGAAAAGGATTCGTGATGACAAGAACATCCTTCCAGACACTCGAAGCAATTGGCACATAGACTCAACATAAGCCACCAAATTTTAACCGTTTGATAGAGAAAACATGGCAAGATGGTTAGGTGACTTTATGGAGAAGGCAGCGCGATGACATAAGGGAAAACCAGGCCTGAAATCGTGCTCCAAGCTAGGCATTATTGCCCAGTTCAAAGCAAGGCCAATGGACCAATGGCACTAACCGATCCACCAATTTATGGCTGACTGGGCAAAAATGCCCATATTTGGAGCATTTCACTTTTGGACTGGTCGAATATCCTCCGTATGACTTCGAAATGACTTTTGGGCTACTCGAGGAAGTGTATCCTAGTCCGTATCTCTTGGTTTCGACCTTGAGTATATATGTTTGATGAATGATATCGGTCTTATGTTTGTGATAGTATCCTATATTGGTCTTATATTGGTAGTCATTTATACCGTTAGTCTTATAATAGAGGCCATGTGTATGGATAAAGGATGATGAGATATCGTCTTTATTTGTGATGGGTGTATTTGATTACATGACTATTTACACACATGTCGTAAGTGTTCCTTTATGGTCCCAACAGTATATTCGTATTTCTCTTTTGTAGAGACGTTACATAAATTTGTTACAAAATACATGTTGACTGAGGGGGAGAGGATGACAATCACCTACAAGTGGTCTAGATGTCACCAAAGCTCGATGTATAAGGTACGGTGAGGTCCACGTATGTTTCAAGTAAAAAGAGTAGGTCATGTAACACTAAAGCTCGATGTAGAGGGTATAATGTATCATCAAAGCTCGATGTAGAAGGTATAATGAGATCTACACAAGATCCATCACTGAGATGGTACAATTAGGTATCGACTCTATTTATTTTGGACCCTTAACGAGAATCATTGGATCATAATAATTTGAATTATGGATAGATGTTCAATTATGGACTCAGGTTTCAGATATCTAGAATAGGTCATATATCACCAAAGCTCGATGTAGAGGGAATGGTGAGATCTACATGTGACCCATCATTGAGGATATGGCTCGGAGTATATGGTAAATTTAGGTATTGACTCTATTTAACATTGGGCACAAGTCTACTGCAGACTTCACTCATCAGTAATGATGAGTATTAATTTATATTCTCTACTTATCGCTTATCGTTATATTGTGTGTTATATTAGTTGGTTGATAAATATTGACTGTGTATTCTAGGATATGCTTGTATTATGATATTTGTATTGTTTGTTCATTCATATATTGGGCTACCCTATCATGGTACATTGTTACGTATTGTTCACATTATATTATTTATGTTGATTCGGTGGTTATATGAGAAGAGCAGATTATAGTATGATTCTCTATTTTTGTATGGGATTACTTAACTTGTTTATGAACAGTTTTAATTATCCCCAAGCCACATTTGTAGAGAGGATCGGTTGTACCTTAGTGGTTCATGTCTTATATGTATATAGTTTTGATATACGGTATTTTGAGATAATTCCCCTCACATTAGATTTTATTTCTTACTCGTATTTGGTTTTTTCTATTTATGTCATAACAACTCTTGGGTACTCGATCGAGTAGTTTGGAAGCAGGTACTTTTGGGATACACTATTAGAGCAGTGCATTTGGATCTTTAGAGGCGAAGACAATGCTTTGGATATACAATTGATAGTGTATTAGTACATGAAAGATATTATTTGTATATGAGACTTATTTTGTCGGATATTCTATTTAGACCTTATGTATTGATATTTATTTATATGTTACTTCTGCCTCTGCAGCGTCTTAAATATTGTTCATCCTATATTATATTTTAGTAAAGCTAGCTGGCTTTAAAGTGGGTCATCCGCTTTTATGAATGAATTTGGGAATAGGTGTTCAGCGCATGTGTCAAAACAACATAACAAATATAAGCCCAGGAGATAGGCGGAATACTTATACTACTAAATAGACCTCACTAGTCCCCCTCAGAAGAGGAGACACCACTCCCATCCTCAGAAGAGGCAGGGCCAATGACAACATATATCTAGAAAAAAGAGAAACTAAAGAAGGAGAAAAATCCACCGAATTAGTTCCGTATATATACTACCTATCCTATGCGTCATTAGCCAACATGGACTTGTTACTATCACCAAGATCACCCAAAACACATAGAGAAAGCACTTCACTATCCGCCTGATCGAACAGGCATCTCTCCATGCCTTCAACTCCTACATACTTGAAATGGATTCTACTTGATAGCTCGTATCTCATTTTCGATGACACTTAGACCCAAGCTTGCATTGAAAGAGTCCAGCAAAAACAATAGGAGATGGACCCCCCACCGATTTCACCAGAGATTGGGCAACAATATCACTAACAAGAGGAGTAACCATATTCGATCCATCCATAGAACAGGCAAGGGAGGATCAGGGGTCAAAGGCTGCTTCATAATCTCAGAAGACAAAGCATCAATAACTGGACAAACTTTCGAAACTCACTTCATGATTGAAGGAAAAGTGGGATAGGAGCATTAGAAAACCGATGTTTACATGCTTCCATAAGATGACCAAAAGTGTGGCATGACATGCAAATATATGGTTTCCAATTGTAGTTGACATCTACAACTACAACATGACCTTTGCAATATGAATATAGATTTTTAAAGGTAAAGGATTTTTAGGCGTTTAATAAGAGCCTTGGCATACACTAACTTTTTCGAGCTAAAGTACTAGCATCAAAACATTTGAGCTTTCCAATAACATTCGTAAGCCAATTCATCCCAATCATAGGCTGCAACACTAAAGAGATATATGAGAAATGAGCCTAAACTAGAAGAGACATAATTTGTTCCTTAGTTTTATCCACCATTGTACTCCATGGGGTGGTAATAAATGGTTGACCGCAGTAATGGAGAGATCCGCCTCAAGGACCAGAAGTCTTTCTTCTTTTCTAGAAAACTTGAAGAAGAATATAGAATTACCGAAGTAGACTTGATGCCTACCCTTAATATTCCAAAGTTGTCGGTCACAAACAACTTGATAAGGGGAATTAGAATCAAGGAAGAAGACCACTAAATATTCAGCCTAAAATTCTAGGCCCGCTTTCAAACATCAGTAGAAAGAACCATAGCATCGTCAACCTCCATAATGTCAAACGATCGGGGAACGTATTCGCCCGCATTCCTTAGCAACGCAGTGAAAGGATAAGACATGCTACTAGGCTTAGGGGATGCAAATTGAGGACTGATGAAAGGAACTGGATTCACAGCAGTTTAATATTGTGGAAAATTAGAACTATCATTTCCATAAAGAGGCATCGTGCGATTTGAGCAACACACAGCATCGAGCCCTCCTTCAATACAAGCATCCATCAAATTCAATACAATACTCCATTTCCACCAACATCACACAATACAGTATTCACCCACTATCGATCAACATTTGCACCAACTAATAGAGAAGAGATATTACCTAAGTCGATTACAGAAGTAGGCACACTTGAAATTGGATTGCAGGAGAGACCAATACACTTAAGAGATGATTCCAGCATACTAAAGGGAATGGCGACAACCAGTGCAGGAACTAGAGAAACTGTCAGAACCGAAGGAAGGCGAGTGACATTCGTTGATAGCAGAGGAAAATCATTGACAACAGCAACATACGTAGGCAGAGACAAGGCAAGATCGGTTGGATTAGAAACATCGGTGAATGCATGACTAGATATGGAAGGGAAGGACTCCAACGAGGCTGGTAAGGTGGCAAGCACTTGTTGGACGTAGAAGCTATGTAGAAGAAGACACGGTGAGTGGGAT
The DNA here is from genome assembly GCA_030765085.1 of Allium cepa. Lineage (NCBI taxonomy): Eukaryota > Viridiplantae > Streptophyta > Magnoliopsida > Asparagales > Amaryllidaceae > Allium > Allium cepa. Next base: position 72,323,651 of record CM060940.1, on the reverse strand, counting down.
TGAAGGAAATAAGGAATAGGAGAGAAGCTGTAACAGCCCGCAAATCCGCACCCCTTGAATCAACACTATTCTATACAAATTGACTCAAGTGGCACAGAAATACGAACCATTTGGATTAAAGAAGAAGAGATAGAAGAAGAAGAAACTAAACAATATCGGAATCTCACGGTCGCAGCGAAATAAAATATAATAGTAAATATAGATCTTTACACAAAATGAAAATTGTATCACTTTTATACATCATATCATCAGAGTGTCTCATACATCAACAATCACAAATCAGACATACCATGCAATCATAGCAGCGGATATATATAGGTACATATAATACGTCTCGGACTCCAGCTCCTCTCCTGCTCCATAGCAACCTGTCCTGAACATATAATACTCGGTCTGACCCGAGCATTATAATAAAATAACACCCGAGTCAGTCTGGAATACCAGCTGATACTAAATATGCATCCAACTTGATTATTAAAGTTTCAAAAATCCTTTGAAAAACAAAAGCATCTCGTAAGACCACGCCACAAATAAACATGTCGGGTTTTTACCTTACGATAGCTAAAACACTTTTTATAGAAATCCTCTGATATTATAATAGGGTCTATTTACAAATATTTATAAAATAGCCGAAATTGTTACATGATTAAATTCCAGCTACTAGCCACAAAAGTGGGTAATACAAACAAAACTCGTACAAGGCTCGTAGGGAGAATGGATTTCCAACAATGACTAGGCACTGGGGTACCACCTGTCACAGTACGGGGCCTAGATCACCGTACCGAGGACTACTCCCTTCATCCCCTGCAACACAAGACCGGAACCATTCCTTACTGAACAGTCCCGAACAAGATAAACCCCGTGATTGGCGCGACCAACCACCCACTAAGCCGAAAATATATAAGGGACATCTAGACAGGGGAAATATCTTGTCCTGCTTGGGCATGACCCACCTAACCTTGCTGCATATCCCCTGATTTTCAGTCATTCCCGGTTGATGAGGCTTGAGGCTAAGCGTTACCTTTAGAACGTTATCACTTAGAATGCCCATCGTCCACCTGACGATGTTTCGCAAGCATTCGTCCATACAAGTCCGTCCCGGGTTCGAACGGAACCGAAGGCACTACTCCTACTACATCCATTTGGAGATATCCTCAGGATTAGTAGAGACTAGCCCTTGCACTTCACTGCTCCATCTTTGACTCTAAACACGTTTTTCGCACGAAAACGTACAAACCGGATCGAAGTGGTTTTCGACAAATAAATCTCGATCCCGGCCTCTTCGAAACGATCAACGCATTTGTCCAATATTGATAGTCGGTGATTTAACTATCAATTAATATTCATAAACATCCATATACATCCATCACACAATAAATAATTCTCGAATTATTTATTTTACTCAAATATCTTTAAAAGATATATTTCCAAATTTTCCAACTCATTTGAAAACAATTTCCAAAACTCTTTCCTTTACAAGGTAAATCCTTTAGCATATATTCCCATTGGAATAACCAAGTTCAAACAAATTTTGGGTTAAAAACAATTTAAAATACTTTATTCTAACATACACTTTAAAACATAGAAATTTACTTATTAGTTATTACTCAAGTATATAATTCCAAATACGTAAAGTAAAACTATTTTATAAGGTATAACTTGATTTTTAAAATAAGGTTTTAGTTAAACTACATATATAAATAGAGTTGTATAAGGATTACACTAATTTAAAATATCTTAGGTCAAAACTAGCCTTTTAAACAAATCCATTTGTAAAAATAATTATTAAGGTATTTTATAAAATTGCCTATTGCTAATTATTAATAATTATTTAAAACAAAAATTTCCAAACACACTTTTAAACAAGTTTGGATTTTTAAAACTTTCTTTTTATAAAATCAGTTTAAACTCGAACTTGGTTATACCAAGGAATCTCATTTCCACTTAAACATCATAGAAATCCTTCTCACGATTTCTGTCAAACTATTTTAATTTAGTTTTATATTTTAATAACATAAATTTTATTTTCCCATTTATCAACTAATAACCTTTCTCTTTATTAATCATTCCATATTTACAATTTTTCTCAATTCCATTCTAAATAGATTTCAAATTTTAATTCTTTTAAATTCATTATTTAATAATATCACTTAATTCTCTAAAATTCAATTTATCCATTTAAATTAGATTTTGAATTTATAATTTATTCAGCAACATTCCAATACAATTTTATTTTAGTTTTCCATCTAAACAGATTCAAATGTTTGTGTTCCCTTAAATTCCTTATTTATTAATTTCTTAATTTCTCTTGAAACCCGATTTAATTTCTTTATAATTAAAATTCTAAGTTTCTCTACAATTAACATTCTGGGTTTGTAGTTTATCCCACAATATCATAATACAATTTAATTCCAAATTTATCCATCATAATATATAAAAAGGCATCAACATCAATTATAAAAATAAACACCAATTGGATCCCTCCAACCTGTTTTCCCTGCATCCACAAATATTAGCACAACTATATATATCAATTCAATTTGATAATAATCAACATAAACAGCTAAACATCCAAACAAACAATCAATACTAACTGTCTAACTTTACTAGTATCCAGATGTGAGTGAGGATAACTCATCTTGAGTTTCGGCGAGCGTTCAAAATTTAAATTAAACCGGACGATGTCCGATTTAACCCAAATTTCGACTTGCCCGGAATAAATCCGAATCTGCACCATCACGTAGAATGTGTCTCTGCGATTCCAACGCTTCCAGTTTCGTTAAATTCTGATACAGTATGTATAAGATATTAATTTTCAAAGTTCATTTTCCAATTTATAAACAATATTTGTTTAATTATAATTTATTATTCTCAAACCAAAACCTGGCGCACGATCAAAGCTTGATATCAAGGCCGCACGGCACTCCCCTTCCTCACGCAAGCATCAGGATGATTACGAATGGAAACAACCCATAAACGACGATTTAGGGTTTCGATTTGCTTCAACTTCGTAAAATTCGAGGACGATCAGATTCCACCATAGAGTAGCCCTCACTCAACTCGACCTCCACCCCGAAATACACGAAGCTCGGTGCCATGCTTCTCTCTAAAATTGGGCCGAAGGCGACTACGAACGCAGCCCCAAATCCCCTCATCTCGTCGACGAAACTCCATCTCCATCGCTCGAAACGTAGAGCTCAACGTGCTTTTCAATATCCCAGTAGAAGATTTCTTGAATAGATGTAAGGATTAAGAGAAAATCTAGTGGAAACGAGGAGCATTTTCGGCCATGAACGATATAAGTGGCGGCGGCTCTGATATCTATTAGGGTTTTGGATTGAAAAGTTAATATATAATATAAATTTAATAATATTTTAATAATATTCTTCTTAATTTAACATCGTATGCAAACGAACTCCAATACTCACGTTCCGACAGACGATTCCAAAGTTTTTCCGCGTTCCGGACACAATGGAACAAGTTTCGTAAGCTAATTCGGTCATATGTGCGAGTTACGAAATTAAACGATCAATTTAAAATCAAACCGATTTAAAACGATTTCGATGCGTTTCGAGCTGCCACGATCAAACGACAACTCCGATTGCTACGAAAATTGAAATCCGGTAATAACTAACTATTACGGATCCAATGGAACTGGGTTCGTCGAATTCCGAGACTGTGCCCCGGAAGGCTATATTAACTCTATTAAATCGGGCGATTTTCAGAATTGACGAAACGCTTGAAATTTTACTTTTAAAATTTTTATTAACTTTACAAAAAATCATATAACATTTATAAACACATTAACAATCATTTTGACTCATTTCGAATCAAAATCCGATTAATTGCATTTTTATATTATTAAATCCTATTATTAAATTAATAAAAAATCCCAAATTCAATCTGTTAACTTTTAATTTCTTCTAATGGTCCAATTTTAAAACTCAAACCCAATTAGACCTAAATTAAATTTTAGAATCTAATTTTATCTCCATTTACACTCGAAATTATCAATTACCCCAATCCTAATATTGAATTAGTATTATTCAGTTACCAATTAAAGTCCCGATTCAATATTTAATTATTGTTCTCGATTATTTGAAATTGAATAGAATTACTATAACTAAAAATTATAGCTTATTTTATTTCAAGATTCAATTTATAATCCATATTCAACATTTAAAATGAATTAAATGTTCAAATTAAGCGACCTAAAATTCCGAGTCGTTACATTCCTCCCCCCTTATAAAAATTTCGTCCCCGAAATTTACTAAGGTAGAAAGAATGCTCCTACACTCATTAACTTAACACAAACTTCTCTAGTTTCAACCTATATACATTTTCTAAAACCTTTAGCTCAATTTCAAACCCATTTGCTTTATTAACTCTAAAGCTTTAAATTTTAACTTATAACTTCCCAAATTACTTAACTTTCCCAAAACCCAAAAATTTTCTAACTCTCAAAATTTTCGGAAAATTTTAGCAGAGTCTCCCTTGCACGGAGGAGCTTTCGCGATATTGCGATACACACAAATATATATACATCGACCTACACGGTCGGAAACCATAATATATCACAATATATATATCATTTCCCAATTATATTTGCGTAGGCGTACCTTTTTTAGCAAATTTTTAATAGCAAGCAGCTAATATAACGCATATACGCGCTCCAACTCTCTCGAACGCCTTCTATACCTGTACTTACTCAACAAACATATCAGTTTTCAAAGATACGAACATTTTACAACATTTCCAATATAAGTATAAACCAAAACATATCCTTTTCATTTCCAAAACCAAGCAAATCTCACAATTATGTATGCTAACCACTTGTATAAATAATTTCACCATTCAGACATCATTTTAAATTCCCTTTATAAACTCAAACTTCATAGTTTAACAATGTTAACCATATTCATTTCATATTTATTACAAACAATGCATTTCCATTTCAATATAAGTCCATATGCCTCTCTTATATTTTTATTTGAACTTACATTCCCAATTTGATTTACAATCAAATTTTATTTTAAACTGGTAACATTTTCTCATTCATATGCCAAATCACTTAATAAAATTGTAATCCATTCTAATTGATTCAAATTCAATTTCATTTGCTATTTTAAACCAATTCACTTGCAATTCAATTTTATTATCTAACAAATTTCATTCAAGAGTACTTGATAGAGTTTATTCACAATCTTTTTTTTTTTTTTTTAAGTTGCTTAAGTTCTTTCACAACATTTTCATTATCTTCTTATTATCAGTTTTATTTCATTTTCATTTGATTCTCATCCAACTCAAATTCCAATTCATTAACAACTTTAATGCACTTTGCCTATTTATTAAATCTATTTTAGACTTATTTTATTAGCAAAGAAACTATTTTACATTATTTCATTCTTTTGAATTTATTTATACTTCAAATTATCACCATTATAATCTAATTCCATTTTTCATCCACTCTTCAATATTTGTTACCACAAATTTAAATCCCATGCCACAATTGGATTTCTATTTACTTTCCAAATTTTGATCAATTATCAAAATTCTATTCATTACCATACACATTTCATTTAATTTAGCTTATACAAAATTCTTTTTTTTATATAATTATTTTGGATTTAGTTGAGTATGCATTTATTTCAGTCAACATCATTCCAACTAAATTAAATTCCCTTCCCATTGGGCCCTTATCCAAATTTAATTTAAGTTTCCTTAAATTTTGTTTAGCCAAATTAAATTCATCCCACTTCTTTTACCCCTCATATAAGGATTGAACTCCATTCAATATTATTTATTACACAACTGGAATTTAATTTCAATTTCATTATCAAACAATTTTCCATTTTCCCCATACATAAGTCCAAGACTTATTGGCTAACTTAAAAACACCACATTTTGTTCTCACTTTGCTTCATTAGACTTTACATTTCATTAATGGTTAAGTTTATAATTTTCCACACCATTCAACTCTTTCCATTAATGAATTACAATTTCACTTCTATTCAAGAGTTTAGATTGCTTAGTTAAGTCCATTTCTATTTTATGATCACAAGTTCAAATTATAACACTTAATAACTTAAGAATATGAATTTCTTTATGCAATTATAAACAATTTACATTTCACCTTTATATCCAATTTAATTTAATTTTAATTCATTTAGATTTAATTCAATTTCAAATTCTCAATTTTAATTTTCCATATACAAGTTCAAAACTTGTTTACTAATTTAAGTTCATTCATTTTCTTTATATCTCACTTTACCTTATATCAATTCACATTTCATTTGAGTTTAGTTTGGGCTCACCATACCATTCCACTATTTCCCATTGTGATTATAATTCCATTTTTATTTATATAAGTTCACCAACTTATTTATTTTAAAAGCTTATATAGCTCTCTTTTAATCCATCTACATCTTATAATCACAATTTCAGATTCACATATATATATCGCTGAATTATTAAGGATATAAGTTTTCTCTCACCTGAATCCTTTGCTAATTCCAAATCCATAGTTTCAAACTATAAGCATAACACCTGATAGCTCAGGAGTTCAATTCATTTCACAATGACCCTCAATTCCAAGGTCATCTTACATTTAATTTAATTCAAATCAACTATATTTTAAGTCCAATTTATTTATCTTATCCAAGTTAAATTCAAATTTCTATTTACTTCAATATATTTTATCCACCTCCATTTACTTAAGTTAAATTTTAATTCTAAGATTACAATCTTCATTTCTTCTTATTGGTATTAACTTCACTTAATAAGTTTAATAGTTAATTCATTTCAACTTTACACATTATTTAAATATCATTTCCCAGAATTCAATTGCCCGGTTTCATTTTAAAACCATTTTGAAATATATCAAATATATACCGATTTGGTATATCAATCAAATCAAATTTACTTCTTTGAAATTTCCAAAACAACTAGTATACCCAACAAATCCAAACAATACCATAACCAAATATTAGGGAAGCAATCCATAACTTTAGAAACTCGAAAATGAATTCTAATGATGTGGCCAGCATCATCAGGATTATTTTCCAGCGACTGAAGTGAGTTCAATGCTTCTTACTTTCCCAAATTCATTTCAAAACAGTTTCCATTCAAAAATATTTCCCAAAACAATTTTCCATCATTACCTTCAAATACCTTCAAATCTCAACAAACATTTCAAACTTTCCCATGATTTTAAATTTCCAAACTTTTATTTTTATTTTATTTAAAATCCTTTCCAAACTTCCGGGATTTAAATCCTGGTTCAACTCAAATTTAGTTATTCTTCCTTTTATATAATTTTATTTGTAGAATTTTATTTTCATTATAACTATTTCAAATTCCAGATTAAATTTTTAGATTCTTATTTGATTTAGACATTAACAACCAATCATCCAAATATATATAATAATTTCAGAAAATTATTTCTTTGATATCAAAATATAATTTTGGGTAAAATTATTTCATTTACCCACCTTTAAAAACAATACTATGTCGATTTATCTTGTTTAAGAGTTTAGAAACCCCTATCGATACGGTTGTACTTCCCGTACCGACCAGAATTCATAAACACTCAACCGATAAGTCAACACAGTATAAAAACAATTTTATATTCACTAACAAGTACGCTCTCATATCTATAAATACACTCAACTCATTATAGAGTACTATTGACTCTGTTAAATGAGTAATTTCCCCACCAAAGCCTAGGTTGTCGCCAACCTATGCTCTGATACCAAGTGTAACAGCCCGCAAATCCGCACCCCTTGAATCAACACTATTCTATACAAATTGACTCAAGTGGCACAGAAATACGAACCATTTGGGTTAAAGAAGAAGAGATAGAATAAGAAGAAACTAAACAATATCAGAATCTCACAGTCGCAGCGAAATAAAATATAATAGTAAATATAGATCTTTACACAAAATGAAAACTGTATCACTTTTATACATCATATCATCATAGTGTCTCATACATCAACAATCACAAATCAGACATACCATGCAATCATAGCAGCGGATATATATAGGTACATATAATACGTCTCGGACTCCAGCTCCTCTCCTGCTCCATAGCAACCTGTCCTGAACATATAATACTCGGTCTGACCCGAGCATTATAATAAAATAACACCCGAGTCAGTCTGGAATACCAGCTGATACTAAATATGCATCCAACTTGATTATTAAAGTTTCAAAAATCCTTTGAAAACAAAAGCATCTCGTAAGACCACGCCACAAATAAACATGTCGGGTTTTTACCTTACGATAGCTAAAACACTTTTTATAGAAATCCTCTGATATTATAATAGGGTCTATTTACAAATATTTATAAAATAGCCGAAATTGTTAAATGATTAAATTCCAGCTACTAGCCACAAAAGTGGGTAATACAAACAAAACTCGTACAAGGCTCGTAGGGAGAATGGATTTCCAACAATGACTAGGCACTGGGGTACCACCTGTCACAGTACGGGGCCTAGATCACCGTACCGAGGACTACTCCCTTCATCCCCTGCAACACAAGGCCGGAACCATTCCTTACTGAACAGTCCCGAACAAGATAAACCCCGTGATTGGCGCGACCAACCACCCACTAAGCCGAAAATATATAAGGGACATCTAGACAGGGGAAATATCTTGTCCTGCTTGGGCATGACCCACCTAACCTTGCTGCATATCCCCTGATTTTCAGTCATTCCCGGTTGATGAGGCTTGAGGCTAAGCGTTACCTTTAGAACGTTATCACTTAGAATGCCCATCGTCCACCTGACGATGTTTCGCAAGCATTCGTCCATACAAGTCCGTCCCGGGTTCGAACGGAACCGAAGGCACTACTCCTACTACATCCATTTGGAGATATCCTCAGGATTAGTAGCGACTAGCCCTTGCACTTCACTGCTCCATCTTTGACTCTAAACACGTTTTTCGCACGAAAACGTACAAACCGGGTCGAAGTGGTTTTCGAGAAATAAATCTCGATCCCGGCCTCTTCGAAACGATCAACGCATTTGTCCAATATTGATAGTCGGTGATTTAACTATCAATTAATATTCATAAACATCCATATACATCCATCACACAATAAATAATTCTCGAATTATTTATTTTACTCAAATATCTTTAAAAGATATATTTCCAAATTTTCCAACTCATTTGAAAACAATTTCCAAAACTCTTTCCTTTACAAGGTAAATCCTTTAGCATATATTCCCATTGGAATAACCAAGTTCAAACAAATTTTGGGTTAAAAACAATTTAAAATACTTTATTCTAACATACACTTTAAAACATAGAAATTTACTTATTAGTTATTACTCAAGTATATAATTCCAAATACGTAAAGTAAAACTATTTTATAAGGTATAACTTGATTTTTAAAATAAGGTTTTAGTTAAACTACATTTATAAATAGAGTTGTATAAGGATTACACTAATTTAAAATATCTTAGGTCAAAACTAGCCTTTTAAACAAATCCATTTGTAAAAATAATTATTAAGGTATTTTATAAAATTGCCTATTGCTAATTATTAATAATTATTTAAAACAAAAATTTCCAAACACACTTTTAAACAAGTTTGGATTTTTAAAACTTTCTTTTTATAAAATCAGTTTAAACTCGAACTTGGTTATCCCAAGGAATTTCATTTCCACTTAAACATCACAAAAATCCTTCTCACGATTTCTGTCAAACTATTTTAATTTAGTTTTATATTTTAATAACATAAATTTTATTTTCCCATTTATCAACTAATAACCTTTCTCTTTATTAATCATTCCATATTTACAATTTTTCTCAATTCCATTCTAAATAGATTTCAAATTTTAATTCTTTTAAATTCATTATTTAATAATATCACTTATTTCTCTAAAATTCAATTTATCCATTTAAATTAGATTTTGAATTTATAATTTATTCAGCAACATTCCAATACAATTTTATTTTAGTTTTCCATCCAAACAGATTCAAATGTTTGTATTCCCTTAAATTCCTTATTTATTAATTTCTTAATTTCTCTTGAAACCCGATTTAATTTCTTTATAATTAAAACTCTAAATTTCTCTATAATTAACATTCTGGGTTTGTAGTTTATCCCACAATATCACAATACAATTTAATTCCAAATTTATCCATCATAATATATAAAAAGGCATCAACATCAATTATAAAAATAAACACTATATAGTGAGGAATCCAGTTGGATCCCTCCAACCTGTTTTCCCTGCATGCACAAATATTAGCACAACTATATATATCAATTCAATTTGATAATAATCAACATAAACAGCTAAACATCCAAACAAACAATCAATACTAACTGTCTAACTTTACTAGTATCCAGATGTGAGTGAGGATAACTCACCTTGAGTTTCGGCGAGCGTTCGAAATTTAAATTAAACCGGACGATGTCCGATTTAACCCAAATTTCGACTTGCCCGGAATAAATCTGAATCTGCACCATCACGTAGTATGTGTCTCTGCGATTCCAACGCTTCCAGTTTCGTTAAATTCTGATACAGTATGTATAAGATATTAATTTTCAAAGTTCATTTTCCAATTTATAAACAATATTTGTTTAATAATAATTTATTATTCTCAAACCAAAACCTGGCGCACGATCAAAGCTTGATATCAAGGCCGCACGGCACTCCCCTTCCTCACGCAAGCATCAGGATGATTACGAATGGAAACAACCCATAAACGACGATTTAGGGTTTCGATTTGCTTCAACTTCGTAAAATTCGAGGACGATCAGATTCCACCATAGAGTAGCCCTCACTCAACTCGACCTCCACCCCGAAATACACGAAGCTCGGTGCCGTGCTTCTCTCGAAAATTGGGCCGAAGGCGACTACGAACGCAGCCCCAAATCCCCTCATCTCGTCGATGAAACTCCATCTCCATCGCTCGAAACGTAGAGCTCAACGTGCTTTTCAATATCCCAGTAGAAGATTTCTTGAATAGATGTAAGGATTAAGAGAAAATCTAGTGGAAACGAGGAGCATTTTCGGCCATGAACGATATAAGTGGCGGCGGCTCTGATATCTATTAGGGTTTTGGATTGAAAAGTTAATATATAATATAAATTTAATAATATTTTAATAATATTCTTCTTAATTTAACATCGTATGCAAACGAACTCCAATACTCACGTTCCGACAGACGATTCTAAAGTTTTTCCGCGTTCCGGACACAATGGAACAAGTTTCGTAAGCTAATTCGGTCATATGTGCGAGTTACGAAATTAAACGATCAATTTAAAATCAAACCGATTTAAAACGATTTCGATGCGTTTCGAGCTGCCACGATCAAACGACAACTCCGATTGCTACGAAAATTGAAATCCGGTAATAACTAACTATTACGGATCCAATGGAACTGGGTTCGTCGAATTCCGAGACTGTGCCCCGGAAGGCTATTTTAACTCTATTAAATCGGGCGATTTTCAGAATTGACGAAACGCTTGAAATTTTACTTTTAAAATTTTTATTAACTTTACAAAAAATCATATAACATTTATAAACACATTAACAATCATTTTGACTCATTTCGAATCAAAATCCGATTAATTGCATTTTTATATTATTAAATCCTATTATTAAATTAATAAAAAATCCCAAATTCAATCTGTTAACTTTTAATTTCTTCTAATGGTCCAATTTTAAAACTCAAACCCAATTAGACCTAAATTAAATTTTAGAATCTAATTTTATCTCCATTTACACTCGAAATTATCAATTACCCCAATCCTAATATTGAATTAGTATTATTCAGTTACCAATTAAAGTCCCGATTCAATATTTAATTATTGTTCTCGATTATTTGAAATTGAATAGAATTACTATAACTAAAAATTATAGCTTATTTTATTTCAAGATTCAATTTATAATCCATATTCAACATTTAAAATGAATTAAATGTTCAAATTAAGCGACCTAAAATTCCGGGTCGTGACAGAAGCGAATAGGGTAAGAATCTATGAACAGCGAGTATCCCAAGCAGCAGCAACAACTGCTGCCATTAACTCAAATTGTTCATCTTATTTTGTTGTTGTATAATCAGTATATTATAATTATCATTCCACTGTGAGATTATATTTTTATGCCTTGGTATAGTTTTGTTTTTAACTTTTCCTTAATAATCTGTCTTTTATGGTATTTGAAAGTCAGGTGTTGATGTGAGGCGATGGTTTTTTTGGGTATTATGAAGGATGGGTTGTTGCGTTTGGCATTAGAGGCTAGGGTCAACACTCAGGAACAAGTGACCAATTGGAGTTAAAACAATCTGGTAGAAATAGAGATTGTACTTGTATTTTTCTATTATAATACTACATACACCACTTATTTTTTGGACTTTGACTTCTTTTAATCGCTAGTTTCTAAGGCATCTTCGTACATGTTATCTGTATAAGCAGGTAGGGTGCATAAGCGACTTCAGATAGGTAGTTTGAGATACTTGATTAGTTTAGAGACTATTTAGCTACTACAAGGGATGTTCAACCACCCGCGAACATTTCCCATAGATGCGGTTAGCATCAAAGGTGGTGTAGCCTTAGTATTTCTTGCTCCACCAACTTAGACTTTTGGTGTTTTGTCGGGATTTCCTTGACCTTGGCATAAAGCCATATGTGTTTTGCATGGGGTCATTCATGTTAGAAGTTGTTTGTCCTTTTTTTAGTAAACCTTTGTCGATAGGGTTAATCCCATGTGATGAAGGGATATTTTCAAGGATCGGTTCATTAATATACCCATTCTAACCATTAGTTCGAGAGTAAGGTTTTTAGGCGATTTGCAACAGTTAGGCAAGGGCTTTTTACTTGATTTTTAAAGGTGAGCACTTGAGTCGGATTCTTGTGTTGATTGATAGATTTCTGAAGCATGACTCTAGTTGTGTGAGGAAATTTCAGTGGTCTGACCAAGGATTTGGATTGGAGTTCGCAGGAGAGAAGTTAGTTGGCCAACATTAGTATAACAAAGAAATCATATGTGCAAACAAAGGATTAGATCGGGCATTGCATATTATTTTGGATGATCTTTATTCATTGTAAAATTATTTATACTATAGTTTGAAATGCTTATGATAGCTCAAGGAAGGATTTTGTGAAAATTCAGATAATCTTTTAAGCGGCAAGAAGATACTTGCCTAAGTGAGCGTCATGGTACACTTAGTATATGATCCTTATCAAAATTATGAGGTTGAGGTGAGTTTGAACCCTAGCAAATCAAGAGATTTATTGATCGTTATTTAGTGATGATTTAATTAAGTATGATTTTCTCCTTTCAAGAATGAAATCTTTAAGGAGGAAAAGTAATGTAGGGGCTTAAGTTGTTAGATTTATTCGAGAGTTTTAGGGATCGATGAAGCAGCAAATCGTATGGAATTCCCTTTTTGTAGTGGGGGTGTAAATAGCTTTTCGTATATTGTATTCATGAAAGGAGTTGCACCACTTAAGTATTTTTTCCAACTTGGATGTCGAATCGTCTCATTTGAGTTTACAGTCTGCCATGCATGTTTTGACTATTGTTGGTCATCGTGTGTGTCATTATAAACTCTTTGGTATGTTTTGTTGTTTTATATGCTTGTGGCTTGTTGTTTTTTATTGCTTGTTGTTATTTGTTGTTGTTGTGCTTGTTGTTGTTTATTGTTTTTTGTTGTGCTTGCTGTTGTTTATTGTTTTTTATTTTGTATGATTGGTAGTTTGTATGCTAGTTATTTTTGTTTTTTGATTGTTCACTGTTGCCCATTGTTGATTACTTGTTGTTGCTTATCATTGCTTGCTGTTGTTTGATTACTGATTCTTATTGATCTTTTATTGCTGGTTCTTGTTTACTTTGTATGTTTGGTATTATGTTTATAATTATTGCTACTTGTTGTATATTTAGTTGCTTGTATGCTAATTATAATTACCTATTAAAGTATATTCATAGAGAGATAACGATAACCATCTAAAATAGATTACATATCATTCATTCCCACTATGGGGTTGAGATAGGATCTATATGAATCTATTTCCTTTTGATATTACTTGGAATCAATGGTATATTTAGACGTAGACAAATTTGAGCTTACTCTTCAATTGATAGTCATGTATGATTATGGTGGTATCAGTTAGTATGCTTGACTATACATGTTTTAATATCATGTTGTTGCATTAGAGATATGCTTGTTGCATAGATTGTTATAACATGTTTATTTGAGATGCTTGTTGCATTAGATTTGCTTGTTTCATAATTAGTTATAACAAGTTTATTTGAGATGTTTGTTGCATGATTTGATATAGAATATTTATTTGAGACGATTTCTATATATGATTTAGAATGCTTAAATCCATAGTTTGGTGTTGCAACTACGTTTAATACTCTTTGTTGAGTAGATCATTAGATACATGGAAGCACTTATGCGTTATTGGAAGGCTAATTTGCTTGTATTCGCACCTAAAGGGTATGCTTTTGCTGTTAAAGAGGTACGTAAGATCTATAGTGTTGATAGTATGTGTGTGTGTGTGTATGTATGTATGTATGTGTGTGTGTATATATATATATATGCTTGTTTGTCCTCAGAAATGAGATGTCTCAAATATTGGTTATGAGATGTACATATATATGTTGTTTTGGGATTTTATTTTCAAAGCGGGCTGCGCAAAGGAGGTGCTATCGATTTTTTCAAAATAAGAGGAGCTTTAAATCCTAAGGGTTAGGAAATTTATTATGTGCTTTGGATGTTCTCATAATGCTAGCAGTGTAATCGAAAAATTACTGAAATTTATAGAAGCTGGTGCTTGGAAATTTTGGCTAGTCGAGTTGCATTATCATACTCATAGGAATTTCGAGGACAAAATTCTTTTAAGGAGGGGAGAATATAACGACTAGAAATTTAAATAATTAATTTATATTGAATATTTAATCAATTAAAGGTCCAAAATCTGAATTTTTGCACACGAGTGTACTAGGACTCAAGATCACTCCCAATGGGTCTAGATTGGTGTAACAAATCGAAGTGAGTATAAATATTGCTATATTTAGAGTCATGACAATTTTATGATTCATATATTATTGTTTGTGTTTTGTAAAAATGTGCGCACAGCCGAGTCCAATAGGGTCTTGATCGACGGCTTGTATTTCTAGGATGAGGACTTCATTATGAGATGTACGGTTGAAGAATTTGTAGAATCGGGTGATTGGATGGCCAAAAAATTTCAAAATGAGTGAAACTATCATCCTGGTATATCGTCTCAGATGATGACGAAATTTATATCATCGATATCAAAAAATGAAGACATATACACTAGAGAGTTTCGTACCGATCAGATGTACCATATGATCGTATGAGCTCAAAACATGAGACGATTTATTTAAGAAATAATTTTTTATATATATATGCTCTACCCACAGATATTTTCTTCTCCTTAATTTCATTTTCCTTTAAAAGAAATAAATGGGTCCAAAGAAAAAAAAATCGAGTTTCTTTGTTCTATAAAGCTACACTCCATAAAAATCATTGAGATCAAATCCATTGAACCCGCGGAGAGAAGAGCATTATGTCTATGGTAATTTTGGAATGTGCTATAAGGCTTGAGGAGTTCATCATCGTGAAGTCATTGCCTTGGGTTGGCATTCATAGGTGTTGGGGGAGGAGTTGGGAGAAACGAAAGGCACCAACATGTTTCTCATAGCGGATGCATACCTCTCTATATCATCGATCGGTGCTTCGACTAACTCGCATGATTCACGATTTTGTAAAGCCGAGGGGGAAGACTAATATAGTGTTTTCACTAGGAGGAGCCAAACCTTGATTGGGTTATGCCATTGTGTTTGTAGTTGCTCAATGTGAAGATTAGTGGTGGTGGTGCGTGATTCCGTTGACCGTAGCTCGCATGATGGTGGAGAGATGTTACATATGTATGGATTTTAGTATGCACGACAGTAGAGGAGTTAAGGAAGAAGGATTATGGAGGTAATTAGGGAATTAAGTGATTAATTAAGTTAATTAATCAATATCTATATTTTGAATTCTTATAAAATTTGTATCTCTTGCACACGAGGTGCAATCGAGATTTGTTCTTCACCATTGCACTCATAGTTAGTGTTATCCGGCCTTTTGACCCAGCTATATTCAGATTGATTGGGTATGTTAGACTCCATGATAAATAAGGAAAGTAGCCCAAAGAAGTGATCACAGAGACCAGAGGCCAACCATTGGCAATAGTGTGAAACAGCGATCAAGCGAAACCAAAGGATAGACCCTACGAAGCATTATAAGTATGGATTAGTGCTTCCCCTAAACATGGGATCTAATTGGATCACTATGGCCATAAACAGCTTGGATTAGCATTTCAACTCAATGGGAATTGATCGATATCTCTAAAAACATGAAAGAAAATATGTAAACAACTTTGAAAACATGAAGCCGATATGCAGAGGACCCACATAACCAACCGCATCCTACTACGTAAACGTCTCCACCGATCCCCTCGATCAATCCACATCAAAAATTGGACTTGAAATTTTCTACGTGACCTTGTATGCAAAGAAAATTTATCAATGAATTTTCAAGAAGATATTCGATCATCTACACCTATAAATACAGGGTTCATAGCTCATTTGATGGATCTTTAGGCTATTGTTTTCTTTGTAATCCATTGTAATTACGGATTTCGATCTAATCCCTCTTGTACTTATAAATTCAAGTGATTAATAAAGCTATTTTATCAAAGTGGACATAGGCATTCAATGCCAAACCACTAGAAATCTGGTTTTCATTGTGTTTTTTTCCACTCGTTTCCTTCGTTTTAATTTGATTTCATAATTTATTTCTTTATATATAATCTACTAAGTGTTTGTGCCAACTTTTAGTGCAAACATTCTGGTGCTTTCACTAAGAATAAATGCTCAGCCTAATTGGATCTCATCATCTACTGGTGGATTCCCATATGCACGAGATAGATCCAGTTTTTTGCTGCTAGGTTTTTGTTTCTACTCTGATTTGAAGAAGACCTAGATGTTAGCCATGGCCAGAGGAGAGTATACTACTTCTCTTGCTGTTGAAGGCAATTACGATGCTAGTGTTCAACAAGTTGATCAAAATGTACAACTGGCAGCTAGTGATGCCCAAAATCTAGCTGAATACATCACCAAAGCTTATTTTGAAGTCCTAATGAAGGAACTGATGGATAGTCGTCGGCAGCTCAACCAGCAAATCCAGGCTAATATCAGCCTGATGAACCAATTGGAAGATCAGCACGGAAAGGCAAGGAGGAAGCCTACTCCATATTCAAGGTTGAAAAATTCCTCCTCGTCTGATAAATATCATCGAAACAAACACTACAAAGCAGATGCATATGAACCTGCAACATTGGGACTGGATCAGGCGATCGGCTGTGGCCGATCGACACCAAATCCCCTATGGGGATCGGCACTGAACCCTCTATTCAAGGGAGCAATCGACATGCAAGTGCAGGATCTTACTCTGGAGATGCCACGATCAATCAAGTTGCTCGAGCTCAGGCGAACATGGTTGAACCACATATGAGAGATGATGATAGAACTGCTGCTAAGGAAATGAACTAAGAGCAAGTGTAGCCAAGGCAATGTGGCATTGCCCGAAGGCATGGATCGAGTCGCTCACACTAGGTAGAACATGACTACTGCCTGGCGCCAACTTTCCAAACATCAGACTTAATTGCTATGTTGAAGTAGCTTGTGAAAGAAAGACAAGGCTTGAGCAATGATGACTGGGGACTCTATAGAATTCATACACCTTCACCATTAACATTCTACAGGTAGAATATCCACGGAGGTTCCGTATGCCTACGATGTCTGCTAACATGGGTAAAACTGACCTCGTGCAGCATCTCTTGAAGTATGAATGCACATGGACTCTGCCTGAGCCACTGATTCAGTAAAGTGCATGTGTTTTCCCTTTTTTTGGAAGATTTTGCGACCATTTGGTTCACTAAGCTACCACCATGGCTAGTCTCTTCATTTGATGAGTTAGAAAGATGTTCATGGAGCAGTTCTACATGCACATGACTCGCCCTAAGGTTATAATGTCACTGTCCAGCTTGGTCCTGGCTCCGGGAGCCACTGAAAGATTTTCTACAAAGGTTTAATATAGCTGTTACAAAAGTCAGTAATCCGGATGATGACGCAATACTCATGGCACTGACTAGGGGAGTCGACTCCGACTCCAAGTTTAGTGACTGGCTGGCGAGAAAGCCTCCTTCTACATTGGAATGTTTCTTTGCAAAGACGGATCGGTTAATGAGGAATGAGGAGGTGAAGTGAACCATGAAGAGGGATGTTGTAGGCCCAAGCGCTAAGAGAGTACAAAGCAATGTGGCAGTGAAGCAGTCCAGTGATAGTTCCGAAAAAGTTCAAATCAATGTTCAGAACAAATCGAATGAGCAAAAGTAAGGCGGTGATAGAACACGACCGTAGATAGGATTCCAAGAGAGGGAGCCAAGGATCCTATTATTTGATACATACATGCCGTTGAATACATCGCTAGAGAATGTTTATCTATCGACCTGTAATACTACGCAGTACAAGAGACCACCTCCGAAGGAACTGACGAAGAAACAGAGATAGTACGAAAAGTACTGTAGGTTTCATGAAAGTTATGGACATACCATGGACTAGTGTTGCCACCTCCATGATGTTATTGAAAAACTAATCCGCAAAAGAAAATTGCAGCAATTTGTTAAAGATCCATAGGTTGGTAGGCAGGGGACATCCGATACCAATCGAGGACAAGCTCCGCCCAAAGCTAAAGAAAATCAACGGGAAGCGGGGAGATTAGTTACTACTACCATTGTTAGAGGACCACATTTGGCCGACAAAGCTAGAATGAAATGGATTGTTACGTGAACACTATCAAATACACTGACATTGAATGTTGCTCAAAACGGAGGATGGTGCTCCAGCAAAGCGGCAGCAAACTATAACAAATGATACCATGTTTTGAAGTAGAGATGCAATCAAGGTGGGGGCCTCTACGATCGACCCAATGGTGATCTCGGCAATGATCAACCCCGCCTTGGTGAGAAAGATTATGATTGATAGTGGAAGTTCTATGAATATCATTTTCAAGAAAGCGTACGGCTAGATGTTACTTGAAGCCAATGATCTAAAACCGTGCAAAGCCCATATTCATGGCTTTAATGATATTGTAATAGAAGTTGCAGGTTGAGTCGAGCTACTGGTAGAGTTAGGAGATGGAAGCCAAAGGAAAGTGCGGGTCTTGCCATTTGTTGAGGTGGATGTGAACTCACCAGACAATGCTTTTTTGGGTCGACCGACCCTTGCTGAATTCAGGGGAGCTATCTCCCTTTGTGCTTAACGATAAATTTCCTAACAAAGAACCACATGAGAATTATTCATGGAAATCGGGTGATCAGTCATGCTCGTTAGGTAGCTGAGTTTAGACATGCTCGACCGAAAAAAAAGGATAGGATGCAGAGAGCTTCTCTGCATCAAAACCAAAAAAGCTTAGCAATCAGTGTTCGAGGCTTGGCTCAAGCACCATGGTGTGTTCTATAAAGATATAGATCCAAAAGATGAAGAATAGGAGCCTAAAGAAACGAAGGTTGCACTCATTGAGCTAACGATCGACATCACGGTCACCCATGACGACCCATCACGGGTCTTGAAGAACGGATCACAGCTCAGTTTAATGATGATGAAGGAATTAGCTGGTTTTCTCCTAGCAAATCTTGATGTGTTCGCTTGGAATCATTCTGACATATGTGGGATCTCCCTGGCCATCGCGAGCCATGCATTGAATATCGACTCGAGGCATGTCCTGGTGAAACAAAAGCGACGCAGCATGGATCCAAAGAGATCTACCGCACTTAAAGAGGAGGTGGATGAACTCACGAACAATGGTTTTATCCACGATGTCCTCTACCCAAAGTGGGTATCTAATCCAGTTTTTGTGAGAAAATATAATGGAAAGTGGTGGACATGCGTCGATTACTTAGACCTGAACAAGGCATTCCAATAAGATAGCTTTCCACTTCTAAAGATCGACCATCTAGTAGACTCAAACGCTGGACGTGAACTACTTCCATTCATGGATGCATACTTCAGATATAATCAGATTCTGATGCACATTCTAGACTAGGAAAACACCAGTTTCATTACCGACCTGGAATTATACTGCTACGTTGTGATGCCTTTTGGACTAAAGAAATGCTGAAGCTACTTATAAGAGACCGGTCAACCAGATATTTAAGGACTAGATCGGAAGATCGATGGAAGTATATGTGGATGATATGCTCATGAAGTCACGGCGATCAAATAACCACATTGATGACGTGGCAGAGATGTTTAGTGTTGTGTGGAAAATATGGAATGAAACTAAACCCCTTGAAATGCTCCTTTGGCATTGGGTCAGGGAAATTCTTCAGTGTCAACATCAACTCCAATGAAATTGAAACCAATCATAAGAAGATTCAAGCTATAAGGGATATCTAAGTGTTGACGACAATTAAGCCGGTGCAAAGTCTAAATGCGAAGGTCGTCACACTGAGCCGGTTCATCTCCAAAGCCACCGACAGGTGCATTCCTTTCTTTGACTTAACCAGGAGAGGGAAGAGAAACTTTGAATGGACGTAGGATTGTACTAATGCATTTCAAGTTCTCATACATCAATTAGAGAGACCCTTCGCCCTGTCCAAGCTACAGGATCATGAAGACTTGTATATTTACTTGGCAGTGTCGGTACATGCTATAAGTGTCGCACTATTGTGTAAAGAGAATCATATCCAAAACCCAGTATGCTATAATGGCAAGTGGTTGACAGGTGCTAAAAGAAACTATTCAAAAGTAGAAAATCTCGCGTACTGCATGTTGACTGCGTTAAGAAAGCTCTATGCTTATTTCCAGGCTCATCCCATCAATTTCTTCACCGGCCAAAGTTTACAACAGGTCCAACAACAAGCTGAGACGTCTGGAAGGTTATACAAATGGAACATCAAATTGAGTCAGTTCGATGTCACTTATCTCCCTCGAAGAGCTATCCAGGGACAAGCACTGGTGGACTTCATAGATCAATTTTGTGACAACCCGCAAATTCATACCCTTTGAATTGACAATAAACCACACATGTCCGACCCAAAAAGCACAGACTGACGAGAAGTCAAGAGAAAGAAAAGAAGGAAGAAGAAGAGAAGAGAAGAAATGGAGAAAAAAGAAGCAACAGAATAATACAGAAACTCACATCGCATCAAAACATATAATATTATATCAGTGATCTTTACAAAATAGAAACTGTATATATATACATCAATCAGAGTACAACAATCAAACAATTGTTATCAGCCTAGACAGTTATAATAACCTGTCCTCACAGTTGCCGATAATATAAACAACTAAGCAACAATGCAGCGGATAATCAAACAAAACATGTACGTCTATACAAAATGGAGATCTCCACTCTCCTATTTAAGCTCCAAAAGCACCAAAACTGAACCTATAAATATACTCAGTCTGACCCGAGCATTGAAAGGGAAGAACGCCGGGATCAGTCTGGTAAACCAACGTGAGAAACACACTTAAATTAATTTATTGAATTACCAAACTTTTCCTTTATCAAAACAAAAGTATCTCGTAAGACAAGTCCACACATAAACACGGACAAGTTTTTACCTTACGATAACTAAAACCTTTCATATCAAATCATATGATATTATACTAGTGTCTAGAATGCAAATAATATTAATCATAGTCGAAATTATTACATTGATTAAATTCCAGCATATAGCCCAATTGGGTAATACAATCAAAATGGAAGGTACATAGTGGATTTTGGATTTCCATACAAATGACCAAGTGAATGGACTACCTTCCAAAGGGGTACACCTTTAGATGGATTTCCCAAGGCACCGAACATCTGCCCTCTATCGACACAAGACTGACCCACCTCTATAACTAGATGGTACCGAATATGTCATCCTCCGGTCGTTACCGGCCTTTACCGAGGGCCCTCTAGCATACAAACCACAATAATCAGATACACGACGTCATAGCGTGTAAAGACATATCTAGAAGAGGATGATCATATCCTACTTGAGAATGACCCACTTAGCCTTGCTACATCTAACCCTGTTTTGGTTATTTCTGGTTGATAAGGCCTTAGGTAACGATTACCTCTCACAATCACATCACTTTGAATGCCACACGGCCATTTTCGTTGACTACTATTTGCCTTCCGCAAAAATACAACCCTTAAGCTCATACATCTGAAGGATGGTGTTAAGCTAAGAGAAGCTGCCTTCTCCGCCACAACTAATGCACGTTTGTAAAAACCAATGTACGTTATCATTAGAATGCAATGTCAGACAAACATCCATATAATCCAAGAACAAGACAAACCGATGGTACTTTCCTACCACATCCTTTCGGGAAATCCCTAGGATTAGTAGCGAATAGTCCTTGCATTTGATATTTCATAATGAAGAGATCACTGCTACTAGATGTATATTGGGATTTTAACCCCAACGATCAACAAGCAGTCTACCACTATGAAAATCCGAAATATCAATATCATCACAAGCAATCTGCACAATCGTCGCATATACGTTGGTCTGAAGTGGTTTTCAGATAAATCTGATCCCGGTCTCTTCGCACCAACAATGCAAAAGTATTTCTCAACAACACATAGAAACTAAGTCTTATAGACTTATCACGTCTCCAACTTTCAACTTGCTACCTTTGGGCCAAGAAGGAAGCTCGATAGATTGGAGTAATACTCCGCACTATAGAATCAACATCCTCAACACAAATGATAATCAAGCCTACACAGAAGGCTGCATACTAAGTGTACGACTAAATAGTTCCCATATCAAGTCGAGGAACTAAAATTTTAGCCAAATCTGATAGTTGGTTATTTAACTATCAAAGCAAACAAACAA
The DNA here is from genome assembly GCA_030765085.1 of Allium cepa. NCBI lineage: Eukaryota > Viridiplantae > Streptophyta > Magnoliopsida > Asparagales > Amaryllidaceae > Allium > Allium cepa. The sequence goes on along the minus strand of CM060940.1, from coordinate 72,300,722 downwards.
ATATTTAGCACCGTAAGCAATCACTGGGCCCTTTTAATTAATCTTTTATTAATTAAACCATTTTCCAAATATTCACTTTAAATTATCTTTCAAAACGATATATTTCAAACCATTTAAGCTTTGGAAAACATTTTCGAATACTTATTCAATAATAAGTAATTCACAAATCAATTTATTTTCAACACTTCGAAAATATTACATATAGTTAAATCAGAATTAAGTATATATTTTCTTCTTTTAAGGAAAACATTCTCTTTAAACACATTTATTAGGGTCAAAACGTATGTTGCGTAAAACATCGTTACGGCAATCCAAAATCACTAGTATAGGGATTCGAAAATTAGTTAGATATATAAATCCCAATACTATACAAAAACATTTCCTTTTGGAAATCATCTACTATAACAACAGTGTTATAGTCCATCATTTCCTTACTTCTCGAAAACGTCTATTTCAACAATAGATGTTGAAATCTATGTATTCGATACTTAACACATTTTAAAACATCTTCAAACCATTTATCCCATTTTAAAATATCACTTTTTAGAACATTTATTTAATATATTATTCACTGTCCAAAATCGTGAATACAAATCGTTTACCATATTTAATATTTCTACACATTTATTTTAAGGATAATCAACTGTCCAAAATCGTGAATACAAATCGTTTACCAAATTTAATTGATTTCAGATTTATAAAAAAATGTTTATAAATCACATTTATATTTTATAAAAACTTCAATTTATAAATCTCCATTATTAACCAATTCCATTTATCTCATTTATATGCCAAATCTAATTTATAAGTAAGTTACTTATAATTCTCTTATTTACAAAATCATTCTTTTTATATCTTCAAAAATTATAAATCTTATTACTTATAAGATTCATTTATAACTCATTTTAACACTTATAAAACTTGTTTTATAATTCCAATATTTTAATTTATATAATATCAATTTTATAAATCTTATATATAGATCATTCATAATAATTCAAAAATCTCCATTTAAACCATTTTACAAAATAGTTAGCTTCACATTTCAAAAATAACATTTTGATTATATTTTCACAAAAATCATAATTTTTATACATAAAAATTATAACATTTATTTATTTAAAATAATTTCATTCCTTAACAACAATTCAAAATATATATTTCCAACTCACTTGAAAATCCTTTTTAATTTGAAAATCATCTTTAACATTTTTAAATTACCAAAAAAAGGCCCAACCTGTCACCTGCGACCAAACACCATATATCATATGATAACAACATATATCACAATATCTGTAAATAAATCAACAGTGATGAGGAATCCAGTTGGATCCCTCCAACCTGTCACCTGCGACAAATATACATATTAGAAATATATGTACAATGTCCGCTTCAAGGCAGACGCGCATACAAAGGGTCATCCGCTCATACACGGGAACATATAGGGTCATCTACTCCAATAGAAAGGAATATATCCAAATACCAATCAATATATCATATATCATCCAAACAATCATCAATTATCATAAATAATATTATTTCTCACTTATATAAAAATATCAGTGAGTCAGAAAGAGTGAGTTGTACTCACTTTGATTGTAGTCGTCGCGATAGCGATTTATTCCGATTAAAATTAAACGAGCGTTTAATTTCAACCAAAAAATTTCACTAGCTCAAATAAATCCCAATCTAGCCCATACTGTAGCGCTCGTCAATACAAACCCAACGAAATTCATTTCGTCAATTTTCGACCTCGTATGAACAAGTTATGAGGTTTTAAAGTCTAAACGAATTTAAATATAGATTCATATACAAATTTCTTTTTTATTTTACCCTAAACAAATCCTGGCCGTCCAATTCCTTTGGCCAAGATCTGGGCCGTGCTTTCATGCTTCTTCCCCATTGTAAAACCCTACAGCATACCAAACCCACAGCCGTATCGAATTATACACCACCATCTTCACGTCGTAGCCCGATCAACCACCACAACTTTGAAGCCAGAGCCGAGCTCTACCCCTACCCCAAATGCCTTGAAGCCTGGCCTCCGTTGTAGCATGGAAAAACATGCGCAATCAAGCACGAACGTGGGCAAAAATCTCCACGTATGGTCGACGATTCGTCGACCTACACGTATGGATTTGAAGTTCCCACAATGTTTTCCAATACTGCTTTAGAAAGTTTTCAATAATATCGAGTGGATTGGAAGAAAATAAGGAGAAAAGAATTGAAAATTCTCGGCCATTAAACGTAAATGGCGGCTTGAAACCCCAGCTGAATTTGGTTTTGCAAAAATGAAGAAAATAGGTCCTTTTTATAGAAAATTTGATGACATTATTCATCCGTAAATTTTTCAAACTCGAAACAACGCGTGCCGCCTAGCGTTTATAATGTTTTACCCCTATTCCAAAGATAATGGAATATATATCAAGAGCCAATTCGATCGTATTTGAAAGATAGATTTTCGAATCGAATATTTAAATTTAAAATTCACTTAAATAGAATTCTATGTGTTTTAGCTTGCCTTGGACAAACTGTAAATCCGATGGACACGAAATGTGAAGTATTATAATAATATTACATTACGGATCCAATGAAACTAGTTTCGTCGAAATCCGAGACTATATGAAAATTGGCTATTTTTACTCGTTAATTAAATATTAAAATATTCTATTACTACAATTTAACTTTTAATTCAATTTTAAAAGTTCTCTAACATCATTCTAATTCAAATAGAATTTAATACAACCTTATAAACCATTTTAATTCATATTAAATTCAATTTTCAATTATTTACACAATTTCAAATATTAAATTAATAATTTAATTTATCCAATTAAATCCAGATATTCGAAATATAGTTTACTCAGCTTAAAATTTTACTTGTTCATATTTAAAATCAATTAAATATACAAATTCAATTGACTGAAATTCTCGGTCGTTACGTTCTCCCCACTTAAAAGAATTTCTTCCTCGAAATTACAAAGTAAGAAGAAGTCACAAAATCCATTAATTTTTCAAAATAATTTGTTTAAGTTAGATATCAAATTCATTTAAACCTTTTACTTTCCCAAAATCCATTAGTTAAACTTCTTATAAAAACTTTTCTAAGTTTTCCAAATCCATTCTTAGCTATCTTTTCAAACAACTAATATCATTTAACTTTTAACTCGAAATCAAAATTTTGGTTGCCAATTTTTTTTCAAAATTCCCAAAAAATTTCTAACGCCTTCAATTTTCGAAAAAGTTCGTCAGCGTCTCCTTTGCGCAGTTCGATTGTAGTAGGATCACAACACACACACACACACATATCACAAATATACATCTCATCTTCGAGGATGAGGCATCCTGTAGGGAAAAAAGTATAAAAGTACAGTATGTAATCCGAAATATGTACCTTATATATTATTAACGAGCATATACGACTAATATAGCGCAAAAGCGAGCATCAAATGTGAAGCAAACGCCATTCGCACCTGCTAAATACTCAATAAACAAATGAGAAACAAGTATATATGAAAGTAATATCAACATACAACATATACCAATGCCACAACTACATATGCCAATATAGCAAATGCAATCAATAAGTAACAAATCCAACCATCAAACAACTATCATCCAACTAACCTATATCTATCCAATCAATCCATACACAAATCAATATAAATTTACTTCTTATTATTATTCATTAAATTGATTTTCATTTTAATCACATTTGATTCATTAACATTCGATTTTACTAATCATTCATTTATTCAAATTCAATTAGTTTACATTCACTAATTGACATTCAAGTTAGTTTACTTTCAATTTATACTATCCAATCCGAATTCAATTATTTAGCTTTCAATTTCATCAATTCAATTTCATATGAATTTCACACAGTCAGTTAACATTTATCTAACAACCAATGTAAAACCAACATAACCAAATTAATTTGATTTGCTTACATTCAATTTGGATTGAATTCTAGTATTCACTTATATTTACATCTTTAGACAACACTTCCAACATTATTATTAATTCACAACTTCTCAACTTAAGTTTTATCCAATTCTTAACAAAAACATTTTTAATGCTAATTCATTTTACCACTAAAGTTTAATTTCTTTATATAACTCAAGTTCATATTCATCATTTCATTTTATTAATTCACTTTATTAATTTACTTCGATACCAAAATCAACTTCATTCAACATCACTTAAGTTATGTTTCATTTCAACTTCATTTACATTCACTTTCACTACACAACTTAAGTTCATCTCTAATTTTTTTCAAATTCTATTTTATTTAACTTTACTTAAGTCAAATTCATATCGCTATTCAAATTCAATTTTTTTTTTGCTTAACAAAATCGTCACCATTTTAACAATTGGTTTTACTTACCTTTTCTCAATTTTATAAGTTACACAACTTATTATTAAAACTTCCAAATTATTATTATATAATCATTTAACCATTTAAATTTAATTTCCATTTCAATAACATATAATCCAATTCAAATTATTTAACTTCCTTTAGTTAAATTTCAAATCATATATTTATTATGCTAACTCGCATTTCTTTACTTTATCAAGTTAAATTCTTATTTCATATTATAAGTCCAAAACTCATTTTACTTATATTTATCAATTACCACTTGGATTTTAAATCAAATTTGTTTATCACAACAAAATTTCAATTTCAATTTACTATTGGTAGTAAATCCATCACATAGAAACTCGAAAATGATATTGATGATGCTGCAGTCATCATCCTTATTATTTTCCAGCAACATCGGTGAATTCAGTGCTTTATATTCTTTTAAGAAAAAAATTCCTTTTATTTATAAATCTTTTTACTTATATAATTTCACTATTCACTTCACTTATATAAGATTCATTTCAAATTAATTTATCTTATTTAGAGTTATAATAATATTACCTCTTTAAATTTTGAAAAACAACTTTCAAAATTAACGGGATTCAAATATTCAAATTCTTAGTTTAATTTATTTTTATTTATAACTCAAATAGTTTCATTTCTTATATATAATATTATTTCACAATTGTAAATCATATTAATTATAATTCCATACTATATAACTCATTTTCTTATATAATTTATTCTTTTTACAATATTTGTTTTTATTTAGATTATTCAAACAGCTTTTATTAACTTATATACACTTACATTTTCAAACAACCAAACAATTCATTTATATACACTTTCATAATTTCTGAAAAATTGTTTCTTTATATATAAAATGTAATCGAGGTAAAATTATTTCATTTACCAAAATTAAAATAATATATGTCGACTTGCCTCGTTTAAGTGTTTGAAAATCCATATCGATAACATGGCGTCTCACATACCGACCAGAATTCACAAACAACTCAACGGATAAGCAAACATAATATAAAACATTTTATATCACTAACAAATAAGCGCTCATATATATGATAGACTCAAACTCAATCTAGGGTGCTACTGTCCCTATCTATACTGATACACATCAAGGCTTGGGAGTATACAAAATCTAAGCTCTAATACCAAATGTGACGACCCGCAAATCCATACCCTTTGAACCGACAATAAACCACACATGTCCGACCCAAAAAGTACAGACTGACAGAAAGTCAAGAGAAAGAAAAGAAGAGAGAAGAAGAAAAGAGAAGAAAGAGAGAGAAAAGACAAAACAGAACAATACAGAATCTCACATCGCGACAGAAAGCATATAATATTATATCAATGATCTTTACAAAACAGAAACTGTATATATAAATACATCAATCATAGTACAACAATCAAATAATAGTTATCAGCCTAGACAGTTATAATAAACTATCCTCACAATTGCTGATAATATAAACAACTAAGCAACAATGCAGCGGATAATCAAAAAAACATGTACGTGTATATGGAATGGAGATCTCTAGCTCTTCTACTGAAGCTCCAAAACTGAACCTGTAAATATACTCGGTCCGACCCGAGCACTGAAAGGGAAGAACGCCCGGATCAGTCTGATAAACTAGCCTGAGAAACACACTCAACTTAATTTATTAAATTACCAAACTTTTCCTTTATCAAAATCAAAGTATCTCATAAGACAAGTCCACACATAAACACGGACATGTTTTTACCTTACGATAACTAAAACCTTTCATATCGAATCATCTAATAATATACTAGTATACAAATAATATTAATCATAGCCGAAATTGTTACATTGATTAAATTCCAACATATAGTCCAATTGGTAATACAATCAAAATGGCAGGCACGTAGTGGAGTTTGGATTTCCGTACAAATGACCAGGTGAAGGGACTACCTTTCGAAGGGGCACACCTCTAGATGGATGTCCCGCGGTATATAAAATCTGCCCTCTACCAACACAAGACCGACCCACCTCTATAACTAGATGGTACCGAATATGTCATCCTTAGGTTGTTACCGACCTTTACCGAGGGCCCTCTAGGATACAAACCGCAAAAATAGCTACATGGCGTCATAGCGTGTGGAGATATATCTAGAAGAGGATAATCATATTCTACTTGGGAATGACCCACTTAGCCTTGCTACATCTAACCCTGTTTTGGCCATTTTCGGCTGATGAGGCCTGATGTAACGATTACCTCTCACAATCACATCACTTTGAATGCCACACAGCCATTTTCGTCAACTACTAATTGCCTTCGACAAAAATACAACCCTTCAGCTCATAGGGTATTAAGCTAAGAGAAGTTGCCTTTTCCGCCACCACTGATGTATGTTTGTAAAAACAAATGTACGTAATCATTCGGAATGCAATGTCAAACAAACATCCATACAAGTTTTCCAAGAACATGACAAACTGAAGGTACTTTCCTTACGACATCCTGTCAGAAAATCCCTAGGATTAGTAGCAAATAGTCCTTGCATTGTATATTTCATAATGAAGAGACCACTGCTACTGGATGTTTATTTGGATTTTGACCCCAAACGATCAACAAGTAGTCCTCCACTACGAAAATCCGAAATATCAATATCATCACAAGCAACCTGCACAAACATCGCATATACGTTGGTCCGAAGTGGTTTTTTGATAAATCTGATCCCGGTCTATTCGCACCAACAACGCAAAAGTGTTTCTCAACCTCACATAGAAACTAAGTCTTATAGACTTATCATGTCTCGAACTTTCTACTTGCTACCTTCGGGCCAAGAAGGAAGCTCGATAGATTGGAGTAATACTCCACACTAACGAATCAACATCATCAACACAAACGATAATCAAGCCTACACAGAAGGCCACGTACTAAGTGTACGACTAAATAGTTCCCACATCAAGTCGAGGAACTAAAATTTTGGCCAAATCTAATAGTCGGTTATTTAACTATCAAAGCAAACAAACAAATACTTAGCACCATAAGCAATCACTAGGCTCTTTTAATTAATCTTTTATTAATTAAACCATTTGCCAAATATTCACTTTAAATTAAAAAGATATATTTCAAACCATTTCAACTTTGGAAAACATTTCCAAATACTTATTTAATAATAAGTAATTCACAAATCAATTTATTTTCAACACTTCGAAAATATTACATATACTTAAATCAGAATTAAGTATATATTTGCTTCTTCTAAGGAAAACATTCTCTTTAAACACATTTATTTGGGTCAAAATGAATGCTGCGTAAAACATCGTTACGGCAATCCAAAATCACTAGTATAAGGATTCGAAAATTAGATAGACATATAAACCCCAATACTATACAATAACATTTCCTCTGGAAAATCATCTATTATAACAACAGTGTTATAGTCCATTATTTCCTCACTTCTCAAAAACGTCTATTTCAGGAATAGATGTTGAAATCTATGTATTCAATACTTAACATATTTTAAAACATCTTCAAACCATTTATCCCATTTTAAAATATCACTTTTTAAAACATTTATTTAATATATTATTCACTGTCCAAAATCGTTAAATAAAAATCGTTTACCAAATTTAATATTTCTACACATTTGTATTAAGGATAATCCACTATCCAAAATCATGAATGCAAATCGTTTACCAAATTTAATTGATTTCAAATTTATAAAACAATGTTTATAAATCACATTTATATCTTATAAAAACTTCTATTTACAAATTTCCTTCATTAACCAATTCCATTTATCTCATTTATATGCCAAACCCAATTTATAAGTAAGTTACTTATAATTCTCTTATTTACAAAATCATTCTTTTTATAACTTCACAAATTATAAATCTTATTACTTATAAGATTCATCTAGAACTCATTTTAACACTTATAAAACTTGATTCCAATATTTTAATTTAAAAAATATCAATTTTATAAATCTTATACATAAATCATTCATAATAATTCAAAAATCTCCATTTAAACAATTTTACAAAATAGTTAACTTCACATTTCAAAAATCACATTTTGATTATATTTTTACAAAAATCATAATTTTTATGTTAATTTTTATAACATAAAAATTATAACATTTATTTTTTTTAAATAAATTCGTTCCTTAATAACGATTCAAAATATATTTTCAAATGACTAGAAAATCCCTTTTAATTTGAAAATCATCATTAAACATTTTTAAATTACCATAAATAGGCCCAATGCTGCAACAGTACTAAATACATCAATCACATCATCCAAAACATCATATATTATATGATAACAACATATATCACAATATTTGTAAATAAATCAACAGTGATGAGGAATCCAGTTGGATCCCTCCAACCTATCACCTGCGATAAATATACATATTAGAAATATATGTACAATGTCCGCTTCGAGGCAGACGCGTGTACAAAGGGTCATCCGCTCATACACGGGAACATATAGGGTCATCTGCTCCAATAGGCAGGAATATATCCAAATACCAATCAATATATCATATATCATCCAAACAATTATTAGTCATCATAAATAATATTATTTCTCACTTATATAATAATATCAGTGAGTAAGAAAGAGTGAGTTGTACTCACTTTAATTGTAGTCGACGCGATAGCGATTTATGTCGATTAAAATTAAACGAGTGTTTAATTTCAACAAATTTTTTGACTAGTTCAAATAAATTCCAATCCAGCTCCATAATGTGGTGATCGTCAATACGAACCCAATGCAATTCGTTTCGTCAATTTTCTACCTCGTATGAACAAGTTATGGCGTCTTAAAATTTAAACGAATTTAAATATAAATTAATATACAAATTTCTTTTTTATTTTACCCTAAACAAATACTGGCCATTCAATTCCTTTGCCCAAGATCTGGGCCATGCTTTTATGCTTCTTCGCCATCGTGAAACCCTACAGCCTACCAATCCCATAGCCGTCGAAACATCATCAAATTATACACCACCATCTTCACGTCGTAGCCAGATCAACCACCACATCTTCGAAGCCAGAGCCAAGCTCTACCCCCATCCCAAATGCCTTGAAGCTCGGCCTCCCCTGTCGCATGGAAAAATGTGCACAACCAAGCATGAAAGCGAGAAAAAATCTCTACCTATGGCCGACGATTCGTCGACCTACCCGCATGGATTTGAAGTTCCCACAATGCTCTTCAATATTGGCTTAGAAATTTTTCAATAATATTGAATGGATTGGAAGAAAATAAGGAGAAAAGAATCGACAATTCTCATCCATTAAACGTAAATGGCGGCTAGAAACTCTAGCTGAATTAGGTTTTGCAAAAATGACGAAAACATGTCCTTTTATTGAAAATTTGACGACACTTTTCATCCGAAATTTTTTTGAACTTGAAACAAAGCGTGCCGCCTGGCGTTTATAATTTTTTACCCCTGTTCCGAACACAATAGAATATGTATCGAGAGCCAATTAAAACTATTTGAAAGATAGGTTTTCGAATCGAGTATTTAAATTTAAAATTCACTTAAACAGATTTCTACGCGTTTTAGCTTGCTCAGACAAAATGTAAATCTGATTGACAAAAAATTTGAAATCTTACAATAATATTACATTACGGATCCAATGAAACTAATTTCGTCGAAATCCGAGACTGTATGAAAATTTGCTATTTTTACTTGTCAATTAAATATTAAAATATTCAATTTCTACAGTTTAACTTTTAATTCAATTTTAAAAGTTCTCTAACATCATTCTAATTCAAAAATAATTTAATACAACTTTATAAATCATTTTAATTCATATTGAATTCAATTTCCAATTATTTACACAATTTCAAATATTAAATTAATAATTTAATTATCCAATTAAATCCAGGTATTAGAAATATAATTTACTCAGCTTAAAAATTTACTTATGCATGTTTAAAATCAATTAAATATACGAATTTCAATTGACTGAAATTCTAGGTCGTTATAAATTCACTACACAAGATGACTTTTCGGAGAGCAGTGAAGAACCTACCATCTAATGAAAGATGTATACGAATGGAGCATCCAACGATCAGAATTTTGGCATCGGAGTCATACTAGTAACCCGAGGAATGCTTTATCTGCTATGCCTTAAAACTTGACTTCCTTGTAATAAATAACAAAGTTGAATATGAGACCTTGATCGTTGGGCTTAAACTGGCAAGAGAGCCGGGAGTAAAAGCTTTACAACTTTTTTATGATTCCTAGTGATGTGCACGTAAAATATATATTTTTACTCTCAGTCTTAATCTACTTTTATTAAAATAAATATCATCTTAGGATGTTTTTAATGTTTTAAGCCAAAACATAAAAGTGCTCTTAAATCATCATTCACTCATTACATTTGGTCAAAACGGTAATTTTGTTGTGAATTAATTTTTAAAAAATTATTTGCCAATTTTATTTTTGTTATGTAGGAAATTGAGTGCAAATTAGAAATGTCTTCATGGATATGCATGCACAAAGAGAAAGAAGCCAAAAGAATGAAGGAATAAAGGAATTAAATCAACATGGAGGATACCCACTCATTAATGGACCATATTTAAAAGCAAAAACACATGTTAGTGTGCGACTAATTAAAGCTTAATGTTTACTTGGTAGCTACAGAAAGTTGAGGGTATTTTTAGTAGATCTCTAAAAATGGATTATGGTTTTAGAACATGTATAAATACCCTCTTATGTTACATGTAAGTCTCTCCTTTTTATCCATAGAGTTGTAATCAAAAATTAGAAATAAAAGCTTCCCTTTAATGGCTTCTTAGCCATCTTCTTTTTATGCAACTTTCTTCTATGTTTTTTTATTTCATGCTCTTTTCTTTTATGTTATTTTTATTATATGCTCTCTTTTATTTCATGTTAGTAGATTAGATTTATTTTCATGCAAGTAACTTAGTTTCATTTTATGCAAGTTGTGTTCTCTTTACTTAGTTTTCATTTCCTTTTTGCTTATGTTAAAATCAATTTAAATATGTATTCAAATATGAGAAGCTAAACCCCTTCAATTTAGGGGTAACGAAGCTCTTATGAATCATATAAAATTAACATAATGATTTCATTAATGATCTCTGGTTTTGTGCTTAATGGAATTTTTGATGTTAATCGAATTTTTTTGTTTATTAGTGAATATGATATCCTATGTTTTTCATAACAAATAGGTTATGTTTAATCAAATGTAAATACATGTTACCCTTTCATATAAATATGATTTTGTTGATGAAAGTGAAACTAGAATCAAAATTTGATGCTTTATGCTACTAGTTTATAGTAAATAAATCATGCTTAAAATAGATTTTATTATTAATTTCATAATCAGTTTCAATAGATATGACAAGTGGGTTAAAAGGATGTATTAAAGTTTGACGGTTTAAGTTGTATTAGTTAATATCATAATTACACCATACTTATAATAAATACATCAACTAATTCCACAAGTGGTTAAAAAGACAGATCATAAATTCATTTTGTGTTGATTTGTATGATCACGGGAAAGGATTTGCCTTCAAATTGCCTTCTAATATCTTAATTTAATTCCAATTTTTCTCAAGTTTTTAACAATTTTTAATTAAAAACATTTTCGAAATCTTTATTATTATTTGGTTGAGTGATTTTAAAATTCTTGATTTCCTTTTGGGATCGACCCGCACTCGCATACGTACTACGATTGAATGTCGTTCGCTTGCGATTTTTATTACGATATAATTCGGCAATTTTTTAATCGATAGAAAAACCATTCTGAACGCCAAGTTAGTAGTAAACCAAGTCAGGGGAGAATACCAAACCAAAGGAGCACGACTTGCTCCTTACCTCAACCGAGTCCAAGAACTGCAACCGATTTCGAGCATTACACCATTACACACATCCCCAGAGAACAAATGAGAAAGCTGACTCACTGGCCAAGTTGGCCAATTCCATGGTTGCATAGAAAATGGGCTTAGTCCCAGTTAATGTACTCAATACTTTGAGCATTGACCAGATGGAGATAAATTAGCTCTTAGAAATGGTGCCTGAGAAGGAGTCATGGATGACTCCGATTAAAGATTATTTGGAAGGGGGAGTCCTTCTTGAACGGAGGAATGAAAAACGATACATCCTTCAAGAACGAGTCATATACATGAAGGGTTTCTCCTTCCTCCTACTTCGGTGTATCACCAACGATGAAATCAAGCAAGTATTAAGAGAAGTCCATGAAGGAGAATGTGGCGATCACACCGGAGGGTAAACCCTGGCAAAGAATATATTTTCTATTGTTATTTCTAGCAACTTGTCAATCGAGACGCATTTGATTATGCTAGAAGATGCAACAAGTGTCAGATGTTTGTTGAAATTCCAAGAGTCCCGTCGATGGAAATCACTTTGATGGTCCATCTATGGCTATTTTCTACTTGGGGTATTGACATCATCAGCTCCTTGTTGATTTCCAAAGGTGGTGCGAAGAATACCATCGTAGCAGTTGATTACTTCACCAAATGGGTTAAAGCCGAACCTTTGGCCATGATCATTAGGAAGAAAATAATCAATTTTTTTGCTTGAAACATTTTCGGTCATTTTGGGCTCCCCAAAAAATCATAACTGACAATGGGACCCAATTCGATAGTGTTGAATTTAAAGACTTCTGCCGTCGACATCGTATTGAGAAAAGATTTGCGATAGTTGCTCACCCTCAAGCTAATGGACAGGTCAAAGCTATCAACAAAATCATAAAGTCCATTCTAAAGAAGTGTTTGAAAAAGTCTAGAGGAATGTGGGTCGATGAACTCCTGCCAGCATTATGGGTGTACAGAACCACTCACGAGTCTGTGATTGGCCATACTCCATTCGCCCATACTTACGGCTCTGAAGCCGTGACTCTTGTAGAACCTGAACTCCTTTCTCATCAGTTACTTATTATGACCCAAGAACTAACAGAGATCTCCTTTTGGAATCTCTAGATATGGTTAATGAGAAGCGTAAAAAAGCTTATTTGAGGGCAGCTGCACACCAACACCGATTCGTCCGATACTATAATGTTAAAGTCTGAACTAGGACCTTTGAAATTAGCGATCTTGTCCTGAAACAGTTCTTTCCTAGCCCTGCAAACATGGATCCGAGGTGGGAAGGACAATATGTCATCAATCAGAAGTTTGGAGATGGAACTCTCAAGCTAGTGACTGCCAATGGCATCATGCTTCCTAGACCATGGAATAACGAGCATTTACAATGCTATTTCACTTAGTTTTGTTTCATTTAGTTGCATTTCATTTAGAATTTTATTTTGCAGTTGAATTCAAAGCCATGTAATAAGATAGATTCTGCTGCTTCTTTTTAAATTATGCAATAAAATCTAAAGTTCCTTCCATACCTATGAATTGTTTATGCATAATATAATAGTTGTGATATATGACCAACTTACATCCATATATGCAAAATAAAAACCAACAACTACCTGGAGTTTGGTACCAACCAAGTACTCGGGTCCATAATCGGATTAAAAAAAATCAACGTAACTCGACCGTTCATCCATTAACTCTCGCCTACACTTTGATGGCTTGAGTATAAAAAAGGAGAGGGTGTGACTCGACCATCCTTTAACTAACTCTATCTCTCGATTTGACAGGAAGAAGGTAAAGTAAAAGTGGTCGTGATACAATCGACCACTCTTCAACTTTTTCCTCAGACTTGGGGGCAAGGGAATTAATCAAAGGAAATGATATTCAACCATTTTCTAAAACATCTTCAGTTCCCAAAGCATGGGCTGGATTATGAACATCAAACGAGTGTGATTTGCAGCCGATTGGCTATCTCTGATCCCCAGAGTGCGGATAAAAGTAAAAGCAAAACAAATGAGTGTGGTTCGATCATTCATTCTCTAACTCTGGCCTGAACCCAGCAGAGGGAATATAAACTCATCATGGATGGGACCTGACCGTCCACGAACAAACTCTGCCAACTCAAGACTGGTGGCAGAAGTATAATCACTTAACCACTATACGAGATAGTGAAACACTATAGCTCGCACTTAGCGTTAGATACAACTTAAGGCCATGATCGAAAGGTGACCTTGAGATGGATTTGTCGGATCGACGCCTGAAGCAACGAGAAATCGGAAGACATTGCAACTTGAATAACGAGATATGAATACAAGTACAATGAATGGAAAGCATAGTAGCTCAAACACTTAAACAAGTTTCGTACAAAAGCTGAACAAAAGGAAAAGAATATTTATTCAGATACTAAAACTTGGAAACCAAGTACAAGTTTATTTCAGAAACTAAAAGCCAAAAACGAGGATCATATCCACATAATTGCAGCCAACAAAAAGAAACTGGCCACCTAGCTACATACCACCTAAGCTAGTTCGATGGTCATTTCTCCCCTTTTTTGGGCTTCTTCAGGGTGATCTTCAGGGTGGATTCTCCGGAGCTTCTACCTTGTTCTCTCCTCTTCGCCCTTTTTTGCCCTTTCCACCCCTAGGATAAATGCTTTTAGAGATATAAGCGGTCTCACTTTGGGATACAGAAGATCGACCTCTTTAGGAGTGATGTCGCCCGGTAGTATAACTTGGAGCGGAGTAATATCCAATTCGGCACTCTCCTTCTTGGCTTGCAAATCCAGCTTCTCCTTTTCAATGTGCACCTTTATGCTAAGTTTACCAATATGTTCGGAGGCATGGGTCACTACCACATCCTCTATTTCATTATAGCATTGCTGGTCATTAGTCTTTTATTCATTCAGAGCTCCTATAACTTTAGCATCTGGGCTGGGAGTCTCATTAGGTTGATCGGTAGGAGCCACCTGTACAGTGAAAGCCATAGTGGACCCTGGGGTTTGCACATGCTTTCCCACAGCTTCAGAAGACTCGTTGAAATTTTTCTTAGGATTCGACCAGCTTTGTACCCAACTGCTTGACCTCCTCGTCCAAGTACTTGATGATCTCTTTGTCATGGATCGCCTCAAGAGTTGAGCAATCAATTTCATGTTTCCTTTCTATCGACACCTTGAAATTCTCTCAGCAACAGGAGAGTTGAATTGTATTGGACATAGACATCATTAACATAAGAAAGCACTATGTCCTTGGCCTTTGGAGGAATTGAATGCAAAGCAGTAACAAATTTGAACTCGTCAAAGCAAAACTTAGGAAATGTGGCCTTGAGCTCAACTATCTTCTCAGCAGCAGTGGCATCAAGAGTAGTTAGGGCTAAGAGGGCCCGTCTGTTATGCTTGCGAGATGAATTATCAGGACCTTCTATGCTAGACTATCATTCTGAATATCGACGGGTGTTGGAAGAACTCGAATGTTGCTCGGGTGCAGCAGCCAAATTAGGAACATGAGGCAGCGACTTACTGCTGTTATGTGTACTAGGGTGTTGACCGGAAGCTATGTGTACTAGGGTGTTGACCGGAACCCTTATGATGAAAAGACTGAGATTTTGATTTATGTTTTGACGACAAGTCCTTGATTAGTGGCTTTAGTCTTGGTCTTCTCTTCCATCATACCTTTCTCTGTCTAGATTGGGCTCCGGATCTCTGCTGGGCCCAAAATAAGATGGCTGAGAGTATGCTGATCTCTTCAAGTGATCATAGTTACTAAAGCATCCCATCAAGCCTGCAAACAAAATGAAAGTGTAGAAGAATCACTGGAGTTAAAAGTGGATAAGTGTCGTGCGGTGCTGTGCACGTGATTGTGGGTGTCTCAGTGTCCCCCAAATGGACCTGTTACGGGAGCTTTGCTCGTTGGAGTAATCTCACCCATGCTAGTGGGCGGATGTTAGCGCCAAATGGAATAGGAGATTCAGACCCCACGAGACTTAAATTGGCAAAATCATAATTCTCAACATCTTTTGGAATTAGGATGTCTGACAGCCCCTCAAATAAATTTTCTAAATTTAGAGACCTAGATTGATCTGTAGCAGTAGAGGTTAACTGGATTTCTTGGAGTCTTGCCCTTTAGGAAGCTTATAAATGAGCCTTTTTCTTCTTCTCTTTTTTAGGACGGGGAGCTATGGGTCTAGGGAGGAACGGATTATAAACACATGACTTGAGTTCACATGGTCACGGCCAGCTCATTAGCACTGCCCCTCAACTTGCTTTCCTCGGCAACATTCTAAGCTCCTTCGGCTGGGGGTACGATAGGATTAACTTCATCAACTCCCTGCCCAACGACATCTCTTCTTTCTAGAACTTCCTCCTTGGTGTTTCTTGGAAGTCCTATGCTGAAGCCTTCTTTTAGTAAGCCGAAGATGAAAAGACGCTCGTTGGTAAGAAGAGATCTGATGTTTCTATCCACCATTAGTATATTTTTGAGTGTTGAAGCAGCCTTCAAGTATATGTCGGCGGTGGGACAATGATGGCTACTTTCAATGTTCAACAAAAAAGAATTAATTCAGGATACGACTAGAGTAAAAACACTTCATGTTAAGTTTGAAATGACACTTACGTCTTTCCATCCATCGTCCTGTAAAATAATGTGGGCAACACATATAAAATCATTCATTTTTAAAAGCGCTTAGTTTTTCCATGCGCCAGCTACAACCTGGCAGTTTAGTGATTGACTAAGGAAAGTATATAAGAGGCTTCCCTTTCGTCGCTGGAGATTGTAAATGAATCTGATGTCTTCCAGAGTTGGCTCACAAAATAAAAATTCGAGGAACATCATTTATGTGCGGTGCAGAAATGCGTGGCTTTTCGGATGCTGCTGAGCCGACGTCAATCTTAATTAGTGCAACATTCTTCGAATGAATGGATTGAAAGGTGGAACGCAACTAACCTAGCACATAAAGTTGTTGCATGTAGATACCCCTCTAGGGGTAAGTGAGCCCCGTCATTATAGAACGGGACTCGCACATCCTCGTACAAAATCCCATGTTTTATGCACAGCCTGTGGAGAGAGGCCTCATCAACCTTTGAAGCAACTGAATCCTCCGGATCATTCAAAAATATGGCATCTTCCAAAGTGTCAGGTGCTGGCTTGATTTTTGCTTTTAAGTTCAAAGGAATTTCCAGCACCTGTTGTGAACTCTTGGGCTGCTCAGGTTGATGGTCTGGAGAGTTTCAAGCGGATATTTTTGTGGAGCTAGACTTAGATTCAGAATTATCGTGTGAAGTAGTTAGTTCAGTACACTTGGTGATAAATGCTCATAGCATCTGGAACCTAGAGCTATCAAACTTGGCAAGGGATATCACACTTTAATTACTTCAAGAAGAGGTCAAATTTCCATAATAAAGGATGTCTAATGCCTAAGAAAGGATGGAAAGCTTCCAAGAATGTTGAATCCCAAGTGATTGACAAACGTGAGTGTTATCGAACTTCAATAAGGAAGAAATGTCACATAAAGCATTGAATCTCTAGGATGTCGAACTACAAGAGTTATCAAGCTGGAATAAATGAAGGGGAGATATCGGACCACAACAACCTTAGATGTTATCGAGAAGTTAAAGAGGAAGAGATATCGTATCCCAAAACAGCTCCTAAGGATATCGTGCATGTAACAAGCTTGAAGTGATATTGAATGACAACATATGCTGAAAGATTATAGTATAGAGGATATCAAACCTGAAGAAAATCAGACAAAATTTTCGAACCACTACAGAATAAAGCAATGCAAGGAAGGAATATAGAGACTCTATAGATATCGAGCCTTTACAGCTATAACAGTTATGAAGCACCTACAAGCGACAAGTGGTTTTGAACTTTTACAAGCAGCTGAGGGTATCGGGCTTCAAAGAATATAAGGGATATCGAAAAACTACAATTATTAAGGATATCGCATATCTTCAGTGCCATCAAGGATGTCGAAGGATATCAATATGAAGAGAGATTTTGGAATTCATCAAAACCACAAAGGATGTTGAATATCAAAAGCTGTGAAGCATGTCGAATATTAGTAGTGTCATCGAGGATGTCGAATATCCAGAGTTACAGAGGATGCCATATTTCACTTGTGTAACAAACAAGCCGTAAATCATCAGTATGGAAAGGATGTCATAAATCATCATATGACAAGGATGTCATAAATCACCAATATGGCAAGGATGCCATATTACATCAATAGAGCATAATGCCTCATTTCAACAATATACAGAAGGTTGTTGCATATTATCAATGCAATGAATGATGCCGAAAGACATGTGGTGGCCTGACTACCTACCTCCACCCCTATAAATACGGACCCAATGGCAATATAGGAGGGGTGAATTTTTCTCATCTCATTTCTTACTTTTTCAAGCTGTAAAATCTAAATTAATTTGGGGAATTTAAGAGTCGGTTATACTCTTATGACATTTCGCATATAAGACCTTGAACATTTAATAATTTCATAACATACTTCAATTGAACAAAGTTATTTGTCCAATTATTGATCTTATAGCATGCACATGACTTCTTGTACTAGACTTGGAAAATGAACATGTATACTTCACTATTAAGAACTTAGATTCAAACCTTGCCTCACAGACTTCTATTAAGCTTTACATAAGGCTATTTAAGCCCTTATATAAACAAGGTCTCGCATATTCGGGGTTGATAAAGAAATTTGTTAACAATCCTCTTAATCACTGATATATTAAAATAGTATTTGTATCTATGGAATCATTGTCTTTGTAGTCTCGATGGCATATTATATAGGATACAACCGTCGTTCCTTTTCGTAGAGACGTTATGTGAATTTATTAAGAAATTCATGGTGACTGAGGGGGAGATGTAACAACCCACCTTTTCAACCCTTAAATGTTAATACTAACACATTCACGGTACTTGTGTGCTAAGCATCCATGCGTCGAAAAGACAAATTGGTAGGGTAACATAAAAAGGAAAAAGAAAAAGAAAGTAGGAACACGATATTAGAATCTTACAATGGAACGATAACATATAATATCAATAAAAGGTACAAAATTGTTGCTCTAAGATACAAAGCATTTCAAAATTTCAATTCTAAATACTATCATTAGCCTGGATAGTTATAAAAATCTGCCACCATAAATTCTTATATATATACTAATAGTAAAGCAGCGGAAATAAGAATACTATGGTAGATGAAACATCTAGTCGTCTCCTCAAGCTCCAACGAACATCCATGAAAACTTTCTCAAACCACTCGAAAGAGCACAAGAGAAATTTAGGAAAAGTAAAAGCTACATGTCAGACATAAGTCTGGTATGAGAAACTCAAGAAATATGCAGCTGACATAAAACAATACTTTTAAGATCGTACAGAGTACTGTTACGGTTATCCCCTCAAAAGCACCACTCATCTAATAATACATAAGGTAATATAATAGATGATGTCTAGGGTGGAGAATAAAAATCATAAAATAGCTATGATTCTTACATTGATCACACCATAACATATTGAGGGTACCATTAAAACTACTAAGGTACGTTCACTTATGGATTTTTTCATGGAGACCCCTTTGGTCAAGTTGAAATCTAATCTCTTGCACAAGGATCAGAAACTATCTCTTAGAATCATATATCTCTAAGATAGAACATACCATGAGGGAAATATAGTCAGTCCATATCTGAAACACGTGACCCCGAATATCATCTCCACATGCCTACAACAGCGATAAGCATACTCTAGATATGAAGTGACAATATCCTATCCTGGTTTAGCTAAACCCAAGCTATGAGCCTACTTAGTTTTCTGTCTTTTCCGATGTCAAGGTTATGTTCGACATCTCTCACACGAGCCTTTATCACTCGACCAGAACACGAATCCCTAAATGGATTCCAACATCTCGAATAGATCGCGAATCTATACATGGATACGAGAATCTCGAATAGATATCGAATCTATACATAGATTCCCGCATAAGTCCTTTGACGAATGCTAATATTGACCTCTCCCTTGGACTTAACCTTAGGATAGATAGTTCAACTCTATAGCCTTCCACTTCATAACGCTTCCAAATCATAGACCCATATATCAGTTTTGAAGTGGTATTTGATAAGTACAACGCTTACTAATCTCGGTCTCTTAAAAATCAATTTGGTTAATTTCCGGTCAAGTTTGGTAGTCTACTAATTGACTATTAAGTTCAAAATTGACGACCGCATATCGAAATTAAGTCTCGTAAACTTATCACGTTCTCGACCTTTTCGTCTCAAACTATCCCTCGGTCATGAGTGAAGCCAGTAGATTAGAGCAGTATTTCTTCTATCTCTACTCGAACATAAGTCTTAAGCCTCACAGATAGGCAAGCCCACTTCGTCGACTTTTAGTGCTAATTATACAACTAAATACTTTTCATAAATGAATTAACACATAAAACACGATCAAGTCACACAAAACACGATTAAGTCACATAAGCGACTTCAATCTCCTTTTCCTTAATTAATGTTTTTTATTAATTAAAATTTTTCAGTAAAACTTTTTTTATCTAATTGAACATTGTTTATCAATCACTAATATTCGTTTGTACTTTTTCGATATTTCAAAACGTTTTCATATACTTATGTCAAAAGGTATAAATATATTTACAAATCATTAACAAGATTTCTTACTTTAAAACTTCTCCTAAATATTTCACACTTATACTTTCCTCCAAAATATATAGTTTAAGCATCTAAGCACTTTCAAAAATTCATTCAAAAGGTTAAAACTAATGTTACTTAAACATTGTGACTACAAACCCAAAACCATTTTCACTTGTGCTTACCATCAAAACATTCTTTTAAAGATCATTTACATTCATAAGTATAATCAAAAAAGGTTAAAGACGAATGTTATTAATATATTTTCACAACAAACCTAAAACAATTCCATACTTATATTATCTTTAAAAATTTCTATTAAAGATCTGAGTTAATATTTGGTTAAGTTTGGTATTTGACAAGTCAACTACCCAGTCCTAAAACCGATCTTTTATCGAAATAACGGTTCATATGCTTAACTCGTTTCTAGCATTCCAGCTTATACTATCTCTCATTCAAGAGTAAAGCCAGATAAATTAGAGCATCGGTTGTATATCAAAGTCTTGCCTAGATACTTCATTCTTGACCGACATAGATATATAAGTCTACCTCATCGGCTTTTAGTATTAAGTATAGTATTAATGCCTTTTATGAATGAGTAAACAAACATCATGGTTAACACTTTTCTAACATTCCCGACATAATCATTCCTCGATCACGAGTGAAGTCGGTAGGTTAGAGCTTTATTTCTTCTATACCTACTCGAATATCAATCATAACTCTCATAAATAGATAAGTCTACTTCATCGCTTTTTAGTGTTAAGCATGGTTAATTACTTTTTTGAAACTATATATACATACACTTTAAAAATACTTATAAATAAAGTTTTAAATATCTATATAAAATATTTCTTGAAAATAACTAATTTATACTTTGATAAAATAAATAAAAACATATATTACATTATAAAACATCTTTACTCTAAAAAATCATAACTAATTATTAAAAATATATTTAAACTTAAAACCAACTTTATAATACTGATATTATGTTAGGAAATATCCTTAAATATTTCAGGGAAAATACCAAATTTAAATATCATTTTTATACACTTAAAACCATAAGCAACTTACTACAATATTTATAAATGATATTAAAAAACCGTGATAAAGAACAATATAGAAAAACACGATCTTTGTGATCGATTTTAAATCATTTAAACAAATGATTTAAGACTTCAATCTGACTCCCTATAGAGTACTTGAAAACAAGGGAAAAAACCCCTAAGGAAAAAATCCAAAAAACAAAATATTTACCAAAATGTTCGTTTAACAACATTTTTACTTCAACTTTAGCCATTTTGTTTGACCAGTTGCAAAAGCTCTTAAACTCCAATTTTTTTCCAATAATAACTGGAAAAAATAATAACTAATGAAATGCAAAGAAACCCACCTTTCAAATTAATTAAAAAAATTCTCAAAAACATGACATTTCAAAGCGTTCAAATAGTGAGCTTCTTTTCGCTAAAATTTTTTGCAACTTTGTTTCACAAGTTAATTAGTGATTTAAACTTTCATATTTTTCCAAAAATAAGTAGACTTATAGTACTTATTACGCAAAAAAGCCTCCAGGGTATCTATTAAAGTTGATTTTGAAAATCACCAAGCATAAATCTTTTCAAAGTGCATCCATAGCTACCTTTTCGCTTCTAAATTTCACAATTTTGTTTCACAATTTCTATAATTTTTCAAACTATTTATTTTTTGTTCTATACACCAAAATATTTGTAGAAATAACCAAAATAAATTGTTTCATGTTAAGATCATAAATCTTCCATTTACACAAGTTAAAATTAAGAGATATCGAAGCGCACTTATATAGCCACTATTCTCGCTTCAAATACTTTCAAACATACTTCAATTCAACATACAAGCCAACCCAATATGTAAACAAAATGTCTAGGCCATGTCGTAAAAGGTAATAGAAGTAATGTTATAAAATTTAAAGTTTCTATTTGCTTTCAAACGCAGGAGGGGTCCAAAAGTATAACATTACTTAGTTAATGTCACTTTAACTTTATATTTGCGCGCGCACACACACACCACACACACAATATATACATACAAGATAGTGAAATAATCACCCAAATCCAAGCCTACAACAAACACAAATACATAAGAAT
Organism: Allium cepa; assembly: GCA_030765085.1. Classification (NCBI taxonomy): domain Eukaryota; kingdom Viridiplantae; phylum Streptophyta; class Magnoliopsida; order Asparagales; family Amaryllidaceae; genus Allium; species Allium cepa. The sequence goes on along the minus strand of CM060940.1, from coordinate 72,277,754 downwards.
CAATGAACCACTTCTTACCATCACCGTGAGCCTAAAGATCCAACCTTTAAGCTACATCACATCCTCCTTCCTCATGCTCACGGTCATAAATGGAAATCCCATTTCCTCTTCATTTCTTACACTTCTGAGTTTAGAACCATTCTTCCTAAGATGTTCTAAGGTATTTGTGAAATCTTGATGGAGTTTGGAAGAGATTTGAACTAATTAGTGAAAAATTAGTGAAGATAGAAGTGGATTATTGCTAATCAATTCTACCATTTTTGTTCCTTTTGATATTTTCAAGCTTTGGAAAGTAATGAATAACTAAGCACACCTAAGTCCTTCTTTACTCGGCCAAAAACCCCTCCCATTTATCCTAGCATGCTCCTTTGACTTTACACCTCATTTTCCTTAGTAAATTACCCTTTTACCCTTACTATGACATCACCCATGAAATCATCAAATAATTTATTTTCCATAAATGGTAAAACATTTTTATTTCATATTCTTGATTTCCTAAGTAAATAAGTGTATGTAAAAAAATTTAAATAACTTCCATTTAGTAAAAATCTGTTTATCGATAAAATGATTTTCGGTCACCTATTCGATATTTCTTAAAAAAATTGTAAATATTTTTTCAAAACAAGTTTATCATCATTAGTTATGATTTAAAAGGATGCTAACAAGGTTATTAAATTGCTTTAATAACATTTAATCCAAGATTCAAATATTTAAATAATTTAGATATTTAAATACGAAGTGTTCAAAATTCCAAGTTGTTATAGGAGATGACGACGATCACCTACAGTATACTAGATGTCATCAAAGCTTAGTGTAGAGGGTACATTGAGGCTACGTAGGCTTCAAGTAAATAGAGTAGGTCATGTAACACCAAAGCTTGATGTAGAGGGTACTGTGAGATCTATACGAGACACATCACTGAGAATGCGACTCGAGGTTTATGGTACAATTATGTACTGACTCTACTTATTTTAGACTCTCAATAGGAATCATTTGGTCATGATGATTTGAATTATAAATAGATATCCAATACCGACTTAGGTTTCAAATATGTAAAGTGGGTCATATATAACTAAAGCTTGATGTAGAAAGCATGGTGAGAACTACACGAGATTTATCACCAAGGATGTGGCTTGGGGCCTATGGTACATTTAGGTCCCGACTCTATTTATTATTATGCATGAATCTACTATGGACTCCACTCGTCAGCGATGATCAGTCTTAAATTTATGTTCTCTACCTATTGCTTATCATTATATTGTGAGTCATATTAGTTGGTTGATAATATTGATTTTGTATTTTAGGATATGCTTGTATTATGATATTCGTAATGTCTATGCATTCGTATATTGTGTTACCCTATTATGATATATTTTATGCATTGGTTACATTATATTAGTTGTGCCGATTTGTTGGTTGCAGGAGAAGAGCAGGTTATAAAATAATTACATACATTTATAATGGGCTTGCTTTACTTATTTATGAGTAGTCAGGATTATCCTCGCACAACGTTTGTGAAGAGGACTGGTTGTACCATAGTAGTTCACATCCTCTATGTATGTAGTTTTGGTATATATTATTTTGAGATAGTTTCCCTCACATCAGATTTTATGGTTGACCTAGATTTTATCTTTATTTATTTTGTTATGACCACTCTTGGGTACTCGATTGAGTAGTTTGAGAGCCAGGTGCTTTTGGGATACGCTATCAGAGTGGCGCAGATGGAGCTTTGGAGGTGAGGATGATACTTTGGATATATACTTGATATTGTAGTAGTAAATGAATTTTTTTATATATGCATGAGACTTATTATATCAGTATTCTATTTTGACTTGCTATGTTGATATTTATTTACCAGTTACTTTTGCCGGTGTTGTCTCTTATATATTGTCATCATATTCGATTCTGTATATTCGGTATATTATATATTATCATTCCGTTGTAAGATTATACCGTTATGCCTTGATACAGTGTTTGTTTTTAAAAAAATTCAAACAATTTGTCTTTTGTGGTATCGAAAGTCGGACGTTGATGTGAAGCACTGATTTTTTTAAGTATTACAAAGGATGGATTGTTACAATAGAAGTACAAGAGGTTTGATTCTTTTATGTTTTCACTTGGCTTTAATCATAGTATTAAGGACGCATGTGTTTATTTTAAGCACATAAAGAATGGTAGTTGGGTGATTTGCCCTTGTACATGGATGATATATTAATTTCTTCCAAGGATAAAGTGGAAATAAAAAAATTAAAGTTGAAGTTAAAAGCGAAATTCAAAATGAAAGACCTTAGAGAAGTAAGGAGAATTTTGCGTTTAGAAATTCAAAAAGATAGAAATATTGGATTTTTGAGGCTCACTCAAAAGGAATATATTCGGAAGGTGCTTGCTCAGTTTAGCATTAAGGAAGCAAAGACAATTAGTACACCATGTCTTTGCACATACAACTTTCTAGCAAAGGCTCTACGATCTCAGAGAAGGACAAGGCCTACATGGCAAAGGCACCGTATGTGAGTGCAGGTGATAGCTTGTTGTATTCTAATGTTTGCACTAAACCTAAAATTGCACAAGCTATTGGATTGACTAGTAGATATATGAAAAATCCACGAAATACACACAGAGAGGCGGTGAAGTATATTTTTAGGTATCTTAACGGAACTGTAGACATGAGCTTGTTTTTGGTGGTATATAAAGAGATTTCAACTTGGCTGTATTATGTGATTTTGATTATGCTAGAGATAGAGATCGAAAGAAGTCAACATTGGATTATATGTTCACTCTTGAAGGAATAAATATTAGTTGGAGGGCGAGATTGCAGACGATAGTTGTTTTGTCTACTATAAAGGAAATAGCTGATAGCTACTGTTGAAGCAAATAAGGAATCACTCTACTTGAGGCGATTGATGTGTGACTTAGGCTTCATATATGTTGGAGTTGTGGTGAGTAGTGATAGTCAAAGTGCAATTCATTTAGCAGAAAATCTGGCTTTTAGGTCGAGGATGAAATATATAGAGGTAAGAGAGTCCTTTCTTGTCTCGATGAATGAAGAGAGGCTGGTTCGTTTTTAGAAGGTTCACATGGAGGAGAATGCAATAGATATGTTTATCAAGTCCTTGTTTGCTGCAATGTTCGAGCATCGCTCGAACTTAATCCGCTTGTTGAGGTGTTAGGTGCCATATGGTGCCACATAGGGAGAGTGGCTTGGTAGATGAAAAAAAATTGCTTTTAGTGTGGAGGTTGATAAGTCCTATATGGAGAGGGTACTTTCAAAACATTTTTTGCAGGTTGTTTCCTTATCGGAGTTCCTTGACAAGATGCAATGGGTGATGGTCATGCCTAAGCTCATTGGAAAAACATTCATGATGTCTTGATTGAGAGTTGATTGGAGTATGAGGATTATGTGAAGTTGGTACATGGAAATATAATATTAATATGGTGATTGTTAGAATTTGATATTACAATATTTCCATATTAAGTAAGGTTTAAGAGATATTATTAGCCAGTGTAAATTATGATTCAAATTTATTACCATTTTTAATGCATAAAGAAGACAAGAAATTGTCTAAATGATGAGTTATTTTGAGAGACTGAAGTAATCAAATCAATTTCTTAACCGGCTGATTAAAGATTGTATTAATTTATCAAATGCATGCAAGCCGGAGGAAACTTAAAAAATTAAATGGATACACGTTTCTCATATGAATAAGATGAGGCATTTATTTATTATCATAAATCAATTACTTCAACGCTAAATATTAATATCTATATAAAGATAACTATTCATTAAATATTAACATCGTTCTCTTAAGTTGTGTTTCTTCATATTCTTCTCTTGATCTCCATTATTAATCTTGTAATTTTTTTCTTATGAGATAATAGAATATCCTCTCTCTAAAGTAGATGTATACTATCTCGCGATAGTAGAACCACTATAAATCATGTGTGTGATTTTCTTTTCTGTTTGTGCACTGTGATCTGTGATTGATTATGGCATATTAGTTTTATGTTTATTCTACCTCACCATCAATACGATCCTATTATTTCTGCTACGTTTGGGGTGTTAATTCAAATTTTTCCTAACAGCTCTGAAATAGTTTTTTAATTTTAAAATCGAAACGGAAGTTTTATTTATACATAATTATATGCTCATGTGTGTGTAGACACAGACACATATATGTGAGATCGGGTACCTTATGAAAGTAGAATGCACTTTGAGGGACCAAAAAAGAAGTTGCTTGAAGTTGGGTGAGGTTTACCTAGATAGCTAATAAACATATGAGATGGTATAGTAGGTATATATAATAATTTCGGAAAATGTTTATGCAATGAACTAATATGACTAAGTCCAAAACTTTCAGTATGATCGATAATTAGATTTGTGAACAACTCTCATGTATACACCTAAATACTATAAAGCTTGCTGTAAAGCATACAATTCAGAAGCTACAAACAGCTTGTTGCTGACTAGATCCATCTAAACACAACTTCTCTGCAACTTTGGACCACTTTTTTCTAAACAAAGAAATAATGTACTCCATGAAGACTGAATCGCGAGGCAATGTGATGGGTCCATCACTTGTAATTCCAAACTCATTTTCTGACATTTTCGGAAGTTGTATAAAGACAGTGCTTGCTAAATATGCCAATGGGATCATGAAGCGATTGCCATCAAGTGTGTATATAACAAAGTTTCATCTGAAGAATCGGTCTCTTTTCGGCCAAAAGAAGCCAGCCTTTGTAATTTCATTGCCATTTTTACAAGCTTAGCCATTGCTGCAAAAGTTTTGGTTCGAATATTCTTGAAGGAATAGATTTGAAATGGGGATGAGTTTATGAGAAGAGTAGCTATTATTGCCATATTCTTATAGAGATTGAAGGAGGCTCCAATACAGTCTGTTGAAAATGGGAGTATTCCTACCATTTGAAGCAAAACCATGTGATCAGTAAAGGAGACGAGACATTGTCTCAATTATGTTTTCATTTGATTATATATTGCTTATCTGTTTATAAGGTGAGACGTAATTAGCATTCAATGATCAACAAGTTGAGTTATCTGTGTGGCACAGTGGTCAAGCATGCATCAAATATTACGAGATCTACCATCAATGTCTATAGTCCACTCTATTTGATATGGTTTTTCACTTGTGTCGGGAACAAAGTCATGTGAGATGTGTATTATTTAACAATGATAAAGTATTTTTTTTTTCCTTCAGTTTTTTTCTTTGATTGGGTTATCAAGCTGATTCCTAAATTGTAAGGGTTCATCTTCTAGTAGTATCATATAGACGGCAATGTTTCCTCTCTTGCAAGATTTCAAAATACTGGTCAGTTGTTTGCAGAGTTGAGTAGTAGTCCATACATGCATCCATGTTAAGAATATTATGTAATAGTAGGTGCTATATTTTGCTGTAAATATCGTTGAACTAAGTGATCGGTATAGCTAGTTTAATAAAAGAACAGATGTTTACGTTATAGTTGCCTTTTAGATGCCAAGTCGAGACATAAGTAGCTAGCAATTCATGGTTTATAGGTTTTCTCTATTGGATACAGAAGTACACTGATCAATGGTTAACAAATATCATGAGGTTCTAACAAGATTTTACAGTACTCTAAAACAGGGAAGAAAAAATAAGAGGGGAAAAAAGGAATAATGCAGTTGTAACTCATTTGAACTGTACAATTGTGTTTAGCATCATACACTTCACATTATCATTTAAATATTACCTAATTCCAGAGATAAAGTAATTAGTTGCATGACTGAAACCACCTACATAGAATGCATAACTGTCCAAAATGTTCTACGCTTGTGTCAAAAATTAAATTTGGCTTTCGCTGCCTTCATTACAAGATTTCATAAACACCAATTGATACTTGTACAATCCTTTGTCAAATTGATGATGCATAACTTATGTGGAGCATATCTCCAGTTATATTATTATAAAAACTTTTAAATAACTAATCAAGCAAATGATTGTTTTATGAATACTATACTTCACAGGTTATATGTAGAAGCTAGCAATAGATTACATGATGGATAAGTTCAGAGTAGTTTAGTTCAATAATAAATCAGAATGTACACATATGGCCTATATTCATAATTCTGTTATTTCACAAATTATGAATATTTTTAATAAATCAAATACTCAAGCTACCACTTTTATATTATCATTATGGATAAGGATATCAGAATAAAAATTTCAATAACAGAATTTTGATTTAATTACTGGCATACTGTATACAATTAGTGATATGTACAAGTGAATCGGACTATTTAGAAGCCACAAACAGCTTGTTGATCGGATCGTATAAGCTGCGTACAGACTGGAGAAGGATGATCTTTCAACACAGGTTCTAGCAATAACTTCTCAACAGTTTTAAAACCCTTTCTTTGGAGCAAACATAAAATATACTCCAGAAACTGGGAATAAAAAGGAAGGGTGATAGGACCATCTCTTGGTAGCCCAAACTCTTCTTCGGATATATTAAGTAACTGTTCAAATATAGGTGTATCAAGATATGCCAAAGGAAGCATGAATCTCTTCCCATCCAGCGAGTATACGATGAAACATCCCTTATCCGCGACACATGATGTGCTCAATTCTTTTGAAGATGATTGCGATTCAGACTCTTTTCTACCGAAAGAAGTAACTCTTTTCAAATTCTTAAAAATCTTCTTTGTGTTCATCATTTTGCTACTACTGTAGTTTTTGTTTCTTGAATAAGAATACTTAATGAAAGGCTTTGAATTTCAATTACAAAGAAGTAACTGTGAACTGATGAAAAGAGTTCTAGAAGTTGCCTTGTCCTTTATAGGAGTAGCTAGCCAGCTAGAAGATACATATGTTCTTTGGGTGAGGAGACAGAGGCGCATGCTTAGTAATGCAGGACCATGACATTTCATTAGAGATGTTTGAAGTTTGTTGTTAAGTTTCCATCCAATTAAATTGAACCTCTACCAAATAGTTTTCCTCTTTGGCTCAAATTCTAAAATAGATCTTCTTGTCGCTTGAAATCTGTGATATGTCATGCACTAGATGAATGGGTGCTTTGAATTTTGTGCGTTATCATCTAGATACCAGGGGGACAAATAAATGTGCTAGTGTCCCGACCATACGTTGAAGAAAATTATTCTGTTTGATATATATATGAGGATAAAGTAAAGAATACAAGAGGATCACACTTCACAAGTCATAATGTTACTGGAAATGTAGAATGATATCAAGGTGCAATCTATATAACATGTTCCAGGTTTACAAATTACAACCGTTTTGGAAACATGATTGGTTGTGCTGTCTACATCATTTCGACAAGTTTAGTGAATGTGGTTATTATTATTCTCTAACCAGATATAACTATGGAATATTATAAACTGCTTCATTTTCGATTATGTTGACGAACATATAAATCGGAGTTTTTTCGACCAGAGGAAGCAACCGTTCGGAAGTTGTACAAAGACAGCACTTGCTAAATATGCCAATGGGATCATGAACCGCTTGCCATCAAGTGAACATATAACAAAGTTCCCTTTATCTGCAACAGGTGATGTGCTGCATTCATCTGAAAAATCAGTCTCTTTTAGGCCAAAAGAAACCACCCTTTGTAATTTCATTGCCATTTTTACAAGCTTAACCATTGCTGCAAAAGTTATGGTTTGATCTTGAAGGAATAAATAAATTAGTTGAAATAGGGATGAATTGACGAGAAGAGTAGCTGCTATTGCCATATCCTTATCGAGGTTGAAGGAGGCCCCAATACAGTCTGTTGAAATTTGGAGTATGCTTACCATTGGAAGCAGAACCATGTGATCAGTAAAGGAGTCGAATATGAATGTCTCGATTATGTTTTCATTTGGAAACAAGTTGCGTTATATCTAATGGCTACATGTATGCACCAATGTTACAGGATCTATCATCAACAATGACAGACCATTCAATTTGATATGTTTTTTTAGTGTCGAGAACAAAGCACATGAGTAGTAATACATGATTTGGATAACCAACCTTATTTATTTATTTGGTGAGTTGACTATCAAGTTGTGTTGTAAGTTATAATGGTTAAGCGTTTAGCATTATCAGAATGTCGACATAGAATATAGTTACAATTGGCCCGTTGTTTGAATAGTTGAGTCAAATCCCTTACGTGCATCCATAGCTTGAACATAAAGTTACAAGAAGTTCTGTTTGCTATTACTTTTGTTCAACCATACTTAGATTTTAGTTAAATAAAAAACTAGTGTTTCTATTCAGCAATCAAGTTGCTTTCTAGATGCTGAGACATAAGCAACTGGCAGCTTATTCATGATTTATTAGTCTCTTCTCAAGGATTCGGAACACAGGTCCACAGTTAACATGGTTGATTATCCTAACAAGACTTAATAAAACTCAAACACAGGGAAGAAAAAAGGAGGAGCGAAAAAGGAACGGTTGTAAATCATCTGAACTATACAATTAAGGTTTTGGATCCATATAATTCACATTATCATTGAAATATCACTTACACAGATTAAGCAATTCATTTCATGACCAAAACAGCTTGTGTTACGATTGTCATTAATATCATTGAAATATGCATAACTGCTCAATATGCTCCATGCTTGTGTCACGAATTTCGATTTTGTTGCCTTCATGTGGATATTATATAAACACCAGTCACTGCAAGTATGATTTTTTTGTCAAACTGATGATGCATAATTTAACCCAGCACAAGTTTAGAGAGTTTCCATATTAATAGCCCAAAATGTACATATACAACATGTATTCAAAATTTAGCTATTTCACAGACCGAAGATTTTCAACAAATTAAATACTCAAGTTAGGAAATAAAAAATTATGATGAATAATGATATCTGATCTGATATTTTTATAACAAAGTTTGATTTACAGTATACAACAAATGATATGTACAAGTTGGATATGAATATTCAGAAGCCACAAAGAGCTTGTTGATTTGATTCTAAAGAATGCATACAGACTGGAGAAGGATGGTTTTTCAGTACAGTTTCTAGCAACAAGTTCTTGACAGGTTTAAACTCATTTCTTTGAAGTAAACATAAAATATATTCCAGAAACTCGGCATCACAAGGAAGGGTGATAGGACCATCTCCAGGTAGCCCAGACTCTTCTTCCGATATATTAAGCAATTGCTCAAATACAGGTGTGTCAAGATATGACAAAGGAAGCATAAATCTCTTCCCATCCAACTAGTATACAATAAAACATCCCTTATCTGCAAGACGTGATGTGCTCGATTCTTTTGAAGATGGTTGAGATGTTGAATTTGGATGATTCAAATATTCGTTAAAGAGGAAAGAAATTGATTAATTGATTCATTCAAATTAATTAATTTAGGTGATATATGAAAGGATATTTTGAAGGAAACTAATTAATTAGTCAATCAATTAATTAGTCAATGTATATCTGCTATATGAATAAATAAATGATTAGGCATGGAGAATAAAGGAAAGATATGGAAACGAAGATTACACCATCTATTTGTACTAAAATCAAATAAAATCAAATCACACAAATTGGAAAGATATCTGGGTAATCGGGAAATTGATTTGCTTAATCTCCAAACAACCCTTCACTATCAAGTCTATATAAATGAAGGAACTTTATCCTCATATGAACAAGCAAGTGTAGTATCCACCATTATTCTTTCCTCTCTCTTTTGTACACTTTTTTTTAGTAAAATAAAAAGTTGTTGGGTCTCCGTGGACGTAGGATATTCATATCCGAACCACGTTAAATCTTCTGTGTCTTCTATTTCTGTTATTTTTATGTGAGATTGCATAATTCTTTTTAAGTGTCATTGGTGTCTAAATAGGCAATACTAGATCCTGAACAAATAACCGCTTCCGCTCAAATTAGAAAAAAAATTACTACAGTTTGGTATCAGAGCTAGTGTTATTATTCCTGCTTGGATATTAATGGCTACTTCTAGTAAGTCTGTTGCCAGATCTGGTGTCAATTATGGAGTAACACGTTTTGACGGAAAAGGAGATTTTGGTACTTGGAAGATGAAGATGGAGGCTGTATTGAAGAAGGAGAAAACTTACAAGGCTGTTTCTGCGCCTGAGAAATTGAAAGGTATTGATGCAGCTGATTTCTAAAAGATGGAAGATGAAGCTCTTACAACAATTCAGTTGAGCCTTTCAGATGAAGTTTTTAGAGAATTCTCTCAGAAGAAGACGGCGAAAGAACTATGGGATGCATTATCGGATGCATATCAAGACAAGTCTCTCACTAATCGGATTATTCTTTAGCAACAACTTTATTCGTTCAAGATGAAGCTTGGAGCTGATCTCATGGAGCATGTAGATGCTTTGACGACTTTGATTATGAACCTGAAGGTAGCGAAAGTTGATTTTACTGATGAGGCTCAACCTGTGATCCTCTTATGTTCCTTGCCTAAGGAGTATAGTGCTTTTGTTAATTCCATGATTTATGGCCGCAGTAAAATTAGCCTGTCTGATGTAAAGGCTGGTCTTCATAATGAAGTATTAAGAGGTAGATTGGCGAGCATTAGCTTGGATAGTGATACCGAAGTCTTATCTGTTCAGAGAGGTAGAGGGCAAAGCAGGTCGAAGAAAGGTGGAGGACGGAATTATTCACGGTCTCAGTTTAGGGGGCATAAGAATTTGACTTATCATTATTGTAAGAAACCAGGGCACTTCATAGCACAATGTCCCAAGCTTGAAGGTAGAAGAAAAGATCCAAAGCAAGCCTCAGCCTCTACAGCAGAGAAATCAGATACAAAAAGTGGCAACGATGTATTTACAGCTTCTGGCTCTTCTGGAAAGAGCAACTTATGGCTGATTGATTCTGGTGCATCCTATCATATGACACCTGATAGGAACTGCTTTTCCAATTACCGTGAAATTGATGGAGGAGAAGTTCTGATGGGTAATGATGCTTCTTGCCATATGGTGGGTGTTGGTAGCGTTATGATTACGATGTTTGATGGTGTTATTCGTACGTTCACCGATGTTAGACATGCACCTGATTTGAGGAGGAGCTTGATTTCTGTTGGGGCGTTAAGTAGACTTGGCTTGAAGATTGTATTGGAATGAGAGAAAATGAAGATATCGAAGGGTTTCATGATTGTTATGAGAGATGTGAGGGCAGGAAATCTTTATCTATTAAAGGGCACTACTGTAATTGGTGAATCAGCTTCTGCTACATCTGTTGATTCAGATTCTTCCAGATTATGGCACTTACGAATGGGTCACATCGGTGAGCGCAGCATGAATGAGTTGAGAAAACGAGGATTGATTGATGGAGTTCATCATTCAAAACTTGGTTTTTGTGAAGGGTTTGTTCTTGGAAAGCAGACGAAGATTTCTTTTGGTATAGGAGAGCATAAAGAAAAAGCTATCTTGGAGTATGTTCATACAGATGTCTGGGGTCCCTCCCCTTGTCCGTCTTTAGGTGGAGCCAAATATTTTGTTTCATTTATAGATGATTTCTCTCGTAAAGTATGGGTATACTTTCTTCAGTCAAAGAATGAAACCTTTGCCAAGTTTCGGAAGTGGAAATCTATGGTTGAAAAGCAGTCAGGGAAGAATTTGAAAGTTCTCCGTTCAGATAATGGCGGTGAATTTGTATCACAGGAATTCATCGATTATTGTAAGTCTAAAGGCATTAAGAGGCATTACACCACACCAGGCGACCCCCAGTCTAATGGAGTTGCAGAAAGGATGAATCGGACATTATTGGAGAGAACAAGATGCCTTAGACTGACTGCTAAATTGAAGAAGGGATTTTGGGCTGAAGCTTTATCTATGGCGGTTTTTCTCATCAACCTCACACCTTCCACTACCATAGATATAAAGATCCCTGAAGAAGTACGGAAAGGAGAGCCTGTTAGCTATTCATTTCTCAGAGTGTTTGGTTGCCCAGCTTATGTGCATGAGAGCAAAGGGAAGCTGGAACCTAGAGCTCGCAAGTGTATTTTTCTAGGTTATAGGAGAGGAGTGAATGGATATAGGTTGTGGTGTCCTATTAGCAAGAAGATCGTTATGAGCAGGCATGTGACTTTTGATGAGAAGGCTATGTTGAAGGTGAAGCCTTCCTCATCGGATGACAATGAGAGGACACGTGAAGAATACCAGACATAAAGCAAGTCATCTGTTGATTCTTTCCATAGACGTTCAAATGGTGTTTCCGATGACACCGTGGCTGATGAGGATAATATCGATGTTGGTACAGAGGATCAAACTCAAGATGGAGCTCATTCGTAACCTAGGCCTATCAGACAAAGAAGAAAGCCTAAGTGGCTTGATGAGTTTGTTGGATTGAGCATCGAAGATATTAACTTCGATGATATGGCAACATATGCTTTGAATGTTGTCCATGATGAACCCTGTGATTATAAAGAAGCTATCGCATCAGTTAACAGTTCCCGTTGGTTAGTTGCTATGGAGGAGGAGATTGAATCATTGCAGAGAAATCATACTTAGGATTTGGTGCCTCTTCCCACCGACAAGAGAGCTATTGGATGCAAGTGGATCTATAGAGTGAAAGACGACGAAAAAGGTAATCTCAGATACAAGGCAATGTTAGTCGCAAAGGGGCATGTTCAGAAGAAAGGGGTAGAGTATCATGATATCTTTGCTCCAGTGGTTAGGCATACTTCTATTCGTATTCTTTTGGCATTGGTTGTTCATTATGATATGGAATTAGAGTAACTAGATGTCAAAACTGCATTCTTGCATGGTGATCTGGATGAGGATATTTATTTAAAGCAGCCGGAAGGGTTCATTGATAGTAGCAGGCTAGACTATGTTTGCAAACTCAACAAATCTCTATATGGACTGAAGTAGTCTCCTAAACTATGGTACAAGAGGTTTGATAAGTTTATGCTTTCATAGGGATACTGCAGAAGTTTCAAAGACCAGTGTGTTTATTTCAAGAGATGTGATGGTGATATGATTTATTTATTGTTATATGTTGATGATATGCTGATTGCATCTCGGAGTATGGTCAGAATTAAGGAGTTGAAAGCGGAGCTCGGTGGAGAGTTTGACATGAAGGATTTGGGAAAGGCACAAAGAATATCGGGTATGGAGATAAGCAGGGATAGAAAGCGGAGAGAGTTAAGGCTCACTCAAGCGCAGTACATCGAGAAAGTCCTCACTCGATTTAGAATGGAGAAAGCTAAACCGGTTGGCACTCCATTAGGCTCTCATTTTAAGTTGTTAAAAGACTTATCTCCCTCATCGAAAGAAGACAAGAGGTATATGGCTGATGTACCTTATTCTAGTGCTGTTGGTAGTCTTATGTATGCGATGGTGTGCACAAGACCAGATTTGGCCCATGCAGTGGGTGTTGTGAGTCGATATATGTCTAACCCAGACAAAGAGCATTGGCAAGCTTTGAAGTGGATTCTTAGATATCTTCGAGGCACTTCTTCGGTGGGCTTGTTATATGGTGGAGTGGATGGTGACATCTTTCTTAGAGGATACCGTGATTCTAATTAAGCTAGGGATAGAGATGCTTGGAAGTCTGTGTCGGGCTATGTTTTTACACTTGGCATATGCTCGATTTCATGGAGATCAAAGCAGCAATCTATCGTAGCTTTATCAACTACCGAAGAAGAGTTAATATCAATTGTGGAAGCAACAAAGGATGGATTGTACTTACTTCAGTTGTTGGATGATCTTTCAATGGTGCAGCGGACAGTAGAGCTATTTTCAAACGGTTAGACTGCGATTCATCTTGTAGAAAATCAAGCTTATAGTTCACAGACGAAGCACATTGATGTTAGAGGTTTCTTTTTTATGCTTGAGGAAGAACGAAGCAAGATCAAATTGTTGAAAGTGAGTACTTTGGATAATCCTTCAGACATGATGACAAAGTCACTTCCTAAGGACAAGTTTGAGCATTGCTCAAACTTGATCAGTTTGATACCTGTTACTTGAGCGCCATGGAGCGCTAGACCCAACAACTTATTTGTTGATTACTTGATGATAAGGTGATCAAGAGAGATTGTTATATTTGAATCAAGGTGGAGAGTTGAATTTGGATGATTCAAATATTCGTTAAAACGGAAAGAAATTGATTAATCGATTCGATCAAATAAATTAATTTAGCTGATATATGGAAGGATGTTTTGACGGAAACTAATTAATTAGTCAATCAATTAATTAGTCAATGTATATCTGCTATATGAAGAAATAAATGATTAGGCATGGAGAATAAAGGAAAGATATGGAAACAAAGATTACGTCATCTATTTGTACTAAAATCAAATCACGCAAATTGGAAAGATATCTGGGTAATCAGGAAATTGATTTGCTTAATCTCCAAGCAACCCTTCATTATCAAGTCTATATAAATTAAGGAACTTTATCTTCATATGAACAAGCAAGTGTAGTATCCACCATTATTCTTTCCTCTCTCTTTTGTACTCTTTTCTTTAGTTAAATAAAAAGTTGTTGGGTCTCCGTGGACGTAGGATATTCATATCCAAACCACGTTAAATCTTATGTGTCTTCTATTTCTGTTATTTTTCCGTGAGACTGCATAATTCTTTTTAAGTGTCATTGGTATCTAAATAGGCAATACTAGATCCTGAACAAATAACCACTTCTGCTCAAATTAAAAAAAAAATCACTACATGAGATTCAAACTCTTTTCTACTGAACGAAGCAACTTTTTGCAAATTCTTAATAATCTTCTTTGTGTTCACCATTTTGCTACTAGCAAATGTAGTTTTTGAATCTTGAATAACGATATTTAACGAACAGCTTTGAATTTCAATTATAAACAAGTAATTGTGAACTAATGAAAAGAACTGTAGAAGTGCCTAGCACTTTATAGGAGTACCTTGCTAATCAGAAGATGGATATGTTCTTTGGGTGAGGAACACATCACATGCTTAATAATGCAGGACTATGACATTTCATTCCAGATGTTCGAAGATTGTTATCAAGTCTCCATCCAATTAAGTTGATGCGTTGCCAAATAATTTTCTTTTTTGGCTCAAACACTCAACCCAACAAATGGTTTAAAAAATCAAAAATAATAACGCAATTAAATAACATAGATGTTCTTGTCGCTTGATATTGATATGCACTAAGATCATATGCCATATGAATAAGTATTTAGATTTTTGCTAAATATCATCTAAAAACCAGGGAAACAAATATATATGGCAGTGTCCCCCGTATATACATACATACATACATTGAATAAAATTAACCCATCTGTTTAGGAAATATAATCACTTGTGTGTGAGGATAAAGTAAGGAATCCAAGAATCACAAGTCATGAAGTTATTAAAAAGGCAGCACGATATTATATCGGGTTTGGTTGTACATGTATGTATACAATGTTCCATGTTTGACAATAACATATTTTTTAAGAACTTGCTTGGTATGTTGTATTGCTTTGTCGGCATGGGAAGGCTTAGATGCATATATTTGTGGACAATAAATTGAGAGTTTCACATGGCAATGGCCATTTCAGAAGTTCTTCATCAATGTCCCCATATCCAAATGCCTAACATGCATCAACATGGTAAGATCTATCAACAATCTCTACAGCCCATTTTACATAACTTTATGTTTTTCTATAGTGATGTAGGCTAAACCATGTGAGTTGTATATATGTATATGACATTGGTCATGAATGTTAAAAATTTTCTGTCAAGTTGCTTTTCTCAGGCAGGACCTTATGCTTAAAAAGAAGCAATAGCCTGGCTCTTTGAGAAAGCAAGCCACTAACATTTCTTACTCCACGGATACTTGGCTTCCAATTCATTGTTTATGTTAGTTCAGTTCTGTCCGCCTAAAACAAAATGGAAAGACATAATAGCCAGCTTACGTTAGTTCATCACATACTGTTCACCATGTTAAGATCATACTTGACAAATGGACAGTTGACATTGGGCCGTCACATTAAGAAGCAGTGTACTTCCATTCTTAGCATACTTGTCTAAAATGGAATTAATCTCCTGCGTAGAAACCCTCTAATTTACAGTTACATATTCATTTGTTAAAAAAAAGTTTTCTTTTTGTAGTGATTCCTTTTTTTTGGTTATCGGTGTGGGGATATTTTCATTATGTTATTGTTTTAAAAATTTATTTACTTTGTTTTTGTGATAAAAGATTTGTTTTATGAGTTACATCCTTTAATATTAGAATTATGAATGACGTAAAGATTTTTGATTTAACAACTTCATTGAGAATAATTTTAGATGTAGGAGTAATTGTGAGTTCTTTAATATAAGAACTTTGTTAAGTCATGGTAAAAGATCGCTATCCTCGTCTGAGCTAAAATGCTACTGTGATTTTTTGAAAACATGCTTGATGCAGTGTACATCATTTCGACAAGTTTAGTGAATGGAATTATTATTGTTCTCTAAACAGATATGACTATGGAATTTTACAAACTGTTTCATTTTCGATTATGTTGACGATGAGTTGTTCTTGGGGCTTTCATCAGTTAAAAGAGTAGCCACCATGCAATTATTACTACTGTGCAAGTATATATAACTAAAAAAATTCTAATCTATTAAGGATAGTTTACAGGTTTGCGCCCATACAAATAGTAGAGTGTACATTGTATTTTTGTCTCCACAAACGTGATTTAATAGTTATATAGCAAAAAGTAATCATATATTATTGTTTCCTCCCAATTACATTGGTAGTATTCTTATGCAATATTCTTACGTGGAGTCGATATCTGTTCAGCATTCTAAAGGAACGAACAAAGTTACTTGTGTGATGAGAATTTGTTAATTGCTTAATAAGTTATATACATTCAACTAATCAAGGAGATACACAATTAAGAGGCTTGTTTTCAGCAGGATCAATATTTCTATTGGAGCTATATACATACATACATATACATATGTATGTATGTATGTATGTATGTATGTATGTATGTATGTATGTATGTATGTATGTATGTGTATACGTACTATGAAATTACTTCTGCGTCTAGAAAAAAGTACATTGTATACATGCTAAAATATTTCAATAGGAGCGATTCGTAAATTGTTTAGTTGGTATTCCAAACTCATTTCCAGACATTTCCAGGAGTCATATAATCACCAGGCTAGAGGTATCATGAAACATATTCTTCTGTTGGATATAATACAAAGTTTTCTTTATCGGCGACCGGTGATGTAGTAGAATAGCGACTGCACTCATTTGAGGAACTCTGTAAATCGGAGTCTTTTCAACCAAAGGAAGCAACCCTTTGCCATTTATTTGCCCTTTTAACTAGCTTCACTGTTGCTTCAAAAATTATAAATTAAACCCTCTTTAATTAACTGATAACTTGAAATGCTGATGAATTAGGGAGAATAATATTTAATATTGTCAATTATTTACAGTGGTTAGGAGGAGGCTCAAATACAGTCAAGGCAGTTCATTTATGGTTACTATCTCTAGTGAGCATTGTTGCCAAATCCATGTGGTTGATAAATGTTAAAACTTAGGAGTAGTACATGTTTCCTTTTACTTGCCAAATTTCTTCTGAAACAATGACATGGGTACTATTGATTTATCATATTGCTTTGTCTACATGGCCAGGCTTAGACGCATACATTTCGGGACAATAAAATGAGACAGCTGCACAAGTCAGTGACCATTTTAAAAATTCTTCATCAATGTCCCAATGTCGAAATCACTAAAATGCATTAACATAGGAAGATCAATCAACAATCTCTATAACACAAACACACACAATATATATATATATATATATATATATATATATTTGTATGTATATGTATGTAAATATGTATGTGTGTGTGTGTATGCGCACACACGGTTACACACACATACGTATATTTGTAGGGAAAGAATTGACTACAAATGATTTTTACTACACCTCAAATTGTGATGGTTTCAACCACATGCCTGAATTAAATAATTATACTTTCTTACTCTTGCCATTTCACAGTATTATTTAATTATGAACTTATGGTTGAAATTAACGGATTAGAGTTGTAGCCAAAATGAGATGTAGCGGATCATTGTTGGTATATGCGTATATGTATATGTATATGTATACACACGTATATACATAAAATCTGCACCTTAGCTTTTTCGGTCCGTGAAAGTATCAAAACCATCTAAAAACAATCTAAACATATAGATCCATGCCTATGGTTTTGATATATTTGTTTTCCAATTCCAAGGCAAACAATCATCCAAACATATAATTAGGATCTAATTCACGGTCAACGGTCCAAAAAACACTCATATCTATCATGATCAAATATAGTCATCGAAAATTCAAAAAATACCGCATATGCCAATTAATATTTGAAGGTCATCATCCTCGACTATATAATATTTATAATATATACTTTACATAGAAATAACCATTGAACAAATCCAAAAGGGCCATGAATGAATAACTCATCACATACTGATATTGCAATGTCAATCTCCACTGTCACCTAGAATCATCTACAGAGAATGAGAATCACTTCAACACCTACCAACTTCAACATGAACTTTTAGATCCACACTTTCCTTTTCTCATTTTCCCTCATTGCACCGAAAACAAATAAGCATTCCTCCTTCAATCAAGCTTGTCCACCCAACATTGCCATGACTTCTTTCTATTTCTTTAATGATGAAATAATTGGAAAATTCACGGTATAAGGGATATTTATATGGATATAATTAGTTAGTAAACTAATGAAGGTGCATCCATCCTAGTGTAATCTAAACATAGAACAAAAATGACTTTTTTATATATTAAAAAGCTGAATAACTTATCAAGGACCACTTGCTCATCCAGTTAATGACGAGACAGACACTCTAGACTTAAGTTTTAGAGGTCATAAATTCGAACCTTTGAAACATTAAAATGAGTGTTTTGCTTAGAATAAAGTACATATATAACCGAATAACATTTATATATGATAAATTCAAATTGTAGAATGTTTATACATACGCACACATACACACTAATATAGTTAGACTTCAATGACAAAATACATATTAAAGAAGATTTGGAAGATATTTGATTCAATGGAATTATGCTCAAAGTTATTGTCTCTTTTAATGCATTAAAGAAGGCAAGAAATTATATAAATATGAAGGAGTTATTCTGAAAGATTGAAGAAATCAATCAATTTCCTAATCAATTGATTAAAGAAGTCATTTTATCAAACGCATGCAAATTGGAGGAAACTGGAAAAATAAAATGGATAAATGTTTGTCAGATGAATAGAAGATTAATGGGACATTGATTTATTACCATATATCAATTACTTCAACCCTAAATAGTAGTCTCTATATAAAGATAGTCATTCTGTAGAGATTAACATCATCCTCTCAAGTTGTATTTCTTCATATTCTTCTTCTTAGCCTCCATTATCAATCTTGTAATTTTCTTTTATTGGAAAGTAATAAAACCTTCTCTCCCTAAAGTGGATACATTATCTCGCAATAATGAAACCAATATAAAATGTTATGTGATTTTATTTCTCTTTGCGCATTTTTGATTTGTGATTTCTTATGTTAGGATATTATTTTTCTGTTTTTTATACCTCACCATCAACATGATCATACTATTTCCACTGTGTTTGGGGTGCTAATCCAAGTTTTTGCCAATAGTCTGGTAATAGAGCAATTTGGTTATTGCAGAAAGATGTTAAACAATATGGCAGGAGACGAAAGTACCCTAGTTAAAGCAAGCTCTATGTTAGAAGATCCTATGTGGAATCAGAATCTAAGTTGGTGATAAATAGGTGGAATGAGGATAATGACTTTGAGAAGTGACAATGAAGGATGAAGGTCGTTTTGAGGAGGAATAGTGTTCATTTGATTGTGTTTGATGCTAAGAAGTTGCCCACTAATATTTTATCTTGTAAGAAGGAGGGTGGAAGAATGGGCTTTTATTACTCTTTAATTGGCCATGGAAGAGAATGTTATGCTGGTGATTATTAGTGAAACCACTACTAAAGGTATTTGGACCAAGCTGGAAAATCTCTACCTGAAGAAGTCGCTCATAAACCGTATTAAAGATATTTTTCACCATGAATATGAGATATGGTACTTCAATGAAGGTGTATTTTGGTTTCTTTAATGACCTTTTGATGAAGATGAAGAATATTGATTTGGAAATGGATAAAGAGCATAAGGTGATGGTTCTTTTGTGTTTTCTTCTGGAGCATTGCATAGGTTTTGCTAATAGTCTGATATATGAAAGAGAAATTTTGACAATAGTCAGATGAATGAATGAATGAGATAAGTAAAGGTAGAGGGGGCGTAGTTGTCAGGATCTATTCATTGAGAGAGGAATAAAGGAGAAGAAGAGTTGGAATTCTATAGGGCGTTTCTAGGCTTTGAAAGCCTGGAAATGGTTAGAGAGGAAAATCTAGAGATGGAAAGTGTCACCACTATAAGACATCAGGCCATGAGAAGATAGTTTGTCTAGATTTTAAAAGGAAGACTTAGATGGATCATCATCGATTGTGGTGGATAAGGTTGTATCCGACGATGTGTTGACTGCAGCAGCATCAGATGTATCAGACCATGAAGTCAAGTGATAGATTGAAGTGGATTTGTACTATGAAAGAGGAGTTAGAGTCATTGGTGAAGAACAAGACTTGGAACTTGGTACCACCTTCTCATGGAGGCCAAGCCATATATTGCAAGTGGGTGTTCAAGATGAAGGATAATTGGAGGTACAACGCTAGATTAGTTGCAAAAGGGTTTTCACAGCGTAAGGGAATGGATGATGAAATATTTTCTCTTATAGTGAAACATATCTCCATCTGAATTTTGCTTTTTGTAGTTGTTAGTCATGACTTAGAGTTGGAGCAACATGATGTAAAAACCGCTTTATTGCGAAGGAGACCATTTACATGAAGCAGACAGAAGGATTTGTTGTAAATGGGTAAGAAGATTGAGTTTGCAAGTTGGAGAAGTCTCTTTATGGACTAAGCAGTCGCTTACATGATTATAACAATCCACGATTTTAACAATTTGATGTTTAAATAATTTATTTAAATATTGAAACGTTAATCAATCGAAGGTCCAAAATTTGACTTTTCACATACGGGTGAATTATGACTCGAGACTGAAAGAAATACGGATTACGGATCTTAAGGCTAGGATTAACAATAGATGGGGGCGGGTGAATAGTGTTTATAAAGAATTACTAAATCTTTTTGAATTTATGTTGAATTGAACATAGATGTATGCAATATACAGACACAGATATGATCACAGAAACAAACACAAATGCAGAAATAAAGTAAAAGCAATAAAGGAAAGAACACACCGGATTTTATACTGGTTCGGAGTTACCCTACATCCAGTCCCGCAACACAAGTACGGATTTCCTTTCAAAAGCAATTGTACAATTACACCCTCAATTTCAAGGCTACGAGGTACACCCTCCAGAGTCACAATCCTCTGGGTAGAGATACTTGATTTCCGGGCCACAAGTTTACCCAATTGATTTACCAAGGCTACAATCACACCTTATCTCGCTTAATTGATTTTCAAGGCCACAATCACACTTTTTCTCACTTAATAGATTACAAAGGAGCCTATAACTCTGAATAACACTGAGAACCTTGTTGAGATAGTGATAGAGAGTCAAACTAGAAAAGATCGAGTTCGATTCAATGTTGATTTCGGCAGAGTAATGGTAAGAATATGTATTAAGAAATGTGGAAGAAGAAGAGGAGTGAAAAACCAGAAAATCTGATATGAAATTCGTTGAAACTAACCCATATTTATAGAAGAACAACAACCATGTCTATTCGTGAAGAGTTATGGCGAATACACACTTCTTTTGAAATTTAAATTTTGAACTCAAGTGATACCAAGTCAACATGGTCACCATAGGCATGTCGACATCCCAAAGCAATTTTTGATGATTTGATTTTCTTTGAAAATAACCTTTATCTTATAAAAAACTTTATAAATATACTTGACTATAGTTATAATTCATAAGTAAATATAAAGAATAATATATATAGAATTTAACTATAATTTTATATTTAAATCTTAAGTATAAATATTTAAAAGTTAAATATATTATTTTAAAAGACAATTTAAAATCAGGAGTAATTTGACTTTGAAATTAAAGACAATTTTGAGGTTAAAATTATTTTAAATCAGGATAGAGGCTTTTTATGCTTTTAAAAGGAAGGTTTTGAAAACAGGATATAATTTTGAAAAATCATTTTGAATAAAAAGTTAGCGGATACAAAACAATGTTTCACTAGATTTTTCGTAGGTTCCAACCTACTTAGGGTTCCATCCCTTTAACAGGTTTGAAGTGGATTCCATTCCACGAATAAATTGGATTTTAAGATGCCGGTGCTTTTCTATGAGTTTTAACAAAATTTATAATTAAAGAATAAATTACTTCAATTCTTGAACTCTTGATAATCTTGATACTCATGAGTCTTCAATCTTGATATCTTGAATCTCTATACTGTACAGTCTTCATTCTTGCTACATGCATGGTTAAATCCTGCATATACATATTTATCTAAACTTATAATGTTAGTATTTATATTTTATAATCTATTCTAAGGTTGTTGTCATCAAAACCATCATCTCACGGACTAACAATCTCCCACTTTTTGATGATGACAACCTTTGTTTATAAAATATTACTTCTATCCTAATAACTTCCCCTTAATCTATAACTCCCCCTTAATTTATGCCTAACTAACCTATTTTATATTTCTCCCCCTTTGTCATCAACAAAAACTAACTCCCCTCATTCTTGGACTAGAGTACGTGCATTAATAAACTATACAATGGAATATATAATAGATAGATTAAGAAATAATTATCCTTATGAACATGATAATTAATCAAGGATTATATACGTTTCAATGTGTATATATATACATGTTTTATGTAGCAACCATCAAACCAATTTAAGAAATCAATCCACACCGAGTATCAATCCAAACCAAATCAAATTAATTCAAATAAACAATTCAAACAAAGCAAATAAATAAAAATCAAACGTTACGTGGAACTTCCATCCATCCTTCTTCTCCAAAGATTGGATCTGCCTTAATAGCATCCCAATTATCATTGTCGTTGGTGAGAGAGACTGGAGGATGTGCTTTGTTATCATCCTTGTGTAGGGAGGAAATCATCCATCGTATTGCATCGAAATGCCTTTCTTGCTCCTTGATCATCTGCATTTGACTTAATTCTAAGTGTCGCTGGTTACGAAGAATGAACGAGAGAATACACTTGAACGAATTAAGATTTTCGGATAAATTGTGAACTGGATTAGCCATAATTGAATTTGTGAAAGAAATGAAGAATTAGAAGATAGGAAATAATTTTTGGTGAAGAATTCTGGAAGAAATAGGTATATATAGGCGTAAAAATTCATTTGAAATGAATAGACATATAGTTGTTATTCAAATTTCAAATTCAAAATGAATTGTCATTTCTGACCAGCACATGTCGACATGGTTATAGGGGGTATGTCGACATGGGTTAGTGAAAAAAATGACTATTTAGATTTTGTGAATAATTGTGCGTGTGTGTGTGTGTGTCTATATATATATATATAATATACTAACATTTATTCTGGAGATAAGATAAGCTAGATAATAGAAAGGAAATTTCATTTCATTGCATACTAAGATGATACAATGATTAAACATACGAAACTACATGAACTTTCGAATTAAAACAAGCTAAAACACATATAACAGGATACGAAAAGATAAAACTAGTTAGAGGATGATGATGATGATGAAGAAAGTCCAAGTTTCTTGCTCACTTTGGAAATGAACTTGTTCATCTTCGATGAAATTTTGTCCAACTTCTTACTAACGGATCTTTAAGAATCCGTTGATTCTCAACAATCGTCTTTGGGTTTTTGAGAAGGGTTTTGGTGGATGGATTAGGAGGATAGTCAATGCTTTCCAAAGAGGTTTCACCTTCTTCTTCTTCAATTTCCATTTCATCCCCTTATTCTTCTTCTTCCTCTTCCTCTTCTTTCATTTCCTCATGAGCCAAACGCTCTTCCTTTTCGGCAAGGGTCTCATAAGGTTGGAAAACAAATGGAATTTTCATTAGCGAAATGTTGAAATGATTGAAAACCTTTCTAGAAACAAATTCTTCGCCTTTGAAATCCACTCCAAAATAGTTAAAAATCCGAGTGAGATAAATTCCATGATATAAAGTATTCTCACCCATTTCAATATTTTTAGGACGAAGTTCATCCAAAATAACTTGCACCCAATTTATGTCATAATTTCCAAAAATAGCAAAAAGAGCTTTGCAAACTTTTGAAGTAGGATTGTTAAAATTCCCCGATCTTGGGGTCAAAGTATGTTGCAAAAGAAGATTGACAATTCTTGCCTTTGGTCGAAAATTTTGATTTTGAATTCCAAATTATCATTCCCTTCGAAAATGCGGTGAAATGTCTCACGATCATTTTCATCGATTTTAAAATTAGAAAGATCCATTCCCGTACACTTGCAATTGAGAATGGTACCCAAAAGATCACAATTCAAAACAATTCTAGTGCCTTTGACAGTACTCCAAATTCCATCCTCATTTCCATGATAATATCCATGGTTTAAATTAGCATAGAAAATTTTGACAAGATTTGGATAGCAAACAAAATCATTTTGAGAAGCATCAATAAGACTAAGAACTCCATTGCTTGCAAAAAGAGAATCAAGTTCATAAGAAGAGAAATCTTGAAAAATAGCAAACTTTTGGGGATGGACTTTGGCATAATTAACATAATTGATGTATGCTTTTATTGCCTCCGTATCATTGA
The DNA here is from genome assembly GCA_030765085.1 of Allium cepa. Lineage (NCBI taxonomy): Eukaryota > Viridiplantae > Streptophyta > Magnoliopsida > Asparagales > Amaryllidaceae > Allium > Allium cepa. The sequence continues at coordinate 72,252,999 of CM060940.1, read as the reverse complement.
ATAGTTGCTTTTTTATTTTTCTAGAAATTCTCATGGTGGAGGGGTAGCTTGAAGAAGCCATTAAAGTAGATAGTAGAGAGCTTGAAGTTTTGAAGAGAGAGTTTGAATTTGAAAATGAGAGTGAAAAGATATGATAAAAGATAGTGAATAAATAGATTCTCAAAGGACATATTCTCTGGTCAAAAGGTAGCTTTTTAGAGAATTGAATGAAGTGAAAAGATTTAGGGAAATTCAAACATTTGAATTCAAAATTTGAAATTCAAAATTTGAATTTATTATTTTTAAGGTGTATATATATATCTGAAATATTTATAGTATATTTCAGAAAATTATACTATTAAAAAATAATACAAATAATAACAAAATAATACGATAATAATAAAAAATAAAAAATAAATTTTAAAATTCAAACAACACACCCATTCAAAATCAATCAATCAAGCAATCAAGCAACTAATTCTAAGTAAGCAATTTCAACCAATTTTATTATAAACGTGTACCTTTTTCTGAGTCCGTTTCTTTGAATTCGTCGGAGTCGTGAACAGCTGTGAAACAAAAATTCGAATTATCTGTCTTCTGATCACCATCACTTGAGGACGAGTCTGAGTCATCTAGAGTAGCAGTAAATGCACGCTTCCGTTTCTTTGCTGGATCATTGTTCATAGAAGGATTTTGCCTATCTAGATACAGACAGTCTCTTTTGAAATGACATGGTTCATCACAGTTGTAACATTTGACATTATTCGGCACTACGTTCTGATTTTCAGAGTTTTTATAGTTGTTTCTCTTGAGATTATTCATCTTTCTATATTTCAGGAATTTCCTAAAATTTCTGGTCATAAAGGCTATCTCTTCATTATTATCGCTGTTTGAGTCTGATCCATCAGTCAATGCATTGAATGCCATTGATTTCTTTTCAAATGCTTTGTTTTATTCTTCTCCCGATCATTTGAACTTCATACGACATTAGATTTCCAATTAATTCTTCTTTCTTTAAAGTACTGATGTTATTTGCCTCTTCGATAGCAAGTGTCTTTTGATCCCATTCTGGAGTAAGAGAATTCAAAATCTTTCTGACTTAATTTTCTTTAGAAAATTCCTTTCCCAAAGATATTAGAGAATGCACAATATCCTGAAATCTACTATACGTATCTGAAATAGACTCATTAGTATTCATTTTAAATAATTGAAACTGATTTATGAGCATGGAAATTTTGGTCTGTTTAACTTTGCTTGTTCCTTCGTGAGTAACTTGCAAAGTTTTCCAGATTTCATGTGCAGACTTACAAACTGACACTCTATTGAATTCATTTCTAGCTAGTGAACAAAACAAAATATTCATTGCCTTAGAATTATTTTGTGCAACAGTCTTTTGCTCAGCAGTCCACTGTGCAAAATCAGTTGTGGGTTCAGAATATTCAGTTTGTGTAATATTCCAAGTGTCAACCCTATAGATTGTAAGTATATTTTAATCCTACATGCCCAATATGCATAGTTACTGCCATTAAAAAGTGGTGGTCTGACAGTAGACTGACCTTCTACAAATGAACTAGTGACATGAATACTAGTGTTAGTAACAGTACCAGTGTTGGTAGCCATTTTGAAAACTTTTCAAAAATCATATTATGAAACTTTGAAAACCTTGCTCCGATACCAAATTAAAGAAATGTGGATTACGGATCTTAAGGCTAGGATTAACACTAGAGGGGAGGGGGTGAATAGTGTTTATAAGGAATTACTAAATCTTTTTGAATTTATGTTGAATTGAACACGGATGTATGCAATATACAGACCAAGATATGATCACAGAAACAAACACAAATGCAGAAATAAAGTAAAGGAATCCACTTCGATGGAATCCACTTCGAGCCTATTAAAGGAATCAGGATAGTGTCAATCCAATTTATTGCTTTTACAGGCTCGAAGTGGATTCCATTCCACGAATAAATTGGATTTTAAGATGCCAGTGCTTTTCTATGAGTTTTAACAAAATTTATAATTAAAGAATAAATTACTTCAATTCTTGAACTCTTGATAATCTTGATACTCATGAGTCTTCAATCTTGATATCTTGAATCTCTATACTGTACAGTCTTCATTCTTGCTACATGCATGGTTAAATCCTGCATATACATATTTATCTAAACTTATAATGTTAGTATTTATATTTTATAATCTATTCTAAGGTTGTTGTCATCAAAACCATCATCTCACGGACTAACAATCTCCCACTTTTTGATGATGACAACCTTTGTTCATAAAATATTACTTCTATCCTTATAACTTCCCCTTAATCTATAACTCCCCCTTAATTTATGCCTAACTAACCTATTTTATATTTCTCCCCCTTTTTCATCAACAAAAACTAACTCCCCCTCATTCTTGGACTAGAGTACGTGCATTAATAAACTATACAATGGAATATATAATAGATAGATTAAGAAATAATTTTCCTTATGAACATGATAATTAATCAAGGATTATATACGTTTCAATGTGTATATATATATATACATGTTTTATGTAGCAACCATCGAACCAATTTAAGAAATCAATCCACACCGAGTATCAATCAAAACCAAATCAAATTAATTCAAACAAACAATTCAAACAAAGCAAATAAATAAAAATCAAACGTTACGTGGAACTTCCACCCATCCTTTTTCTCCAAAGATTGGATCTGCCTTAATAGCATCCCAATTATCATTGTCGTTGGTGAGAGAGACTGGAGGATGTGTTTCGTTATCATCCTTGTGTAGGGAGGAAATCATTCATCGTATTGCATCGAAATGCCTTTCTTGCTCCTTGATCATCTGCATTTGACTTAATTCTAAGTGTCGCTGGTTACGAAGAATGAACGAGAGAATACACTTGAACGAATTAAGATTTTCGAATAAATTGTGAATTGGATTAGCCATAATTGAATTTGTGAAAGAAATGAAGAATTAGAAGATAGGAAATAATTTTTGGTGAAGAATTCTGGAAGAAATAGGTATATATAGGCGTAAAAATTCATTTGAAATGAATAGACATATGGTTGTTATTCAAATTTCAAATTCAAAATGAATTGTCATTTCTGACCAGTACATGTCGACATGGTTATAGGGGGTATGTCGACATGGGTTAGTGAAAAAAACGACTATTTTGATTTTGTGAATAATTGTGTGTGTGTGTATATATATAATATACTAACATTTATTCTGGAGATAAGATAAGCTAGATAACAGAAAGGAAATTTCATTTCATTGCATACTAAGATGATACAATGATTAAACATACGAAACTACATGAACTTTCGAATTAAAACAAGCTAAAACACATATAACAAGATACGAAAAGATAAAACTAGTTAGAGGATGATGATGATGAAGAAAGTCCAAGTTTCTTGCTCACTTTGGAAATGAACTTGTTCATCTTGGATGAAATTTTGTCCAACTTCTTACTAACGGATCTTTAAGAATCCGTTGATTCTCAACAATCGTCTTTGGGTTTTTGAGAAGGGTTTTGGTTGATGGATTAGGAGGATAGTCAATGCTTTCCAAAGAGGTTTCACCTTCTTCTTCTTCAATTTCCATTTCATCCCCTTATTCTTCTTCTTCCTCTTCCTCTTCTTTCATTTCCTCATGAGCCAAACGCTCTTCCTTTCCTCATGAGATGTATAGTTGAAGAATTTTTTAAATTGAGTGATCCATAGTAAAAATGACCTCGAAATGCATGAAATTATCATGCTGGAGCGCCATCTTGGATGGTGATGAAATTTATATCATTAGCATAGGAGAAATGAAGAGATATGTGTCAACGAGTTTTCTAATAATCCGATATACTGTATGATTGTACAAGCTAAAAACATGGTGATTTATTTAAATTTTGTATAGTATACATATACACACTTCACCCATGGATCTTTTCTTCTCTTGATTTTTCATTCTCCTCCAAAAGAAATAAATGGGTCAAAAGGGGTGTTAATCTAGTTTACCTCGATTTACAAAGCTACAGTCCACGAAAATCAACGAGATCGGATCTGTTGAACTCACAGAGAAGAAAGCATCTCATCTATGGTGGTTTTGGCATATGCAACGAGGCTTGAGGAGGTTGTCATTAGGAAGCCGTTGCTTAGGGTTGGGGTTTTTCGACGGTGGATGAGGTGTTAGGAAAAACGAAGGGGACCATCGTGTTTCTTGCTACTATGCGCACCTTTCTATATCATTGACCAATGCTCCATCCATCTCGTGTGATTCACGATTTTGTGAAGCCAAGGGGGATCCTGATGTTGCATTTACTAGAAGGAGTCGGACCTTGATTGGTTTGTGCCATTGTATACGTCATCTGTTAATGTGAAGATCGGAGCTAGTAATGCGTGATTCTGTTAAACGTATTTCATGTGGTGGTGGAGAGAAGTTGCACGTGTATGGGTTTATTTGTGCATGGCATGTATAGGAGTGGGGAAGAAGGATTTTAAGGTAATTTGGGGATTCGTGTTCAATTAAGTTAATTAATTAATAATAATATTTTGAATTCTTATAAAATTCATATCTCTTACGTATGAGGTCCAATCATTATGCGGTCTTTGCTGTTGCACTCGTACTGAGATTATCTATGACATGGTATATGGTTGGAATGGATTTAAATATTTGAGAAATTGGAGCTCAGGTGAAAGGAATCAATGCTCTAAATTTATATGATTATATATAAATACCCATAATTATATATATATATATATATATATATATATATATATATTGAAAATATTACCTCGAGTAGGTAGAATAATATATGCATAGTTATTCCCTCATTTGATTGAATTGGTTTAAGTAGATACTTGGGATAATTGATTAAGATCCCGAGTGTGTGGATAATGTTCTATTCACATTGCATATAGTTAGATAGAGATGATATTAACATAGTTATAAATTAATTAAACTCTAATTTTTCTTCTTATTATAGAGGTAGAAATATTATTATATATTTTATTACCAATCGAAAATTAAGAGTATGACTTTTAGAAATAAGCAAGAAGGCTTAAAATGATCTATAAGCTAGTTATGTAGTTTATAAAATAGTTGCATGGTTTTATAAAATAGTAACGGAAAATATTTGGGCTTTTATAGAAAAGATTTAGTAAATAAAGTAAGATTTGATTATTAAACATCGAATTGTTTGTTTAAATATATGGGTAAATGTATGTGAATTGGTTGTATTGTGTGCGTTAGCACATAAATATACATCTATAATGAAAGAAGGTGATGTGGTAGAGTGCAACTGGGTTGCCGTGGTGCACATCGCATTTTTGGTAGTAAAGCAATCAGGAAAAGGATTCGTGACGACACGAACATCCTTTTGGACGCTCGAAGCAATCGGCATATAAACTCAACATAAGGAACCAAATTTCAACCATGTCATAGAGAAAACATTGCAAGATGATTAGATGACTTTATGGAGAAGGCAACGCAATGAAATGAGGTAAAACCGGGCCTGAAATCATGCTCCAAGCTAGGCATTATTGCCCAGTTCAAAGCAAGGGCCATTGGACCAATGGCACTGACCAATTCACTAATTTATGGCTGACTGGGAAAAAATGCCCATATTCGGAGCATTTTGCTTTTAAACCGATCGAATATCCTCCGTATGACTTCGGAATGACTTTTGGGCTACTCGAGGAAGTGGTATTCTAGTTCGTACCTCTTGGTTTCGACCTTGAGTATATATGTTTGATGAATGATATCGGTCTTGGGTTTGTGACAGTATCCTGTATTGGTCTTATATCAGTAGTCATTTATACTGTTGGTCTTATAATAGAGGCCATCCGTATAGATAAACAATGATGAGATATCGTCTTCATTTGTGATAGACGTATTTGATTACGTGACTATTTACACACACACGTCGTAAGTGTTCCTTTGTGGTCCCAACAGTATATTCATCTTTCTCTTTTGTAGAGACGTTACATAAATTTGTTACAAAATACATGTTGACTGGGGGGGATGTTGACAATCACCTACAAGCGGGCTAGATGTCACCAAAGCTCAAGGCCCAGAAAGGTTTCAAGTAAAAAGAGTAGGCTATGTAACACCAAAGCTCGATGTAGAGGGTATAATGTATCACCAAAGCTCGATGTAGAAGGTATAATGAGATCTACACAAGACCTATCATTGAGATTGTACAATTAGGTGTCGACTCTATTTATTTTGGACCCTTAACAAGAATCGATGGATCATAATAATTTGAATTATAGATAGATGTTCAATTGTGAACTTAGGTTTCAGATATCTAGAATAGGTCATATATCACCAAAGCTCGATATAGAGGGTATGGTGAGATCTACATGAGACCCATCATTGAGGATACGGCTCAGGTTCTATGGTGCATTTAGGTACCGACTCTACCGCAGACTCCACTCATCAGTGATGGTGAGTATTAATTTATATTCTCTACTTATCGCTTATCGTTACATTATGTGTTATATTAGTTGGTTGATAATATTGACTGTGTATTCTAGGATATGATTGTATTGTGATATTTGTATAATCTTTTCATTCATATATTAGGCTACCATATCATGGTACATTGTTACGTATTGGTCACATTATATTAGTTATGCTGATTCGGTGGTTACATGAGAAGAGCAGGTTATAGTATGATTCTCTATTTTAGTATGGGATTACTTAACTTGTTTATGAACAGTTTTAATTATTCCTAGGCCACATTTGTGGAGAGGATCGGCTATACCTTAGTAGTTTATGTCTTATATGTACATAGTTTTGATATACAGTATTTTGAGATAGTTTCCCTCACAGTAGACTTTATTTATTACCCGCATTTGGTTTTTATCTATTTATGTCATGACAACACTTGGGTACTCGATCGAGTAGTTTGGAAGCCTGATGCTTTTGGGATACACTATCAGAGCAGTGCATCTGGATCTTTAGAGGCGAAGATGATGCTTCGGATATACACTTGATAGTGTATTAGTACATGAAAGATATTATTTGTATATGAGACTTATTGTGTCAGATATTCTATTTTAACCTTCTATATTGATATTTATTTATATGTTACTTCTGCCTCTGCAGTCTCTTAAATATTGGTCATCCTATTTTATATTTTAGCAAATATAGCTGGCTTTATAGTGGGTTGTCTGCTTTTATAAATGAATTTGGGAACAGATGTTAAACAACTTAACAAATATAAGCCCAGGAGATAGGCGGAATACTTATACTACTAAGTAGACCTCACTAGTCCCCCTGAGAAGGGGAGATACCACTTTCATCCTCAGAAGAGGCAGAGCCAATGACATGCATATATCTAGAAAAAAGAGAAACTAAAGAAGGAGCAAAATCCACCGAATCGGTTCTGTACATATACTACCTATCCTATGTGTCATTAGCCAACATGGACTTATTACTATCACCAAGATCACCCAGAACACATAGAGAAAGCACTTCACTATCCGCCTGATAGAACAGGTATCTCTCCTCGCCTTCAACTCCTACATACTTGAAATATATGGATTCCAGTAGACGACTCGTTTCTCATTTTCAACAACACATAGACCCAAGCTTGCATTGAAAGAGTCCAGCAAAAACAATAGGAGATGGATCCCCCACCAATTCCACCAGGGATTGAGCAACAATATCACTAACAAAAGGAGTAACCATATTCGATCCATCCATAGAACAGTCACGGGAGGATAGGGGATCGGAGGCTACGTCATAGTCTCAGAAGAAAAAGCATCAATATTTGGACAAACTTTCGAAACACACTTCATGATTGAAGGATGAGGAAGTGGAATCCTATCGAAAAGTGGGATAGGAGCATTAGCAGACTGATGTTTATAGGCTTCCATAAGATGACCAAAAGTGTGACATGAAATGCAAATATATGGTTGCCAATTATAATTGACATCTACAACTACAACATGATCTTTTGCAATACGAATATAGATTTTTGAAGATAAAGGCTTTTTAGGCGTTTAATAAGAGTCTTGGCATACACTAACTTTTTCAAGCTAAAGTACCAGCATTAAAACATTTGAGCTTTCCAATAACATTCGAAAGCTAATTCTTCCCAATCATAGGCTGCAAATCTGAAGAGATATATGAGAAATGAGCCTAAACAAGAAGAGCCATAATTTGTTCCTTAGTTTTATCCCCCATTGCACTCAACGGGGTGGTAATAAATGGTTGACCGGAAGTAATGGAGGGATTCGCCTCAAGGACCAGAAGTATTTCTTCTTTTCTAGAAAACTTGAAGAAGAATATAGAATTACTGAAGTGGACATGTTGCTTACCCTTAATATTCCAAAGTTGTTGGCAGTTCTCACAAATAACTTGATAAAGGGGGTTTGAATCAAGGAAGAAGCCCACTAAATACTCAGCCCAAAATTCTATGCCCACTTTCAAAACTTCAGTAGAAGGAACCATAGCTTCGTCAACCTCCATAATGTCAAACGATCGGGGAACGTATTCGCCGCATTACTTAGCAACACAGTGAAAAGATAAGACATGCTACTAGGCTTAGGGGATGAAAATTGAGGACTGAAGCAAGGAACTAGATTCACAGCAGTTTAAGATACTGGACAATAAGAACTATCATTTCCACAAAGAGGCATTGTGCGATTTGAGAAACACACATCTTTGAGCCCTCCTTCGATACAAGCATCCATCGAATTCAATACAATAACTTCGTTTCCACCAACATCACACAATACAGTATTCACCCACTATCCATCAACATTTGCACCAGCTAATAGAGGAGATATATTACCTAAGTCGATTACAGAAGTAGGCACACTCGAAATTGGATTGCAGGGTGGACCAATACACTTAAGAGATGTTTCCAACATACTAAAGGGAATGGCGACAACCAATGCAAGCACTGGAGAAACTGTCAAAACGGAAGGAAGGCGGGCGACATTCGTTGATAGCAGAGGAAAATCATTGACAACAGCAACATACATAGGTAGAGATTGTTCATTTTATTTTGTTGTTGTATAATCAGTATATTATAATTATCATTCCGCTGTGAGATTATATTGTTATGCCTTGGTATAGTTTTGTTTTTAACTTTTCTTCAATAATCTGTCTTTTATGGTATTTGAAAGTCAGACGTTGATGCGAGGCGCTGATTTTTTTGGATATTATGAAGGAAGGGTTGTTGCATTTGGCATCAGAGCCTAGGGTCAACACTCAGGAACAAGTGACCAATTGGAGTTAAAACAATCTGGTAGAAATAGAGAGTGTGCTTATATTTTTATATTATAATACTACATACACCACTTATTTTCTGGACTTTGATTTCTTTTATCCCTAGTTGCTAAGGCATCTTTGTACATGCTATCTGCATAAGCAGGTAGAGTACATAAGCGACTGCAGATAGGCAGTTTGAGATACCTGATTAGTTTAGAGACTATATAGCTACTAAAAGGGATGTTCCATCGCCCGTAAACATTTCCCATAGACGCGGTTAGCATGAAAGGTGGTGTAGCCTTAGTATTTCTTGCTCCGCCAACTTTAGACTTTTGGTGTTGTGCCAGGATTTCCCCGAACTTAGCGTAAAGCCATATGCATTTTGCATGGGGTCATTCATGTTAGAAGTTATTTGTCCTTTTGTTAGTAAACCTTTACCAATAGGATTAATCCCATGTGATGAAGGGATATTTTCAAGGGATCGGTCCACTAACATACCCATTCTAATCATTAGTTCAAGCATAAGGTTTCTAAGTGATTAGCAACAGTTAGGCAAGGATTTTTTACTCTATTTTTAAAGGTGAGCACTTGAGTCGGATTCTTGATTTGATTGATAGATTTCTGAAGCATGACTCTAGTTGTGTTAGGAAATTTCAGTGGTTTGACCAAGGATTTGGATTGGAGTTCGCATGAGAGAAGTTAGTTGGCCAACCTTAGTTTAACAAAGAAATCATGTGTGCAAACAAAGGATTAGATCAGGCATTGCATTTTATTTTGGATGATCTTTATTCATTGTAAAATTATTTATACTACAGTTTGAAATGCTTATGATAGCTCGAGGAAGGATTTTATGAAAATTTAGATAATCTTTTAAGGGGAAATATGATACTTGCCTGAGTGAGCATCATGCTACATTTAGTATATTATCCTTATCAAAACTATGAGATTGAGGTGAGTTTGAACCCTAGCAAACCCAGACATCTATTGATTGTCATTTAGTGATGATTTAATTAGGATTTTCTCCTTTCAAGAACAAAATCTTTAAAAAGGAAAAGGAAAGTAAGGGCTTAGGTTGTTAGATTTATTCGAGAGTTTGGGGATTGATGATGCAGCATATCATATGGAATTCCCTTTTTGTAATGGGGGTGTAAATAACTTTTCATGTATTGTATTCATGAAAGGAGTTGCACCACTTAAGTATTTTGTCCAACTTGGATGTCAAACCATCTCATTGGAGTTTATAGTCTGCCATGAACGTTTCGTCTATTGTTGGTCACCGTGTGTGTCAGTATAAACTCTTTAGTATGTTTTGTTGTTTTATATGCTTGTGGATTATTGTTTGTTATTTCTTGTTGTTATTTGTTGTTGTTGTGCTTATTGTTGTTTTTTGTTTTTTGTTGTGCTTGTTGTTGTTCATTGTTTTTTATTTGTATGATTGGTAGTTTGTATGCTAGTTATTTTTATTTTTTGATTATTTATTGTTGCCCATTGTTGATTATTTGTTGTTGCTTATCGTTGCTTGCTGTTGTTTGATTATTGATTCTTATTGATTTTTTATCGTTGGTTGTTTCTTGCTTTGTATGTTTGGTAGTATATATAAATAATTGTAGTTTGTTGCTACATGTTTTATATTTGGTTGCTTGTATGCTAATTATAATTACCTGTTAAAGTATGTTCATTGAGAGATAATGATAACCATCTAAAATAGATGACATATCATTTATGTCCACTATGGGGTTGAGATCAGATCTATATGAATTTATTGCCTTTTGATTTTACTTGGAGTCAATAGTATATTCAGACGCCGACAAATTTGAGCTTACTCTTCAATTGATAGTCATGTATGATTATGGTGGTATCAGTTAGTGTGCTTGACTGTGAAGAAAACAAGCTGAAATGGAAATGGACTGCAAAACAAGAATCAAAGGAGAGTTAATCTCACTCATCTCGGATTTCTGGTTAATTTAAATAGTTAATTTAAATTATTGGTTGATGGATTGAATAGACTGGATGTGATAGTATATATAGCAGTATATATAGTATATATATTGGGAGTGATTGATTTCCCGCATTATATAGTAGATGAGACCCTATTATACATGTTTTAATATCATGTTGTTGCATTAGAGATATGCTTGTTGCATAGATTGTTATGTCACGTTTATTTGAGATGCTTGTTGCATTAGATATGCTTGTTTCATAGTTAGTTGTAACAAGTTTATTTGAGATGTTTGTTGCATGGTTTGGTGTAGCATACTTATTTGAAACGATTTCTATATATGATTTAGCATGCTTAAATCCACAATTTGGTGTTGCAACTACGTTTAATCCTTTTTGTTGAGTAGATCACTAGATAAGTGGAAGTAGTTATGCGTTATTAGAAGGCTTATTTGCTTGTATTCTCACCTAAAGGGTATGCTCTTGCTGTAAAAGAGGTCATAAGATCTATAGTGTTGATAGTAAGTGTGTGTGTGTGCACGCATGTGTGTGTATGCTTGTTTGACCTTAGAAATGAGATGTCTCAAATATTGGATATGAGATTAATATATATGTTGTTTTGGGATTTTTTTTCGAAGTGGGCTACACAAAGGAGGTGCTACCGAATTTTTCCAAATAAGAGGAGCTTTGAACCCTAAAGGTTAGGAAATTTATTTTGTGCTTTGGATGTTCTCGTAATGCTAGCAGCGTAATGAAAAACTACTGAAATTTATAGAAGCGAGTGCTTGGAAATTTTGGCTAGTCGGGTTGCATTATCATACTCATAGGAATTTCGAGGACCAAATTCTTTCAAGGAAGGGAGAATATAATGACTAGAATTTAAATAATTAATTTAAATATTGAATATTTAATCAATTAAAGGTCCAAAATCTGACTTTTTACACATGGGTGAATTAGGACTCAGGATCACTCCCAATGAGTCTAGATTTGTGTAACAAATCAAAATGAGTATAAATATTGCAATATTTGGAGTCATGAGATTTTTATGATTCATATATTGTTGTTTGTATTTTGTAAAAATATGCGTACATCCGAGTCCAATAGGATCTTGATCGACGGCTTGTATTTCTAGGATGAGGACTTTATTATGAGATGTACGATTGAAGAATTTTTGGAATCGGGTAATTGGATGGCCAAAAAAACTTCGAAATGAGTGAAACTACCATCTTGGTATGTCGTCTCAGATGGTGACGAAATTTGTACCGTTGATATCGAAAAATGAAGAGATATGCACTAGGGAGTTTCGTAGCGGTCAAATGTACCATATGATCTCAAAACATGAGACAATTTACTTAAGAAATCAAAAAAATATTTATATACGTACTCTAGGCATAAATATTTTTTTCTCCTTATTTTTAATTTTCCTTTAAAAGAAATAAATGGGTCTAAGGAGAAAAAAATCGAGTTTACTCCGATCTATAAAGCTACGGTCCATAAAAATCATCGAGATTGAATCCATTGAACTCGTGGAGAGAAGAGCATTATATCTATGGCAATTTTGGAATGAGCTATAAGGCTCGAGGAGTTCATTATCGTGAAATCATCGCCTTGGGTTGGTGTTTATAGGCGCGAAGGAGGTGTTGGGAGAAATGAAGGGCACCATCATGTTTCTCGTAGTGGATGTACACCTCTCTATATCATCGACTAGTGCTTCGACCATCTTGCATGACTCACGATTTTGTAAAGCCGAGGGGGAAGCCTAATGTAGCGTTTTCACTAGGAGGATTCGAACCTTGATTGGGTTATGCCATTGTGTTTGTGGTTTCTCAATGTGAAGATTAGTGGTGGTGATGCGTGATTCTGTTGATTGTAGCTCACATGGTGGTGGAGAGATGTTGCATATGTATGGATTTATGTATGCACGACAGTAGAGGAGTTGAGGAAGAAGGATTATGGAGGTAACTAGGAAATTAAGTGATTAATTAAGTTAATTAATTAATATCTATATTTTTAATTCTTATCAAGTTCGTATCTCTTGCACACGAGGTGCAACCGAGATGTGGTCTTCACCGTTGCACTCATAGTAAGTGTTATTCGGCCTTTTGACCCAGTTATATTCGGATTGATTGGGCATGTTAGACTCGATGATGAATATGGAAAGTAGCCCAAAGAAGTGATCATAGAGACCAGAGGTCAACCATTGGCAATAGTGTGAAACAACGATCAAGCGAAACCAAATCATAGACCCTATGAAGCATTATAAGTATGGATTAGTGCTTCCCCTAGACAGGGGATTTGATTGGATCACTATGGCCATAAATAGCTTGGATTATCATTTCAACTCAACGGGAATTGATCGATATCTCTAAAAATATGAAAGCAACTATGCAAACAACTTTGAAAACATGAAGCCAATATGGAGAGGACTCACACAACCAATCGCACCCCGCTATGTAAACATCTCGATCGATCCCCTCGATCGATCCACATCAAGAATTGGGCCTTGAAATTTTCTAGGTGACCTTGTGTGCATAGTAGATTATATCAATGAATTTTCAGGAAGATATTCAATCTACAACACCTATAAATACAGGGTTCATAGCTCATTTTAAGGATCTTTAGGCTATTGTTTTCTTTGTACTCCACTGTAAGGGATTCTGATCTGATTCCTCTCGTACTTAGAAATTCAAGTGTCTAATAAAGCTATTTCACCAAAGTAGACATAGGCATTCAACGCCAAACCACTACAAATCGGTTTTCATTGTTTTTTTATTTGTTTTCTGCTCGTTTCATCTGTTTTAGTTTAATTTCATAATTTATTTCTTTATATATAATCTATTGAGTGTTTGTGCCAATTTTTGGTGCAAACATTTTGGTGCTTTCACTGATAAGAAATGCTCGGCCTGATTGGATCTTGATGCAGCACACCTTGCCTTGAGTCGCGTGAGCGACCTAACACCATGCCTTGAGTCTCCTGAGCGACCTAACGAGTTATGCGAGCAGCCTAATACCATGCCTGAGTCACCTAAGCGACCTAACGAGTTATGCGAGTTATGCAGTGAAGGATGATGTAACGACCTAGCGAGATATACCAACTGCAACTTATGACGCCATCTTCTTAAGTCGCTCCTTTTTAAGTCGCTCAACCTTATGCCGCATTGTTTCCTTTTGTCGCATGAAGCTGTGCTATCTTCTATAAGCCACATTGTTGTTAAGTCGCCGATTCACTTAAGCCGCATTTCTTAGGTCGCAGCTGAAGCTTATGCCGTGGTTCGATTAAGTCGCTCAACCTATGTTGATTTCTTAAGTCGTTGGATCTTATGCCGTATGTTGTTAAGTCATGTGTGTTGTAATTCTGTTAAGTCGTTTTGATGTTATGTCGCATGTGTGGTGATTTGTAAGTCGCATGTATGTTGTAATGTTAGGTTGTGTATTGTTATGTCGCGTGGTGTTGTTAAGTCGTTTGTTGTTAAGTCGGCTGTGTTGAGTTGTAATCTCCTATAAATAGGGGCGTGTGTCATTTGTAAAAGGGAGTTGATTTTGAATGAAATTTGTGTGTGCGCTTTTGCCACTTTGTTGAAGTTGAGTGTGATCTCCTTCTACTTTCCTTCTTCGGGTTATTCGTGCGCGAATCAACGAAGTAGAAGCCAATTCTCGGTATCACTTGCAAGTGATCAACGATAGAATTGTAGATCTTTCAACACGGTATCTTGCGAGATCAACGAGTTGGGGATAGCTAGATTCTGGCATCGTCACGATCAACGGAACTAGGCATTTATCGTTCTATCAGGTTTACTTGACACGAAATCATTTTGTGAGGAAGAAAGTTGAGTCAATTTGAATCAAAGCATTATTAGCACGTCGAAGTTAAATCCGCTACGTCAGATCTCATCATCTACTGGTGGATTCCCATATCCACAAGATAGATCCAGATTTTTGCTGATAGGTTTTTATTTCTACTCAGATTTGAAGAAGACCTAGAAGGGGGTTATTAGCTATGGCCAGAGGAAAGTCTACTACTTCTTGTTTTGTTGAAGGCAGTGACGATGCTAGTGTTCAACAAGTTGATCACAATGTACAACCGACAGCTGGTGATACCCAGAATCTAGTTGAATACATCACTAAAGCTTATTTTGAAGTCCTAATGAAGGAACCAATGGATAGCCATCGGCAGCTCAACCAGCAAATCCAGGCTAACATCAGCCTGATGAACCAATTGAAAGATCATCATGGAAAGGCAAGGAGGAAGCCTACTCCATATTCAAGGTAGAAAAATTCTTCCTTATCTGATAACTATCACCGAAAAAAACACTGCAAAATAGATGCATCTGCAGCTAAAGCAATGGGACTGGATCAGGCGATCGGATATGCCGATCGGCACCAAACCCCCCAAGGGAATCGGCACTGAACCCTTTAATCAAGGGGGCAATCAGCATGAAGGTGGTGGAGCTTACTCTGGAGGTGCCACGATCGATCAAGTTGCTCGAGCTCAGGCAAATATGGTTGAACCACAACCGAAAGATGATCATAGAACTGCTGCTCAGGAAATGGACCAAGAGCAAGTGCAGCCAAGGCAATATGGCATTGCCCAGAGGCATGGACCGGGTCGCCCACACTAGATGGAACATGACTACCGCCTGACACCAACTTTCCAAACATCGGACTCAATTGCTATGTTGAGGAAGCTAATGAAAGAAAGCCAAGGCTTAAGAAATCATGATTAAGAACTCTACAGAATTCATACTCCTTCATTAACAACATTCTAAATGCAGAATATCCTTGGGAACTCTACAGAATTCATACTCCTTTATTAACAACATTCTAAATGCAAAATATCCACGGAGGTTCCATATGCCTACGATGTCTGCCAACGTGGGAAAAACCTACCTCGTGTAGCATCTCTTGAAGTATGAATGCACATGGACTCTGCTTGAGCCACTGATTCTGTCAAGTGCATGTGTTTTCTATTTTTTTTCGAAGATTTTGCGACCATTTGGTTCACTAAGCTACCACCATGGCCAGTCTCTTTATTTGATGAGTTAGCAAAGAAGTTCATGGAGCAGTTCTATATGCATACGACTCGTCCCAAGGATATAATGTCACTCTCCAGCTTGGTCCAGGCTCCGGGAGTCACTGAAAGATTTTCTAGAAAGGTTTAATACATATGTTACAAAAGTCAGTAATCCAGATGATGATGCAGTACTCATGGCACTGACTAAGGGAGTTGACCCCGACTCCAAGTATGGCGACTGACTGGCGAGAAAGCCTCCTTCTACATTGGAACGTTTCTTTTCAAAGACGGCTCAGTTAATGAGGAAAGAGGAGGTGAAGTGAATCATGAAGAGGGATGTTGCAAGCCTAAGCGCTGAGAGAGTACAAAGAAATGTGGTAGTGAAGCAGTCCGGTGATAGTTCTGGGAAAATTCAAATCAATGTTCAGAACAAATCGAATAAGCAGAAGAAAGGCGGTGATAGAAACCACGACCGTAGACAGGATTCCAAGATAGGGAGCCAAGGACCCATTATTTGATATATACATATCGTTAAATACATCTCTAGAGAATGTTTATTTATCGACCTATAATACTACGCAGTACAAGAACCACCTCCGAAGGAACTAACGAAGAAACAGAGATAGTACAGAAAGTACTGTAGGTTTCATGAAAGTTATGGACATACCACGGACTAGTGTCACCAACTCTATGATGTTATTGAAAAATTAATACACGAAAGAAAATTGCTGCAATTTGTTAAAGAACCATAGGTTGGCGGGCAGGGGACATCCAATACCAACCGAGGACAAGCTCTGCCCAGTGCTAAAGAAAATCAACGGGAAGCAGGGAGATTAGTTACTGATACCATTGTTAGAGGACCACATTTGGCCAACAAAGATGGAATGAAATGGATCGTTACGTGAACGCTATTAGATATGTTGACATTGATTGTTGCTCAAAACGGAGGACGGTGCTCCAGCAAAGCAAGCAAACTATAATAGATGATATCATGTTTTAAAGTAGAGATGCAGTTAAGGTGGGGGCCTCTACGATCGACCCAATGTTGATCTCGACAAGGATCGACCCTGCCTTGGTGAGAAAGTTATTGATTGATTATGGAAGTTCTATGAATATCATTTTCAAGAATGCATACTACTAGATGTGACCTGAAGCCAATGATTTAAAACCATGCAAAGCCTGTATTCATGTCTTTAACGGTATTGCAACCGAAGTGGTAGCTTCTGTCGAGCTACTGGTGGAGTTAGGAGACGGTAGCCAAATGAGAGTGCGGGTCTTTCTATTTGTTATGGTGGATGTGAACTCACCGGAGAATGCTTTTCTGGGTTGACCAGCCCTTGCCGAATTCAGGGGAGCTATCTCCCTTTGTGCCTAACGCTAAATTTCCTAACAGAGAACCACATAGGAATTATTCATGGAGATCAGGTGATGGGTCATGCCTGTTATATAGCTGATTTAAAACATGCTCAACAGAAAGAAAAAGGAAAGGATGAGGAGAAGCCACTCTACATCAAAACCAATAAAGCTTAGTAATTAGCGTTCGAGGCTTGGTTCAAACACCATGGTGAGTTCTATAAGATATAGATCCAAAAGAAGGAGAAGAGGAGCATAAAGAAACCAAGGTTGCACTCATTGAGCTAACGATCGACATCACGGTCAACTACGACGATCCATCATAGGTCCTGAAAATCAGATCACAGCTCAGTGTAACGATGATGAATGAATTAGCTGGTTTTCTCCGAGAAAATCTTGATGTATTCACTTGGAATCATTCTGACATATATGGGATCTCCCTGACCATCGTGAGCCATGCATTGAATATTGACCTGAGGTATGTCCCCGTGAAACAAAAGCGACGAGGCATGGATCTGAAGAGATCTACTGCACTTAAAGAGGAGGTGGATGAACTCAAAAACAATGGGTTTATCCACGATGTCCTATACCAAAAGTGGGTATCTAATCCAGTTTTGTGGGAAAATATAATGAAAAGTGGCGGACATGCGTCAATTACATAAACCTGAACAAGGCATTCCCAGAAAATAGCTTTCTACTTCCAAGGATCGACCAGCTAGTAGACTCAAACGCTTGACATGAACTACTTCCATTCATGGATGCAAATTTTGGATATAATCAGATTCTGATGCACATTCTAGACCAGGAAAACACCAGTTTCATTACCGACCTAGTATTACACTGCTATGTTGTGATGCCTTTTGGACTAAAGAAATGCTGAAGCTACTTACTAGAGACTGGTTAACTAGATATTCAAGAACTAGATCAGGAGATCGATAGAAGCATATGTAGATGATATGCTCATGAAGTCACGTCGGTCAAACAACCAAATTGATGACGTGGCTGAGATGTTTAATGTTCTCTAGAAAATATGGAATGAAACTAAACCCCTTGAAATGCTCTTTCGGCATTAGGTCAGGGAATTTCTTGGGTTTCGGCATCAACTCCAGCGAAATTGAAGCCGATCCTAAGAAGATTCAGGCTATAAGGGATATCCAAGTGTTGATGACAATTAAGCTAGTGCAAAGCCTAAATGCGAAGGTCGTCGCATTGAGCCGGTCGATCTCCAGAGCCACCGACAAGTGCATTCCTTTCTTCGACTTAATCAGGAGAGGGAAAAGAAACTCTGAATGGACATAGGATTGTATTGATGCATTTCAAGCTCTCGTACATCACTTAGAGAGACCCCTCGCCCTATCCAAGCTATTGGATCATGAAGACTTGTATATTTACTTGGCAGTGTCGGTATATGCCATAAGTGTCGCACTATTGTGTAAAGAGAATCACATCCATAACCCAGTATGCTATATTAGCAAGTGGTTGACAGGTGCTAAAAGAAATTATTTAAAACTAGAAAATCTCGCGTACTGCCTATTGATTGCATTAAGAAAGCTCTACCCTCATTTCCAGGCTCATCCTATCAATGTCTACACCGACCAGTGGTTACGACAGGTCCTACAGCGACCTGAGATGTCTGGAAGGTTATATAAATGGATCATCGAATTAAGTCAGTTCGATATCACTTATCTCCCTCGAAGAGCTATCCAGGGACAAGCACTGGTGGACTTCATTTATGAAGTCACTACACAAGACGACTTTTCGAAGAGCAGTGAAGAACCTACCATCTAATGGAAGATGTATACGAATGGGGCATCCAACAATCAGAGTTGTAGCACCGGAGTCATACTAGTAACCTAAGGAATGCTTAATCTACTACGGCTTAAAACTATACTTCCTTGTGACAAATAAAGAAGTTGAATATGAGGCCTTGATCGCTGGGCTTAAACTGGCAAGAGAGTTGGGAGTAAAAGCTTTACAACTTTTTTATGATTCCTAGTGATGTTCACGTAAAATATATATTTTCACTCTCAGACTTAATCTTCTATTATTAAAATAAATATCATCTTAGGATGTTTTAAATGTTTTAAACCAAAAAATGAAAGTGCTTTTAAATCATCATTCACTCATTACATTTGGGCAAAATGGTAATTTTGTGTGTGAATTGACTTTAAAAAATTATTTGCTCATTTTAGTTTTGTTTTGTGGGAAATTGAGTGCAAATTAGAAGTGTCTTCATGGATATGCGTGCACAAAGAGAAAGAAGCCAAAAGAATGAAGGAATGAAGGAATTAAATCAACATGGAGGATACCCACTCACTAATGGACCATATTTAAAAGTAAAAACACATGTTAGTGGGCGATTATTTAAAGCTTAATGTTTACTTGGTGGCTACACATAGTTGAGGGTATTTTTGGTAGCTCTCTAAAAATGGATTATAGTTTTAGAACATGTTTAAATATCAGCTTATATTACATGTAAATCTCTCCTTTTTATTCATAGAGTTGTAATCAAAAATTAGAAATAAAAGCTTCCCTTTAATGGCTTCTTAGCCATCTTCTTTTTATGCAACTTTCTTTTATGTTTTTTTATTTAATGCTCCTTTCTTTTATGTTATTTTTATTACATGCTCTCTTTTATTTCATTTTAGTAGATTAGATTTATTTTCATGCAAGTAGCTTAGTTTCATTTTATGCAAGTTGTGTTCTCTTTACTTAGTTTTCTTTTTGTTTTTTCTTATGTTAAAATCAATTTATGTTAATATGTATTCAAATATGAGAAGCAAAACCCCTTCAATTCAGGGGTAATGAAGCTCTTATGAATCGTATAAAATTAACATAATGATTTCATTAACGATCTCTTGTTTTGTGCTTAATGGAAATTTTGAT
Source organism: Allium cepa (assembly GCA_030765085.1). Classification (NCBI taxonomy): domain Eukaryota; kingdom Viridiplantae; phylum Streptophyta; class Magnoliopsida; order Asparagales; family Amaryllidaceae; genus Allium; species Allium cepa. Next base: position 72,232,626 of record CM060940.1, on the reverse strand, counting down.
GTTAATCGAATTTTGTTGTTTATTAGTGAATCTGATATCCTATGTTTTTCATAACAAATAGGTTGTGTTTAATCAAACATAAATACATGTTACCCTTTCATCTAAATATGATTTTGGTGATAAAAGTGAAACTAGAATCAAAATTTGATGCTTTATGCTACTAGTTTATAGTAAATAAATCATGCTTAAAATAAATTTTATTCTTAATTTCATAATCATTTTCATTAGATTTGACAAGTGGGTTAAGAGGATGCATTAAAGTTTGATGGTTTAAGTTGTATTAGTTAATATCGCAATTAGACCATACTTATAACAAATACATCAACTACTTCCATAAGTGGTTAAAAAGAGAGATCATAAATTCATTTTATGTTGATTTGTATGATCATGGGAAAGGATTTGCCTTCAAATTGCATTATAATCTCAGAATTTAATTCCAAATTTTCTCAAGTTTTTAACAATTTTTAGTTAAAATTTCTATCGAAATCTTTATTATTATTTGGTTGAGTGATTTTAAAATTCTTTGTTTCCTTTTGGGATTGACCCGTACTCGCATATGTACTACGATTGAATGTCGTTTGCTTGCAATTTTTATTACGATATAATTCGACAATTTTTTTAATCTATAGAAAACTTTCCTGAATGCCAAGTTAGTAGTAAACCAAGTCAGGGGAGAATACCAAGCCAAAGGAGCGCGACTTGCTCCTTACCTCAACTGAGTCCAAGAACTGCTAACCGGTTTCGAGCACTACACAATTACACACATCTACGGAGAACAAATGAGAAAGCTGAATCACTGGCCAAGTTGGCCAATTTCAGGATTGCATAGCAAATGCGCTTGGTCCCAGTTAAAGTACTCAATACTTTGAGCATTAACCAGACGGAGATAAATTAGCTTTTAGAAATAGAGCATGAGAAGAAGTCATGGATGACTCTTATAGTAAGGGCCCGATTCTTCGACTTTCGAAAGTCGACATCAATACGTCCACTGTATCAACTGCCGAGAAATCGAATGCCGGAAAACCGAATTCTTAGGGTTTAAGAAGAAGAAAAAGATAGAAGAAGAAAGAAGGGAAGAAGCAATAGAACAATATCAGAATCTCACAACCGCAGCGGAACAACATATAATAGATAAATGAATAATCTTTAAACAAACAACTATATCAGTTATTACATTACATCACATTACATTACATCATCAGAGTTTACAACAACAAACAGCGGAAAAGAAATACTACATACTAGTGAATACGCCATGCCATCCAGCTTGCCTCCAGCAACTCCTGAATTCCAAAATATCCTGATAACCTAACTCTAGACAGCCCGTGTGGAAATTGGTGGGCACCCAGAGTTTAGAAAGGGAAACAATAAACTCCAGGTCAGTCATGTGACTGGTGTGAGAACTTAAAACAGTTATTTATCTTTGAAACAAGAACAAGAGAAATTTAAAAATCAATTCGCAATGTCTTTTGAAAATGTAACTACCATAAGACCTCCCACCACACACACAATGCAAATGCAGACTTGGAGGAGATTTCTTCTTATGTTAGTCAAAGATGCTTATTACGCAAAATCAAATCATTTTTGATATTATTATTAGTGCATAGTGTAGAAAACATTTTGAAAATAGAATATAAATCTTAGCCAGCATAGGTACCATTATATTATGCCTACTATAGCTACCATATTAGATGGCAGATTCTACAACTAAAACCGTACAAGGTTCGTATTGTTTCTTTGGATTTCCAACAATTGGTCAGGCCAAGGAACTTCCCATTGCCAAATGGAAACGCCTCTGCAAAGACGCCCCGAGAACCTAACCGGATCTCTGCCAACACAAGGCCGGGTTACCCCTAACTGGGTAACTACTGACACGAATATGTCATTCCCCGATCGTAACCGATCTATCCGAGGATCCTCGATTTCCAACAACCACAAAGCAATAAATTTGCAGCAACAACATAGGTTAAGTATCTGGGCTCCATACCATGATACCACCGCTATCCAGAAGGAATGACATACACTAAAGGGGCGCTACCCCCTAATATACTTGCCGCATCCTTCCTTTTTTGACCATTTCCGGGGTGTGAGGTCCGACGAAGTCTCGTCCACAAAGCTACGCTTTATACAAAGCCATGCTTTGATCAACAAATGCTCAACAGCATTTTGTATGCCACATTACCAAATTGGGAGTGTACCACTAGTAACCATCAACTACATAACCTCTAAGAGTGTTAAGCTAACAGAATAAATTCTCCGCCACCAACGGGAACATATTTGATAGAAACCAGCTTTACATCTCAAATTGTAACGTCAGACACACATCCATACAAGTCTGTTCCGGGATCGAACGGAACCGAAGGCACTTACAAAGAAGTCCTTGCAATCCGGATATTCACTAATCACGACCGGACTTCCCATCACAAAGGGTAATAAATTTCTATATCGGAGATCAGCCGATGCGGAAACATTCGATGGTAATCCTTCCGTTTTCACAAATATCCGGTCTTCAACAACGGTCATCAAATGCAATTCATAACGACGTATCACATATTCGGAATGGGTTATACGACCCCAAGGTCCTTTCCCAGCTAACCCGAATAGTGAGCGCTTATTTGAAAAATGAGTGTGGCATTCAAATTCAAACAAATCACAACAAATACCTATTCAAAGGTAAATATTGATAGTCGGTACTTTAACTATCAATAGGTATGCACAACATCGCCATATTCCAAATAATTTTCCAAATTATTTATTTTCCAAAAAATATCTTTACAAGATATATATATATATATATATATATATATATATATATATATATATATATATATATAATTTCCGTACTTCAAAAATAAATCGATATTCATTTTTAAACCAATTTTCCCAATTTCATTTATAAATTCCATATTGAATTTACATTTCCAAAATATCTGTGAATATATGATTTTCAAATCGATTTCAAATGTTCACTTTCAATTTATCTTTAAAAAAGATAATTCTCAAAACGTTCATTTCATATTGGAAGAACATTTCCCTACTTATTTAATAATAAGTATTTCACAAATCTATTTATTTTCAACATGTGGAAAAATATTCGATATACTTAAATTAATATTAAGTATATATTTCATTTCTTAAGGAAAACATTTCTTTAGCACTTTTATTTGAGTCCAAACAAAATGTTGCGTAAAACATTATTACGGCGACCCAAAATCTCCAGAATAGTGATTCAAAATTTAGATAGATATATAAATCCCAATACTATATAAAACATTTCTTTTCGGAAATCATTTACAATAACAACAGTGTTATAGTCCACCATTTCCTTTTATTCCTTGAAAACGTCTATTTCAACAATGAATGTTGAAATCTATGTTTTCAATACTTAATACATTTAAAACATCTCTAATCGTTTTAATTTTGTTTAAAATATCATTTTACCCAAAACACTTCTTTAATATATTATTCACTATCCAAAATCGTGAATATACTTCGTTAATCCAAAGTCAACATTTTCTACGCATTTTATTTAAAAGGTTATCCCCTGTCCAAAATCGTGTATACATCTCCTTAAATAAACTTCTATGTTTAATCTATCAAATTCAATTGATTTCGGATTTATAAAGTAACGTTTATAAATTTACATCTATATATAAAAAAAAACTTCAACTTATAAAATCCCTTAATTAACAAATTCTGTTTATATCTTATTTAAATGCTAAAACCTAATTTATAAGTAAATTATTTATAGTTCTCTTATTTTACAAAAATCTTACCTTTCATAACTTCACAATTTTATAAATTTCATTCACTTATGAATTCATTTATAATTCATTTTAACGCTTATAAAAACTCGTTTTATAATTCCAGTATTTTTATTTATAAATATCCATTTTATAAATCTTTTTATATAAACCATTTATAATAATTCAAATATTCCAATTTAAACCATTTTACAAATTTATCTACTACTTATTTCAAAAATCAAATTTTATTTATTTCCGGTATCTAATGATACCAGAATTTTATTCAGCTAAATTTTAACCTTCAATGATTTCAATCATAAAGGTAATCACACAGGGATTATAATAAAAAGAAATCAACACACAATATTGAAACCAATTCAATTATTTGAGGAATCCAGTTGGATCCCTCCAACCTGTTTCCCTGCATCCACAGACATTAGCACAATACCAATCCCGTTTTAAGACGGGATATCGCGGTATATGAGATTTATAAATTATTATCCGCTTGATAGGCGGCGTATATGGTCTATTTCAATACAATAGATAATACTATGTTATCCAAACAAACAATCAACACAATCAACAATTTTAAATCTAACTATTTAAAATTTAAACAAAACCCTTTTGAGTGAGAAGTTCTCACCTTAGCTTTTTATTTGCAGTCCATTTCCATTCCAGACTTGTTTTTCTTGATTTATAGACCTTGTATAAATATTATACAAATTAATTAACACTCGAACCAATCAAATAACCAATTTTCGTTTTTGATTGTTTAATTAACTAATAGTTTTATTTAAACCAATTTCTCATTTAAATATCTTTTGTGACAATATTATAAGGTTTTATTAATATTAGAATAATCGAGCAATTCAATTGCCATTTAATAAATTTAATTTGCCAATGATTTAATTTTAAACCAATTTCTTTTTATAACTTCTATATTTAATTTAACAAATTTAATTATCGATGATTTATTTTAAACAAACAAATATAAATTTTTAAACTGATTCCCTTTTAAAATAAATTTATTTAACTACGATAAAATCTAAAACTAAATTTACTTTAGTAAATTATTTTTAATGCCAATAACTAAATGAACCATTTGCACAATTCATTAATATTCAAATTAATCGAATAATCAGTTACCGTTTAATAGTTTAATTAATTGATAGTTTCGTTTAAACCAATTTTGTCTTTAATAATTGATCTAACTTAAAATTAAATTTAAACTAAATTTCCATTAATAAATTATTTTTTTAGCAACTAAATAATTAGATAAGTTTATAAATCAAATAAATCACAGAGATGCATATTTATTTTATTCTTCATTTTGAAACACATATCCTTAAAAAAAATAGTTAATATGGATTTTCAAAATCTCTATAAAAATTCTATTTCCAAGTCTTATATAATTTCCAAAACCTAAATTTTTATATAACTTCACAATTCAAAATATTTTTAGAATTGCTACCTACCTAAATCTTATATATATATATATATATATATATATATATATATATATATATATAATTTAAACATGACGTAACAGTATAAAATTTCTGCATTTATGTTTTATCTTCCTGTATCTACTTATAAATTTGGAAAAACTGTATTTACTTTATCGTTAAAATTTAAAACCTTATCTGCATATATTTTTTTCCAAAAAGGTTTTCTGTTTTACTGTCTAACTAAAATATGTGTATAAACTTCCTTTTTTAAACCCTGTATACACCCTACTGTAAAAATATATTTTTCTCTATTTTGAACTAAATTCCCTTTTTATAAATCTCTTATATTTTTTCTCAGTAAATAACAAAAATAAATTTTCACTTTACTGTAAATATATATATTTATTTTTGTTTCATGTATCTATATTTGTATATAGATTAAATAAATTTAAATCGAGGAAGCTGCAAAACCTCACCTCGAACGCTTGCGAATTATAGGCCTCCTCTCCCCCAACCCTAGCCTCGACCACGATGATGCTTGTTGTCGCCATCGCAGCCACCATTCCCCCATGTGCACGCAACTCCACCCAACTAGCTCATCGAAGCAACTCCGGCCCACTCTCCAAATGATCGCGAGCCAAACCCTAATTTGTCGGCCTCCCTCTTATTATTATTATTATTATTATTATTATTATTATTATTATTTTGATTCGAAGTCGATTTCAGTTCTGCTCGACATTGGAGGAGGAAGAAGGGAGCGGCATTTTTTTTTCTTTTTGATTTCTGGCTTCGGCCATTCGATTAGAGCGGCCATTAATTTGAATTGAACGATAAAGTTGTTGCTCGCGAATGACTTCAGGAAAGAAGAGGGAGGAATTGTTTTAATCGAGCTTGGCCATGCTTTGCACGATTTCGTATCGTGATTTTTGGCATGATTTAGGGAAGATAACGTGCTGATGTGATAAGCACGTGAATATATAAATAGAATTTTCGATGTAAATTTTTCAACGCTTTTATATATCGTATGCTCGCATAACAACTCCGATCAATACGAAATTTGAAACCCGATAATAATACACTATTACGGATCCAATGGAACTGGTTTCGTCGAAATCCGAGACTGTGCCTCGGATGACTATTTTTAAATTCAATTTAAACGATATATTTTTATAACTGAACAAAACACTATTAAATTCAATTTTTAAAGTTCTATTACCTTTAGTATTATAAATACGAATTTTACAAGCCTTTGAAATATTTTTAATCAGCTTAAAATTGAAGATTCAAATTTTTATTCAACTTTTCAGTAGATTAAATTTTATAATTTAATCGCTATATTCATTCTGATAATTCGAAATTCAAGTCAAACCATCATTCAAATATTTAAAATTAATTAAATATTTTTAATTTAAATTGTTCAAAATTCTGGGTCGTTACAATCTTCCTCTCTTAAAAGAATTTCATCCCAAAATTACAAGTTAGGAAGAAATGGTCCTTAACTCGTCTACTATTTTTCACAATCTAAATAGTTTTATCAACTTACTAACCTAAATCTTTTTATTAGAGATTCATTATCATTCCAACTAGCTTTCCAACTTCACTTATAAGTTTCAAACAACATTCTTTTCCTAACAATTCAAATTCAAATTTAAATTCAAATTTTAAACTTCCAATTTTTCCTCAAAATTTTCTAACACTCTAAATTTTCGAAAAATTTCACCAGCGTCTCCTTTGCGCGGCTAGCTCGGTACGACTACAAAATGGTACCACAGGACCTCAAATCCCAAAAGAAAACGAAAAGCCAAGCGGCTGGACAAGAAAATCATCAAATTTCATACTGAAATTGAAATACGTACCTTTTTGTCGAGTAATTCAATTTTATCTTTGAAATCAAAATCCCAATTCCATTTCTTTTAATACACCTGTATATCCTGCTAGCAGTAGTATCCAATTACAATATTCAAACCATTTTGCCAATTCGATTACAAAATTTTCAATATATGCTTCTTATACATTTTTACTTCACTATTGAAGTTACATATCCATTTTCATCCAATTTTGCATTTCAATTTCATTTGAATTCAATTCACAATTTCAATTCTATTTGAATTCAATTTATCTTCTATTATGAATATTGAATTTTATCTTTTAACTTTCATTTACAATTGCTTCATATCACTATTTTAAATTAGTTTCATTCACTAATTTACTTCAATTTCAATTTCGAAATCGTTTGTCGCTAACAAAAAAAAATTTCAACAATTTTCAAAAAAATTTTAACTCCCAAAATTTTCGAAAATTTTTGGCAGAGTCTCCTTTGTACGGAGGAGCTTTTACAATTTGACAAAAGATATAAATATATATACATCGACCCACACGGTCGGAAAAACAAAAAACAGTTCATATTTCCTATTTTTATTGCGTAGGCATACCTTATTTAGAATTTTTAAGCAAAGCGGCTAATTATTAGCTTATTAGCACGATCAAATCCAGCCATACAGCTCCCATGTACCTGTACTTACTTAATTTAAACACGTAAGTGACATATATAAGAAATTTATTTGCACTTCACTTATTTTCAATAGCAAAACATATGTATTTCATGAATAATGGACATAAATCAATTTCCGTAAGCAATTTATATGGTTTCAATACCAATTCAATTGCTTACAACTACATTCTATTCATTTTTTTTATGTCCAAACAACTTGTATTCATTTCAATCTATTCCAACATCAATTCTATATTTTTTTATTAAGTCATTGAATTTATATATGTTGTTTACGTCAAACAACAAATAAATTTTTATGCAATTCGATGAGATTTAAGTAAATAAACTATCATTTGAACTCATAACCATTTTAAATTGACTCTAACTCAATTTATATCAGTTTCAATTCCAGTTTAATCTTCATTAATTCATCAATATTTTTAATATCAAATTTACTTAAGAATTTCATTCTTCATTTCTTAGGTTCAATATAAATATTCCATATACTCATTGTATTGATTTTCAATTTGCCACTTCGGTTATATTTACTTATTTTTTTTTTAGACTGGATTTCCTATTCCATTCAACCTTGCATTATAAATTTCATTTGAATTCTATTTACTTTTCATTTATAATTATTGAATTCAATTCATTTTCAAATCATATTTACTTCGTTTATCACAAATCAAATTTTATTTCCAATATTCAGCTTGAATCTCATTTACTAACAAATTCAAACGAAGTTAACATTCAGTTTTAATTTTATTTACTGGCAATTGTAAATTCCATTCAATTTATATATAATTTACTTACAATTCCAAGTTGAATTTCTATTTATAGCTTAAGCTTCATTTCCAAACTCCATTATTTATTCATACTTCCAAATTTAAATTCCCGATTTGGTTTTTTTTCATTTATCAAATCCATTTCATCAACTAATTTAATTCAATTAGTTTCACTCACTTATCCATTTTAATTCCAAATTTCCATTCTCAATTTATCTCGAATTCATTTTATTAATAACAAGGAAATTTTCCATTTATTTCCATTTGTTTATACTTACTTGAATTTATCTGTAAATTTAACCAACAATTCAAGTTTTAAATTAACTAATTCAACTTTCCTATTCTGAATTAATGAATTATCATATTAATTTACTTGGATTCGATTCGATCCGTTTTATTTATTTTTCTCAAGTTTGGAATTTTATTTTATATTTTTTTTCAGTTTGATCCAAATCAAATCTCATTGGTATATGAATTTTTTTATTTCTTAGTTTTTTTATTTCAATCTTATTCAACAACCAACGATACTTTTAATATTATCATCTCCTAGCAACCAAGCAACCATATACTGTAATAATTTACAGAAAATCATTTCTTTTATATATTAAAATATTTTTGGGTAAAATTATCTCATTTACCTATTTTTAAAAACAATACTGTGTCAGTTTATCTTGTTTAAGAGTTTAGAAACTCCTATCAACATAGTTAGCTAGACTGCACCGACCAGAATCTATAAACAATCAACCGATAAATTAACACAATACAAAACAATTTCATATTCACTAACAAATACGCGCTCATATCTATTATTGCACTCAAACTCATTCTAGAGCACTACTGACTCTATCTCTAATGAGTAACACCCATCAGAGCCATGGTTGTCGCTTAACTATATGCTCTGATACCACTCTGTAAGGGCCCGATTCTTCGACTTTCGAAAGTCGACATCGATACGTCCACTGTATCAACTGCCGAGAAATCGAATGCCGGAAAACCGAATTCTCAGGGTTTAAGAAGAAGAAAAAGATAGAAGAAGAAAGAAAGGAAGAAGCAACAGAACAATATCAGAATCTCACAATCGCAGCGGAACAACATATAATAGATAAATGAATAATCTTTAAACAAAGAACTATATCAGTTATTACATTACATCACATTACATTACATCATCAGAGTTTACAACAACAAACAGCGGAAAAGAAATACTACATACTAGTGAATACGCTATGCCATCCAGCTTGCCTCCAGCAACTCCTAAATTTTAGAATATCCTGATAACCTAACTCTAGACTGCCCATGTGGAAATTGGTGGGCACTCAGAGTTTAGGAAGGGAAACAATAAACTCCAGGTCAGTCATGTGACTGGTCTGAGAACTTAAAACAGTTATTTATCTTTGAAACAAGAACAGGAGAAATTTAAAAATCAATTCGCAATGTTTTTTGAAAATGTAACTACCATAAGACCTCCCACCACACACACAATGCAAACTTAGACTTGGAGGAGATTTCTTCTTATGTTAGTCAAAAATGCTTACTACGCAAAATCAAATCATTTTTGATATTATTATCAGTGCATAGTGTAGAAAACATTTCGAAAATAGAATATAAATCTTAGCCAGCATAGGTACCATTATATTATGCCTACTATAGCTACCATATTAGATGGCAGGTTCTACAACTAAAATCATACAAGGTTCGTATTGTTTCTTTGGATTTCCAACAAATGGTCAGGCTAAGGAACTTTCCATTGCCACATGGAAACGCCTCTGGAAAGACGCCCCGAGAACCTAACCGGATCTCTGCCAACACAAGGCCGAGTTACCCCTAACTGGGTAACACTGACATGAATATTTCATTCCCCGATCGTAACCGATCTATATCCGAGGATCCTCGATTTCCAACAACCACAAAGCAATAAATTTGCAGCAACAACATAGGTTAAGTATCTGGGCTCCATACCATGATACCACCTCTATCTAGAAGGAATGACATACACTAAAGAGGCGCTACCCCCTGATAACCTTGCCGCATCCTTCCTGTTTTGACCATTTCCGGGGTGTGAAGTCCGACGAAGTCTCGTCCACAAAGCTACACTTTATACAAAGCCTTGCTTCGATCAACAAATGCTCAGCAGCACTTCGTATGCCACATTACCAAATTGGGAGTGTATCACTAGTAACCATCAACTACATAACCTCTAAGGGTGTTAAGCTAAGAGAATAAATTCTCTGCCACCAACGGGAACATATTTGATAGAAACCAGCTTTACATCTCAAATTGTAACGTTAGACACACATCCATACAAGTTCATTCCGGGATCGAACGGAACCGAAGGCACTTACAAAGAAGTCCTTGCAATCCGGATATTCACTAATCACGATCGGACTTCCCATCACAAAGGGTAATAAATTTCTATATCGGAGATCAGCGGATGCAGAAACATTCGACGGTAATCCTTCCATTTTTACAAATATCCGATCTTCAACACCGGTCATCAAATGCAATTCATAACGACGTATCACATATTCGGAATGGGTTATACGACCCCAAGGTCCTTTCCCGGCTAACCCGAATAGTGAGCGCTTATTTGAAAAATAAGTGTGGCATTCAAATTCAAACAAATCACAACAAATACCTATTCAAAGGTAAATATTGATAGTCGGTTATTTAACTATCAATAGGTATGCACAACATCGCCATATTCCAAATAATTTTTCAAATTATTTATTTTCCAAAAAACATCTTTACAAGATATATATATATATATAATTTCCATACTTCAAAAATAAATCAATATTTATTTTTAAACCAATTTTCCCAATTTCATTTATAAATTCCATATTGAATTTACATTTCCAAAATATCTGTGAATATACGATTTTCAAATCGATTTCAAATGTTCACTTTCAATTTATCTTTAAAAAAGATAATTCTCAAAACGTTCATTTCATATTGGAAAAACATTTCCCTACTTATTTAATAATAAGTATTTCACAAATCTATTTATTTTCAACATATGGAAAAATATTCGATATACTTAAATTAATATTAAGTATATATTTCATTTCTTAAGGAAAACATTTCTTTAGCACTTTTATTTGAGTCCAAACAAAATGTTGCGTAAAACATTGTTACGACGACCCAAAATCTCCAGTATAGGGATTCGAAATTTAGATAGATATATAAATCCCAATACTATATAAAACATTTCTTTTCGGAATTCATTTACTATAACAACAGTGTTATAGTCCACCATTTCCTTTTATTCCTTGAAAACGCCTATTTCACAATGAATGTTGAAATCAACGTTTTCAATACTTAATACATTTAAAACATCTCTAATCGTTTTAATTCTATTTAAAATATCATTTTCCCCAAAACATTTCTTTAATATATTATTCACTATCCAAAATCGTGAATATACTTCGTTAATCCAAATTCAACATTTTCTACACGTTTTATTTAAAAGGTTATCCCCTGTCCAAAATCGTGGATACATCTCCTTTAATAAACTTCTATGTTTAATCTATCGAATTCAATTGATTTCGGATTTGTAAAGTAACGTTTATAAATTCACATCTATATATTATAAAAAACTTCAACTTATAAAATCCCTTAATTAACAAATTCTATTTATATCTTATTTAAATGCTAAAACCCAATTTATAAGTAAATTATTTATAGTTCTCTTATTTTACAAAAATCATTACCTTTCATAACTTCACAATTTTATAAATTTCATTCACTTATGAATTCATTTATAATTCTTTTTAACGCTTATAAAAACTCATTTTATAATTCCAGTATTTTTTTTTATAAATATCCATTTTATAAATCTTTTTATATAAACCATTTATAATAATTCAAATATCCCAATTTAAACCATTTTACAAATTTATCTACTACTTATTTCAAAAATCAAATTTTATTTATTTCCGGTATCTAATGATACCAGAATTTTATTCGGCTAAATTTTAGCCTTCAATGATTTCAATCATAATGATAATCACACAGGGATTATAATAAAAAGAAATCAACACACAATATTGAAACCAATTCAATTATTTGAGGAATCCAGTTGGATCCCTCCAACCTGTTTCCCTGCATCCACAGACATTAGCACAATACAAATCCCGTTTCAAGACGGGATATCGCGGTATATGGGATTTATAAATTATTATCCACTTAATAGGCGGCGTATAGGGTCTATTTCAATACAATAGATAATACTATATTATCCAAACAAACAATCACCACAATCAACAATTTTAAATCTAACTATTTAAAATTTAAACAAAACATAGTGAGAAGTTCTCACCTTAGCTTTTTATTTGCAGTCCATTTCCATTCCAGACTTGTTTTTCTTGATTTATAGACCTTGTATAAATATTATACAAATTAATTAACACTCGAACCAATCAAATAACCAATTTTCGTTTTTGATTGTTTAATTAACTAATAGTTTTATTTAAACCAATTTCTCATTTAAATATCTTTTGTGACAACATTATAAGGTTTTATTAATATTAGAATAATCAAGCAATTCAATTGCCATTTAATAAATTTAATTTGCCAATGATTTAATTATAAACCAATTTCTTTTTATAACTTCTATATTTAATTTAACAAATTTAATTATCGATGATTTATTTTAAACAAACAAATATAAATTTTTAAACCGATTCCCTTTTAAAATAAATTTATCTAACTACGATAAAATCTAAAACTAAATTTCCTTTAGTAAATTATTTTTAATGCCGATAACTAAATGAACCATTTGTACAATTCATTAATATTCAAATTAATCGAATAATCAGTTACCGTTTAATAGTTTAATTAACTGGTAGTTTCGTTTAAACCAATTTTGTCTTTAATAATTGATTTAACTAAAAATTAAATTTAAACTAAATTTCCATTAATAAATTATTTTTTTAGCAACTAAATAATTAGATATGTTTATAAATCAAATAAATCACAGAGATGCATACTTATTTTATTCTTCATTTTGAAAACACATATCCTTATAAAAAATAGTTAATATGGATTTTCAAAATCTCTATAAAAAATTCTATTTCCAAGTCTTATATAATTTCCAAAACCTAAATTTTTATATAACTTCACAATTCAAAATATATTTAGAATTGCTGCCTACCAAAATCTTATATATATATATATATATATATATACACATATGTAAAATTTAAACATGACGTAACAGTATATAATTTCTGCATTTATGTTTTATCTTCCTGTATCTACTTATAAATTTTGAAAAATTGTATTTACTTTATCGTTAAAATTTAAAACCTTATATATATATTTTTTCCAAAAAGGTTTTCTGTTTTACTGTCTAACTAAAATATGTGTATAAACTTCCTTTTTTAAACCCTGATGTGATAAGCACGTGAATATATAAATATAATTTTAAACAGAATTTTCGATGTAAATTTTTCTACGCGTTTATATATCGTATGCTCGCATAATAACTCCGATCAATACGAAATTTGAAACCCGATAATAATACACTATTACGGATCCAATGGAACTGGTTTCGTCGAAATCCGAGACTGTGCCTCGGACGGCTATTTTTAAATTCAATTTAAACGATATATTTTTAAAACTGAACAAAACACTATTAAATTCAATTTTTAAAGTTCTATTACCTTTAGTATTATAAATACAAATTTTACAAGCCTTTGAAATATTTTTAATCAGCTTAAAATTGAAGATTCAAATTTTTATTCAACTTTTCAGTAGATTAAATTTTATAATTTAATCGCTATTCTGATAATTCGAAATTCAAGTCAAACCATCATTCAAATATTTAAAATTAATTAAATATTTTTAATTTAAATTGTTCAAAATTCTGGGTCGTTACACATATTAAAGATTATTTGGAAGGGGAAGTCCTTCCTGAATGGAGGAATGAAAAATGCTAGATCCTTTGTAAAGCTTTACTATACATCCTTCAGGAACGAGTCATATACAGGAAGGGTTTCTTCATCCTCCTACTTCGATGTATCACCAACGATGAAATCAAGCGAGTATTAAGAGAAAGAATGGCGATCACATAGGAGGGCAAGCCCTATGGTTATTTCTAAGAACCTGTCAATGAAGACGCATTTGATTATGCTAGAAGATGCAATAAGTGTCAGATGTTTGTTAAAATTCTGAGAGCCCCGCCGATGGAAATCACTCAGATGGTCCATCTATGGTCATTTTCTACTTGGAGTATTAACATCATCAGCTCCTTGCCGATTTCCAAAGGCGATGCGAAGAATACCATCGTAGCAGTTGATTACTTTGCTAAATGGGCTAAAGCACAACCTTTGGCCATGATCACTATGAAGAAAATTATCCATTTTTTTGTTTGAAACATTTTTTGTCGTTTTGGGCTCCCTCGAAAAATCATAACCGACAATGGGACACAATTCAATAGTGTTGAATTTAAAGACTCTATCATCGACATCATATCGAGAAAAGTTTTGCGATAATTTCTCACCCTCAAGCTAATGGACAGGTCAAAGCTATTGTTAACTCCGCCTCGACCATGACTTACCGACCTAACAGTTAGAAGCATGCCGACCTAAGGCTTAAGGGTATGCCGACTTAACACTTTAATAAGGCTACCGACTCAACTGGTTGCCGACCTAACTGCCTTATCAATGAGACCGACCTAAGGCACGAAGGGATACCGACCTAAGGAGCTTGAGTAGCATGCCGACTTAAGACTCGAAGAGGTGCCGACCTAACAGGCTAAGGAGATGCCGACTTAAGGCCCAAATGGATACCGACTTAGGGCTAAACAGTTGCCGACCTAAAACTTAACAAGATGGCTACCGACCTAAGTTAGCTACCGACCTAAGACAGAAGACGACCTAACCATCCAGAGAATTTACCGATCTAACCACTTAGGACAGGGACAAGATCATGAACTACACCTAAGTCGCGACCGACCTATGACCTATGTTAAGTCGTTCACGACCCAAGGCCACTGAATATAAGTCCGATGCCACATTACTGAGAAGAGGTGGTGTTGACTCGGAGGCGACCTTAGACCGGTCACGACTCAACTTAAGTCGGCTGCGTCTTAACTTGAGTCGGCCGCGGTTTAGGACTTGGCAAATTTCAGAATCAGAACTCTCTATAAATAGGCACCCATCTCCAACATTCAAAGGACTTTTGGCGCATTCTCTTCACACACCGTTACCTTGCTGCATTGAGAACTTCATCAACACTTAGAGCTTCCAAGATTAGAGGAATACATCAAAGAAATTCACGAAGAAACCACACATCTTCAACATGAATCTAAGAACTTTAATCGACATCGAAGCTTAAGACTTGTTCCAAATCATTTGTAACTTGAAGTGTATTGTACTTGAGAAGAATTGTATCAGTTTGTAACGGGATTATTAATAAAACTACTTAGAGTGGACGTAGGCTATACCCTTAAGCCGAACCACTATAAAATCATTGTTGTTTACTGCTTTTCTGCTATTACTTGCTTGTAATTCTTTCCCGATCTATCGGGTGGTGCTTTCACAACTACACTTTACACACCGGGGTGTTAGCGTTCACATTTTAGCGTTAACATTTTTGGTGCTTTCACTGAGAAATGAACTCAGGAAAACTGTCATCATTGCTTCACAGAGATTTGAAGAAAGAATTTCCTTAAAAACCAGAAGTATATCTGAGATTATGGCTCCTGGAAGGAAAAGTAGATCTATCAGATCTGGAAACATTCAAGAGGGAACCTCCGCTTCCCCTGTACCTAATCAACCCACTCCGTCTATTGGAGTTACGAAAGCGGAGTTGGATGCTGTGATTCTAGGGCTAAACCAGCAGATAAACGCCCAAAATGCACAATTAGAGGCTCAAAGTGCCCAGAATGCTCTGATTCTGAATAAATTGAACGATTTACTTGGGGCAAACAATCAACCAGCTTGTAATGAAAGGAACTGTGCTGGCAACATTCATGATGTTAGTGAAAGGAATGCTCCTGAAAGGGCTACTAGTCCCTTTGAGCAGGCAGTTCCTGAGGCTGGTGGATCTAGAACTCGGCATGATGAGGAATATCTTTCTGGAATGGTCCGGCAGATCATGAAAGAAAGTATGCAAAGGGTTGAAGATGAGAAGGAATGGGGTTTCGCTCCAAGTAAAACTCCGTTCACTGAAAAAATCTTGAAGGCGGAATTTCCAAGGAAGTTTGTCCCTCCGACTATTCCAGCTTACAAAGGGACAAGTGATCCGAATGAGTTCTTGTATAAATATGATTGGCACATGACAGGTGCCAGGGCCTCTGACGAAATAAAATGTCGATATTTCCCCGTATACCTGGAAGGTGTGGCTCTACTATGGTTCACCAAGTTGCCAGTCCGATCTATCGATCAGTTTTCAGACTTGACCAGAAAATTCAAGGAGCAGTTTAGACTATATGCTTCGAAGGCCAAGGACATTATGTCACTATCGAGTTTGGAGCAGAATCCTGGGGAGTCTATCAGATCCTTCTTGAACCGCTTTAATATAGCACTGGCTGAGGTGGACAATGCTGAACCACGAATGATATTGACTTATCTGATGAGGGCTATTGATAAGTCAAGCGAATTTGGGAAATGGTTAAATATGAAGGAGCCAACCTCGCTCGAAAAGTTCTACAAAAAAGCAGATGAATTCATTCGCTTGGAAAGCCGTCCTTTACCAGTAAAGACAGTGTTGGAAAAAGCAGAAGACAACACTGTCGCTCCACGCAAGAATGAATCGGTGGGGCAAAAAAGAGAGAATAATAATGGGAAGAAACAGGGTAATCTGAAGAAGCCCCGATCCTTCAAGCCATCAAAATATACTCCATTATCACATACACCGGAGCACATCTACCTGGCCACTAAAGATTCCGTCGATTTCCCTAAACCTATCCCTTTGAGGACCGGGAAAAAAGCCATACAGAGTGGGAAATTCTGTCGCTTCCACAATCAACCCGGTCATGAAACTGATGAATGCCGTCAGTTGAAAAATCTGATTGAAGAGTTGCTAAGAGAGAACAAACTGCAGCAATTTGTGAAGAAGAATAGCAACAATCCTGCATCGTCAAGTCAGGGGCAACAGGTTCCTGTTCATCAGCCCAGGACAGGTGAGAAAGCTACGGGACATGAATCTGGAAGGCCCGTTATCAATGTCATTACAGGAGGGCCTCACCCAGCTGGCAAGAGCTGGGGTGAGATGGAGAGATACTCCAGGGCTTTGAAATATGCTCCAGCCGAAGAAGACGTCTTTGTTTTAGAAGACACTACGCCCCTGAAACAACAGAAAACTTTCAGCGATGATATTATTTTCAGAGCCAGAGATTCCACAGGTATAGAAGCTCCTACCCTAGATCCCTTGGTCATCTCGGCTGGTATTGGACCGGCCATTGTCAGAAGAGTCCTCATTGACTGCGGAGCATCATGCAATATCCTCTTCAAGAAGACATTTGACCAGATGAAAATCCCTATGATTGATGTACAAGCCTCATCACAGAAGATCGCTGGCTTCACTGGGGAGCCAAAACAACCAATTGGGACCATCGATCTGCTTGTAGAACTTGGAGAAGCAGAAAGGAAAGTGGTCCGCAAGCAAACATTTGTGATTGTCGATGAGTTTTCTGCTTATAATGTTTTTCTTGGCCGTCCAACACTCGCAGCATTCAAAGCTATCCTAGCCCCGTGGTGCCTCACTATTAAATTCCCTACTGACAATGGAGTAGGAGTTATAAAAGGGGATCAAAATGCTGCGCGAGAGTGCTATTTGACAGAGCTGCGAGAGTCAAGAAAAAGAGAAATGGGGAAGGATGCGGCAACCCCAGTCCGCATCAAAGAACCAGCCTTGTAGCAATTACGGGGCGGACCCTGCACTGGCGAGCACAGCGGGGCACGGAAAGAAATGGATCCCAGAAAAGCCAATGCAGGGGAGAATAGAGTGGTACCGGTGGAAACGACAGTTCCGGTACCTGTTGACCCGAAGGACCCAAATAAGGTGTTAAATGTGGGTTCACAGCTTAATGTGTCAATTCAGAATATCTTGATATCTTTCCTGAAAGCAAATCTGGATGTCTTTGCTTGGACTCATGCCGATATGTGTGGAATATCCCCAGAAGTTGCAGTACACGCTCTGAATATTGACCCAAAGTTTACGCCAGTTAAACAGAAAAGAAGAACCCAAGGTCCAGAAAGGTCAGCAGCATTAAAAGAAGAAGTTGATCGACTCATGGAAAATAACTTCATCAAAGAATCTACATATCCGAATTGGGTTTCAAATCCTGTGTTGGTCAAGAAAGCTAATGGAAAATGGAGAGTGTGCATTGATTTTTCTGATCTAAACAAGGCTTGCCCCAAAGATTGCTTCCCATTACCCAGGATCGATCAACTGGTAGACGGAACTGCGGGACATGAACTGTTATCTTTCATGGATGCCTACTCCGGTTATAACCAAATCATGATGCACGAGCCGGATCAGGAAGATACAAGCTTTATCACAGATGTTGGACTTTATTGCTACAGAGTTATGCCCTTCGGATTGAAAAATGCAGGGGCAACCTACCAAAGACTTGTTAATGCTATGTTCAAACCGCAATTGGGCAAAACTATGGAAGTCTACGTCGACGACATGTTAGTGAAGTCCAGGAAAGCAGCGGATCACATTGAACACTTAGCAGAAATGTTCGCGGTCCTCCGGAAATACAGAATGAAACTTAACCCTATGAAATGTACATTTGGGGTCGAGTCCGGAAAGTTCTTAGGTTTCATCGTCAGCGCTAGGGGCATTGAGGCTAGTCCAGCTCAAATTACTGCCTTGAAAGAAGTTAAAGCTCCTAGAACAAAGAAGGAATTGCAGAGTCTCAACGGAAAGGTCGCCGCCCTGAGTCGGTTCATTTCCAAAGCCACTGATAAATGCATCCCATTCTTTGACGCCCTGAAGAAAGGAAAGAAGAATTTCGAATGGACTTCCGAATGCCAAAAAGCCTTCGATGAGTTGATCCGTCATATGGAAACGCCTCCAATACTTTCTAGGCCAGGCAATGGTGAGGATCTTCTTATATACTTGGCAGTATCATCTCATGCTCTAAGTGCAGCGCTGATACGGGAAGACAAAAGGATTCAACATCCGGTTTACTATATCAGCAAAAGACTCACTGGGGCAGAGCTGAATTACTCCAAGTTGGAAAAACTCGCCTATTGCCTACTAGTTGCATCAAGGAAACTGAGGCAATATTTCCAAGCTCATCCTATCAAAGTACTCACTGATCAACCTCTAAAGCAAGTCCTATTTCGCCCTGAAACTTCGGGTCGCTTTCTAAAATGGAACATTGAACTCAGTCAATATGACATCACCTATCACCCCCGAAAAGCAATCAACGGACAAGCTTTAGCTGATTTCATTGCAGAATTCACAGAGAAAGATAATGGTGAGGAAGAAACGATCAATGATTCCCCAATCCAGTGGAAGATGTATGTTGATGGCGCAAGAAATGACTACTGTTCTGGAGCCGGAGTGGTACTTGAAACTCCTGAAGGTCGATCATTATGTTATGCACTAAGATTGGAATTTCCTTCAACAAACAATGAAGCAGAATATGAAGCTCTTATTGCAGGTCTGAAAATCGCTAAAGAGCTAAACATTCGAGCATTACAAATTTTCAGTGATTCCCAGCTTATTGTATGCCAAGTCAAGAAGGAATTTCAAGCAAAAGGTGGAAACCTGCCTTCCTACTTGTCAAAGGCTTGGGAACTCCTATGTGAACTCGATCACTATTCAATAAGCCACATTCCTCGGGAAGAGAATATGAAGGCAGATTCCCTCGCAAGGTATTCAAGCTCTGGTGAAGCTC
This sequence comes from Allium cepa, assembly GCA_030765085.1. NCBI lineage: Eukaryota > Viridiplantae > Streptophyta > Magnoliopsida > Asparagales > Amaryllidaceae > Allium > Allium cepa. The sequence continues at coordinate 72,212,296 of CM060940.1, read as the reverse complement.
AACTATTGGGATTGGTCCCTGTAGAAGTCCTTTCAGCACCAAGTATAGACGAGATGGATATAGACTGGATTATGAATGTATCTCAAGAACAAGAGTCATGGATGACTCCAATACTGGACTACCTACTCAGAGGTTCTCTGCCAGAAAATTCGATAGAAAGACGAAAGCTACTAAGGAAAGCCTCTCGCTATGTAATTCAGGATGGCCGATTGTACATACGGGGATTCTCAATGCCATTGCTTCGATGTGTATCCCGGGAAGAGTCCAAAACAATCCTAGCTGAGGTGCATGGAGGAGAATGTGGTGATCATTCAGGTGGTCAAACATTAGCAAAGAAAATTCTCCGATACGGATATTTTTGGCCAGAAATTAATCGAGATGCTGTAGATTACTCCCGAAAATGTGACAAATGCCAAAGATTTGCCAAAATTCCTAGAGCACCTTCTACCGAACTCACACAGATGGTCAGTCCATGGCCATTTGCAATTTGGGGAATGGATCTCATTGGGCCGCTACCAACTGCTAAATCAGGGATTAAATATGCTATTGTTGCAGTTGATTATTTTACTAAATGGGCTGAAGCTGAACCATTGGCTACTATCACTTCTAAGAAAATGATAAGCTTTGTGACCAAGAATATCATTTGCAGATACGGTGTGCCTCAGAAAATAATCACAGACAATGGTACTCAGTTTGAAAGCGAGGAATTCCAGGATTTTTGCAAACGATTCAAAATACAGAAAAGCTTTTCGGCAGTAGCTCATCCGCAGGCAAACGGGCAAGTGGAAGCAGTGAACAAGATCATCAAATCAACCATCAAAAAGCAACTTGAAAGAGCGAAAGGTGGTTGGGTCGATAAACTACCACTTGCACTATGGGCATACAGAACTACTCACAAAACTGCAACTGGGCATACTCCTTTTTCGTTGGCATACGGATCGGAAGCAATGATCCCGGTTGAGACAGAGGTCCCTTCACACAGAAGAATCCATTTCAATCAAGCAGAAAATGAGAAGCTACAACTTGAAGCGCTGGATCTCCTTGATGAAAAAAGAGATGAAGCTAACCTCAGAGTTGCAGCTCATCAGCAAAGGATAGCCAAACATTTCAATTCCAAAGTTCGTCAACGCAGCTTTGAAATTGGAGATCTAGTCCTGAAAAGAATTATGACCGCGACAGGTGTGTTTGGGCCAAATTGGGAAGGACCGTATGTAATAGGTCAGAAGCTTCTTGACGGCACATTCAAGCTCACCACTGTTGATGGAGATCAAATTCCAAGGGCATGGAACAGCAACCATTTGCGTCCATACTTTACTTAAAAATTTTGTTGAAACATTGTAAAAAGAATTATGAATGTATGATTCTTGTAATTGAAAGCAATTGTGAAACTGATGCAAGTAAATAATGAAAGAATATAAAGTGGATGTAGGCCCAATTTCATGGCCGAACCACTATAAATCTTGTGTTCCTTATTATTATTATATGTTTGCTTTGTTTTCGATATAAAAATACATAAAATGTATTGCTGAAATGTCGATTTAAATTTTTGCAGACAATGGAAATAAAACTTGCGCATAATAAGACCGAGTGATTCTCACCATCATTCAACAAACAAATTTCAAGTCATAAAGGCCCCGAATTCGAATCCTAGATAGGAAATACTTCAATTGAACGGCTTATGATTTCGATAGAAATGAGCCCTTGCTAATAAATTGAGATTGTTTGAACGAACAAACATCCAATTAGGAAGCTAGTGCCCGTTCTCACGAACTTGCCTGACAATGGAGTACGCTTCCTTGGATTAAACAAGCCACTTGCGAGAAAAGGGGAATGAAAACTTGAAAAGAAAAAAAAAAAAAGAAGAAGAAAAAGAAGAAAAAAAAGAGAGGATCGCTGAAAAGGCATAAGCAAGTGAACAGAGGAACAACCAAAGCTACCATCAGCAGCACAAGTCCTCTTCGGAGGCGCAACTCTTCGGAGGATAAAAGACCTCTAATGGGTCATACGCCACAAAAAAGAAAGTTCTCTACTCAACAAAAAAGATTGGAGGAGTCATGACCCTCCAACCATGAGAGAGTAACTTCCAGGCGATGAAAACCCTCTCTGAGGCACATTTCACCAGGAGTTGAAGTGTTATGACCGCTCTTCGGGATTTCACTTCACCAGAGTTGAAATATAAACAAAATAAAAGCCCTCTTCGGAGGCACATTTCGCCAGGAGTTGAAGTGAAACAACCGCTCTTCGGAATTTCACTTCACCAAAGTTGAAATGCAAAAACAAAATAAAGACCTTCCTGAAAGCCCACGTTTCACCGAGATTGAAATAAAACTTCCAAGTGTTGAAACGCGAAAAGGCTTTCTTCGAAGGCATAACTCTTTGGAGGTACACGTTTCACCAAGATTGAAATAAAACTTCCAAGTGTTGAAACGTGAAAGATCCCTCCTTAGAGGTACAACCCCCTCCCGGGGACACAATTCAAAGGAAAGACCTCTTCGAAGACACAATCAAGAAGAAAGACCTCTTCGGAAGCCCACGTTTCACCAAGATTGAAATAAAACTTCCAAGTGTTGAAACGTGAAAAGGCTTTCTTCAAAGGCACAACTCTTTGGAGGTACACGTTTCACCGAGATTGAAATAAAACTTCCAAGTGTTGAAACGTGAAAAATCCCTCCTCAGAGGTACAACTTTGTATATAAAAAAAATCCTCATCAAAAGCGTACTTTAACTTTCAAAGGAAGAGTAATTTACCTACTATGGAAAATGATCGTTAAAAAAAAAAGAAAAAGAGAAGAAGTTAAAGTACCCTTCAGAGGTCCGCTTTACCACATAGAGGAATCCACTTGGTAAAATATGCACATAAGCAAAAGAAAAAAGTGATTTCTTCGAACGACAAAGCGTAGAAACTTATACGAAGGGAGTTGTACTCTACAAAAATTTTCTTTAAAGAATAAAATAATTATTCTTTAGCAAATAAGAGTGCAAGTCCCCTCGAAGTATGAAATATTGCAGCAAGCTTAAGGTATGGGGGCAACATGGTATAATAGTGTAGCTGCATCAGCAAAGTAATACTCAAACAACATACCATAAGCCCGCTGCAATATCATATAAATAAACTTGTGCAAAAATGAATAATAAATGCATACTCAAATTCAAACAGAAGTATGTACAAATAAAGAATCATTTTATTCAATTGCAGATATTGCAGATACAGGTTTCAAAATAAGAAGCAGGGGCCGGTGCCTGCACAACATCCGACCATTACACAAAAAAGGAATCAAAAAGCTCAACTCTTCATTTCTTCTTGCCGCCTTTAGACCCTTTACCCGGCCGAGTGGTTAGCTTTTCGGGTCTTCCAGGTTGGTCTGAAGGCATGAGGGAAGAAGGGGAGGGAGGTACAACTGGCGCAATTTCCGGTTCCTCTTCAGTGGTGATAATTTTCTTACCCCTCCTCTTCGATGTCCCAAGCTTCTTTCTTCTCTGCGAAGAAGACTCACTCCCCGGAGTAACGAGAGCGGACAAAACTATGTCGTCAGAAGGAGTCCGCTCCGGAGAGATCTCGCCTCTTTCGAGTCCCTCATCTTTTTGCTCCTGCGAGGCAACAGGGTCATCCAAACCATGAAGAGCCTCAATTTTCTCCTCTTGTGACCCAGGTTGTGAAGCAGAAGGAGGAGTCACTTGAAGAGATGGAGGAGGAATAACCAGAGAAGGCGAAGTCTGCACGGCACTTGTTGTTTCAACTGCAGAAGAAGAAAAATTGGAAATGTTAGTATCTTCCCGAAAGAAGGGAGATATGGGTTCATCGAGATTCAGGAGGTAATCGAGAAGCTCATCAAATTTTTGAGGAATAAGCAGGCAATCCACCTGAATCGGACCAATGTCGAAATTACCTGAAGATATTGGCTTTGTCAGTTCAATCTCATAATTCTGAGCCCCAATGTCCTCCAAAGCCTCTTCATCAGTAGGGGTGATTACCCCAGTTCTTGTAGGAGGCGGCAAATGAGCACTAGGGCCTGTAATGTCCACCTCGGGGGAAACTGGAGGACGTTCGGAGATGGTAGGCGGTACTTCTTTTTCGGAACGTTCTTCTTCCGCCATCCCGGCCCGCGCTCTAGCAAGCTGCTCCTTACCCTTGGCAAGAGCGGCACGGGCTTCGTCATCAAGATAATGCTCTTCAAGGGCTGACTCAGCATATCCAGCACCTTTACCACCGAGCATATCAAGTGCTGTCTCCCAAACTTCAGCCAGTGTGATTTCATACTTGGGGCCTAGAAAGGCAAGGCTTCCACGCCCCAAGACGCTGTGCAAATAGAAGTCGAATAATGTTGAGCTGACGCTGTTTTTAGTCGCCTCGTGAGATTCTTCAGCTGCGATTCTGCCGGCGACAGCCTCATCACGCTCCCTTTCAGTTTTGGCAAGCTGAAGCTTAAGCATTTGTATCTCCGCCTCCTGGGAGTTGTTTTTCTTTCGGAGCTCAGCAATATCAGTAGCATAGCCTTCACTGATTCTTTTTTGTACTTCTAGCCTGTCTTCGGCATCCCTTTGGCTAGCGTGAGCGTCTCTCACTTGTTTCAGGAGCACTTCTTCTTTTTGGGAATAGGAAGTAGAGGAAGCAGCAAGTTCATGTTTCAATTCCTCGACTTTTGCTTCGAGCTCCTCATTGTAAGAAGCAATGTTCCTCATCTCGGTGTCGTGTTGCTCAACGACCTTTTGCCATTCGGCCTTATCGTTTTCCATAGTAAGCATGGCCTCTATGTTGGCACGGTTAACTCTTTGAAGCTCATCGACAAGCTTCTGCCAGTTTGACATCCTCTCGATATCGAGCTTGACTGCATCAAGATTGCGCAACATAGCAGACTTGTCGATGGGGACCAAGTCTAGGTCGAACCTCACCCCCTTAAGGCACCATTGAGGAAATCGGCTCTGCAGAGTGGCAGGACCCGGTCCAACTTGAAATTTGGGCCTGTTAATTATCGTTTGAATATCTGATTTCCCAAGAGCGGGAGAGTCGGAAGGGATGTCGAGTGAGGCAGGAATAGTAACTTTCTCAGGAGTAGTAGAGGCCTGTTTTTCACTGTGACGAGCTCGTTTGCTTGAGTCTTCACTCATGTGACCTTTTCCTCGATCGTCATGAGATTTTCTCTTGTGAGAGTCATCGCCTTTTTGCCAAGAATCATGGCGCTCTTCTCTCTCCCTTCTTTCACGATGTTCTTCTTCAGTTCTCCTTTCATGAGCCTTTCGGGCAGCCCTCTCTTCATCCGACTCTCTGTAGGAAGGAAGGAAGGTAACGCCTGTAATCATACTGGCTACGCCTCCCGTAGCGCTGGAAATCGTCATAATACGAGCCGCTGCGCCCCATAGGAGAATCTGGAATTAAAATAATAAGCTTTAGAAATCTTTAAAGTGCAAGAAGATAAGTGCATAGAAGTGATGAGAAATTCTAAGTGTGTGTGTTGTGCAAACTACGCGCATTAATCTACGAACCACTCTTTATTTGGGGAGTGGTTGTGGGTGTAATAGTTAACGTCAACTCTTGAGTCAACGACGACTGTTGCAGAGTAGAAGTAGCTTCAACTACTGAAGTAGAAATCCCGGTGGTAGTAGGGTCATCTTTGAAGATCTCTTGTGAAGTAGCGAAGAGGTCGCTCAATCCTTCGAAGGTATCGTCCCTGCTTTGCTTGACAGGGCTGGATTTCTTAGCCTTTTCACCAGATTCTTGTGAATGGTGAGAGGATCCCTGAGGCTCTTCTTCCTCGATAACCGGGGCAAGTTTACCAGATGGCCCCGCAACATCGACAGAAGTGGAGCACTTCACCAGCGAAGATTCAGGAGTCTTTATCGGAGAATCGGGAACTTCCGTTGGGACTTCATGAGCATGCATAGAGCGAGAAGTGTGTAGAAGCCCATGTTGATGTAAAAATTCATCCCTCAACAGAAATTTTATGCTCCTCTCTTCTGAGGCCACGGCACTCAACCTCTCAAAAACTTGCTTGTGGATTGGGTCTCTAGAGGGGAGAGGAAGTGCTGAAAAGAATAAAGAATGAAATTAGCAACTGAAAGTTCGGATCTCGAAAAAGTTTCAAAACGGAGAAAATAGAAACACTAATCTTACTTCCTACTCTCCAGATGGCATAAAAGCCTGAGGGACAGCGGGCAAAGAAAAACTGGTTCAAGAATCCATGAACGCTTTCAGTAAGATCGGAAATGAGCTTGCGGTTCCTGGCACTTCTCACAATAATAAGGGAAGGATGATCTTTACTCTTTGCAAACGAGCACAGATAACGAATTTCTTCAAAACTCGGTAGGCGATCAAGGGTTCTTCTAAACAAAACACATAACCCCGTCAAGATGGCATAGCCATTGGGATGAAGTTGAAACGGAGAGATTGTCAACCGAAGGAGAAGAGTTCGAAGGAAGTCGTTAAAAGGAGGAATCGCCCCACTTAAGCACATTTGGCGATTGACTGCAACAAAGCCATAGGGAGGATTGTCAGCAGTATCACTTGGCCCAGGGAGAAGAACATCACTTTCAGCAAAGCCAAATTGAGTGCGCAGCTGGACAAACGCCCTCGAAGTTAGAATAGTCGGGGTTCTCTCCGGAGGATTCTCTATGGGAACAGCTATCGGAAAAGTTTCTTCCTCTGGAGTTACCACTTCTTCTTCTCGGTGGGAAGTCATTCTACATAAACAACTGGGTATTCAAACATGAAGGTGCACGTTTCCTAAAGTGTGTGAAGTGTTGTGCAAAATCAATCAAGCAGTGAACAAATATAACTGGAATGAAAACTAGCAAGCATTCGTTAGTTATGAAATTCAGGGACTATTGTTTTAAGCCTAAATATGCAAGTAAGATGTTGATGCAGATAAATCAGTTCAGATTATTGATACTTTGCATTAATGTTTAACTTTAATTAATTGATTCACAAACATTTCATGCGATATAGTTAAGTTGCTCGTCTTGTCTTGACTAATCTGTCATCTGACGTGGGCAGTCAATGGCAGTATTTTCGCCTTGGTTTTCTTTGTTTGTCATTTTCAGCAGGTTAGCAGCTTATAAGTTAATGCGGCCTGTGAAATAATACAATGAGATTCAAGCAAATTTAAAGTTGGGGCAGTTCAAAATTCAGGCAACTTAGTTAGGCAGTTCGAGTCAGAAATTCAAAGTGGATCTATGCTCTCAAAAAGTCAGCATGCCCAAAGCCTAAGTGTTAACTCGGCAGCGGTTTAAGAGCCAACTCGGCAGCGGTTTAAGGGCTTAGCTCGGTCACGACTTAGGGGTTAACTTGGCTGCGGTTCAAGGTTAAATCAGTAGAAGGTTAAATCGGCAGATTTCCCCAAGTATTAAGTCGGCTACGGTTCAAAAGTTTTTCGCGAGATAAGGCTAGGTCGGTAGCGGGTCAGAGCCTAAGCATTTTTATTTGGCAACTCAGTCCTCTAGGTCGCAAGGGAGAGATAAGAATGTAAGCTCCGGTCCGAAAGACAGGAACTTTTCCAAGTATTAACTCGGTCACGATTCAGGCCTTAAAGTTTAAATCGGCAAGTGTTCTTCAAGCACTATCTCAGCCACGATTTAAGGTTGCTAAGAGCCAGGTCGGCTAAAGGATAAGCCACCCAAAATCACTGACTCGCTCCCGAACCAACATCACACTCCATCTACCCATTAACCCGATAACCATTCCATCAACAACAGCCTTCATTCATGCTATCAAATCACCCAATACAACAGTTCGAAGTTGTCACAACTCCAATACCCTACCATCAGAGATCATCGAGCCTAAGGTGATAGGTCACCTTCGTTGTATCAGCGGTCATCTGAAGCCGAATTGGGCAACCTAGGCTTCATCAGCTATGAACGTGATGGGATTCGTGATGAAGCATCATATAGGGAGGCGGTTCGAGTTTAAGCAACAGAATTCACGAATCAATAGCGATCTACGGTCGAAAAAAGAATGAAATCACTTACGTGATGAATAGCAGATGTTTTCAGTAGTTGATTGAAATTAAATCGCCTTTTTTGGAGCTCGGAAGATTTTTAATGGCGGAATCGAAGAAATAGGTAATGAAAAGGAAGAAGAAGATGGATGTTTTATACCTTACAGTAGGGAGAACTGAAGCGGCAGATGCGGTCTAACTGTTGGGTCGCGTACGACCTACCGACCTAAGAGGGGACGGGTTAAGGACTATCGAAGCACACGACCTAACATTCAGGCGTATACTTCGAGGGGCAAATGTTAACTCCGCCTCGACCATGACTTACCGACCTAACAGTTAGAAGCATGCCGACCTAAGGCTTAAGGGTATGCCGACTTAACACTTTAACAAGGCTACCGACTCAACTGGTTGCCGACCTAACTGCCTTATCAGGGAGACCGACCTAAGGCACGAAGGGATACCGACCTAAGGAGCTTGAGTAGCATGCCGACTTAAGACTCGAAGAGGTGCCGACCTAACAGGCTAAGGAGATGCCGACTTAAGGCCCAAATGGATACCGACTTAGGGCTAAACAGTTGCCGACCTAAAAATTAACAAGATGGCTACCGACCTAAGTTAGCTACCGACCTAAGACAGAAGACGACCTAACCATCCAGAGAATTTACCGATCTAACCACTTAGGACAGGGACAAGATCATGAACTACACCTAAGTCGCGACCGACCTATGACCTATGTTAAGTCGTTCACGACCCAAGGCCACTGAATATAAGTCCGATGCCACATTACTGAGAAGAGGTGGTGTTGACTCGGAGGCGACCTTAGACCGGTCACGACTCAACTTAAGTCGGCTGCGTCTTAACTTGAGTCGGCCGCGGTTTAGGACTTGGCAAATTTCAGAATCAGAACTCTCTATAAATAGGCACCCATCTCCAACATTCAAAGGACTTTTGGCGCATTCTCTTCACACACCGTTACCTTGCTGCATTGAGAACTTCATCAACATTTAGAGCTTCCAAGATTAGAGGAATACATCAAAGAAATTCACGAAGAAACCACACATCTTCAACATGAATCTAAGAACTTTAATCGACATCGAAGCTTAAGACTTGTTCCAAATCATTTGTAACTTGAAGTGTATTGTACTTGAGAAGAATTGTATCAGTTTGTAACGGGATTATTAATAAAACTACTTAGAGTGGACGTAGGCTATACCCTTAAGCCGAACCACTATAAAATCATTGTTGTTTACTGCTTTTCTGCTATTACTTGCTTGTAATTCTTTCCCGATCTATCGGGTGGTGCTTTCACAACTACACTTTACACACCGGGATGTTAGCGTTCACATTTTAGCGTTAACAGCTATCAACAAAATCATAAAGTTCATTCTAAAGAAGTGTTTGAAAAAGGCTAGAGGCAAGTGGGTCGATGAACTCCTGTCAGCATTATGGGTGTACAGAACCACCCACAAGTCCGTGATTGGCCATATTCCATTCGCCCTTACTTACGGCTCTGAAGCTGTGATTCTTGTGGAACCTGAACTCCTTTCTCATCGAGTTACTTATTATGACCCTAGAACTAACAGAGATATCCTTTTGGAATCTCTAGATATGGTCGATGAGATGCATAAAAAAGCTTATTTGAGGGCAACTGCACATCGACATCGATTCGTCCGATACTATAATGTTAAAGTCTGAACTAGGTCCTTTGAAATCAGCGATCTTGTCCTGAAATTGATCTTTCCTAGCCCGCAAACATGGAACCGAGGTGAGAAAGACCATATGTCACCAATCAGAAGCTTAGAGATGGAACTCTAAAGCTTGTGACTGTCTATCATGCTTCCTAGACCATGGAATAGCGAGCACTTACAATGCTATTTCACTTTGTTTTGTTTAATTTAGTTGTGTTTCATTTAGAATTTGCTTTTGTAGTTGAATTCAAAGCCATGTAATAACATAGATTCCGCTGCTTCTTTTAAATTGTGCAATAAAATCTAAAGTTCCTTCCATACCTATGAATTGTTTGTGCATAATATAATAGTTGTGATATATGATCAAATTACATCCACGTATGTATAATAAAAACCAACAACTACCCAGAGTTTGGTGCTAACCAAGTACATGGGTCCATAACCAGATTAAACAAAATGAACGTAACTAGACCATTCATTCATTAACTCTCACCTGCACTCTGATGGCTTGATTATAAAAAAGGGAGAAGGCATGACTCGATTATCCGTTAACTAACTATGTCTCCCGATTTGACAGGAAGAAGGTAAAGTAAAAGTGGTCGTGATACGACCAACCCTCTTCGACTTTTGCCTCAGACTTGGGGGCAAGGGAATTAATCAAAGGAAATGTGATTCAACTATTTCCTAAAACAGCTTCAGTCCCCAAAGAGTGGGCCGGATTATTAACATCAAACGGGTGTGATTTTCCGCCTATTGGCTATCTTTGATCCCCAGAGTGCAGATAAAAAATGAGTGTGATTCGATTGTTCATTCTCTAACTCTGGACTGAACCCAACAGAGGGAATATGAACTCATCATGGATGGGACCTGACCCTCCATGAACAAACTCTGCCAACCCAAGACTGGGGGCAGAAGAATAATCACTTAAACGCTAAACAGGATAGTGCAACACTGTAGCTCGCACTTAGCTTTTGATACAACTTAAGACCACGATTGAACGGAGGCCTTGATGGATTTTTCGGATTGACGTCCGAAGCAACGAGAAATCGAAAGACATTGCAACTTGAATAACGAGCAATGAATACAAGTACATTGAATGGAAAACATAGTAGCTCAAACATTTAAACAAGTTTCGTACAAAAGCTGAACAGAAGCAAAAGAATATTTATTCAGATACTGAAACTTGGAAACCAAGTACAAGTTTATTTCATAAACTAAAGGGCAAAAACGGGGACCATATCTGCATAATTGCGACCAAAAATAAAAGAAACTGGCCACTAGCTACGTACCACCTAAGCTAGTTCGATGGCTATTTCTCCCCTTTTTTGGGCTTTTTCAGGGTGATCTTCAGGGTGGATTCTCCGGAGCTTCTACCTTGTCCTCTCCTCTTTGACCCTTTTTTCCCCTTTTTACCCTTAGGAGAAATGCTTTTAGAGATAGAAGAAGTCTCACTTTGGGATACAAAAGATCGACCTCTTCAGGAGTGATGTCGCCCGGTAGTATAAGTTGGAGCGGAGTAATATCCAATTTGGCACTCTCCTTCTTGTCTTGAAAATCCATCTTCCCCTTTTCAATATGCTCCTTTATGCTAAGTTTACCAATATATTTGGAGGCACGGATCACTACGACATCCTCTGTTTCATTCTAGCATTGCTAATCATTAGTCTTTTATTCATTCATAGCTCCTATGACTTCAGCATCTGGGCTGGGAGTCTCGGTAGGTTGATCGGTAGGAGCCACCTGTACAGTGACAGCCATAGTAGACCCTGGGTTCGTACATGCTTTCCTAAAGCTTCAGAAGACTCGTTGGAATTTTTATTAGGATCGACCAGCTTTGTACTCAACTGCTTGACCTCCTCATCCAAGTACTTGATGATCTCTTTGCAATGGATCGCCTCAAGAGTTAAGCAATAAATTTCGTGTTTCCTTTCTATCGACACCTCTGAAATTCTCTCAGCAACACGCAGAGTTGAATTGTGCTGGACATAAACATCATTAACATAAGAAATCACTATGTCCTAGGCCTTTGGAGGAATTGAATGCAAAGCAGGAACAAATTTGAACTCATCAAAGCACAACTTAGGAAATGTGGCCTTGAGCTCAACCATCTTCTCAGCAGCATAGGCATCAAAAGTAGTTAGGGCTGAGAGGGCCCGTCTGTTATGCTTGCGAGATGAATTATCAAGACCTTCTATGTTAGACTATCATTCTGAATATCGACGGGTGTCGAAAGAACTCGAACGTTTCTCAGGTGCAGCAGCCAAATTCGGAGCATGAGGTAGTGATTTACTGCTGCTATGTGTACTAGTGTATTAGTCGGAACTCTTATGGTGGTGAAAAGACTGAGATATTGATTTACGTTTTGATGACAAGTCCTTGATTGATAGCTTTAGTCTTGGTCTTCCCTTCCATCATACCTTTCTCTGTCTCGATTGGGCTCCGGATCTCGGCTGGGCCCAAAATAAGATAGCTGAGAGTATGCTGATCTCTTCAAGCGACCATAGTTACTAGGGCATCCCATCGAGCCTGCAAACAAAATGAAAGTGTATAAGAATCACTAGAGTTAAAAGTGCATAAGTGTCGTGCGGTGCACGTGATTTTGGGTGTCTTAGTGTCCCCCCAATGGGGCGAGCTTTACCCATTGGAGTAATCTCTCCCATGCTAATGGGGGGATGTTAGCGCCAAATAGAGTAAGAGATTTAGACCCCATGAGGCTTAAATTGGAAAAATCACAATTCTCAACATCTTTTGGAATTGGGATATCCGACAGCCCCTCAAATAAATTTTCTAAAGTCAGAGACCTAGATTGATCTATAGCAGTAGAGGTTAACTTGGATTTCTTGGATATGTACTCTTTATGAAGCTTATAAATGAGCTTTTTTCTTCTTCTCTTTTCTAGGGTGGGGAGCTATGGGTCTTGGGAGGATCGAATCGTAAACACATGACTTGAGCTCACATGGTCACGACCGACTCATTAGCACCGCCCCTGAACTCCCTTTCCTAGGCAACATTCTAAGCTCCTTTGGTTGGGGGTACGACAGGACTAACTTCGTCAACTCCCTGCCCAACAGCATCTCTTCTTTCTAGAACTTCCTCCTTGGTGTTTCTTGGCAGTCCTACGCCGAGGCCTTCTTTTAGCAAGCCGAAGACGAAAAGGCGCTCGTCGGTAAGATGTGATTTGATGTCCCTATCCACCATCAGTATATTTTTTAGTGTTGAAATAGCCTTCAAGTATATGTCTCTCGTGGGACGATGATGGCTGCTTTCAATGTCAACAAAAAACTACTTATTTCAGGATATGACTTGAATAAAAACACTTCAAGTTAAGTTTGAAATGACACTTACGTCGTTCCATCCACCGTCCTGCAAAATAATGTGGGCAACACATATAAAATCATTCATTTTTAAAAGCGCTTAGTTTGTTCCAAGCGCCAGTTACAACTTGGCAGTTTAGTGATTGACTAAGGAAAGTGTACAAGAGGCTTCCCTTTCGCCGCCAGAGATCGTAAATGAATCTGATGTCTTCTGGAGTTGTCTCACGATATAAAAATTCGAGGAACATGTATGTGCAGTGCAGAAACTCATGGCTGTTCGGATGCTGCTGAACCAACGGTAATCTTAATTAGTGCAACATTCTCCAAATGAATGGATTGAAAGGCGGAACACAACCAACCTAGCACATAAAGTTGTTGCAGCAATATACCCCTCCAGGGGCAAGTGAGCCCTATCGTTATAGAACGGGACTCACACATTCTCTTACAGAATCCCATTTTTATGCACAGCCTGCGGAGAGAGGCGTCATCAACCTTTGAATAAACTGAATCCTCTGGATCATTCAAAAATATGGCATCTTCCAAAGTGTCAGGTGCTGGCTTGATTTCTTCTTTTAAGTTCAAAGGAATTTCTAGCACCTGTTGTGAACTCTTGGGCTGCTCAGGTTGATGGCCTGGGGAGTTTCAAGCGGTTGTTTCTACAGAGCTAGATTCAGAGTCAGAAGTATCATGTAAAGTAGTTAGTTCAGTACACATGGCGATAAACGATCATAGCATTTGGAACCCATAGCTATCAAACTCGGCAAATAGTAATCATTAGAAAATTTAACTTGTTCCACTTGTGCTAAGTGTAAACTTGTGTAGTGTAGTGCAGTGCAAAGACAGATCGTTCAAAATTAAAACAATAGTATGACGAGACTCTAGGATTTGACTGAAGTGACCATTGTCGTTGACTATCCCAACACTTTCATGTCGATCGTTATGGATTTCATCTAAACTTCAAGATCAACCATCGACATATTGGAGTATGGTATTCGCGTTTAAGTTCATTCGAGACCATATGTTATGCACGTTCAAGTTATAGTCGAAAGTATGCAAATTTGAGTTCTAATGATTCAAGTCATATAAATTCAAATACAAAGTCCAAACATTCAAGTTCTAAGTCATATGCATTTGTTTTGAAGTTCAAGTACTTGAATTCGAGGTCATATGCAAGTCTCTAGTTCAAGTTCAGGCTTAAGGCAACTATTCATGTGTATTTAATCAATTTCAAGTCTTCACTCAAGCAAAGAATTGTCTATGTCCCCATAGCCAAGGGGATCGCACCCGATCCCTTACCTATGTGGTCTCACCTTACCAATTTCAAACCCTCCATGCCATAACTGATCTCCATTCTAAAATCGCAATCTATCCCTCTATCACTGATCGCCTAGACTTCACTACTTCACTTCCTTCCCCACATGCTTCCATTCGATCCCATGAATCGATCCGTACAATAGTCGATCCCTCCATTCCATCGAGCGATCAATCCCACTATATTGGGTAAACCCAGCTCAATTCCAAAGTACTACAACCAATCGCATCACGTCACCAATCCCTCCTCATCACTTTATCTCTTTCGAATCAATACTATCACCATTGATCGATCCCAAAGCTATTGAACACTCGACAATACCATAGCCAATCCCTATGAATCAAACTGATCCCAAAACTCATATGAAATACAAATCAAAATCGCCTTGCCTCAATTTGTATCCTAAACTCACCTTCATATGACGACGTAAATCAGGTTGTTGAACAAACAAAAGCTTTCCAACTATGGGTTCGGGCTAAAGTTGAATTGGAAAATTGAATATATTGCGATTAAATGTTGGATGCATTCGAAGAAAACGATGAGAACTATAGGAGGAGATGGGAATTCGAATCGATGATTGATTTGGATAGTGAGGTGATAGCCTTGAGCACGAGTTTGATAATGGAAATTTTGATGGAAAGTAAGGGTCCGGATCGATTGAGGGGAGCAAATGAATGATGTGGAGTGGAATAAGCTATGCCCATAGCTTATATACAAATGTGGCCTACTTACTTGGGCTCGAAATTTGTTTGAGTCTGTTTAGACTAAAAGATCGGTACCAATCCCTTGCTTAAGGGATTGGTACCAAATGCCCCATTACCAATGTTTAGAAAAAATGTGAATGGATGATGAAGATTATAACAATGCAAATATATTTTAACTACGTGATATTGACAATGACCCATGAATATGCATGCATACGTACCCAGCATTCAATTTCTTAAATCGACAGAGATTAATTATTACCTGGATCTCGCAGAATAGATGTCGCTACAGATAACCAAAGCCTTCTAACTCAGTCAATAAGCTCAATGGAACCGAGCATAAAGAAAGATTGAGATTACACTCCAGATTTATATTGACAAATATTGACCAAGCATCAGGACAAATAGAGAGAGATATGACTCTTCATAAAGACAATTCAATGGAAAGATAACAACTATTCAGGAAAATGAATGGAATGCTTCTAGGCGATTCTAACTTGCTTCGATTCAAAGTGTATCATGTTTGTAACAACACAAACTTTGGAGGCCAAAATGTTATCCGACCTCTTTACTTAGCTACACTCGGATTGATTTGGCAAGTTAGACTCGATGGTAGACAAGACAAGCAGCCCAAAGATGTGATCATAAAGACCAGAGATCAAAAATAGACAATAGTGTGCAACAATCATCAAGCAGAACCAAGGGATAGTCCCTACGAAACATTATAAGTATGGATTAGTGCTTCCCTGTGTAGGGGATTAAATCAGATCATTATGGCTATGAGCAGCTTGGATCATTAGTTCAAATCAACGGGAATCGATCGGTATTTATATAAAGATGAAAGAAACTATGTAAACAACTTTGGAACATGAAGCCAACATGGAGGGGACTCACACAACCGACCATGCACTGCCACGTTTACGTGTCAAACGATTGGCCATATTCGCTTCCCATCAGGAATTGGGCCTCGAAATTTTTTGGGTGACCTCAATTGCATCTAGAGATTCTTGCGACGAATTTTCAGAAAGATATTCGGTCATCTATGCCTATAAATATAGGGTCTATATCTTAGTTAAATGATTTTTTAGGCTATTGTTTTCTTTGTACTCCATTGTAATTACAAATTTCGATGCGACCCATCTTGTACACAGAAATTCAAGTGGTTAATAAAGCTTTTTTTCTCCAAAGTGAACGTAGTCATTCAACGCCGAACCACTTTAAATCTGTTTGACGTTGTGTTTTATTTGTTTTTTGCTCCTTTCCTCTGTTTTAATTTAGATTTCTTCATTTATTTCTCTACATATAAAATATTAGGTGTTTGTGCCAACTATTCGTGCAAATGTTGAGATTATCAACGACATGGTATAGGATCACACTAGATCCAAACACCTAAGAAATTGCATTTCTGGTTAGTGGAATAAATAGTGTGAATTTATATCGTAATACAAATTCCTGTAATTATATATATATATATATATATATATATATATATATATATATATATATATATAGACACACACACAAATATATATATATATATATATATGAAATTATAGGAAAATAGGCTCATGGAAAATGTAGCTAGATTTTTGGGCTAAAGGATGTGGCTTTTGTGTTTACGTATGAAGGATGCGAGCTTTATATTTGGGATGAAGGAAAATCGTCAAAAAAAATTATATCATGTATCTTCTGCAATCTCGATCTCAAATACTGGTATCGATCTTTATTTTTTCTCAATATCGATTCTCGTATAACTTTTCTTCTTTTCAATCTCATTTTCATTGTATTCTCAATTTTCGATTGCTCGAGTTTAGCTTCATCATGCTGATTTTTTGATCAGCTTACTAATTTCAACTTTTAATTCAGGTTAACTTTATTTATTTTGTGTATGTGTATTATGTAGTCTATATCGGTTATAAATACATTTTTTATTGGTTATTTGATTTATTTATGGTTGAATTGGGTTCAAGTAGCAGATTCATTTCCATGCTAAAGTATGCTTTTATGTGTAATTATATGTTTTTTAGACTTTGTTTAGTTTTGCAAATTTTGAATTTATATTTAAGTTTTGTTAAGTTTTGTAAAGTGCAGTGTGTTATGCTATATAAAATTAGTTCTCAATTTTTATATCAATATTTTTGATAAGCCAGCCGTGATGGAAGATTATGTTTTGATTTGGCCTCCTAAAGAGGTTTGTGGTTCAAGAAGACCATAGTGGGCTATTCTCACAACAAAAGAAACAAATTTAGTCAATGTGAATGAAGTCGGTCATAACAAAAGGAACTGTCTAGCATCTTCAAAGCGTTAAAGTTTTTCTATTGTATTGTTGTTGTTATGAACTTGTTTTTCAGTTGTACTTGGGAATGATATTGTGTCAATTTTTCATATTTTAAAATTACTTTTTAATGATACCTTGTTACCATAAATAGTGCTATCGAATATGAAAAGAAAACATGTTGAAATTCAAAATGTCTAAAACAGAAGAGCATTTAGCAAGGGATATCACATTTTAAGCACTTCAACAAGATGCCGAACTTCAACAATAAAGGATGTCGAAAGCCTAAGAAAGGATGGCAAGCTTCCAAGAATGTCGAATCCTAAGTGATTGACAAATGCAAAAGCTATTTAACTTCAACAAAGAGGAGAGATCACACTAAGGCATTGAACCTATAAAAATGTCGAACTAAAAGAGTTATCAAGCTTGAATAAAGGGGATATCTCGGATCTTAACAACCTTAGAGTTTGTCAAGCATATATAGAGGGAGATATATCGTATTCAAAACATCTCCTAGAGATATCATGCATGTAACAAGCTCGAAGTGGTACTGAATGACAACAGATGCCGAAAGATTATGGTACAGGGGATATCGAACCTGAAGATAAACAGTGATAATCGAAACACAACGGGATAAACCAGTGAAAAGAAGGAATATAAAGACTCTATGGATATCGAGCCTTTACAACTATAAAAATTATGAAGCATCTATAAACGAAAAGTGGTTCTGAAATTTTGCAAGTAGCAGAAGATGTATGGCTTCAAAGAATATAAGGGGTACCAAATATCTACAGTTATCTAGAATGCCACATATCACTAGTGCCATCAAGGATGTTGATTGACACCAATATTAAGAGAGATATCATAATTCATCAGAACCATGAAGGATGTTGAATATTAACAGCTATAAAGGAGATCGTATATTAGCAGTGTCATCAGGGATGTCGAATATCTATAATAATGGAGGATGTCGTATTTCACTAGTGTAACAAAAAATGCAATAAATCATCAATATGGAAAGAATGTTATAAATCATCACCATGTCAAGGATGTCGCAAATCATCAATAGAGCATGATGCCGCATTTATGTATAAAACGTCTCTGCATATTATCAATGCAGTGAATAATGCCAAAAATCAAGGATGCCGATGGACACGTGGAAACCAGACCGCCTACCTCCACCCCTATAAATAAAAACCCAATAGAAATTTGGGAGGGGTGAATTTTTCTCATTTCATTTCTTACCTTTTCAAGTTGTAAATCCTTAATTGATATGGGGATTTTTAGAGTCGATTGTGCTCTTATGACATTTTTGATATAAGACCTTGAATATTTAACAATTGCATAGCTACTTCAATTGAACAAATATATTAGTCCAATTTTTGATCTTATGGCATGCATATGACTTCTTATATTGGACTTGGAATATGAACATGTACACTTCACTCTTGAGAACTTGGATCCAAATCTTGGCTTGCATAGTTTTATTAAGCTTTACATAAGCTATTTAAGCCCTTATCTGAACAAGATCTCCCATATTTGGCGTTGACAAAGAAATTTGTTAACATTTTGATACAAGAAAATGGCTCGAACCTTTGACTCCATACATATCTCATTTTGGATTATCCTTGACCTCCATACATATGTTAAAGAGGATTTACCTTAACCTGCATATATTCTATAAAGGAACTTTCTAAATTTTGCATAACCTTCCTTGGACAATATAATGAGAATCTTGGAACAAGGATCTTCTGAACATCAGGAAGTTAGGCCATTTTATCAAATCTCTTCTGATCCTCAGTTTCATTAGGAACAAGTCTTAAGGATGTTAGCACTACAAACCATGGAAGAAGACAAGTGATTCCTTATAATCTGATAAAAGGGAGCATAAATCCATTTCATATAGGCTCTACCCCTATCCTTGATTATCATCTGTAGCCTGGAATGGAAAGCTCAAAAATGAATAGCGTGTTTCGAAAATAAAAAGGGTTATACAGTTCCAATCCAAAGGGACTATTTTTGAGAAAAATAATATAAAGAGACTTTGACAAATTTGCCGAAAGGTAGAAGGAATAATTTATCATCCTTCCGAACGAATCAAACCTCGAGAATCTTTAAGCAAAAAACTTACGGACAATGCTATTAGTTTGGGCTTGTTTATTTTCCTTCCTCTGTTGACGGGGGAAGCAGTATCTTTTAGAGGGATATCTTCCCGCGAAGCTATTAGTTTACGGAAGATGGATCTTAAGGCTAATTTAACACTAAGGGAGGGTGAACAGTGTTTACTGATTTTTGTGAATCATTTTAAATTCTTTTAAGATTATAATTAAACAATGCGGAATCAATAATTACAAATGCTAACATAGATAAATATAAATGTAATAAAAGCAAATGGTAAAGATTTGGAGAGACCACACCAGGAATTTTTATACTGGTTTGGAGTTACCTTATATCCAGCCCCGTACAATTTCTTGTACATATTTCTTTTCAAATATCAAAGCCAGTACAAATTTGATTTCAAGGCTATGAGACACACTTCAGATTTTTCGAGCTTTGAGTACGGGACGTGAGCACGCCCATTTGGATTTGTAGGACACCAAGCACACCCACTTGATTTAGATGGAACACAAGCACACCCACCTGGATTTCAGGGACACCAAGCATACCACAAAGTATAAAAGTACGATTTGATAGTTTTTACAGACTCGGTTTCTTAATCTTGAGTACAAATTATCTTATAACCACTTGAATAGCATTTCGATCGTGATTTGAGTGAGAGAGATAAAGAAGATCAGAGAGTAATCAATAGAGAATCAAATCAATGGATTTTGGATTTGATTCTGATTGAATTTGAGAAGAGTTTGAGTACAATTCCTTTTAGAAAAAAGGAAAGTACAAGGAGGAGAGAAATAAAAGATAGTAGTTAAAAAAATCGTTGGTAAAACCACCTATTTATAGAGAAACAACGGCCATTTCTATTTAGAAGAGATACGACAAAAAGATACTTCATTCAAATTTTAATTTTGAGAAAAATGGTCTATATGTCGACATATAGTATCAGGGTATGTCGACATATCCCTTTATATTTTAAAATTTTACTTGGAAAATTGTTTTGAAAATATTAATATTTGTAAAATAGCTTAAAACTTTATGCAATCATCCAAACATTGTTTACGCAAATTTTAATCATATTAAAACCTAAGAAAACATTATAAATTTATTTTGAAATGCTTTCTAATATATAAAGGATTAAAATATTATTTTCTTTAAAAATATTATATATAAAGTATGAGTGAATATATACTTAAAAACAAAGTTATAATAAATGTTATAAAATACCTATAAACATTTGGAGATTATAAAACTAAAATTATAACAAGGTATAATAGATTTAAAAGTTTAAAAACTTAATAACTCAAATATAATTATAAAATCAAAAAGTAAGAAATCATTTGAAGGCCATTTTGAAAATAGGAAAAAATTTTAAAATCGTTTTTGAAATCCAGATGTTTAAAAACAGAAAAAATATATTTTAAAACCTTTAAGAAAACCGAGAAGAGAGATCAAAGAAGTGCTATCAAGGTTTTAACAAAATATATATGATTCTACGACTTATCTGGATATCTTGAATCTTCAATACTCATGAGCCTTTTATCTCAAACTCTTGAATCTCTATATCAGCCACTTGAATCTGCTTTTGATAGTGTATAGTTTTCTTAATCAATACTTGTCTAATATCCTACACTATATACTATATATAACTTTATAAAATCATTAGTATCTATATTTTGTATAATGTCATATGGTTGTTGTCATCAAAATCAATGCCGAATGTACTAATAATCTCCCCTTTTTGATGACGACAACATGTATCTAAAAATATGTTGTAACTCCCCTCGAGTTACAAAACTTTCCCTTAGTCTATGACTACTACTCCTTTTTAATCTATGCCTAGATTTTATATATATTTCCCCTGAGTTACAAAACTCTCAAGTAATCTATGCCTAAAACTCCCCCTTAATCTATGCCTAAACCCCCCCATAATCTATGTCTAGATTTTCTATATATTTCTCCCCTTTTGTTATCAACACAAGTCTAACTGAAAACTTTCCCTAACTAATGGTACTATATGATCTATAAAATAGTTATAACAATGATGTATAAGAATAATAAGTGATGACACAAATCATTTTTATTAATCGCACAAATCCTTTACACATATTCATACTAAATTCACACCAAGCCAAAAGACAATCAATTCAAATCCTACTATAGATCTGTACACATAAATTCAAAGAAAAAATCAATCCAAATCATATCAACCATGTCAAACAACAATTCACATAAAAATAAAACCAAACCAAATTCGAATCCTAACAAATCATATTAAAACATGCTAAGCCCTAAGTTTTCTTCTTGATAATGGGAGACTTATGGATGGGACAGAAGGGACAGTGAAGACAGAAATTTTTATTTTTGCTAGACCAAATTTCCATCTCGATCAAAGCATACTTCATTGACACACTGGACTTCAACTCTACTGACTTCCTTTTATTTCTCTTCTTCATCCTTCTCTTCCTCTTCTTCTTCTTCCTCTTCTTCTTCATTGTCATTTAAAGGATCATGAATGGCCAAATTTGCAACATCATCCTTAATGACTATTGGATTTGTAGGGTTATCCAATAGATACTTTTGTAGATTTCTAAGAATTCTGCCTTGTTTCTCTTGTTTATTCTTCATTCTCATTAGCTTCCTTTTTAGAAAGTATATTTAGAATTTGTTTCAAATCACTCTCAATTCTTGTCACTTTTGCTAAAATCGAGTGTTGGAGAGAGCCTGAAGTGGGAGAATCGAAGGAAAATGATGTTGATTCATGCGTTGAACGTTTGGAATAGTTAGGATCCATTAATTTTATTTCATTTTATTTTTCAAAAAGAAGAAGACCATAGAATATGTTTGATTTCGAAATAGAATGTATATATATAGTAGTTTTAAGTTTTGAATTAAGTAGGGAAATTTGAAATCAGAAAATAACTACATATATCAACATACATATCATGAATATGTCGACATATCTAATATAATTTTGTTTGTTTGTTTTTATTTTGAGTTTTTTAATTTGTATGTTATTATGTTTATATTTCTAAGAAGGAACATATTCCTAACTCTCTTCTTAGCTTTATAAACGATGTTTGATTTAATGGTTTTATTAATATAACAACTAGTTGATTTCAATATTTATAAATTCGAGTGATATAATTTTCTTATTTACATTATCACTTAGAACGTGATGTCGTAAATCTATATGTTTAGTTTTGCATGGTGAGATGGATTTTTAGATAAATTAATTGCTCTAGCATTATCGTAGTATATTGGTGATTTAGTAAAATTTAAACCAAATCTATTAATTTTTATTGCATATAAATAACCTGAGAATAGGCTAATGGTGCTGAAATATATTCTACTTTTGTTGCGGACTAAGATACATAATTTTGCTTTTTGCTAAACCAAGAAACTTGAGAGTTTCCTAAAAAGTGACAAGTTAAACTTGTACTTTTTTAGTCTAATTTGCAACCAACATAATCAGCATCACTATATGAAATTAAATCAAAGGAATCTTCTTTTGGATAAAAGAGTTCATGGTCTAATATGTTATTTACGTATCTTAATATATTTTTTATAGATTTTAGATGAGTTTCCTTAGGCTGAGATTGATATCTTGCACAGAGACATACAATTATGCATTATATCAGGTCCACTAGCAGTTATATAAAGCAGTGATCCTATCACACCTCTATACAATTTTTGATCTATATCTTTTGAATTTTCTTCCTTATTTAATTTTTCATTTATTGCCGTGGGAATTGGCTTACCACTGGTATTTGACATACCAAATTTCTTAACTAAATCTTTAGCATATTTTTCTTGACTTATGAAAATACCATTACTTCATTGTTTTATTTGTAATCCTAAAAAGTAACTTAGTTCTCCCAGATGGCTCATTTCAAATTCTTTGGTCATTATATCTAAAAATTCTTTATTTAATTGTTTATTGGTTGAACCAAAAATAATACAATCTACATATATTTATATTACTTGAATATCATTGTTATTTCTTTTAGTATTAGAGTAATCTACTTTACCAATTTCAAATTAGATTGTATAAGTAGGATTTAAGTCTGTTATACAGTGCAATAGAAGCATGTTTTAGACCATATAAAGTCTTCT
The DNA here is from genome assembly GCA_030765085.1 of Allium cepa. Taxonomy (NCBI): domain Eukaryota; kingdom Viridiplantae; phylum Streptophyta; class Magnoliopsida; order Asparagales; family Amaryllidaceae; genus Allium; species Allium cepa. The sequence goes on along the minus strand of CM060940.1, from coordinate 72,188,847 downwards.
TTAATTTATAGACATGATTACATAGTTTTTCATCTTTAAAAAGAGAAGGTTGTTCTACATAGACATCTTCTTTAATAAAACTATTTAAAAGGGTAATTTTATCATCCATTTGAAATAATTTACAATTATTATGATTTGCAAAATCAAGTAAGATTCTTATTGCTTTTAATCTGTCTACGAGTGCAACGGTTTCGTCAAAATCTACACCTTCTTTCTAATAATAACCTTGAGCGACTAAATGTGCTTTTCCTCACAACTTCTTCTTTTTCATTCATTTTATTTCTATATACCCATTTAGTGCCTATTATAGATTTATCCTTAGGTCTTGGGACTAATTCCTAAACATCACTTCCTATGAACTGATTCAATTCCTCTTGCCTAGAAAGAATCCATGAACCATTTGATGATGATTCCTTTGAATTTTCAGGTTTAATAGTTGAAATAAAAGAAACATTACTCGTTTTGTTTAATTGATTCCTTGTTTTCATAACATATTCTATATTCCCTAGAATATTTTCTATAAGATGAACTTTTAAGTATTCTTTTCTCTTATTTGGATGTAAATTTTTGAAATTATTATTATTATTATCGTTTGTGATTTCATTATTAGTAATTTCATTTGTCTTATCAACATTTTCTTCTTCATTGACAAAGGTATTATTAATTTTAAAATTTTCATTAAATGAAACATGAACGTCTCTTCAATAGTATTAGTTCTAGTATTAAAAACTCTATAAGCTTTACTTCTGTTTGAATGTCCAATGAAAACACCTTTATCTGATTTAGCATCAAATTTATCTAAATTTTCTTTAGTATTTAATATAAAACATTTACTACACAAAACGCTAAAGTATGTCACTTTAGGCTTTTTGTTATAAAATAACTATATGATGTCTTTTTAGTCAAAGGTCTTATTAAAATTCTATTTAATATATAACAAGTCATATCAACTACTTTAGTCCAAAAAGTTTTTAGGTAAATTACTGTCATTTAACATGGTTATAGCACACTCTTGAATTGTTCTATTCTTACATTTGACTGCTCCATTTTGTTGGGTGCTCTTGCAAATGAAGAATTATGGGTAATACTTTTCTTGTTATGAAAAGTTTCATTCTTTAATTCACCACCAAGATCACTTCGAATTGTTTTGATTTAAAGACATTTGATTTTGAATTCTTTTAACAAAGAATTTAAACATTTAAAAGGCATCATTTTTAATTTTTAGGAAAATCATCCACGTTAGCTAAGAAACATCATTTGCAATTACAAATACATTTTTATTATGATTTGTAGGTTGTATTTGCGAAGGAAATAAAAGATCCAATGAAGAAGTTCAAGGGGTTGAGATATATAAATTATATTTTTTTTTAAAGGAACTTTTTCTAAGTTTTCCCAAGTGGCTTGCATCACAAAGATTATTAACATCTAAATTTATTTTAGGAAGACCCCTAACTAGATTATTTTCGGCAATTTTAGATAGGTGTTTGAAATTCAAATGACCAAATCTTTTGTGTCAAATCCAAGAATCACTTAATTCAACCAAAAGACATAAATTATCATTTGACACTTTAATACTTAATATATATATATATGTGTGTGTGTGTGTGTATGTGTGTGTGTGTGCGTGTGTGTGCGTGTGTGTGTATTTCTTTTTCTAATGCCTTCAAAGAAGATGTTTTACTCATTATCTATAATGTGGCACTTATATTTTTCAAATTTAATTCTAAAGCCCTTATCACACAATTGACTAATACTTAGCAGATTATGTTTTAAATTCCTAACTAACAAAACATTAGAAATGCTAGAAGTTTTAGAATTATCGACATTGCCGATACTAATCATATACCCATTAGAGTTGTCTCCAAATTTGATCGATCCACAATCTATATAAATGATATCTTTTAGGATTTTCGGATTTCCCATCATGTTCCTTAAGCATCCACTATACAATATCCATTTATCCCTTTTGATTTGTAAAGTTTGGTTATCAAGTGTATGTTCATCAAAAGCCATGTAACACATCTTTTCCTGCAACTTATACATTTTTCAAAAGATTAAGTGGCTTTTCATTATATATTGATGCAAATTTATGAAACAACATCATATTGATTTTTGCAACATTGCTTTTCAAAAATAATGGTAACAATATCATCACTAACGTTCGCCATTAAAAAATTTCAAAATTAAAATGATAGAATTTTGAAAACCAAAGCCCTGATACTAAATGTTAGTTTGTAAAAGATGGATCTTAAGGCTAATTTAACACTAGAGGTGGGTGAATAGTGTTGATTGATTTTTGTGGATCCATTTAAGTTCTTTTAAGATTACAATTAAACGATGTAGAATCAATAATCACATATGCAAATATAGACAGAAATAAATGCAGTAAATATAAAATGTATAGTGTTGAAGAGTTCACGTCAGTAATGTTTATACAGGTTCAGAGTTACCATGTATCCAGTCCATTATAGTTTCTTGTATAGAGTTCTTTTCAAATAACAAAGTCAATACAATCTCGATTTCAAGGCTATAAGACACAACCTACAAATTTTTCGAGCTCCAAATACACTCACTAGATTCAGAAGAGATACCAGCACACCTATTTGGATTTTCGAAACATAAAGCACACCCACTTGATTTACATGGGACACATGCATACCCACTTGGATTTCAGGGACACCAAGCACACCATAAAGTATAAGGGTATCATTTAATAATTTATACGGACTCGATTTCTTAATCTTGAGTATAAATGATCCTATAACCTCTTGAATAGCAATTTGATCGTGATTTGAGTAAGAGAGATGATAGAGATAAAAAAGTAATCAATAAAGAATAAAACTAGCAGAGCTTGGATTTGATTCTGTTTTGAATTTGAGAAGAGTTTGAGTATAATTTTTTTTAGAAAACGAGTGAGTAAAAAAAAGGAGAGAAATATAGGAAAGAGGTTAAAATTTTCATTGATAAAACCTCGTATTTATAGAGAAACAATGGTCATGTCCATTCGTAAAGAGATGCAACAAGCGCACTTCCATTCAAATTTAAATTTTGGAAAAATCAATCTATATGTCGAAATATAGTGTTCGGATATGTCAACAAGTCCTTTTATATTTTGAAATTTTACTTAAAAATTGTTTTGAAAATATTAAGATTTGTAGAATTTTGTACAATCATCTAAAAATAGTTTATACACATTTTAATCATATCAAAGCTTAGGAAACTTTATAAAATTATTTTGAAATATTTTTTAGATATATAAAGGATTAATATATTCTTTGAAAATAAATTATATAAAGTATGAGTGAATATATAGTTAATAAAAAAGTTATAAGAAATGTTATAATATATTTATAAATATTTGGAAATCATAAAACTGAAGTTATAACAAGGTATGATAGATTTAAAAGTTTAAAAACTTAATTGCATAAAATATAGGCATAAAATCCAAAAGTAAAAACTCATTTGAAAGCCATTTGAAAATAGGAATTCTTTTAAAATTATTTTTGAAATTCAGAATATTTAAAAACAGAAAATAGATTTCAAAATCTTTAAGAAAAATGAGAAGATGATCAAAGATGTGCTATATGGGTTTTAACAAAATAATCTATGACTCTATAACTTATTTGGATACCTTTAATTTTCAATACTCATGGGTCTTCATTCTCTAACTCTTGAATCACTATATCAACCTCTTAAATCTACTCTTGATATTATACGGTCTTTTTATTATCTGTCTAATATCCTATACAATATACTATGTATAACTAGATAAAAACATTAGTATCTGTATTTTATATAATGTCATATGGTTGTTGTCATCAAAACCATTACTTAAGGTACTAAGGGAAGCGTCTTGAGGATCAGGTGGGTCATGAAGATCCACATAATGAGCATAGGAGTTTAGGTTATCACCACCTGATTCATTACCCATATCTCTTTTTTCCTTCTTGACCCTTTGCACTATTATCTCCATCTTGAGTATCATCATCTACATTATGATTCTCTCCTTCATCAGAATCTTCATCTCTTTTGAGCGGGGGGTCAACAAAGGATGACAACTTCTTTAGATTGATAGCTTCCTCTTTAGAAAATTCATCTTGAAGCAATCTCGAACTCTCCCTAATATAAGATCAAACTTTCCCTTGAATTTTTCATTTAGTTCTTGGAGGGAAGGAAATTCCAAATTTGAATATTTAATGATATTATCGCTATACGCTACGAAAAGAGTATCTTCATGGCATTTTTCTATTATCTTAGTAAGGGCCCGATCCAAGAAGAAGTAAAATTTTCTCTTAGCATATTTTATAGTATGGTTAGCATGAACCAGAGTGACTTCTTTAATTTCTAGCTAGCTCTCTAAAGACTTTATCTTGTTAGCCATTTCGTCCTTCTCTTTATTGACCTGCTCAAGCTCAGTTTTGGTCCTCTTTTCAAGTAATAGTTTGGCTTTCTTCTGCTCATCGAGGGAGGAGTTTCTCTTCTCAAGAAAAGCTTCATTATTTTTCGCTGCACTATTAATTATTTGACTCTGCAAGGTCCCAACTTTAGATGTTAATGAGGAACATATTCCTTAAGTTTCGTAACTTGACCAGCATTTCCCTAAGAGGCTTGTTGACGAAAGCGCATGTGCTTAGCTACATGAAACATAAGACGGATGTAAGCTAAATAAGGATGTACAAAATTAAGTTCCATATTATCCAAACACAAAAGGATATATACCAGCAGAAGCTACTGATAGAGGACGTAAAGGTAATCCGTTGAGATAGACGGGGCTGTAGTGGGTGTCAAACCAAGCTTTTTGAGAAGGGAATAACGTGATACATAGAACTATCCAATTAGTTACTTGTTCTTACAAGATTTACTAGGATGTGGATAGCCTCGACGTTTAGTGAAGGAAGTCTAGCTTCCCCGGCAAGGACCTCCAGGCAACTCAAGTAAGTATAGGAATTGAGGGTCAACTGAATCAAAGTAATGTCTAAGTGCTCCAGGAAGTGCAAAAGGAATTTTAGGAAAGAAAAGTAGCCACAATGCAAGATATGAATAGGAGTGAAGGCAAATAATCCCTTTGGAGGATTATCTATTCTATCGGATGGACCAACAATCATGGCTTCCATGTTCGTACTCTAGGACAGTTGGAAAATAGTATCTGTCTCGCTGAGTAGTAATGAGGGATTGGTTAAGCATATAGTCTCCTTTCTTTGAAGTGGGAGAAGATTTGTACCTTTTGCTAGATTTCTTCTATCCATTTGTCTACTAGGTGATATTATACAAAATTAGGGAAGTATTGCATGTTTTACAAAAATTTGGAATGATCATAATATAGATGCAAGATAAGAAATTGAATGCCTAACCAATAGGTACTTGATTAATTGAATGCTATTTAATTCTTAGTGGTAAAGTGTCAATAGCAAGACTAGTTACATAACTTATAATAATAAATAATCCATTAAATGTTCCATTCCTAGATGTCTAACTTCTAATGAAATTGATTTTGTAGAATATTGAGAAATTTATAACCAATTGGAAATTTAACAACCATTGGATTTATGACTAGATAACTGGTTAATAAGGTTCAATTAATGTAACATACGAATAGAATCTTATAAACTATAACAGAATGTTTAATCTGCAACCTGATATCGAATTTATAAGAATGTGGAATTCATAAATTACGAGCAAGGTTAGATTTATTTAGAAATGCTTTAACCATTTGACGAATTTATATGATGCTGAATGCATAAATAGCTTATAGGTCTACGATACAATAATCACATTCTGAACTCATGATGTCATATCAGAATTAAGCAGAATATCGAATTTGTAACCTATGTATCAGCTCTTTAAATGGTTTTTGAATATGTAAAGGGATAGCGGCACATTATGAGTTATCGAGTTTATAACTAATAAAACCATTCCCCAAAACAGTGGTCGAACTCCTAATAGATATCGAACTGCAAATCGGTTGTCGACATTATAGAAAGGTATCAAATTTCAAAAAAAACTAATGAATTTAAGATCCAAGAAAGTTGTCAAGTTTTTAACAACTAATCAAATTCCTAAGTAAATAGCGAAACCTTAAAAGAATGTCGATTTTAACATAATAGAAACTCCGAAAAGTTATCTTTCTAAAAAGCTTTCGAATTTGCATTAACAATCATTTGATTTCAATCAATCGTCAAAAGAAAACACCAGAAACAACATTTAAACCCCAATACTAAGTCTACCACTTCAATTTAATCACAAAATTTTACAAAAACCACGCGATTGATTGAACCCTATTTTCTAAATTGAGAACCCCTTTTCAGTTTCTCAACAAAATCAAATAGAAATAAAAATCGAACATTAAGATTGAGCTTAAGTGTCGGAAAAGATTGAAATTTCTTAAGTTGAATTGGAAATTAATTTTTTTTCTTTATAGTTTAACTTGCAGGTGAAAAGGTGGAAGAGGAAGAAGATAATTACTTATAGAAGGAAAGGGGAATGATGGAAGTCGTTGGTCTATTTAAATGAACGGACAAGATCTAAAAGTAGGCGGCAATATAGTTATCCAAGCAGTAAGCATGATATTAAGGTGTTAACTTGAAAAGTTAACGTTTCTTCTACACTAGGGGAAAATGTTACCACAAATAAAAAAGTCTAACATGAAAAGAGAATGCGTTGAAATTCAAGATGTAGAAACTGTAAAGCATTCAGCAAGGGATATCACACTTTAAGCACTTCAAGAAAAGGTTGAATTTCCATAATAAAGGATGTTGAACGCCTAAGAAAGGATAGAAAGCTTCCAAGAATGTTGAATCCCAAGTGATTGACAAACGTGAGGGTTATAGAACTTCAATAAAGAGCAAAAATATCACATAAAGCGTTGAATCTCTAGAATGTCGAACTACAAGAGTTATCAAGCTTGAATAAATGAAGGGGAGATATCGGACCTTAACAACCTTAGATGTTGTCAAGAAGTTAAAGAGGAAGAGATATCGTATCCCAATACAGCTCCTAAGGATATCGTGCATGTAACAAGCTCGAAGTGATATCGAATGACAACAGATGCCGAAAGATTATAGTACATAGGATATTGAACCTGAAGAAAATCAGACAAAATTTCCGAACCACCACAGAATAAAGCAATGCAAAGAACGAATACAGAGACTCTATGGATATCGAGCCTTTACAACTATAATAGTTATGAAGCACCTACAAGCGACAAGTAGTTTTGAACTTTTACAAGCAGCTGAGGGTATTGGGCTTCAAAGAATATAAGGGATATCGAATATCTACAATTATTAAGAATGTCGCATATCTTCAGCGTCATCAAGGATGTCGAATGATATCAATATGAAGAGAGATATCGAAATTCATCAAAACCACAAAGGATATTGGATATGAACAGGTGTGAAGGATGTCAAATATTAGTAGTGTCATCGGGGATGTCGAATATCCAGAGTTATGGAGGATGTCATATTTCACTTGTGTAACAAACAAGTCGTAGATCATTAGTGTGGAAAGGATGTCATAAATCATCATATGGCAAGGATGTCTTAAATCACCAATATGGCAAGGATGCCATAAATCATCAATAAAGCATGAAGCCTCATTTTAACAATATACAGAAGGTATCCTCATATTATCAATGCAATGAATGATGCCGAAAGACATGTGGTGGCCTGACCACCTACCTCCACCCCTATAAATACGAACGCAATGACAACATGGGAGGGGTGAATTTTTCTCGTCTCATTTCTTACCTTTTCAAGCTGTAAACTCTAAATTAATTTGGGGATCTCTTGAGTCGGTTATACTCTTATGACATTTTGCATATAAGACCTTGAACATTTAATAATTGCATAGCATACTTCAATCAAACAAAGTTGTTGGTCCAATTATTGATCTTATGGCATGCTTATGACTTCTTGCATAGGACTTTGGAATATGAACATGTATACTCACTATTAAGAACTTAGATTCAAACCTTGGCTCACATACTTCTATTAAGCTTTACGTAAGGCTATTTAAGCCCTTATTTAAACAAGGTCTTGCATATTTGTGGTTGATAAAGAAATTTGTTAACAATACTCTTAATCATTGATATATTAAACTAGCATTTGTTTCTATGGCATCAGTGTGTTTGTGGTCTCGATGGCATATTATATAGGATACAATCGTCGTTCTCTTCTGTAAAGACGTTATGTGAATTTGTTAAGAAATTCATGATGATTGAGGGGGAGATGTAACGATGCACCTTTTCAACCCTTAAATGTCAATACTAACACATTCACAGTATTCGTGTGCTAAACATCCAAGTCCAGAAAAGACAAATTGTTACTGTAAAATAAAAGGAAAAAGAAAAAGAAAGTAGGAACACAATATTAGAATCTTACAACGGAAAGATAACATATAATATCAATAAAAAGTACAAAATTATCGCTCTAAGATACAAAGCATTTCAAAATTTCAATTCTAAATATTATCATTAGCCTAGACAGTTATAACAATTTGTCTCCATAAATGCTAATATATACTAATATTAATGCAGCGGAAATAAGAATACTATGATAGGTGAAACATCTAGCTCATCTCCTCGAGCTGCAATGAACATCCATGAAAACTTTCTAAAACCACTTGAATGAGCACATGAGGAATTTAGGAAAAGTAAAAGCTACGTGTCAGACATAAGTCTGGTATGAGAAACTCAAGAGATATGCAGCTGACATAAAACAGCACTTTTAAGATCGTACAGAATACCGTTACGATTATCCCCTCAAAAGGACCACTCATCTCATAAGTACATAAGGTAATCATAAAATAGCTATGATGCTTACATTGACCACATCATAATATATTGAGGGTATAATTAAAACTGCTAATGTACGTTCACTTATGGATTTTTTCATGGAGATCCCTTTGGTCAAGTTGAAATCTAATCTCCTGCACAAGGATAAGAAACTACCTCTTAGCATCGTACATCTCTAAGATAGAATATACCATGAGGGAAATATCGTCGGTCCACATCTAAAAATCGTGACCCCAAATATCATCTCCACATGCCTGCAATAGCGATAAGCATACTTAAGATATGAAGTGATAATATCCTATCGTGGGTTAGCCAAACCCAAGCTATGAGCCTACTTAGTTTTCTTTCTTTTCTGATGTCGAGGCTATGTTTGACATCTCTCACACGATTCTTTATCACTCGAACGGGCCACGTATCCCTAAATGGATTCCAACATCTCGAATAAATCACTAATCTATACATGGATATGAGAATCTCGAATAGATCTCGAATCTATACATCGATTCCCACATAACTCCTTTAACGAATGCTAATATTGACCTCTCCCTTGGACTTAACCTTAGGATAGATAGTTCAACTCTATAGCATTCCACTTCATAACGCTTCCAAAGTATAGACCCGTATATCAGTTTTGAAGTGGTATTTGATAAATACAACACTTACTAATCCCGATCTCTTCAAAATCAATTTGATTGATTTCCGATCAAGTTCGATAGTCTACTAATTGACTATCAAGTTCAAAATAGACGACCACATATCGAAACTAAGTCTTATATACTTACCATGTTCCCGACCTTTTCGTCTCATACCATCCCTCGGTCATGAGTGAAGCCAGTAGATTAGAGCAGTATTTCTTCTATCCCTACTTGAACATCAGTCTTAACCGTCGTAGATAGGCAAGCCTACTTCATCTGCTTTTAATGCTAATTATACGACTAAATACTTTTCATAAATGAGTTAACAAAAACACGATCAAGTCACACAAAGCACGATTAAGTCATATAAGCGACTTCAATCACCTTTCCTTTAATTAATATTTTTGATTAGTTAAAACTTTTTTACTAGTAAAACTTTTTTTATCTAATTAAACATTGTTCATCAATCACTAATATTCATTTGTACTCTTTCAGTATTTCAAAACGTATTCATATACTTATCTCAAAAGGTATAAATATATTTATAAATTATTAACGAGATTTCTTACTTTAAAAATTTTCCTAAATATTTCACACTTATACTTTCCTCCAAAATATACAGTTTAAGTGTCTAATTCCTATCAAAAATTCATTCAAAAGATTAAAACTAATGTTACATAAACATTGTCACTACAAACCCAAAACCATTACACTTATGCTTACCATTAAAACATTCTTTTAGAGATCATTTACATTCATAAGTGTAATCAAAAAAGGTTAACGATGAATGTTATTAATATATTTTCACAACAAACCCAAAACCATTTCATATTTATATTCTCTTTAAAAAATTCTTTTAAAGATCCGAGTTAATATTTGGTTAAGTTCGGTATTTGACAAGTCAACTACCCAGTCCTAAAAATGATCATTTATGGAAATCATGGCTCATATACTTAACTGGTTTCTAACATACCAATTTATATTATCCCTCATTCAAGTGTGAAGCCAGGTAAGTTAGAGCATCAGTTGCATATCAAAGCCTTGCCTGGATACTTCATTCTTGACTCGCATAGATATATAAGTCTACCTCATCGGCTTTCAGTGTTAAGTATAGTGTTAATGCCTTTTATAAATGAGTAAAAAAACATCATGTTAACACATTTCTAACATTCCCGACATAATTATTCCTCGATAATGAGTGAAGTCGGTAGGTTAGAGCTTTATTGCCTCTATCTTTACTTGAATATCAATCATAACTCTCATAAATAGATAAGTCTACTTCGTCGGCTTTTAGTGTTAAGCATGGTTAATTACTTTTTTGAAACTTAAATATATACACTTTAAAAATACTTATCAATAAAGTTTTACATATCTATATTTTTGAAAATAACTAATTTATACTTTGATGAAAATAAATAAAAACATGTCTTATATTATAAAACATCTTTACTTTAAAAATTCATAACTAATTACTAAAAATATATTTAAACTTCAAACCAACTTTAAAATAATGAAAAGTATGTTAGGAAATATCCTTAAATATTCCAGAAAAAATACCAAATTTAAATATCATTTTTATACACTTAAAACAATAAGCAACTTACTACAATACCTATAAATGCTGTTAAAAAACCGTGATACAGAGCAATATAGAAAAACACGATCTTTGTGATCAATTTTAATCACTTAAATAAATGATTTAAGACTTCAATTTTTATAGTAAGCACTCCCCATAGAGTACTTCAAAACCAGGGAAAGAAACCCCTAAGGAAAAAATCCAAAAAACAAAATATTTACTAAAATGTTCGTTTAACAACATTTTTACTCCAACTTTAGCCATTTTGTTTAACTAGTTGCAAAAGCTTTTAAACTCCAATTTTTTTCCAGTAATAACTGAAAAATAATAACTAATAAAATGCGAAGAAACCCCGAAGGATACCTTTAAAATTAATTAAAAAAAATCTAAAAAACAGGACATTTCAAAGCATTCAAATAGCGAACTTCTTCTCGCTATAATTTTTTGCAACTTTGTTTCACAACTTAATTAGTGATTTAAACTTTCATATTTTTCCAAAAATAAGTAGACTTATAGTATTTATTACGAATGCAAAGAAGCCCCCAGGATATCTATCAAAGTTGATTTTGAAAATCACCAAACACAAAGCTTTTCAAGGTGCATCCATAGCGACCTTTTCGCTTCTAAATTTCACAATTTTGTTTTCACAATTTCTATAACTTTTTAAACTATTTATTTGTTTTTCTATACACAAAGAATAACCAAAATAATTTTTTCCAAGTTAAGATCATAAATCTTCCATTTACACAAGTTAAAGTTAAAAGATATCGAAGCGCACTTATAGCCACTATTCTTGCTTCAAACACTTTCAAACATACTTCAATTCAACATACAAGCCAACCAAATATGTAAACACAATGTCTAGGCCATATCATAAAAGGTAATAGAAGTAATGTTATAAAATACAAAGTTGTTATTTGCTTTCAAACGCGGAAAGTGTTCAAAAGTATAACTTTACTTAGTTAATGTCACTTTAACTCTATATTTGCGCACACACACACACAATATATACATACAAGATAGTGAAATAATCACCAAAATCCAAGCCCACAACAAACACAAATACATAAGAATCAATGAACCGCTTCCTACCATCACCGTAACCCTAAAGATCCAACCTTTAAGCTACATCACATCCACCTTCCTCATGCTCACGGTCATAAATGGAAATCCCATTTCCTCTTCATTTATTCCACTTTTGAGTTTAGATCCATGCTTCCTAAGATGTTCCAAGGTATTGGTGAAAGCTTGATGGAGTTTGGAAGAGATTTGAACCAATTAGAGAAAGATTAGTGAAGACAGAAGTGGATTATTGCTAATTAATTCTACCATTTTTGTTCTTTTTGTTATTTTCAAGCTTTGGAAAGTAATGAATAAATAAGCACATCTAAGCCCTTCTTTACACGGCCAAGAACCTCTCCCGTTTATCATTCTATGCTCCTTTGACTTTACACCTCATTTTCCTTAGTAAACCACCCTTTTACCCTTACTATGACACCACCCATGAAATCATCAAATATTTTATTTTCCACAAATGAAAAAACATTTTTAGTACATATTCTTGATTTCCTAAGTAAATAAGTGTATGTAAAAAAAATTAAATAACTTCTGATTAGTAAAAGAGCTGTTTATCGATAAAATGATTTTCGGTCACATATTTGATATTTCTTAAAAAAAATTGTAAATATTTTTCCAAAACAAGTTTATCATCATTCGTTATGTTTTAAAAGGAGGTTAACAAGGTTATTAAATTTCTTTAATAACATTTAATCCAAGATTCAAATATTTAAATAATTTAGATATTTAAATACGAAGTGTTCAAAATTCCAGGTCGTTATAGAAGATGACGACAATCCCTATAAGTGAACTAGATGTCATCAAATCTTAGTGTAGAGGGTACATTGAGGTCTACATAGGCTTCAAGTAAATCAAGTAGGTCATGTAACACCAAAGCTCGATGTAGAGGGTATTGTGAGATCTACACGAGACTCATCACTGAGGATGCGGCTCGAGGTCCATAGTATAATTACGTACTGACTCTACTTATTTTAGACTCTCAATAGGAATTATTGGGTCATGATAATTTGAATTATAAATAGATATCCAATATGGACTTAGGTTTCAAATATGTAAAGTGGGTCATATATAACTAAACCTTGATGTAGAGAGTATGGTGAGAACTACACGAGATCTATCACCAAGGATGTGGCTTGGGGCCTATGGTACATTCAGATCCTGACTCTGTTTATCATTATGCATGAGTCTACTATGGACTCCACTCGTCAGCGATGATCAGTATTAATTTATGTTCTCTACCTATTGCTTATCATTATATTGTGAGTTGTATTAGTTGGTTGATAATATTGATTTTGTATTTAGGATATGCTTATATCATGATATTCGTATTGTCGATTCATTCGTATATTGTGTTACCCTATTATGGTATATTTTACGTATCGGTTACATTATATTAGTTGTGTCGATTCTTAGTTGCAGGAGAAAAGCAGGTTATAAAATAGTTACATACATTTATAATGGGCTTACTTTACTTATTTATGGGTAGTCAGGATTATCCCTGCACAACGTTTGTGAAGAGTACCGGTTATACCATTGTAATTCACGTTCTTTATGCATATAGTTTTGGTATAAATTATTTTGAGATAGCTCCCCTCACATAAGGTTTTATGGTTGACTTGCGTTTTACCTTTATTTATTTTGTTATGACCACTCTTGGGTACTCGATTGAGTAGTTTGGGAGCCAAATGCTTTTGGGATACGCTATCAGAGTGGCACAACTGGAGCTTTGGAGGTGAGGATGATACTTTGGATATATACTTGATATTGTAGTAGTAAATGAAAAATTTTATATATGCATGAGACTTATTGTATCAGATATTCTATTTTGACTTGCTATGTTGATATTTATTTATCAGTTACTTCTGCCGGTGTTGTCTCCTATATATTGTCATCATATTCGATTCATGTATATTCAATATATTATATATTATCATTCATTGTAAGATTATATCATTATGCCTTGATATAGTGTTTGTTTAAAAAAAAATTCAAACAATTTGTCTTTTACGGTATCGAAAGTCAGGCATTGATGTGAAGCGCTGATTTTTTTAGGTATTACAAAGGACGGATTGTTACAATAGTAGTACAAGAGGTTTGATTCTTTTATGTTTTCACTTGACTTTAGTCATAGTATTAAGGATGCATGTGTTTATTTTAAGCATTTAAAGAATGGTAGTTGGGTGCATTTTCCCTCGTACATGGATGATATGTTAATTTCTTCCAAGGATAACGTGGAAATAAAAAAATTAAAGTTGGAGTTAAAAGCAAAAATCAAGATGAAAGGCTTTGGAGAAGTAAGGAGAATTTTGCATTTAGAAATTCAAAAAGATAGAAAGTTGAGGCTCACTCAAAAGGAATATATTCGGAAGGTGCTTGCTCAATTTAGCATTAAAGAAGCAAAGACAATTAGTACACCCATGTCTTTACACATACAACTTTCTAAAAAAGGCTCTACGATCTCATAGAAGGACAAGGCCTACATGGTGAAGGCACAGTATGTGAGTGCAGTTGGTAGCTTGTTGTATGCTGATGTTTGCACTAAACCTAAAATTGCACAAGCTGTTGGATGACTAGTAGATATATGAAAAATCCACGAAAGACACATTGAGAGGTGGTGAAGTATATTTTTAGGTCTTAAAGTAACTATAGACATGAGCTTGTTTTTGGTGGCATATGTAGAGATTTCAACTTGGCTGTATTATGTGATTTTGACTATGCTAGAGATAAAGATCGAAGGAAGTCAACATTGGATTATATGTTCACTCTTGAAGGAAAAACTATTAGTTAGAGGGCGAGATTGCATATGATAGTTGTTTTGTCTACTATAGTGGCAATAGCTGATAGCTATTGTTGAAGCAACTAAGGAATCACTCTACTTGAGGGGATTTATGTGTGACTTGGGCTTCAAATATGCTGAAGTTGTAGTGAGTAGTGATAGTCAAAGTGCAATTCAATTAGCAGAAAATCTGACTTTCAGGCCGAGGATTTTCAAGTAATCTAGCACACAAGCTACCAATCAAGAAAATTCTGCTATTTCACAAATTATGAAGATTTTCAAGTAATCTAACACACAAGCTACCAATTTTATTATCATTATGGATAAGGATATAACAACAAACATTTTTTTAACGAAATTTTGATTTAATCCCCGACATACTGTATATGATTAGTGATATGTACAGGTGAATCAGACTATCTAGAAGCCACAAACAACTTGTTGATCGGATCGTATAAGTTGCGTACAGACTGGAGAAGGATGATCTTTCAACGCAGTTTCTGGCAATAACTTCTCAACGGTTTTAAAACCCTTTCTTTGGAGCAAACATTAAATATATTCCAAAAACTGAGAATCACAAGGAAGGGTGATAGGACCATCTCTTGGTAGCCCAAACTCTTCTTCGGATATATTAAGTAACTGTTCAAATAGAGGTGTATCAAGATATGCCAAAGGAAGCATGAATCTGACACAGCGGATATCTCAAAACAAACTTCAATTGATGAAATGTAGCAATCGGTGATTTGAAACTACTGCAATGCCCAAATCCGTTGGTCCAAAGATGCCGGATTCTAGCTATCTTCGTCTCGTTGATCGCGCACGATACCGAGAAACAAAGATCTACGATTCTTCGACGTTGATCAAGCGCACTTGATTCCGTGAATCGGCTTCACAAACGAAGATTCGAGCGCACTCGAATGACGTAGGTGGAGATAGGAGATTTCACTCGACTACCCATTAGAGAAGAAAGCACAAAGCAATCAACAAGAAAAATTTTTATTCAAAAATTCAACTAACTTTTTACAAATGACATAACGTGCCTATTTATAGGCTTACAACTCAATACACGACTTAAAAAGGCGGTACAACAAACACTCACAAACAATCTAAACACTATACAGTACATGACTCAACTTGACTCGGGACTTAAAATAACTCGGAATCGACTTAATGTGACTCGGCCACGTTCGAGTGACTCGGTAACGACTCAGGGAGATTGCCGCGATCTTATGAAATTGTCACGCGACTTACTGGGAGCACTCATATTTCGTACGCGACTTTTTTCAAAACAAATATGAGTCGTTCGCGACTCAATAGATGGATCGGCCGCGCCTTTTAGGAATTGGAGTACGCTACCAAACTTCGCGACTTATGGTGTCTCGGTTCTTGATTTACGACCTAGGGAAGTAGGAATAGGTCGCGACTTAGGGTTTTGAGGGGAGAGGTTTATCTCGTGTCTCGGTTGGAGATGAGTCGGTGGAAAGTGATGGAGTTGTGAGTCGGCAGAAGTGATGGAGTTGTGAGTCGGTGGTTTGTGGTGACTTAGGGTGGAGGTAATTGGGGATTGGGATGAGTCATGGATTGGTGAGGCGGTTGAATCGTTTGGAGTTGACTCGTGGATGGAGGGGAATTCGTGAGTCGGCAGAAGTTTGAGTCGTGGGTCGGCAAAGTGGTGATGGGAATGAGTCGGTGGAGGTTTGAGTCGTGGGTCGGCGAAGTGGTGATGGGAATGAGTCGGTGATGGGTGGCCAATGCATCGAACGAGGTAAATTCTTCATCAGAATCTCTTCCCATCCAGCGAGTATACGATGAAACATCCCTTATCCGCAATACATGATGTGCTCAATTCTTTTGAAGATGATTGCGATTCAGACTCTTTTCTACCGAAAGAAGTAACTCTTTGCAAATTCTTAAGAATCTTCTTTGTGTTCATCATTTTGCTACTACTGTAGTTTTTGTTTCTTGAATAAGAATACTTAATGAAAGGCTTTGAATTTCAATTACAAAGAAGTAACTGTGAACCGATGAAAAGAATTGTAGAAGTTCCCTTGTACTTTATAGGAGTAGCTAGCCAGCTAGAAGATACATGTATTCTTTGGGTAAGGAGACGGAGGCGCATGCTTAGTAATGCAGGGCCATGACATTTCATTAGAGATGTTTGAAGTTTGTTGTTAAGTTTCCATCCAATTAAATTGAACCTCTACCAAATATTTTTCCTCTTTGGCTCGAATTCTAAAATAGATCTTCTTGTCGCTTGAAATTTGTGATATGTCGTGCACTGGATGAATGGGTGTTTTGAATTTTGTGCGTTATCATCTAAATACCAGGGGGGCAAATAGATGTGCTAGTGTCCCGACCATACGTTGAAGAAAATTATTTTGTTTGATATATATGTGAGGATAAAGTAAAGAATACAAGAGGTTCTCAAGTCATAAAGTTGCTGGAAATGTAGAATGATATCAAGGTGCAATCTATATAACATGTTCCAGGTTTACAAATTACAACCATTTTGGAAACATGATTTGTTGTGCTGTCTACATCATTTCAACAAGTTTAGTGAATGTCGTTATTATTGTTCTCTAACCAGATATAACTATGGAATATTACAAACTGCTTCATTTTCGATTATGTTGACGATGAGTTGTTCTTATGACTTTCATTAATCAAAAGAGTAGTTAAAGAACAATTATTACTACTATGAAGATATAACTAAATATTTTCCAATCTATTGTAGTAGTAGAGTTTCCAAGGACAGTTTTCAGGTTTGTGCCCATACGAATAGTAAAGTGTACATTGCATTTTTGTCTCCACAAACGTGATTTAATAGTTATATAGCAGAAAGTAATTGGATATGATTGTTTCTTCTCTACTACATTGCCAGTTATCGGGAACTATGCGCTGTTCAGCATTCTAAACGAATGAACAACGTTACGTTCATGAAGAGAATTTGTTGAGTGCTTAATAAGTTCTGTATCTTCAAGTAATCAAGGAGATACACAATTAAGAGGCATGTTTTCAGCAGGATCAATATTTGGATTGGAGCCATATGTACTATGAAATTACTTCTGTATCTAAAAAAAAGTACACTGTATACAATGCTAAAATATTTCGATTGGAGCTATATGTACATGGTATCAGTTGGTATTCCAAACTCATGTTCAGACATTTCGATCGGAACAATAAAATAGCAGGGTAGAGTTATCATGAACTATTTTCCATCTGCTATATATATTACAAAGTTTCTAGTATCTGCAATTGGTGATGTACCAGTACATCAAATGCACTCATCTGAAGAACATATAAATCGGAATTTTTTAGACCAGAGGAAGCAACCGTTCGGAAATTGTACAATGACAGCGCTTGCTAAATATCCCAATGGGATCATGAACCGCTAGCCATCAAATGTACATATAACAAAGTTTCCTTTATCTGCAACAGATGATGTGCTGCATTCATCTGAAAAATCAGTCTCTTTTCGGCCAAAAGAAGCCACCCTTTGTAATTTCATTGCCATTTTTACAAGCTTAACCATTGCTGCAAAAGTTATGGTTTGAGTATTCTTGAAGGAATAAATAAATTAGTTGAAATAGGGATGAATTGACGAGAAGAGTAGCTGCTATTGCCATATCCTTATCGAGGTTGAAGAAGGCCCCAATATGATCTATCATCAAAATTTGGAGTATGCTTACCATTGGAAGCAGAACCATGTGATCAGTAAAGGAGTCGAATATGAACATCTCGATTATGTTTTCATTTGGAAACAAGTTGTGTTATATCTAATGGCTACATGTATGCACCAATATTACAGGATCTATCATCAACAATGACAGACCATTCTATTTGATATGTTTTTTTTAGTGTCGAGAACAAAGCACATGAGTAGTATTACATGACTTGGATAACCAACTTTATTTATTTGGTGAGTTGACTATCAAGCTATGTTGTAAGTTATAATGGTTAAGCGTTTAGTATTACCAGAATGTCCACATAGAATATAGTTACAATTGGCCAGTTGTTTGAATAGTTGAGTCAAATCCCTTACGTGCATCCATAGCTTGAACATAAAGTTACAAGAAGTTCTGTTTGCTATAACTTTTGTTCAACTATACTTAGATTTTAGTTAAATAAAAAACTAGTGTTTCTATTCAGCAATCAAGTTGCTTTTTAGATGCTGAGACATAAGCAACTGGCAGCTTGTTCATGATTTATTAGTCTCCTCTTAAGGATTCGGAACACAGGTCCATAGTTAACAAGGTTGATTATCCTAACAAGACTTAATAAAACTCAAACACAGGGAAGAAAAAAGGAAGAGCGAAAAAGGAACGGTTGTAAATCATCTGAACTATACAATTAAGGTTTTGGTTCCATATAATTCACATTATCGTTGAAATATCACTTACACAGATAAAGCAATTCATTTCATGACCAAAAAAGCTTGTGTTACGATTGTCATTAATATCACTGAAATATGCATAACTGCTCAATATGCTCCATGCTTGTGTCACGATTTTCGATTTTGTTGCCTTCATGTGGATATTATATAAACACCAGTCACTGTTAGTATGATTTTTTTGTCAAACTGATGATGCATAATTTAACCCAGCACAAGTTTAGGGAGTTTCCCATATTAATAGACCAAAATGTACATATAAAACATATGTTCAAAATTTAGCTATTTCACAGACTGAAGATTTTCAACAAATTAAATACTCAAGTTAGGAAATAAAAAATTATGATGAATAATGATATCTGATCTGATATTTTTATAACAAAGTTTGATTTACAGTATAAAACAAATGATATGTACAAGTTGGATATGAATATTCAGAAGCCACAAAGAGCTTGTTGATTTGATCTTAAAGAATGCATATAGACTGGAGAAGGATGGTTTTTCAATACAGTTTCTAGCAACAAGTTCTTGACATATTTATGAAGAGGTCTTTGTTTTGGTTTCAATAAGTCCTAGTCTCTAGGAAATAGATTTGCAGTACTTAACGTTATTTGTTTAGTTATTTACTTTGGCTATTTTCTTGTGTTTTGCTAATCAATGTAAGGCTATTTAAAACGGCCAATTTCAGTTCAATAACATTAAGCATTTTCTTAATATCAGTCTTGTAGTTTGACATTGTCTCTACAAACTGGTATCAGAGCCATTGGGCTTAATGAAACAAAGCAGCATTCTTTGTAATTTGCAATAGTGATAGCAATGACAACTGAAGGGAGCTTTGTGTCACCTGCTATCCCCCGGTTTGATAACCATTACAATCATTGGAAAATGCTAATGGAGAACTTCTTAAGATCTAAAGAATATTGGAGTCTTGTGGAGACTGGCTATATTGAGCCAGAAAATGGAGTGACAGAGGAGCAAAGGAAAAAGCTTGATGAGATGAAATTGGAAGACTTGAAGGTAAAAAATTATTTATTTCAAGCTAATGATCGAACTATCCTAGAAACCATTCTAGAGAGGAATACATCCAAGCAGATATGGGATTCCATGAAGAAGAAATATGAAGGCAATAGCAGGGTGAAAAGATCTATCCTTCAAGCTCTTCGCAAAGAGTTTGAAATTCTTGAGATGAAATCTGGTGAAGGTGTCTCCGATTACTTCTCAAGAGTGATGTCTGTTGCTAATAAGATGCGAGGTTATGGAGAACAAATGAAGGATAGTGTTGTAGTGGAGAAGATACTCCGGTCATTGAGCGAAAAATTCAACTATATTTTCTGCTCAATTGAAGAGTCGAAGGATAATGATAATCTTTTGATTGATGAATTGCAAAGCTCGTTAATTGTTCATGAGCAGAAATTTCAAAGGAACAAAGCAGAAGAGCAGGTGCTGAAAGTAACTCATGAAGAGGGCACAGAGGAAGAGGAAGAGGTCGTGGTCGCACATCGTCTCGTGGAAGAGGTAGAGAATGTGGCAGAGATAACCCAGCCTTCAGTAAAGCTAATGTAGAGTGCTTGAAATGTCATAACATGGGGCACTTCCAGTATGAATGTCCTAATTGGAACAAAGAACCTAACTATGCACAACTAGGTGAGGAAGAAGAATTGCTCTTGATGGCGTATGTAGACGAATATGAAGCAAAGAGAAATGATGTGTGGTACCTTGACACCGGGTGTTCCAACCATATGTATGGTGATAGAGGTATGTTTTCAAACTTGGTTGATGATATTAATCATTTTGTCAAATGTGGCAACAACACTAGAATGTTAGTGGCTGGAAAAGGCAATGTCAGGTTAATATTTAATGGCATTCGTTTTCTGGTCAATGATGTGTATTACGTTCCTGACCTGAGAAACAATTTGTTGAGTGTGGGACAACTGCAGGAAAACGGTCTTACTATTCTGATTAAAAATGGGGATTGTAACATTTATCAACCATGCAGAGGCTCATTGCTCACACTGAAATGAGTGCTAATCGTATGTTTATCTTGATTAATGAAAGATCCAGGGCTGCTACAAGTATCACGGAAGAGTGTTTGAATACCAGTGTTGATTCCACACATTTATGGCATCAACGATTTGGTCACTTGAATCTAAAAGGCTTGAAGACTTTGCAATCCAAAAAGATGGTGCACGGACTGCCTCAATTGGGAGATTCAAGTATCTGCACTGATTGTTTTACAGGAAAGCAACACCGGAATGCGATACCAAAAAGGAGTGAATAGCATGCAACTAAGGTACTACAGCTCGTTCATGCCGACATATGTGGGCCTATTGAATCAACATCACATAATGGGAAGAGGTACGTGTTATGTTTTATTGATGATTACAGTCGTAAAGCCTGGGTGTATTTTCTAGCAGAGAAATCAGAAGCATTAGAGAAATTCAAAATCTTCAAGAAGCTGGTAGAAAAGGAAGCAGAAGAATCCATTAAGTGCTTAAGAACAGATATGGGAGGAGAGTTCACTTCACTTAGTTTCAAAGCGTTTTTTGAAGAGCAAGGGATCAAAAGACAACTCACAACTGCCTATACACCTCACCAAAACGGAGTTGCTAAGAGAAAAAACAGAACAGTCATGAACATGGTGCGCTGCATGCTTACTACCAAGAAGGTTCCTAAAACATTTTGGGTTGAGGCTGTCAACTAGGCATTTTATCTACTGAACAGATGTCCAACCTTTGCAGTAAAGAACGACACTCCTCAAGAAGCATGGAGCGGAATCAAGCCTTCAGTGGAGCACTTTCGTATTTAGGGATGCATTGCACATGTCCATATACCAGAAGCAAAAAGAAGTAAGTTGGATGATAAGAGCTTTCCTTGTGTTTTTTTGGGTATTAGTGAAGAGTCAAAAGGGTATAGGCTGTTTGACCCTAAGACTAAGAGAATTAGGGTCAGTAAAGATGTAATATTTGAGGAAGAAAAAAACTAGAATTGGGACAACAATTTCAAAGAACAAATCAGAGCAGAATTACTATGGAATGATGATGATAGTGAAGAAGAAATTGACAGAGGGTTTGATGCTGAAAGTGAAGATGATGAGAATAACGAAGAGGGAAACAATGCAGGCACTGTGACTCAAATAAGGGAGAGAAGGATGCCCGTATGGATGGATGATTATGTAAGTGGAGAAGGACTAAGTGAAGAAGTAGAAGCCTACATGGTGCAAGACATCACTGAAGATGATTTGCCTGTGTTCGAAGAAGCAATGAAGCCTGCAAAATGGAGAAAAGAAATGGATAATTAAATAAGCTCGATTGAAAAGAATCAAACCTGGGAGCTTATCGATCTGCCAATTGGAGCAAAAGCAATTGGAGTGAAGTGGATCTACAAAATAAAGTTGAATGAGCTTGGTGAAGTTGATAAATATAAAGCGTGCTTGGTGGATAAGGGGTACTCTCAACAACGAGGAATTGATTTTGCTGAAGTCTTTGCACATGTTGCACGCATGGATACTGTAAGGATGATCGTGGCGTTAGCAGCATGCAGAGGTTGGGACATATTTCAGTTAGATGTCAAATCTGCATTTCTTCATGGAATATTAAGTGAGGATGTGTATGTTGAACAGCCAAAAGGGTATATGAAGAAAGGGAAAGAAATAAGGTGTATAAGCTACATAAAGCCTTGTATGGTCTAAGACAAGCACCAAGGGTCTGGTTCAATCGCATAGAGTCTCACTTCATTAGTGAAGGTTTTTAGAAATGTCCAACTGAATAGACCTTGCTCATCAAAAGAAATGAAGGTAAAATTTTAATTGTTAGTATATATGTTGATGGTTTAATTTATACAGGCGATGATAATGATATGATGGTTGAGTTTAAGAATTCTATGATGCAAACTTTTGATATGACTGATTTGGGAAAAATGAGAATTTTTTTTCTCAGAATTGAAGTTTTACAAAAATCAGAAGATATTTTTGTATGCCAAAGGAAGTATGCTGGTGATGTGTTGAAGAAATTTTGCAATGCATGGGAGTAAGCCTGTGAAGAGTCCAATTGTTCCAGGCTTCAAGATTAACAATGATGCTGATGGAGTAGATATGGATGATACGTATTACAAGCAAATGGTTGGAATTTTAATGTATCTCACGGCTAGAAGGCCAGACATTATGTTCAGTGTAAGTTTGATTAGCAGATATATGTCAAGACCCACTGAGTTGCATTTACAAGCTGCAAAAAGGATCTTGAGGTACTTGAAGGGAACTAGCCATGTGATTTCTATAAGAGAGGAGGGGATGATGAGTTACTTGCTTTTACAGACTCTGACTACGCGAGAGGTGAAGCTGATTCTAGGAGTACATCTGGTTATGTGTGCTTACTCAGTGCGGCGGCAGTATCATGGATGTCTATGAAACGGCCAATCTTTGCTCTTTCAACCACGGAAGCAGAGTTTGTAGCAGCTGCTGCTTGTGCCTGTCAGGTTGTGTGGATGAGACAAGTTTTGAAGAATTTAAAACATAATCTTGAAGGTGGTACTACTGTCATGTGTGACAACAGCTCTACAATTAAACTTTCCAAAAATCCAGTGATGCATGAGAGGTACAAACATATTAGAGTTCGTTTTCACTTCTTAAGAGATCTTGCATGGGATGGAGAAGTCGAGTAGGTGCATTGTGGAACATATGAGCGGGTTGCGGACTTGATGACTAAAGCGCTGAAGGTTGATGCTTTATAGAAGCATAGGAAGAAGATGGGAATGGTTGATGTCTCTGAAGTAAACTAATTACAATCTGCAGTTAGTTTAAGGGAGGGTATGAAGAGGTCTCTGTTTTGGTTTCAATAAGTCCTAGTCTCTAGGAAATAGATTTGCAGTATTTCACGTTCTTTGTTTAGCTATTTACTTGGTTATTTTCTTGTGTTTTGCTAATCAATGTAAGGCTATTTAAAATGGCCAATTTCAGTTCAATAAAATTAAGCATTTTCTTAATATCAGTCTTGTAGTTTGCCATTGTCTCTACAGTTTAAACCCATTTCTTTGAAGTAAACATAAAATATATTCTAGAAACTTGGCGTCATAAGGAAGGGTGATAAGACCATCTCCTGGTAGCCCAAACTCATCTTTCGAAGATGATTGAGATTGGGATTGCTCAAATATAGGTGTGTCAAGATATGACAAAGGAAACATAAATATCTTCCCATCCAACGAGTATACAATAAAACATCCCTTATCTGCGAGACATGATGTGCTCAATTCTTTTGAAGATGGTTGAGATTGGGATTCTTTTCTACTGAATGAAGCAACTCTTTGCAAATTCTTAATAATCTTCTTTGTGTTCACCATTTTGCTACAAACTTTCGAATCTTGAATAACAATATTTAATGAACAGCTTTGAATTTCATTTATACACAAGTAATTGTGAACTGATGCAAAGAATTGTAGAAGTTTCCTAGTACTTTATAGGGGTACCTTGCTAATCTGAAGATGGATATGTTCTTTGGGCGAGGAACACATCATATGCTTAGTAATGCAGGACTATGACATTTCATTCTAGATGTTCGAAGATTGTTATCAAGTCTCCGTCCAATTAAGTTGATACACTGCCAAATAATTTTCTTTTTTGGCTCAAACACTCAACCCCAGCAAATGGTTTAAAAAATAAAAACTAATAACGCAGCTAAATTACATGGATGTTTTTGTCGCTTGATATTGATCTGTGCTAAGATCATATGCCATGTGAATAAGTATTTAGATTTCTGCTAAAAATCATCTAAAAACCAGGGAAACAAATAGATATGGTAGTGTCCCCTCGTACATACATACATACATTGAATAAAATTAACCCATTTGTTTAGGAAATATAATCGCTTGTGTGTGAGGGTAAAGTAAGGAATCCAAGAATCACAAGTCATGAAGTTATTAAAAGGCATCATGATATTATATCGGGCTTGGTTGCACATGTATATATACCATGTTCCATGTTTGAAAATAACATATTTTTGAGAACTTGCTTGGTATGTTATATTTCTTTGTCGGCATGGGAAGGCTTAGATGCATATATTTATGGATAATAAATTGAGACAGTTTCACATGACAATGGCCATTTTAGAAGTTCTTCATCAATGTCCCCATATCCAAATGCCTAACATGCATCAACATGGTAAGATCTATCAACAATCTCTACAGCCCATTTTACATAACTTTATGTTTTTTTAGTGATGTAGGCTAAACCATGTGAGTTGTATATGTGTATATGACATTGGTCATGAATGTTAAAATATTTCTGTCAAGTTTCTTTTCTCAAGCAAGACCTTATGCTTAAAAAGAAGTAATAGCCTAGCACTTTGAGAAAGCAAGCCACTAACATTTCTTACTCCATAGATACTTGGCTTCCAATGCATTGTTTATGTTAGTTCAGTTCTGTCCGCCTAAAAAAAGGGCAAGACATAATAGCCAGCTTACGTTAGTTCATCACATATTGTTCACCATGTTAAGATCATACTTGACAAATGGACAGTTAACATTGGTCCGTCGCATTAAGAAGCAATGTACTTCCGTTCTTAGCATACTTGTCTAAAATGGAATTGATCTCCTGCGTAGAAGCCCTCTAATTTACAATTACATATTCATTTGTTAAAAAAGATTTTTTTGGGTAGTGATTTTGTTTTGGTTATCGGTGTAGGAATATTTTCATTATGTTGTTGTTTTAAAAATTTATTAACTTTTTTGTGATAAAAGATTTTTTTTCTGAGTTACATCCATTAATATTAGATTTATGAATGACGTAAAGATTTTTGATTTATTAACTTCCTTGAGAATGATTTTAGATGTAGGAATAATTGTGAGTTCTTTAATATAAGAACTTTGTTAAGTTGTGGTAAAAGATCGCTACCATCTTCTGAGCTAAAATGCTGCTGCAATTTTTTGAAAACATGCTGGGTGCAGTCTACATCATTCGAAAAGTTTAGTGAATGGAATTATTATTGTTCTCTGACCAGATATAACTATGGAATTTTACAAACTCTTTCATTTTCGATTATGTTGACGATGAGTTGTTCTTGGGGCTTTCATCAGTTAAAAGAGTAGCCACCTAACAATTATTAATACTGTGCAAGTATATATAAGTAAATATTTTCTAATCTATTAAGGATAGTTTTTAGGTTTGCGCCCGTACAAATAGTAGAGTGTACATTGTATTTTTGTCTCCACAAACGTGATTTAATAGTTATATAGCAAAAAGTAATCATATATTATTGTTTCCACCCAATTACATTGCCAGTATTCTTATGCAATGTTCTTACGTGGAGTTGATATCTGTTCAGCATTCTAAAGGAAAGAACAAAGTCACTTGCATGATGAGAATTTCTTAAGTGCTTAATAAGTTATATACATTCAACTGATCAAGGAGATACATAATTAAAAGGCTTGTTTTCGGCAGGATCAATATTTCTATTGGAGCTATATATACACACATGTATTGTATGTATATGTTTATGTACTATGAAATTACTTCTGCATCTAGAAAAAAAGTACACTGTATACAGGCTAAAATATTTCGATAGGAGTTATACGTAAATTATTCAGTTGGTATTCCAAAATCATTTCCATACATTTCCAGGAGTCATATAATCACCAAGCTAGAGGTATCATGAAACATTTTCATCTATTGTATATAATACAAAGTTTTCTGTATCGGCGACTGGTGATGTAGTAGGATAGCGACTGCGCTCATCTGAGGAACTCTGTAAATCAGAGTCTTTTCAACCAAAGGAAGCAACCCTTTGCCATTTCTTTTCCCTTTTAACAGGCTTCACCATTGCTTCAAAATTATAAATTAAACCCGCTTTAATTAACAGATAACTTAAAATTCCGATGATTTAAGGAGAATAATATTTAATATTGTCGATTATTTAGAGTGGTTAGGAGGAGGCTCAAATATAGTCAAGGCAGTTCATTTTTGGTTACTATCTCTAGTGAGAATTATTGCCAAATTCATGTGGTTGGTAAATGTTAAAACTTAGGAGTAGTACATGTTTCCTTTTACTTGCCAAATTTCTTATGAAACAATGACATGGGTACTATTGATTTATCATATTTCTTTGTCTACATGGCCAGGCTTAGACGCATACATTTCTGGACAATAAAATGGGACAGTTGTACATGTCAGTGACCATTTCAAAAATTCTTCATCATTGTCTTATTGTCGAAATCACTAAAATGCGTTAACATAGAAAGATCAATCAACAATCTCAATAATACACACACAGATATATATATATATATATATATATATATATATATGTATGTATATATATATATATATATATATATATATATTTGAGTGTATATATATGTAAATATGTGTATATATATATATACATATATATATATATATATATATGTGTGTGTGTGTGTGTGCACACAAAGATACACACACATTAGTATATATGTAGGGCAAGAATTGACTACTTCTGATTTTTACTACACCTCAGATTCTGATGATTTCAACCACATGCCTGAACTAAATAATTATACTTTTTTACTCTTGCCACTTCACACTATTATTTAATTAAGAACTTGTGGCTGAAATTAACGGATTAGAGGTGTAGCCAAAATGAGATGTAGAGGATCATTGCTGGTATATGTGTATATGGATATGTATACACACGTATATACATAATATCTACACTTAAGCTTTTTCGGTCGGCGAAAGTATCAAAACCATCTAAAAACAATCTAATTATATGGATACATGCCTAATCCAATGGTTTTGGTATATATTTTTTCCAGTTCTAAGGCAAACAATCATCTAAACATATAAATAGGATCCAATTCACGATCAAAGGTCCAAAACACATTCATATCTATGATGACCAAATATAGTCGTCGAAAATTCAAAAAATACTGCATATGCCAATTAATATTTGAAGGTCGTCATCCTCGACTATATAATATTTATAATATGTACTTTATAAAGAAATAACCATTGAATAAATCCAAAAGGGCCATGAGTGAATAACTCATCACATACTGATATTATAATGTCAATCTCCACTATCAGCTAGAATCATCTAGAGAGAATGAGAATCACTTCAACGCCCACCAACCTCAACATGAACTTTTAGATCCACACTCTCCTTTTCTCATTTTCCCTTATTGCAACGAAAACAAATAAGCATTCTTCCTCCAATCAAGCTTGTCCACCCAACATTTTCATAACTTCTTTCTATTTCTTTAATGATGAAATATTGGAAAATTCACGGTATAAGGGATATCTATATGGATATAGTTAGTTAGTAAACTAACGAAGGTGCATCCATCCTAGTGTAATCTAAACATAGAACAAAAATGACCTTTTTATATATTAAAAAATTGAATAGCATATCAAGGACCACTTGCTCATCCAGTTAATGATGAGACAGACACTCTAGACTTAGGTTTTAGAGGTCATATATTCGAACCTTTGAAACATTAAAATGAGTGTTTTGCTTAGAATAAAGTACATATATAACCGAATAACATTTATATATGATATATTCAAATTGTAGAATGTTTATACATACGCACACATACACACTAATATACATTAGACTTCAATGATACAATACATATTAAAGAAGATTTGGAAGATATTTGATTTAATAGAATTATGACTCAAAGTTATTGTCTCTTTTAATGCATTAAAGAAGGCAAGAAATTATATAAATATGAAGGAGTTATTTTGGGAGATTGAAGTAATTAATCAATTTCATAATCAACTGATTAAAGAAGTTATTTTATTAGACGCACGCAAATTGGAGGAAACTGGAAAAATCAAATGGATAAATGTTTTTCATATGAATAGAAGATTAATGGGGCATTGATTTATTACTATATATCAATTACTTCAACCCTAAGTAGTAGTCTCTATATAAAGATAGTCATTCTATAGAGATTAACATCATTCTCTCAAGTTGTATTTCTTCATATTCTTCTTCTTAGCATCCATTAGCAATCTTGTAATTTTCTTTTATTGGAAAGTAATAAAATCTTCTCTTCTAGAAGTAGATGTACACTATCTCGTGATAATGGAACCACTATAAAACGTTATGTGATTTTATTTCTCTTTGCGCATTTTTGATTTGTGATTGCTTATTTTAGGATATTATTTTTCTGTTTGTTCTACGTCACCATCAACACGATCATATTATTTCCACTGTGTTTGAGGTGCTAATCCAAATTTTTGCCAATAGTCTGGTAATAGAGCAATTTGGTTGTTGAAGAAAGATGTTAAATAGTATGGCAAGAGATGAAAGTACCCTAGTTAAAGCAAGCTCCATGTTAGAAGATCTTATGTGGAATCAGAATCTAAGTTGGTGATAAATAAGTGGAATAGGGATAATGACTTTGAGAAGTGACAATGAAGGATGAAGGTCGTTTTAAGGAGGAATAGTCTTCATTTGATTGTGTTTGATGCTGAGAAGTTGCCCGCTAATATTTTAGCTTGTAAGAAGGAGGGTGGAAGAATGGGTTTTATTACTCTTTAATTGGCCATGGAAGAGAATGTTATCTCGGTGATTATTAGTGAAACCACTACTAAAGGTATTTGGACCAAGCTGGAGAATCTTTACCTGAAGAAGTCGCTCATAAACTGTTTGATTTTATTGAAGATATTTTTTACCACAAAGATGAGAGATGGTACTTCGATGAAGGTGTATTTTTAGTTTCTTTAATGACCTTTTGATGAAGATGAAGAATATTGATTTGGAAATGGATAAAGAGCATGAGGTGGTGGTTCTTTTGTGTTCCCTTCTAGAGCATTGCACAGGTTTTGCTAATAGTGTGATATATGGAAGAGAAACTTTGAAAGTAGTCAGATGAATGAATGAATGAATGAGATAAGTAAAGCTAGAGGCAGGAGTAGTAGTCAGGATCTATTCATTGAGAGAATAAGAGAGGAGAAGAAGAGTTGGAATTCTATAGGGCGTTCTAAGCTCTGAAAGCTTGGAAATTATTGAAGAGGAAAATCTAGATATGGAAAGTGTCGCCACTGTAAGACATCAGGCCATGAGAAGATAGATTGTCCAAATTTTAAGAGGAAGACTTAGATGGATCATCATCAATTACGGTGGATAAAGTTGTATCCGACGATGTGTTGACTGCAGCAGCATCGGATGTATCAGACCATGAAGTCAAGTGATAGCTTGAAGTAGATTTGCACTATGAAAGAGGAGTTAGAGTCATTGCTGAAGAACAAGACTTGGAATTTGGTACAACCTTCTCATGGAAGCCAAGCCATAGGTTGCAAGTGGGTGTTCAAGATGAAGGATAATTGGAGGTACAAGGCTAGATTAGTTGCAAAAGGGTTTTCACAGCGTAAGCGAATGGAGTATGATGAAATATTTTCTCTTATAGTGTGACATATCTCCATTCGAATTTTGCTTTTTATAGTTGTTATTCATGACTTGGAGTTGGAGCAAATTGATGTAAAGACCACTTTATCGCATGGTGACTCGGATGAGACCATTTATATGAAGCAGTCAGAAGGATTTGTTGTAAGTGGGAAATAAGATTGAGTTTGCAAGTTGGAGAAGTCTCTTTATGGACTAAGCAGTCGCCTAGATGGTTATAACAATCCACGATTTTAACAACTTGATATTTAAATAATTTATTTAAAAATTGAAATGTTAATCAATCGAAGGTCCAAAATTTGGCTTTTCGCATACGGGTGAATTAGGACTCGAGACTACGTCCAATGAGTCTGGATTGCCATTACAATTCAAAATGAGTTTAAATATTGCGATATTTAGAGTCATGGATTTTTATGATTTACATATTTTTCTACATATTTTGTAAAAATATGCTCATAGTTGAGTCCAATGGGATCTCTAATGACAACTTATGTTTCTAGGATGAGGACACCATTATGAGATATATAGTTGAAGAATTTTTTGAATCGAGTGATCCGTAGAAAAAATGACCTAGAAATGTATGAAATTATCATGTTGGAGCGCCATCTTGGATGGTGATGAAATTTATATCATCGACATGGGAAAATATAGAGATAAGTGTCAACGAGTTTTCTAATGACCTGATATACTGTATGATTGTACGAACTCAAAAACATGTTGATTTATTTAAAAATTATATAGTATACATATACACACTTTACCCATAGATCTTTTCTTCTCTTGATTTTTCATTCTCCTCCAAAAGAAATAAATGGGTCAAAAGGGGGCTTAATCGAGTTTACTTCGATTTATAAAGCTATGGTTCACGAAAGTCGACGAGATCAGATCTGTTGAACTCATAGAGAAGAAAGCATATCCTCCAAGGCAATTTTGGCACGTGTAAGGAGGCTTGAGGAGGTCGTCACTGTGAAGTCATTGCTTAGGGTTGGGGTTTGTCGACGGTGGATGAGGTGTTAGGCAAAACGAAGGGCACCATCGTGTTTCTTGCTACAATGCGCACCTTTCTATATCATTGACCAATGCTCCATCCATCTCATGTGATTTGCGATTTTGTGAAGCCAAGGGGGATCCTGATGTTGCATTTACTAGGATGATTCGGACCTTGATTGGTTTGTGCCATTGTGTTCGTCGTCCCTTGATGTGAAGATTGGAGCTAGTAACGCATGATTCTGTTAACCGTATTTCGTGTGGTGGTGGAGAGAAGTTGCACATTTATGGGTTTCTTTGTGCATGGCATGTAGAGGAGTGGGGAAGAAGGATTAAGAAGGTAATTTAGGGATTAAGTGTTTAATTAAGTTAATTAATTAATAATAATATTTTGAATTATTATAAAATTCGTATCACTTGCATATGAGGTCCAATCGATATGTGATCTTCGCTGTTGCACTCGTGCTGAAATTATCTATGACATGGTATATGGTTGGAATGGATTCAAATATTTGAGAAATTGGAGCTTAGGTGAGAGGACTCAATGCTCTAAATTTATATGATTATATATAAATACCCATAATTATATACATACATACATATATATATATATATATATTGAAAATATTACCTAGATGAGGTAGAATAATATATGCGTAGTTATTCCCTCATTTGATTGGATTGGTTTGAGTAGATATTTGGGATAATTGATTAAGATCTCGAGTGTGTGGATAAGAGATGATATTAATTTATAACATAGTTATAAATTAATTAAACTCTAATTTTTTTCTTATTATAGGGGTAGAAATATTATTATATATTTTTATTACTAATTGAAAATTAAGAGTATGACTTTTAGAAATAAGCAAGAAGGCTTAAAATGATCTATAAGCTAGTTATGTATTTTATAAAGTAGTTGCACGGTTTTATAAAATAGTAAAGGAAAATATTTGGGCTTTTATAGAAAAGACTTAGTAAAAAGATTTGATTATTAAACATCGAATTGTTTGTTTAAATATATGTGTAAATGTATGTGAATTGGTTGTAATGTGTGCATTAGCATATAAATATACATCTATAATGAAGGAAGGTGATGTGGTAGAGTGCAGTTGGGTTGCCGTGGTGCACATCACATTTTTGGTAGCAAAGCAATCAGGAAAAGGATTCGTGACGACACAAACATCCTTTCGGACACTCGAAGCAATCGGCATATAGACTTAACACAAGGCACCAAATTTCAACCGTGTGATTGAGAAAACATGGCAAGATGGTTAGGTGACTTTATGGAGAAGGCAGCGCGATGAAATGAGGGAAAACCGGGCCTGAAATCGTGCTCCAAGCTAGGCATTACTACCCAGTTCAAAGCAAGGGCTAGTGGACCAATGGCACTGACCGATCCACCAATTTATGGCTGACTGAGCTAAATTGCCCATACCCGAAGCATTTCACTTTTAGACCGGTCAAATATCCTCCGTATGACTTCGGGATGACTTTTGGGCTACTCGAGGAAGTGGTATCCTAGTCCGTACCTCTTAGTTTCGACCTTGAGTACATATGTTTGATGAATGATATCGGTCTTATGTTTGTGATAGTATCCTGTATTGGTCTTATATCGGTAGTCATTTATACTGTTGGTCTAATAATAGAGGCCATCCGTATAGATAAATAATGATGAGATATCGTCTTTATTTATGATAGGCATGTTTGATTATGTGACTATTTATACACACACATTGTAAGTGTTCCTTTGTGGTCCCAACAATATATTTGTCTTTCTCTTTTGTAGAGACGTTACATAAATTTGTTACGAAATACATGTTGACTGAGGGGGAGATGATGACAATCACCTACAAGCGGGCTAGATGTCATCAAAGCTCAATGTGTAAGGTAAGGTGAGGTCCGCATAGGTTTCAAGTAAAAAGAGTAGGTCATATAACACCAAAGCACGATGTAGAGGGTATAGGTATCACCAAAGCTTGATGTAGAAGGTATAATGAGATCTACATAAGACCCATCACTAAGATGGTACAATTAGGTATCGACTCTATTTATTTTGGACCCTTAAGGAGAATCATTGGATCATAATAATTTGAATTATAGATAGATGTTCAATTATGGACTTAGGTTTCAAATATCTAGAATAGGTCATATATCACCAAAGCTCGATGTAGAGGGTATGGTGAGATCTACATGAGACCCATCATTGAGGATACGGCTCAAGGTCTATGGTACATTTAGGAACTGACTCTATTTGACATTGAGCACGAGTCTACCACAGACTCCACTCATCAGTGATGATGAGTATTAATTTATATTATCTACTTATTGCTTATCATTATATTGTGTGTTATATTAGTTGGTTGATAATACTGACTGTGATTTCTAGGATATGCTTGTATTATGATATTTGTATTGTCTGTTCATTCATATATTGGGCCACCCTATCATGGTACATTGTTACGTACTGGTCACATTATATTAGTTATGTTGATTCAATGGTTACATGAGAAGAGCAAGTTATAGTATGATTCTCTATTTTTGTGTGGGATTACGTAACTTGTTTATGAAAAGTTTTAATTATCCCCAGACCACGTTTGTGGAGAGGATCGGATGTACCTTAGTAGTTCATGTCTTATATGTACATAGTTTTGATATACGATATTTTGAGATAGTTCCCCTCACATTAGACTTTATTTCTTGCTCGCTTTTGGTTTTTATCTATTTATGTCATGTGGGTACTCGATCGAGTAATTTGGAAGCCAGGTGTTTTTGCGATACACTATCAGAGCAGTGCTTCTGGATCTTTAGAGGCGAAGATGATGCTTTGGATATACACTTGATAGTGTATTAGTACATGAAAGATATTATTTATGTATGAGACTTATTATGTCAGATATTCTATTTTGACCTTATGTATCGATATTTATTTATATATTACTTCGCCTCTGCGGTCTCCTAAATATTCTTCATCCTATTTATATTTTAGCAAAGATAGCTGGCTTTATAGTCGGTCGTTCGCTTTTATAAATGAATTTGGGAACAAGTGTTCAGCGCATGCGTCAAAACAACTTAACAAATATATGCCCAAGAGATTGGCGGAATACTTATACTACTAAATAGACCTCATTAGTCCCTCTCATAAGAGGAGACACTACTCCCATCCTCAGAAGAGGCAGGGCCAATGACATGCATATATCTAGAAAAAGAGAAACTAAAAAGGAGCAAAATGCACCGAATCGGTTCCGTATATATACTTCCTATCCTACGTGTCATTAGCCAACACAGACTTGTTACAATCACCAAGATCACCCAAAACACATAGAGAAAGTACTTCACTATCCGCCTGATAGAACAGGCATCTCTCCACGCCTTCAACTCCTACATACTTGAAATGGATTCCACTAGACGGCTCGTATCTCATTTTCGATGACATTTAGACCCAAGCTTGCATTGAAAGAGTCCAGCAAAAACAATAGGAGATGGATCCCCTACCGGTTCCACCAGGGATTGAGCAACAATATCACTAATAAGAGGAGTGACCATATTCGATCCATCCATAGAACAGTCAGGGGAGGATAGGGGATCAAAGGCTGCGTCATAATCTCAGAAGACAAAGCATCAATATCTAGATGGACTTTTGAAACTCACTTCATGATTGAAGGACGAGGAAGAGGAATCCTATCGGAAAGTGGGACAGGAGCATTAGCAGACAGATGTTTACAGGCTTCCATAAGATGACCAAATGTGTGACATGACATGCAAATATATGGTTTCCAATTGTAATTGACATCTACAACTACAACATGAACTTTTGCAATATGAATATAGATTTTTGAAGATAATGGCTTTTTAGGTGTTTAATAAGAGCATTGGCATACACTAACTTTTTCAAGCTAAAGTGCTAGCATCAAAACATTTGAGCTTTCCAATAACATTCGCAAGCCAGTTCATCCCAACCATAGGCCGCAACACAGAAGAGATATATGAGAAATGAGCCTAAACTAGAAGAGACATAATTTGTTCCTTAGTTTTATCCACCGTTGTACTCTATAAGGTGGTAATAAAAGGTTGACTGGCAGTAATGGAGAGATCCACCTCAAGGACTAGAAGTCTTTCTTCTTTTCTAGAAAACTTGAGGAAGAATATAGAATTACCGAAGTAGACTTGATGCCTACCCTTAATATTCCAATGTTGTCGGCAGTGGTCTTAAATAACTTGATAAGGGGAATTAGAATCAAGGAAGAAGCCCACTAAATACTCAGCCTAAAAATCTACCCCCGCTTTCAAAACTTCAGTAGAAGGAACCATAGCATCGTCAACCTCCATAATGTCAAACGATCGGGGAACGTATTCGCCCACATTCCTTAGCAACGCAGTGAAAAGACAAGACATGCTACTAGGCTTAGGGGATGCAAATTGAGGACTTATGCAAGGAACTGGATTCACAGTAGTTTACTATTTTGGAACTATCATTTCCCCGAAGAGGCAATGTGCCATTTGAGCAACACACAGCATCGAGCCCTCCTTGGATACAAGCATCCATCAAATTCAAAACAATAACTTCATTTCTACCAACATCACACAATATAGTATTCACCCACTATCCATCAACATTTGCACCAGCTAATAGAGGAGAGATATTACCTAAATCGATTACAGAAGTGGGCACACTCGTAATTGGATTGTAGGAGGGACCAATACACTTAAGAGATGATTACAGTATACTAAAGGAAATGACGACAACCATGATACAGCGGTAAATGCATGACTAGATATGGAAGGGGAGGACTCTCACGAGGCTGGCGAGGTAGCAAGCGCTTGCTGGACGTAGAAGCTATGTAGAAGAAGACATGGTGAGTGGGATTAAAGGAAATAAGGAATAGGAGAGAAGCAAAAGGGGAAAGAATCTACAAACAGCGAGAATCACAAGCAGCAGCAGCAACCGTCGCCATTAACTCAAATTGGTCATCTTATTTTATTGTCGTACAATCAGTATATTATAATTATCATTCCGCTGTGAGATTATATTATTATGCCTTGGTATAGTTTTGTTTTTACTTTTCCTCGATAACCTGTCTTTTATGG
The DNA here is from genome assembly GCA_030765085.1 of Allium cepa. Lineage (NCBI taxonomy): Eukaryota > Viridiplantae > Streptophyta > Magnoliopsida > Asparagales > Amaryllidaceae > Allium > Allium cepa. The sequence goes on along the minus strand of CM060940.1, from coordinate 72,152,155 downwards.
TATTCGAAAGTCAGACGTTAATGTGAGGCTCTGATTTTTTTAGGTATTATGAAGATGGGTTATTGCATTTGGCATTAGAGCCTAGGGTCAACACTCAGGGACAAGTGACCAATTGGAGTTAAAACAATCTGGTAGAAATAGAGAGTGTATTTGTATTTTTCTATTATAATACTACATACACCGCTTATTTTCTAGAGTTTGATTTCTTTTAATCGCTAGTTTCTAAGGCATCTTCGTACATGCTATCTGTATAAGTAGTAGAGTACATAAGCGACTGTAGATGGGCAATTTGAGATACCTGATTAGTTTAGAGACTATTTAGCTACTACAAGGGATGTTCAACCGCCCGCAAACATTTCCCACATATGCGGTTAGCAACAAAGGTGGTGTGGTCTTAGTATTTCTTGCTCCGCCAACTTTAGACTATTGGTTTTGTGTCGGGATTTCCCTGACCATGGCGTAAAGCCATATGTGTTTTGCATGGGGTCATTCACGTTAGAAGTTGTTTGTCCTTTTGTTAGTAAACCTTGTTAGTCCATGAGATGATGGTTTTGATGACAACAACCTTAGAATAGATTATAAAATATAAATATTAACATTATAAGTTTAGATAATTATGTATATGCAGGATTTAACCATGCAGGTACCAAGAATGAAGACTGTATAGTATAGAGATTCAAGATATCAAGATTGAAAACTCATGAGTATCAAGATTATTTTAGAGTTCAAGAATTGAAGTAATTTATTCTTTAATTAGAAATTTTGTTAAAACTCATAGAAAAGCAGTGGCATCTTAAAATCCAATTTATTCGTGGAATGGAATCCACTTCGAGCCTGTTAAAGTGGTGGAACCCTAAGTAGGATGGAACCTACGAAAACTCTAGTGGAACATTGTTTTGTATCCACTAACTTTTTATTCAAAATGATTTTTCAAAATTATATCCTGTTTTCAAAACCTTCCTTTTAAAAGCGTCAAAAACCTCTATCCTGATTTTAAATAATTTTAGCCTCAAAATTATCTTTAATTTCAAAGTCAAATTACTCCTGATTTTAAACTATCTTTTAAAATAATATATTTAACTTTTAAATATTTATACTTAAGATTTAAATATAGAATTATAGTTAAATTCTATATATATTATTCTCTATATTTACTTATGTATTTTAACTATAGTCAAGTATATTAGAAAAGTTTAAAATAGTTTTAATATAAGATAAAGGTTATTTTCAAAGAAAATCAAATCATCAAAAATTGCTTTGGGATGTCGACATGCCTATGGTGACCATGTCGACATGGTGTCAGTTGAGTTCAAAATTTAAATTCAAAAGAAGTGTCTATTCGCCATAACTCTTTACGAATGGACATGGTTGTTGTTCTTCTATAAATAGGGGTTAGTTTCAACGAATTTTATATTAGATTTTCTGGTTTTTCACTCCTCTTCTTCTTCCACATTTCTTAATACATATTCTTACCATTACTCTGCTGAAATCAACATTGAATCGAACTCGATCTTTTCTAGTTTGATACTCTATCACTATCTCAACAAGATTCTCAGTGCTATTCAGAGTTATAGGCTTCTTTGTAATCTATTAAGTGAGAAAAGGTGTGATTGTGGCCTTGAAAATCAATCAAGCAAGATAAGGTGTGATTGTAGCCTTGGTAAATCAATTGGGTAAACTTGTGGCCCGGAAATCAAGTATCTCTACCCAGAGGATTGTGATTCTGGAAGGTGTACCTCGTAGCCTTGAAATCGAGGGTGTAATTGTACAATTGCTTTTGAAGGGAAATCTGCACTTGTGTTGCAGGACTGGATGTAGGGTAACTCTGAACCAGTATAAAATCCGGTGTGTTCTTTCCTTTGTTGCTTTTACTTTATTTCTGCATTTGTGTTTATTTCTATGATCATATCTGTGTCTGTATATTGCATACATCCGTGTTCAATTCAACATAAATTCAAAAAGGTTTAGTAATTCTTTATAAACACTATTCACCCCACCTCTAGTGTTAATCCTAGCCTTAAGATCCGTAATCCACATTTCTTTCAATTGGTATCAAAGCGAGGTTTTCAAAGTTTCATAATCTGATTTTTGAAAAGTTTTCAAAATGGCTACCAGCACTGGTATTGTTACTAACACTAGTATTCCTATCACTAGTTCATTTGTAGAAGGTCAGTCTACTGTCAGACCACCACTTTTTAATGGCAGTAACTATGCATATTGGGCATGTTGGATGAAAATATACTTACAATCTATAGGATTAGACACTAGGAATATTACAGAAACTGAATATTCTGAACCCACAACCGATTTTGCACAGTGGACTGCTGAGAAAAAGACTGTTGCACAGAATAATTCTAAGGCAGTGAATATTTTGTTTTGTTCACTAGATAGAAATGGATTCAATAGAGTGTCAGTTTGGAAGTCTGCATATGAAATCTGAAAAACTTTGCAAGTTACTCACGATGAACAAGCAAAGTTAAGCAGACCAAAATTTCCATGCTCACAAATCGGTTTCAACTATTTAAAATGAATCCTAAAGAGTGTGACGCCCCACCTCTATACCCACGCTAGCCAAGAACACTACGGTGTAGTGCTGTCAACTAACACGGAGAATAAGGCTGTTGAGGAGCGGCCAACAATAGTTAGGCCTTATACTAGTATTGGTTATTTCGATAGGAGTGGTATATAAATATATATTCTTTCATTTTTCATCTCTGATTTATTTTCTCCCATCGAAATTCCCCAATTCCAGTATAAAACGAACTACGACGGTTCATAATAGTTTAGAACAGTAAATATAAAATATTACACAGATAATATAATGCGGAACACAAATAAAAGAGAAAGTCTCATATATACAATAACTGATGTCAGTTACAATACATTTGATACAATACATATGACACAGTACATATGATACAACTACCACAGTCGACTCAGGAAGTTACATATACAAGTACATTAACGTATATAATATACATGAATACATATCTTCCTATATAATTATACAGACTACTACAAATGACGACGACTACTCCAAAAGATATGAAAGAACTTCATAGCTCTAGCAGCAACCCACAGCAAAATATCTACAACCTGAAATACTCGGTCTGACCCGAGTATTAGATTCAAAAGAAAATAATACTCGGGTCAGTCTAATTCAAACTCAGTTATTAGTGCACAGAAGCAATAATAATTAAATAATGAATAGACGGCAGTAATTAAACCAAATCAGAATGCAATTCAGAATATTGAATTGAATAAACAAAACAGTTCAAACCATTGAAATATCAATTAAAATATTAATTCAGGTAGGGCTGCAGTACACGCACGCGTGCACTGCCTCGCCACTACAGCATATGGAATATGCAAAAGATCAAATAATCAAAACCAGATAGAATACCATAAAAGCCATACCGTGTGGCTGCAGTTCACGCTTGCGTGCACTGCCTTGCCACTACAGTGATGATGTACCCAATGATTACCGTGTGGCTGCAGTTCACGCTTGCGTGCACTGCCTTGCCACTACAGTGATGATGTACCCAAGGAATATTCACAAGCATCGCCGTGAATATCATAAGGCCAAGTGTCGATTAAATTGCAGAGACAAATGCGAGGTCAAGCCCAATGAATTTTAGGCTCAACACAAGGCGAAGAGTAAAGTATCTAGTCATGTACACCAGAACGAAATCAAGAAACGTAAAAGTGCACATGAACAAGTACTGTGCATATATAGGTGCAACACAGTTCAGTACATGGATAAAAGACAGTGAAACCGGAAGAACAGAATGAAACAGAGAAGGCACATGGATGTGCAGGCTAAAAAAAATGCAGCCTCGACAAAGCATCAAGGCCGAAGTCAGCATAGATGATGGAGATATGGTGATGGTAGTGCAGCGAACTACGCAACACAGCAACACATAAAAGTAGTGCTACAGAGAATATGCAAAAATGAAAAACATGAAGGCAGTAAGTGCTGACTGAAAACAAAACCACAAAGACATCAAGTATGTCTAAAGTTAATGCAACTGATTTTGAGTGAATGGTATCAAGTATATGAAATGTACTTGTAAATAGCATGGCAAAGTTGAATGCATGAACAAGTGAATCAGTGCATAAGTGACTACAGAATCAAGTTCAGTAATGTTAACAGTGAAGAACATGGACTGCAACAATCAAGTGAGTGTAGAGAACAAGCTGCATGAAGGCAACATAGAGCAATGTCGAGCTCAGTACAAAACAATAGTACTACAACTACATAGACCAAACATATGCACAATGCAGATCACAAAGACTTGTCACCACAAATATGAAGACCAGAAGTACAAAATGACCAAGCTGCTGCACATCAGTGGTGCAGACTATCAAGTAGTCATATACAGACTCTACTTACAAGCATGGCCGTGCATGGTACAACAACAAAGACCAAGGCTACAATTGTGCAAATGCTCAAACTCAGGTGGACAACATATCAAATGATCTAATGAATCAACTGCAATGCAACACAAATGTGTTTACATGAACCAATCTACATACACCAAAACTAACAGCAGTGCCAACAGACTCAAGAGAATGCAACATCTTGTCAACATAAATGATACAACAACAAGGCAGACCACAAAAAGCATGCTACCAAGTTCAACAACATCAAATATGACCAAGTCAAGAGAATCAAGACGACCAGGTAATGATGATGAAAGTGTGCAAGTGCAGACGACAGTTACTCAATGCAACTCGAGAGTGTACCCAAGTGAAACCAGTAAAATCATGACATCAAGTATGATCAAGACCAAATGCAAACAGCAGTATACAAGTGATCAAGTGGCCTGAGACAATGACAAGGGAATGCAACTCTACTCCATATACATGACAACCAGAACAAATGTCACTGCAGTATAAAGGTCACAGTAGACAACATGGTGCATAAGACTCATTGCAATAAAAATCAAGTTACAAGTCAACATGACTAGAAGGTAAATTAAGCATCATGTACGCAACAGGGCTAGAACACCTCAGTGAGTATATGCCGAAGTCAGAGACAAGTAGCAGTATGCAAAAATGGAGTGTGTGCAACATGATGAAGCAGGGATGATACAAACACTTAATAAGCCTCAAAACAGCATAATGATGTATCCAAGAAAGCCATAATATACAGGTGAGAAAGTGACCGGAGATAAGCAACTCAAAATCAAAGTCAAAGCATCAGGGGATTCGAAGCCGTGGTCATCACGAAACTGAATCAAAACAATTTCAAGTTGAACAAATCAGAGCCAGAGTCAAATTTAACAGAGGCCAAAAATTCGAAACAAGTGAAAGTAGAAAATCATCATTAACAACAACGAATTCAAATTTGGCATACAAAGACAAGCAGTTTCGAATTAGAAGTGAGTAATGTAAATTACTCACCTTGTCGACGAATTTAGGAGAAGCCGAGCATGAGATCATCGATCGACGCAGCCACGAGCGAGATGAAGGGGCGAACGAGAAATGCAAAAGGGGGCCGCCATTAATTTCCTTCGTTTATTTTTATTTTAGGTTTTTCGAATGAGAAAAATAAAAAAGGGGGAACGGGTTGTACTCGAACAACACGGCATCAAAATTGATGGGCCGAGATTTAACATTTAAAGCCCAACAATTCCTTTTAATAATTTATAAAAGAATTTTAACTTAATTAATTTTATTTTTTTTAAAAAATTGATTATCAATTGATGGTAAACACTGGGTTGTTACAGACTCCCCATCTTAAAGAAATTGCGTCCTCGCAATCATAAGGAATAAATGGACAAAAGGTAACAAACATAAGAGCATATCATCTCAAGATGAAGAAATTCGAAATAGGAAGTTCACCATAAAGAGCATGAGAGAGAGAGAGCCTGAACGTGTTTGCTCGATGAATTCTCTGGATTCCAAAGTGAAATCCCAAGAATTGGAGAATCATTGAGAATTTCCATAAGAGAAACATCTTTATTTCGGAGGTGCTACACCCCCGAAGCAATGATGTGAATAGAAGGTTGCTCAAGAATAAAAATCGAAAATCCCTAAGGCATTTTCGTAATTGGAAGACGTGGAAAACGTCATGAATAGCAGAAAATTGAGCCGGTACACTGGCGTAGTACAATATAAACGCCAAAGAAATCTTTTAATTTCATAAAAGAAATTCACAAATTCTCAACAAAATTTGGTTATCAAATAGATAATCAGAATACAGAAATCACGAAACAGCAATATCTAATCATCGATTCGATAATTAGAAGACAACAAAAATTTAATTATCAACAAAGATAATTAGAAAACACAAATATCTAACTATCAAAAACGATAATCAGGGATTACCACAACGGTAATCAAATTTCAAATCAGCAAATATTCAATTATCAAAACGATAATCAAATCTTAAATCATAAATATTTAATTATCACAAACGATAATTAAATCTCAAATATCTAATTATCACAAACGATAATTAGAAACAATAAATATCTGATTATCAAAAATGATAAATCAGAAATCACAAATCAACGAATATTTAATTATCACAATTGATAATTAAATCTTAAATCGCAAATATTTAATTATCACCAACATCCGATTATCGAAACGATAATCAGAAATCACAAATTATTCAATTAACGAGTCCGGAATTAACCGAAATAGCAAACGCACATGACCCATTACCACGAGTTTTACTAAATCGTTTAATTCACTTCATCGTTTTCTTGAAAGTGCATAATGGTGTATTTTAAAAATAACATTTCACATTCTCAAACGGACAAGTCCGGAATTAAGCGAATCAGAAAAAGAAAGGGGTCATAGTCCTCGATTTTTCTGAAACGTTTAAATCGCTTCCTCATTCTTTTGAAAGTGTAAACCGTAAAAATTTTGAAAATAATTTTGACAAATTTTTAAAACACGTGATTAGAATAGCAACGTCAGTAGCAACTTTGACAAGGAAATTTCACTTCTCGAAATACCGTAAAAACGGATACAAAAACAGCATTGCGGGATAACCGCTTGAAAATTCATTTTAAAATTGACGGTTACTGAAGTTAATACGTCAAAATTTCATCGAAATAATTGGCATCAAAATATAATACGAATGAATTTTCATTCATCAAAAATGCCGCAAGGATCTTCTCAAAGATAGGAAAGGGTTTCATACCCTAAACTTGTATTCATAACAAGTCAATAACACACGAATTCACCAATGCACAAAAATTGATAAAACTTATCAATAGAAATCACGAAAATTGGTGAAGCACAAATTCCAGAAGACTACACAAGAAATCCAGAAATCACAAGATGAGAGTATGAAAACTCGAACGGAGTACCAAAACTCGAATGGGAGTATGAAAACTCGAACCGGAGTATGAAAACTCGGACGGGAGTATGAAAACTCGAACGGAGTACCAAAACTCGAATGGGAGTATGAAAACTCGAACCGGAGTATGAAAACTCGGACGGGAGTATGAAAACTCGAAGGAGAGTATGACATACAATAAAAGATATGGCATAACATAAAATATCCATATTATCATACTGCTATAAGTATGTAAATAATGATCAACAGGAGATCAACCGACATGAGGTATGGAATAAATATGAAATATCCATACTGACATACTACTATAAGTATGTAAATAATGATCAATAGGAGATCAACCGACATGAGGTATGGAATAAATATGAAATATCCATACTGACATACTACTATAAGTATGTAAATAATGATCAACAGGAGATCAACCGATAAGAGATAATCAATATCACAAGAATCTTCTCAAAGATCCAAAGAGGTATCATACCCCAAATTTGTACTCATGACAAATCAATAACATATGAATTCACCAATGCACAAAAATCGGTGAAGCATAAAATTTCCAGAAATCAACATAAGGAATCTAGAAATCACAGAAAAAGGGAAAGTGGCCTATCACATGACGGTCCGAAGACCAAGGGGAGCTACCCCGCATGTGTGAATGGAATCACACAGATTGAGGTCAAGACTAACCAAAAAGCAGAAAGGTATGTGTGAATGGAATCACACAAGTGGTGTCTAGTCTGACCATCAGAACGATCATCATGATCAACGAGGAGTGTCAATTACACTAAGCATGTGTGAATGGAATCACACAGATTGAGGTCAAGACTATCCAAAAAGCAAAAAGGTATGCGTGAGTGGAATCACACAAGTGGTGTCTAGTCTAACCTTGCAATGAAAGAGACATCGCGCAATCTAGTCTAATTCATAAAGCGATCATCAAGATCAACGAGAAGTGTCAATTACACTAAGCTAGTGAATATAAAAGTTTAGCTTCATGTCCCATAACCACTAGCTTAACTTAAATATTTACGAACAAATTGTAGATCTTCACTAGAAAAATGTCACAAGTGGTTCAATCGAACAAGTCCAAAAATTAACCGACGAAGTAAACGCAAGCGTTTCATACCACTTGTTTTGCTAAGCCATTTAATTAGATTTCTCATACGAGTGAAATAAAGGTTTGTATATACTAATAGATTGGAAAACGATTTAGGAAAATATTTTGATATTGAAAATAGAGTTGAAATTTTTTTGATAAAAGAGTTTTGATATTTACTACTAGTATTGAAACATTTATATTTTTAAAGTGACAAATCACAAAAATGATTGTAGAAACAATCAATCACAAGAATTCACATACGAAGACGTGAATAGAATCCAAAGAAATCGATACCGAATTCATCGAAGGGTATGTTCACAAAAATCCCGAAGAAATGGTCATCAAAGTTGCTAATAAATGATAGCAACAAATCGGAAAATAATCAAAAATCGATTAAATTTGGAAACCAATTCAATTCACTAAAATTCACATTCGAAGACGTGAATAAAATCCAAAGAATTCGATTCTTAAATCCATCAAAGTAGGAATATCCAAAAATCCCAGAAATAGAAGTTGTCAAAGTCGACAAAGAAGATAACAACTAATCGGAAAAGAAGAATCGATTAACAATTGGAAAAACAAAGCAGAACGAGCATAAATGACTTCAACAAAAATAAAAATCAAGTCAATGTCGAAGTCAACAATTAATGGCCATAATCGAGTACAAAACGATTCAACATCATCATCAAAGAATTCAATGGCAAACCAAGTCAGAGTCTTGGAAATCAAGAATTTAGAAATTTCTCAAAAACAAAGTGACCGAAGTCGAATGGAAATCAAGCCGAGGAAAACATAAAATATCAAGTTCGGAATCGCTGAGATTCGAACAAAAATCAATCATCAGCTAAATCAAATCAAAGCCGAAAACACAAGAATCAAAATCAAATGCATATGAGTAAGCGTTAGGAATTCATACCTAACAATCAAAGACAATCATATGCAAATATGAGAGATAAAACGTCAACAAATAGTTGTAACATATGTTCCATCCAAGTTATGTTTTATATTTGTTCTAAACCCCCAAGCTCTGATACCAAGCTGTGACGCCCCACCTCTATACCCACGCTAGCCAAGAACACTACGGTGTAGTGCTGTCAACTAACACGGAGAATAAGGCTGTTGAGGAGCGGCCATCAATAGTTAGGCCTTATACTAGTATTGGTTATTTCGATAGGAGTGGTATATAAATATATATTCTTTCATTTTTCATCTCTGATTTATTTTCTCCCATCGAAATTCCCCAATTCCAGTATAAAACGAACTACGACGGTTCATAATAGTTTAGAACAGTAAATATAAAATATTACACAGATAATATAATGCGGAACACAAATAAAAGAGAAAGTCTCATATATACAATAACTGATGTCAGTTACAATACATTTGATACAATACATATGACACAGTACATATGATACAACTACCACAGTCGACTCAGGAAGTTACATATACAAGTACATTAACGTATATAATATACATGAATACATATCTTCCTATATAATTATACAGACTACTACAAATGACGACGACTACTCCAAAAGATATGAAAGAACTTCATAGCTCTAGCAGCAACCCAAAGAAGAATATCTACAACCTGAAATACTCGGTCTGACCCGAGTATTAGATTCAAAAGAAAATAATACTCGGGTCAGTCTAATTCAAACTCAGTTATTAGTGCACAGAAGTAATAATAATTAAATAATGAATAGACGACAGTAATTAAACCAAATCAGAATGCAATTCAGAATATTGAATTGAATAAACAAAACAGTTCAAACCATTGAAATATCAATTAAAATATTAATTCAGGTAGGGCTGCAGTACACGCACGCGTGCACTGCCTCGCCACTACAGCATATGGAATATGCAAAAGATCAAATAATCAAAACCAGATAGAATACCATAAAAGCCATACCGTGTGGCTGCAGTTCACGCTTGCGTGCACTGCCTTGCCACTACAGTGATGATGTACCCAATGATTACCGTGTGGCTGCAGTTCACGCTTGCGTGCACTGCCTTGCCACTACAGTGATGATGTACCCAAGGAATATTCACAAGCATCGCCGTGAATATCATAAGGCCAAGTGTCGATTAAATTGCAGAGACAAATGCGAGGTCAAGCCCAATGAATTTTAGGCTCAACACAAGGCGAAGAGTAAAGTATCTAGTCATGTACACCAGAACGAAATCAAGAAACGTAAAAGTGCACATGAACAAGTACTGTGCATATATAGGTGCAACACAGTTCAGTACATGGATAAAAGACAGTGAAACCGGAAGAACAGAATGAAACAGAGAAGGCACATGGATGTGCAGGCTAAAAAAAATGCAGCCTCGACAAAGCATCAAGGCCGAAGTCAGCATAGATGATGGAGATATGGTGATGGTAGTGCAGCGAACTACGCAACACAGCAACACATAAAAGTAGTGCTACAGAGAATATGCAAAAATGAAAAACATGAAGGCAGTAAGTGCTGACTGAAAACAAAACCACAAAGACATCAAGTATGTCTAAAGTTAATGCAACTGATTTTGAGTGAATGGTATCAAGTATATGAAATGTACTTGTAAATAGCATGGCAAAGTTGAATGCATGAACAAGTGAATCAGTGCATAAGTGACTACAGAATCAAGTTCAGTAATGTTAACAGTGAAGAACATGGACTGCAACAATCAAGTGAGTGTAGAGAACAAGCTGCATGAAGGCAACATAGAGCAATGTCGAGCTCAGTACAAAACAATAGTACTACAACTACATAGACCAAACGTATGCACAGTGCAGATCACAAAGACTTGTCACCACAAATATGAAGACCAGAAGTACAAAATGACCAAGCTGCTGCATATCAGTGGTGCAGACTATCAAGTAGTCATATACAGACTCTACTTACAAGCATGGCCGTGCATGGTACAACAGCAAAGACCAAGGCTACAATTGTGCAAATGCTCAAACTCAGGTGGACAACATATCAAATGATCTAATGAATCAACTGCAATGCAACACAAATGTGTTTACATGAACCAATCTACATACACCAAAACTAATAGCAGTGCCAACAGACTCAAGAGAATGCAACATCATGTCAACATAAATGATACAACAACAAGGCAGACCACAAAAAGCATGCTACCAAGTTCAACAGCATCAAATATGACCAAGTCAAGAGAATCAAGACGACCAGGTAATGATGATGAAAGTGTGCAAGTGCAGACGACAGTTACTCAATGCAACTCGAGAGTGTACCAAGTGAAACCAGTAAAATCATGACATCAAGTATGATCAAGACCAAATGCAAACAGCAGTATACAAGTGATCAAGTGGCCTGAGACAATGACAAGGGAATGCAACTCTACTCCATATACATGACAACCAGAACAAATGTCACTGCAGTATGAAGGTCACAGTAACATGGTGCATAAGACTCATTGCAATAAAAATCAAGTTACAAGTCAACATGACTAGAAGGTAAATTAAGCATCATGTACGCAACAGGGCTAGAACACCTCAGTGAGTATATGCCGAAGTCAGAGACAAGTGGCAGTATGCAAAAATGGAGTGTGTGCAACATGATGAAGCAGGGATGATACAAACACTTAATAAGCCTCAAAACAACATAATGATGTATCCAAGAAAGCCATAATATACAGGTGAGAAAGTGACCGAAGATAAGCAACTCAAAATCAAAGTCAAAGCATCAGGGGATTCAAAGCCGTGGTCATCACGAAACTGAATCAAAACAATTTCAAGTTGAACAAATCAGAGACAGAGTCAAATTTAACAGAGGCCAAAAATTCGAAACAAGTGAAAGTAGAAAATCATCATTAACAACAACGAATTCAAATTTGGCATACAAAGACAAGCAGTTTCGAATTAGGAGTGAGTAATGTAAATTACTCACCTTGTCGACGAATTTAGGAGAAGCCGAGCACGAGATCATCGATCGACGCAGCCACGAGCGAGATGAAGGGGCGAACGAGAAATGCAAAAGGGGGCCGCCATTAATTTCCTTCGTTTATTTTTATTTTAGGTTTTTCGAATGAGAAAAATAAAAAAGGGGGAACGGGTTGTACTCGAACAACACGGCATCAAAATTGATGGGCCGAGATTTAACATTTAAAGCCCAACAATTCCTTTTAATAATTTATAAAAGAATTTTAACTTAATTAATTTTATTTTTTAAAAAAAATTGATTATCAATTGATGGTAAACACCGGGTTGTTACAAAGAGTCTATTTCACATATGTATAGTAGATTTCAGGATATTATGCATTCTCTAATATCTTTGGGAAAGGAATTTTCTGAAGAATATCAAGTCAGAAAGATTTTAAATTCTCTTACTTCAGAATGGGATCAAAAGACACTTGCTATCGAAGAGGCAAATGACATCAGTACTTTAAAGATAGAAGAATTAATTTAAAATCTAATCTCATATGAAGTTCAAATGATCGGGAGAAGATAAAACAAAGCATCTGAAAAGAAATCAATGGCATTCAATGCATTGACCGATGGATCAGACTCAAACAGCGATAATGATGAAGAGAGCCTTTATGACCAGAAATTTTAGGAAATTCCTGAAATACAGAAAGATGAATAATCTCAAGAGAAATAATTATAATAACTCTAGAAATCGAAATGTAGTGCCAAATAATGTCAAATGTTACAACTGTGATGAATCAGGCCATTTCAAAAGAGACTGTCTGTATCCAGATAGGCAAAATCCTCCTATGAACAATGATCCAGCAAAGAAATGGAAGCTTGCATTTATTGCTACTCTAAATGACTCAGACTCTTCCTCAACTGATGATGATTAGAAGATAGATAATTCAAATTTGTGTATCACAGCTGTTCACGACTCCCACGAATTCAAAGAAACGGACTCAGAAAAAGGTACACGTTTACAATACAGTTGGTTGAAATTGCTTGCTTAGAATTAGTTGCTTGATTGCTTGATTGATTGATTTTGAATTGGTGTGTTGTTTGAATTTTAAAATGTATTTTTTATTTTTTATTATTATCTTATAATTTTTTTATTATTTTTTAATAGTATAATTTTTTGAAATATACTATAAATCTAATAATATTTCAGATATATATATATATATAGACATTAAAAATAATAAGTATATTTATATATATATATATTTTAGAGAACTTAGGAAAAATAAATTATCAAAATTCACTGGCACATGTCGACATGGTCCCTACCATGATGTCGACATGGGTGCCAGAATTTGAATTTCAAAATTTGAATTCAAATGTTTGAATTTCCCTCCACCTTTTCACTTCATTCAATTCTCTGAAAAGCTACCTTTTGACCAAAGAATATGTCCTTTGAGAATCTATTTATTCACTATCTTTTATCATATCTTTTCACTCTCATTTTCAAATTCAAACTCTCTCTTCAAAACTTCAAGCTCTCTTCTCTCTACTTTAATGGCTTCTTCAAGTAACCCCTCCACCATGAGAATTTCCAGAAAAATAAAAGAGCAACTATTCAATGATCCGGAGGCAATAAAAGCATACATTAATTATGCTAATTATGCCAAAGTCCATATCGGAAAGTTTGCTATTTTTCAAGATTTCTCTTCTTATGAACTTGATTCTCTTTTTGCAAACAATGGAGTTCTTAATCTTATTGATGCTTCTCAAAATGATTTTGTTTGCTATCCAAATCTTGTCAAAATTTTCTATGCTAATTTAAACCGTGGATTTTATCATGGAAATGAGGATGAAATTTGGAGTAGTGTCAAAGGCACTAGAATTGTTTTGAATTGTGATCTTTTGGGTACCATTCTCAATTGCAAGTGTACAAGAATGCTTTCTAATTTTAAAATCGATGAAAATGATCGTGAGACATTTCATCACATTTTTGAAAGGAATTATAATTTTGAATTCAAAAATCGAAATTTTTGACCAAAGGCAAGAATTATCAATCTTCTTTTGCAACATACTTTGACCCCAAGATCGAGGAATTTTAACAATCCTACTTCAAAAGTTTGCAAAGCTCTTTTTGCTATTTTTGGAAATTATGACATAAATTGGACGCAAGTTATTTTCGATGAACTTTGTCCTAAAAATCTTGAAATGGATAAGAATACTTTATATCATGGAATTTATCTCACTCGGATTTTCAACTATTTTGGAGTGGATTTCAAAGGCGAAGAATTTGTTTGTAGAAAAGTTTTCAATCATTCCAACATTTCGCTTATGAAAATTCCATTTGTTTTTCAACCTTATGAGACCCTTGCCGAAAAGGAAGAGCGTTTGGCTCATTAGAAAATGGAAGAAGAGGAAGAGGAAGAAGAAGAAGAAGGGGATGAAATGGAAATTGAAGTAGAAGAAGGTGAAACCTCTTTGGAAAGCATTGACTATCCTCCAAATCCATCCACCAAAACCCTTCTCAAAAATCAAAAGACGATTTTTGAGAATCAACGGATTCTTAAACGATCCATTGGTAAGAAGTTGGACAAAATTTCATCCAAGATGAACAAGTTCATTTCCAAAGTCAGCAAGGAACTTGGACTTTCTTCATCATCATCCTCTAACTAGTTTTATCTTTTCGTATCTTGTTGTATGTGTTTTAGCTTGTTTTAATTCGAAAGTTCATGTAATTTCGTATGTTTAATCATTGTATCATCTTAGTATGCAATGAAATGAAATTTTCTTTCTGTTATCTAGCTTATCTTATCTCCAGAATAAATGTTAGTATATTATATAAATATATACACACACACACACACACAATTATTAACAAAATCTAAATAGTCATTTTTTTCACTAACCCATGTCGACATACCCCCTATGACCATGTCGACATGTACTGGTCAGAAATGACAATTCATTTTGAATTTGAAATTTGAATAACAACCATATGTCTATTCCTTTCAAACGAATTTCTACACCTATATATACCTATTTCTTCCAGAATTCTTCACTGAAAATTATTTCCTATCTTCTAATTCTTCATTTCTTTCACAAATTCAACTATGGCTAATCCAATTCATAATTTTTTCGAAAATCTTGAACAAACTCTCAATTCGTTCAAGAGTATTCTCTCGTTCATTCTCTGTAACCAGCGACACGTAGAATTGAGTCAAATGCAGATGATCAAGAAGCAAGAAAGGCATTTCGATGCAATACGATGGATGATTTCCTCCTTACACAAGGATGATAACGAAGCACATCCTCCAGTCTCTCTCACCAATGACAATGATAATTGGGATGCTATTAAGGTAGTTCCAATCTTTGGAGAAGAAGGATAGGTGGAAGTTCCATGTAACGTTTGATTTTTATTTGTTTGCTTTGTTTGAATTGTTTGTTTGAATTAATTAGATTTTGTTTGGATTGATACTTGGTGTGGATTGATTTCTTAAGTTGGTTTGATGGTTGCTACATAAAACATGTATATATATACATACATTGAAATGTATATAATCCTTGATTAATTATCATGTTCATAAGGATAATTATTTCTTAATCTATCTATTATATATTCCATTGTATAGTTTATTAATGCATGTACTCTAGTCCAAGAATGAGGGGAGTTAGTTTTTTTGATGACAAAGGGGGAGAAATATAAAATAGGTTAGTTAGGCATAAATTAAGGGGGAGTTATAGATTAAGGGGGAGTTATTAGGATAGAAGTAATATTTTATAAACAAAGGTTGTCATCATCAAAAAGGGGGAGATTATTAGTCCGTGAGATGATGGTTTTGATGACAACAACCTTAGAATAGATTATAAAATATAAATACTAACATTATAAGTTTAGATAAATATGTATATGCAGGATTTAACCATGCAGGTACCAAGAATGAAGACTGTACAATATAGAGATTCAAGATATCAAGATTGAAGACTCATGAGTATCAAGATTATCAAGAGTTCAAGAATTGAAGTAATTTATTCTTTAATTAGAATTTTTTTTTAAAACTCGTAGAAAAGCACTGGCATCTTAAACAAATTATTCGTGGAATGGAATCCACTTTGAGCATGTTAAAGGGATGGCACCCTAAGTAGGATGGAACCTACGAAAAATCTAGTGGAACATTGTTTTGTATCCGTTGACTTTTTATTCAAAATGATTTTTCAAAATTATATCCTGTTTTCAAAATGTTTTCAAAACCTTCCTTTTAAAAGCATCAAAAACCTCTATCCTGATTTTAAATAATTTTAGCCTCAAAATTATCTTTAATTTCAAAGTCAAATTACTCCTGATTTTAAACTATCTTTTAAAATAATATATTTAACTTTTAAATATTTATACTTAAGATTTAAATATAAAATTATACTTAAATTCTATATATATCATTCTCTATATTTACTTACGTATTTTAACTATAGTCAAGTATATTAGAAAATTTTAAAATAGTTTTAATATAAGATAAAGGTTATTTTCAAAGAAAATCAAATCATCAAAAATCGCTTTGGGATGTCGATATGCCTATGGTGACCATGCCGACATGGTGTCAGTTGAGTTCAAAATTTAAATTTCAAAAGAAGTGTCTATTCGCCATAAATCTTCACGAATGGACATGGCTGTTGTTCTTCTATAAATAGGGGTTAGTTTCAACGAATTATATATTAGATTTTCTGGTTTTTCACTCCTTTTCTTCTTCTACATTTCTTAATACATATTCTTACAATTGCTCTGTCGAAATCAACATTGAATCGAACTCGATCTTTTCTAGTTTGATTCTCTATCACTATCTCAACAAGATTCTCAGTGCTATTTAGAGCTATAGGCTTCTTTGTAATCTATTAAGTGAGAAAAGGTGTGATTGTGGCCTTGGAAACCAATCAAGCGAGATAAGGTGTGATTGTAGCCTTGGTAAATCAATTGGGTAAACTTGTGGCCTGTAAATCAAGTATCTCTACCCAGAGGATTGTGATTCTGGAGGGTGTACCTCGTAGCCTTGAAATCGAGGGTGTAATTGTACAATTGCTTTTGAAGGGAAATCCGTACTTATGTTGCGGGACTGGATGTAGGGTAACTCCGAACCAGTATAAAATCCAGCATGTTCTTTCCTTTATTGCTTTTACTTTATTTCTGCATTTGTGTTTGTTTCTGTGATCATATCTGTGTCTGTATATTGCATAATCCGTGTTCAATTCAACATAAATTCAAAAAGATTTAGTAATTCTTTATAAACACTATTCACCTCCCTCTAGTGTTAATCCTAGCCTTAAGATCTGTAACCCGCATTTCTTTCAAACCTTTGTCGATAGGGTTAATCACATGTGATGAAGGGATATTTTCAAGGGATCCGTCCATTAACATACCCATTCTAGTCATTAGTTCGAGCGTAAGGTTTCTAGGTGATTTGCAACAGTTAGGCAAGGGTTTTTTACTCGATTTTTAAAGGGGAGCACTTGAGTCAGATTCTTGAGTTAATTGATAGATTTCTAAAGCATGACTCTAGTTGAGGAAATTTCAGTGGTCTGACAAAGGATTTGGATTGGAGTTCGAATGAGAGAAGTTAGTTGGCCAACCTTAGTTTAACAAAGAATTCATGTGTGCAAACAAAGGATTAGATCAGGCATTACATATTATTTTGGATGATCTTTATTTATTGTAAAATTATTTATACTATAGTTTGAAATGCTTATGATAGCTCGAGGAAGGATTTTGTGAAAATTCAGATAATCTTTTAAGCGGCAATATACTTGCCTAAGTGAGCATCATGGTACACTTAGTATATTATCCTTATCAAAATTATGAGGTTGAGGTGAGTTTAAACCCTAGAAAACCCAGACATTTATTGGTCATCATTTAGTGATGATTTAATTAAGTAAGATTTTCTCCTTTCAAGAACGAGATCTTTAAGGAGGAAAAGTAAAGTAGGGGCTTAGGTTGTTAGATTTATTCGATAGTTTTAGGGATCGATGATGCAGCATATCATATGGAATTCCCTTTTTGTAGTGGGGGTGTAAATAGCTTTTCGTGTATTGTATTCATAAAAGGAGTTGCACCACTTAAGTATTTTGTCCAACTTGGATGTCGAACCGTCTCATTGGAGTTTATAGTCCGCCATCCACATTTTGACTATTGTTGGTCACCATGTGTGTCAATATATACTCTTTAGTATGTTTTTTGTTATATATGCTTGTGGATTGTGGTTAGTTATTGCTTGTTGTTATTTTTTGTTGTTGTTTTTGTTTTTTGTTGTGCTTGCTGTTGTTTATTGTTTTTTTGTTTTGTATGCTTGGTAGTTTGTATGCTAGTTGTTTTTATTTTTTTGATTGTTTATTGTTGCCCATTGTTGATTACTTGTGGTTGCTTATCGTTGCTTGGTGTTGTCTGATTATTGATTCTTATTGATTTTTTATTGCTGGTTGTTGCTTGCTTGTATGTTTGGTAGTATATATAAATTATTGTCGTTTGTTGCTACTTGTTGTATATTTAGTTGCTTGTATGCTAGTTATAATTACTTGTTAAAGTATGCTCATAGAGAGATAATGAGAACCATCTAAAATAGATTACATATCATTCATTCCCACTATAGGGTTGAGATAGGATCTGTATGAAGTTATTGCCTTTTGATATTACTTGGAATCAATGGTATATTTAGACGCTGACAAATTTGAGCTCGCTCTTTAATTGATAGTCATGTATGATTATGGTGGTATCAGTTAGTATGCTTGACTATACATGTTTTAATATCATGTTGTTGCATTGGAGAAATGCTTGTTGCATAGATTGTTATAACATGTTTACTTGAGATGCTTGTTGCATTAGATGTGCTTGTTTCATAGTTAGTTGTAACAAGTTTATTTGAGATGTTTGTTGCATGATTTGGTATAGCATACTTATTTGAAACGATTTTTATATATGATTTAGCATGCTTAAATCCATAGTTTGGTGTTGCAACTATGTCTAATCCTCTTTGTTGAGTAGATCATTAGATACATGGAAGTAGTTATGCGTTATTGGAAGGCTTATTGCTTGTATTCGCACCTAAAGGGTATGCTCTTGCTGTAAAAGAGCTACATAAGATCTATAGTGTTTATAGTATCTGTGTGTGTGCATGTGTCTGTGTTGTGTGTGTCTATATATGCTTGTTTGTCCTCAGAAATGAGATGTCTCAAATATTGAATATGAGATGTATATATATGTTGTTTTGGGAATTTTTTTCGAAGCGGGCTGCACGAAGGAGGTGCTACCAAAATTTTCAAAATAAGAGGAGATTTGAATCCTAAGGGTTAGGAAATTTATTTTGTGCTTTGGACGTTCTCTTAATGCTAGCAGCGTAATGGAAAAACTACTGAAATTTATAGAAGCAGGTGCTTAGAAATTTTGGCTAGTCAGGTTGCATTATCATACACATAGGAATTTCGAGGACAAAATTCTTTCAAGGAGGGCAGAATATAACGATTAGAAATTTAAGTAATTAATTTGAATATTTAATATTTAATCAATTAAAGGTCCAAAATCTGACTTTTTGCACACAGGTGAATTAGGACTCAAGATCACTCCCAATGAGTCTAGTTTGGTGTAACAAATCGAAATGAGTATAAATATTGCTATATTTGGAGTCACGACATTTTTATGATTCATATTGTTGTTTGTATTTTGTAAAAATATGCGCACAACCGAGTCCAATAGGATCTTGATTGACGGCTTGTATTTCTAGGATGAGGACTTCATTATGAGATGTACGGTTGAAGAATTTTTAGAATCAGGTGATTGGATGGCCAAAACAACTTCGAAATGAGTGAAACTATCATACTGGTATGTCGTCTTAGATGTTGTTGAAATTTATACCGTCGATATCGAAAAATGAAGAGATATGCACTAGAGAGTTTCGTGGCGGTCAGATGTACCATATGATCATACGAGCTCAAAACATGAGACTATTTATTTCAGAAATCAAAAAAAATTTATTATGTACCCTACCTATGGATATTTTCTTCTCCTTATTTTTCATTTTCCTTTAAAATAAATAAATGGGTCTAAAGAGAAAATAATTGAGTTTACTCCGATCTATAAAGCTACGGTCGATAAAAATCATCGAGATCAAATCCATTGAACTCGTGGAGAGAAGACCATTATATCTATAGCTATTTTGAAATGTGCTATAAGGCTCGAGGAGTTCATCATCGTGAAGTCATCGCCTTGCTTGGCGTTTATAGGCGGCGGAGGAGGTGTTGGGAGAAACGAAGGGCACCATCACATTTCTCGTAGAGGATGCACATCTCTTTATATCATCCACTTGTGCTTCGACCATCTCGCATGATTCACGATTTTGTAAAGCAGAGGGGGAAGCCTAACTGTAGCGTTTTCACTAGGAGGATCCGAACCTTGATTGGATTATGCCATTGTGTTTATAGTTGCTCAATGTGAAGATTAGTGGTGGTGGTGTGTGATTCCGTTGACCGTAGCTCATACGGTGGTGGAGAGATGTTGCATATGTATGGATTTGTGTATGCACGACGGTATAGGAATTGAGGAAGAAGGATTATGAAGGTAATTAGGGAACTAAGTGAGTAATTAAGTTAATGAATTAATATCTATGTTTTGAATTCTTATTAAATTTGTATCTCTTGCACACGAGGTGCAATCGAGATGTGGTCTTCACCATTGTACTCATAGTGACTGTTATCCGGCCTTTTGACCCAACTATATTTAGATTGATTGGGCATGTTATGATAAATATGGCAAGTAGCCCAAAGAAGTGATCATAGAGACCAGAGGTCAATCATTGACAATAGTGTGAAACAACGATTAAGTGAAACCAAAGGATAGACCCTTCGAAGCATTATAAGTATGGATTAGTGCTTCCCCTAGACAGGGGATCTAATTGGATCACTATGGCCATAAACAGCTTGGATTAGCATTTCAATGCAATGGGAATTGATTGATATCCTTAAAAACATGAAAGCAACTATGCAAACAACTTTAAAAACCTGAAGCTAATATGGAGAGGACCCAAATAACCAATCGCGCCCCGCTACGTAAACGTCTCGACTGTTCCCCTCGATCGATCCATATCTGGAATTGGGCCTTGAAATTTTCTAAGTGACCTTGTTGGAATAGGAGATTCTATCAATGAATTTTCAGGAAGATATTCGATCGTCTACACCTATAAATATAGGGTCCATTGCTCATTTGAAGGATCTTTAGGCTGTTGTTTTCTTTGTACTCCATTGTAATTATGGATTCCGATCTGATCCCTCTTGTACTTAGAAATTCAAGTGATTAATAAAGCTATTTCACCAAAGTGGACATAAGCATTCAACGCTAAACCACTACAAATCGGTTTTCATTGGCTTTTTTCTACTTGTTTCCTCTATTTCAATTTGATTTCATAATTTATTTCATTATATCTAATCTATTGAGTGTTTGTGCCAACTTTTGATGCAAATATTTTAGTGCTTTCACTGAGAAGAAATGCTCAACCTGATTGGATATCATCTTCTGCTGGTGGATTCCCATATCCGTGAGATAGATCCAGATTTTTGCTGATAGGTTTTTGTTTCGATCAGATTTGAAGAGGACCTAGAAGGAACCTATTAGTCATGGTCAGAGGAAAGTCTACTACTTCCCATGCTATTGAAGGCAATGACGATGCAAGTGTTTAACAAGTTGATCAAAATGTACAACCGGCAGCTGGTGATGCCCAAAATCTAGCTGAATACATCATCAAAGCTGATTTCGAAATCCTAATGGAGGAACTGATAGATAGCCGTCGGTAGCTCAACCAGCATATCCAGGCTAACATCAGCCTGATGAACCATTTGAGAGATCGGCATGAAAAGGCAAGGAGGAAACCTACTCCATATCAAGTTTGAAAAATTCCTCCTTATCTGATAGCTATCGCTGAAACAAACAATGCAAAGCAGATGCATATGCAGCTAAAGCACTAGGACTGGATCCAGCGATTGGATATGGTCGATCAGCACCAAACCCTCCAAGGGGATCAGCACTGAACCCTCTAATCAAGGGGGAAATCGGCATGCAGGTGCAGAAGCTTACTCTGGAGGTGCCATGATCGATCAAGTTGCTCGAGCTCAGGCGAATGTAGTTGAACCGCAGCTGAGAGATGATGATAGAAATGCTACTCAGGAAATGGACCAAAAGCACGTGCATCCAAGGCAATGTGGCATTTCCCATAGGCATGGATCGGGTCGCTCACACTAGGTGGAACATGACTACCGCCTGGCGCCAACTTTCCAAACATATAACTTTATTGCTATGATGAGGCAACTAGTGAAAGAAAGCCAAGGCTTGAGCAGTGATGATTGGGTACTCTATAGAATTCATACTCCTTCACCAACAACATTCTACAAGCAGAATATCCATGGATGTTCCATATTCATATGATGTCTGCCAACGTGGGAAAAACCGACCTTGTGCACCATCTCTTGAAGTATGAATGCACATGGACTCTGCCTGAGCCACTGATTTAGTCTGGTGCATGTGTTTTCCATTTTTTGGAAGATTTTGTGACCATTCGGTTCACTAAGCTACCACCATGGCCAATCTCTTCATTTGATGAGTTAGCAAAGAAGTTCATGAAGCAATTCTACATGTACACGACTCTCCCCAAGGATATAATGGCACTTTCCAGCTTGGTCCAGGCTTCAGGAGTCACTGAACGATTTTCTAGAAAGGTTTAATATAGCTGTTACAAAAGTGAGCAACCCGGATGATGATGCAATACTCATGGCATTGACTAGGCGAGTCGACCCCAACTTCGAGTTTGGCGACTGGCTAGCGAGAAAGCCTCCTTGTACATTGGAAGGTTTCTTTGCAAAGACTACTCAGTTAATGAGGAATGAGGAGGTGAAGTGAACCATGAAGAGGGATGTTGCAGGCCCAAGTGCTGAGAGAGTACAAAGAAATGTGGCAGTGAAGCAGTCCGGTGATAGTTCTAGGAAAGTTCAAATCAATGTTCAGATCAAATAGAATGAGCAAAAGAAAGGCGGTGGTAGAAACCACGACCGTAGATAGAATTCCAAGAGAGGGATCCAAGGATCCCATTATTTGATACATACATGCCATTGAATACATCGCTAGAGAATGTTTGTCTATCGGCATGTAATACTACGAAGTACAAGAAACCACCTCCGAAGGAACTAACGAAGAAACAGAGATAGTATGGAAAGTACTGTAAGTTTCATGAAAGTTATGGGCATACCACGAACTAGTGTCACCAACTCCATGATGTTACTGGAAAATTAATCCGTGAAAGAAAATTGTAGCAATTTGTTAAAGACCCATTGGTTGGCGGGCAGGGGACATCCGATACCAACCGTGGACAAGCTCCGCCCAGTGCTAAAGAAAATCAATGGGAAGCAGGGAGATTAGTTACTAATACCATTGTTAGAGGACCACATTTGGCCGACAAAGCGGGAATGAAATGGATCGTTACGTGAACGCTATCAGATACGTTGACATTGAATGTTGCTTGAAACGTAGGACGGTGCCCCAACAAAGTGGCAACAAACTATAACAGATGATATCATGTTTTGAAGTAGAGATGCAGTCAAGGTAAGGGCCTCTACGATCGACCCAATGGTGATCTCGGTAATGATCGACCCCACCTTGGTGAGAAAGATTTTGATTGATTATGGAAGTTCTATGAATATCATTTTCAAGAAGGCATACGACTAGATGTTGCTTGAAGCCAATGATCTAAAACCATGCAAAGCTCGTATTCATGGCTTTAAGGTATTGCAACCGAAGTGGTAGGTTATGTCGAGCTATTGGTGGAGTTAGGAGACGGCAGCCAAAGGAGAGTGCGGGTCTTGCCGTTTGTTATGGTGGATGTGAACTCACCGAACAATGCTTTTTTGGGTCGACTGGCCCTTACTGAATTCCGGGGAGCTATCACCCTTTGTGTTTAACGCTAGATTTCCAAACAGAGAACCACGTGGGAATTATTCAGGGAGATCGGGTGATCGGTCATGCCTATTATGTAGCTGATTTAAGACACGCTCAGTAGAAATAAAAAGGAAAGGATGCGGAGAAGCCTCTCTGCATCAAAACCAATAAAGCTTAGCAATCAGCGTTTGAGGCTTGACTCAAGTACCATGGTGAGTACTATAAAGATATAGATACAAAAGATGAAGAAGAAGAGCCTAAAGAAACCAAGGTTGCACTCATTGAGCTAACGATCGACATCACTGTCACCTACGACGACCCAGCACGGGTCTTGAAGATCGGATCACAACTCAGTGTAACGATGATGAAGGAATTAGCTGGTTTTCTCCAAGAAAATCTTGATGTGTTCGCTTGGAATCATTTTGACATATGTGGGATCTCCCTGACCATCGCGAGCCATGCATTGAATATCGACCAGAGGTATGTCCCGGTGAAACAAAAGCAACGCGGCATGGATCCGGAGAGATCTACTGCACTTAAAGAGGAGGTGAATGAACTCAAGAATAATGGGTTTATCCACGACGTCCTCTACCGAAAGTGGGTATCTAATCTAGTTTTTGTGGGAAAATCTAATGGAAAGCGGTGGATATGCGTCGATTACTTAGACCTGAACAAGGCTTTCCCAGAAGATAGCTTTTCCACTTCCAAGGATCAACCAACTAGCAGAATCAAACGCTGGACGTGAACTACTTCCATTCATGGATGCATACTTTGGATATAATCAGATTCTTATGCACATTCTAGACCAGGAAAACACCAGTTTCAAAACCGACCTAGGATTATACTGCTACGTTGTGATGCCTTTTGGACTAAAGAAATGCTGAAGCTACTTATAAGAGACTGGTCAACCAGATATTCAAGGACTAGATAGGGAGATCGATGGAAGAATATGTAGATGATATGCTCATGAAGTCACGGCTATAAAACAACCACATTGACGACGTGGCGGAGATGTTTAGTGTTCTCCAAAAAACATGGAATGAAACTAAACCCCTTGAAATTCTCTTTCGGCATTGGGTCAGGGAAATTCTTGGGTTTCAACATCAACTCCAGGGAAATTGAAGTCGATCCTAAGAATATTTAGGCTATAAGGGATATCCAAGTGTTGACAACAATTAAGCTGGTGCAATGTCTAAATGCGAAGGCCATCACGTTGAGTCGGCTGATCTCCAGAGCCACCAACAAGTGCATTCCTTTCTTCGAATTAATCAAGAGAGGGAAGAGAAATTCTGAATGGACGTAGGATTGTATTGATGCATTTCAAGCTCTTGTGCATCGCTTAGAGAGACCCCTCGCCCTGTCCAAGCTACAGGATCATGAAGACTTGTATATTTACTTGGCAATGTCGGTACATGCCATAAGTGTCACACTATTGTGTAAAGAAAATCACATCCATAACCCAGTATGCTATATTAGCAAGTGGTTGACAGGTGCTGAAAGAGACTATTCAAAACTAGAAAATCTCGCGTACTTCCTGTTGATTGTGTCAAGAAAGCTCTACCCTTATTTCCAGGCTCATCTCATCAATGTCTTCAACGACCAACGGTTAAAATAGGTCCTACAACGACCTGAGACATTGGACGGTTATATAAATGGAACATCGAATTGAGTCAGTTCGATATCACTTATCTCCCTTGAAGAGCTATCTAGGGGCAAGCACTGGTGGACTTCATAGATGAATTTACTACACAAGATGACTTTTCGGAGAGTAGTGAAGAACCTACCATCTAATGGAAGATGTATACGAATGGAGCATCCAATGATTAGAGTTCTAACACCGGATTCATACTAGTAACCTGAGGAATGCTTAATCTGCTACGCCTTAAAACTTGACTTCCTGTAACAAATAACGAAGTGTAATATGAGATCTTGATAGCTGGGCTTAAACTGGCAAGAGAGCCGGGAATAAAAGCTTTACAACTTTTTAATGATTCCTAGTGTTATGCACGTAAAATATATATTTTTACTCTCAAACGTAATCTTCTTTTATTAAAATAAATATCATCTTTGGATGTTTTTAATGTTTTAAACCAAAAGATAAAAGTGCTCTTAAATCATCATTAACTCATTGCATTTGGGCAAAACGGTAATTTTGTGTGCGAATTAATTTTAAAAAAACTATTTGCACATTTTATTTTTGTGTTGTAGGAAATTGAGTGCAATTTAGAAGTGTCGTCATGGATATGCATGCAGAAAGAGAAAGAAGCCAAACGAATGATGGAATTGAATCAACATGAAGGATACCCACTCACTAATAGACCATATTTAAAAGCAAAAACACATGTTAGTGGGCGATTAATTAGAGCTTAATGTTTACTTGATGGCTACACAAAGTTGAGGGTATTTTTGGTAGCTCTCTAAAAATGGATTATGGTTTTAGAACATGTTTAGATATCCTCTTATGTTGCATGTAAGTCTCTCCTTTTTATCCATAGAGTTGTAATCAAAAATTAGAAATAAAAGCTTCCCTTTAATGGCTTCTTAGCCATCTTCTTTTTATGCAACTTTCTTTTATGTTTTTTATTTCGTGCTCTTTTCTTTTATGTTATTTTTATTACATGTTCTCTTTTATTTCATGTTAGTAGATTAAATTTATTTTCATGCAAGTAGCTTAGTTTCATTTTGTGCAAGTTGTGTTCTCTTTACTTAGTTTTCATTTCCTTTTTACTTATGTCAAAATCAATTTATGTTAATATGTATTCAAATATGAGAAGTTAAATCCCTTAAATTTAGGGGAATGAAGCTCTTATGAATCATATAAAATTAACATAATGATATCATTAATGATCTCTTGTTTTATGGTTAATGGAAATTTTGATGTTAATCGAATTTTTTTGTTTATTAGTGAATCCGATATCTTATGTTTTTCATAACAAATAGGTTATGTTTAATCAAAAATAAATACATGCTACCCTTTCATCTAAATATGATTTTGGTGATGAAAGTGAAACTAGAATCAAAATTTGATGCTTTATGCTACTAGTTTATAGTAAATAAATCATGCTTAAAAAAGATTTTATTCTTAATTTCATAATCATTTTCATTAGGTTTGACAAGTGGGTTAAGAAGATGTATTAAGGTTTGGAGGTTTAAGTTTATTAGTTAATATCATAATTAGACCATTCTTATAATAAATATGTCAACTAATTCCATAAGTGGTTAAAAAGAGAGATCATAAATTCATTTTGTGATGATTTGTATGATCATGGGAAAGGATTTGCCTTCAAATTGCCTTCTAATCTCATAATTTAATTCCAAATTTTCTCAAATTTTTTAAAAATTTAGTTAAAAACATTTTCAAAATCTTTATTGTTATTTGGTTGAGTGATTTTAAAATTCTTGGTTTCCTTTTGGGATCGACCTGTACTCGCATATGTACTACGATTGAATTTCGTTCGCTTGCGATTTTTATTACGATATAATTTGGCAATTTTTTAATTGATAGAAAAACCATTCCGAACACCAAGTAAGTAGTAAACCAAGTCAGAGGAGAATACCGAACCAAAGGAGCATGACTTGCTCCTTACCTCAACCGAGTCCAAGAACTGCTAACCGATTTCGAGCATTACACCATTACACACATCCCTAGAAAACAAATGAGAAAGCTGACTCACTGGCCAAGTTGGCCAATTCCAGGGTTGCATAGCAAATGGGCTTGGTCCCAGTTAAAGTACTCCATACTTTCAGCATTAACCTGGTGGAGATAAATTAGCTCTTAGAAATAGAGCTTGAGAAGGAGTTATGGATGACTCCGATTAAAGATTATTTGGAAGGGGGAGTCCTTCCTGAACGGAGGAATGAAAAATGATAGATCCTTTGTAAAGCTTCACCATACATCCTTCGAGAATGAGTCATATACAGGAAGGGTTTCTCCATCCTCCTACTTCGATGTATCACCAACGATGAAATCAAGCGAGTATTAAGAGAAGCCCATGAAGGAGAATGTGGCGATCACACCGGAGGGCAAACCCTATGGTTATTTCTAGCATCCTATCAATCGAGACGCATTTGATTATGCTAGAAGATGCAATAAGTGCCAGATGTTTGTTGACATTCCAAGAGCCCCGCCGACGGAAATCACTCAGATGGTCCGTCTCTGGCCATTTTCTACTTGAGGTATTGACATCATTAGCTCCTTGCCATTTCCAAAGGCGGTGGGAAGAATACCATTGTAGCAGTTGATTACTTCACTAAATGGGCTAAAGTCGAACCTTTGTTCATGATCACTATGAAGAAAATAATCAATTTTTTTATTTGAAACATTTTCTGTCATTTTAGGCTCCCTCGAAAAATCATAACCGACAATGGGACACAATTCAATAGTGTTGAATTTAAAGACTTCTGTCATCGACATCATATCGAGAAAAAATTTGCGATAGTTGCTCACCCTAAAGCTAATGGACAAGTCAATGCTATCAACAAAATCATAAAGTCCATTCTAAAGAAGTGTTTGAAAAAGACTAGAAGCAAGTGGGTCGATGAACTTCTTTCAGCATTATGGGTGTACAGAACCACCCACAAGTCTGTGATTGGCCACACTCCATTCGCCCTTACTTACGGCTCTGAAGCTATGATTCTTGTAGAACCTGAACCCCTTTCTCATCGACTTACTTATTATACCCCAGAACTAACAGAGATCTCCTTTTGGAATCTCTAGATATGGTCGATGAGAAGTGTAGAAAAGCTTGTTTTAGGGCAGCTGCACACCAACACTGATTCGGCCGATACTATAATGTTAAAGCCTAAACTAGGACCTTTGAAATTAGCGATCTTGTCTTGAAACAGATCTTTCCTAGCCCTGCAAACATGGATCCGAGGTGGGAAGGACCATATGTCATCAATCAGAAGCTTGGAGATGGAACTCTCAAGCTAGTGACTGTCGATGGCATCACGCTTCCAAGACCATGGAATAGCGAGCATTTACAATGCTATTTCACTTAGCTTTGTTTCATTCGGTTGTGTTTCATTTAGAATTTGCTTTTGCAGTTGAATTCAAAGCCATGTAATAAGATAGATTCTGCTGCTTCTTTTAAATTGTGTAATAAAATCTAAAGTTCATTCCACACTATGAATTGTTTGTGCATAATATAATAGTTGTGATATATGACCAAATTTCATCCACATATGCATAATAAAAACCAACAACTACCCGGAGTTTGGTACCAACCAATACTCGGGTCCATAATTGGATTAAACAAAATGAATGTAACTCGACCATTTATTCATTAACTCTCATCTGCATTCTGATGGCTTGAGTATAAAAAAGGGAGAGGGTGTGACTCAACCATTCATTAACTAACTCTGTCTCCCGATTTGACAGGAAGAAGGTAAAGTAAAAGTGGTCGTGATACGATCGACCACTCTTCGACTTTTGCCTCAGACTTGGGGGTAAGGGAATTAATAAAAGGAAATGTGATTCAACCATTTCCTAAAACTGCTTCAGTCCCCGAAGCGTGGGCTGGATTATGAATATCAAACGGGTGTGATTTGCCGCCCATTGGCTATCTTTGATCCCCAGAGTGCGGATAAAAGTATAAATAAAACAAATGAGTGTGATTTGATCATTCGTTCTCTAACTCTAGCCTGAACCCAACAAAGGGAATACAAACTAATCATGGATGGGACCTGACCCTCCACAAACAAACTGTGCCAACCCAAGACTGGGGGCAGAAGTATAACCACTTAACCGCTAAACGAGATAGTGTAACACTGTAGCTTGCGCTTGGCATTTTATACAACTTAAAGCCTTGATCGAAAGGTGGCCTTGATATGGATTTATCGGATCGACGTCTGAAGCAACGAGAAATCGAAAGACATTGCAACTTGAATAACAAGCAATGAATACAAGTACATTGAATGGAAAACATAGTAGCTCAAACACTTAAACAAGTTTTGTACACAAGCTGAACATAAGCAAAAGAATATTTATTCAGATACTAAAACTTGGAAACCAAGTACATGTTTATTTCAGAAACTAAAAGCCAAAAATGAGGACCGTATCGGCATAATTGCGGACAACAAAAAGAAACTGGCCACCTAGCTACATACCACCTAAGCTAGTTCGATGGCTATTTCTCCCCTTTTCGGGCTTCATCTGGGTGATCTTCATGGTGGATTCTCCGGAGCTTCTACCTTGTCCTCTCCTCTTCGACCTATTTTTGCCCTTTCCACCCTTAGGAGAAATTCTTTTGGAGATAGAAGCATTCTCACTTTGGGATACAAAAGATCGACCTCTTTAGGAGTGATGCCGCCCGGTAGTATAACTTGGAGCGAAGTAATATCCAATTCGGCACTCTCCTTATTGGCTCGCAAATCTAGATTCTCCTTTTCAATGTGCTCCTTTATGCTAAGTTTACCAAATTTTTTCAGAGGCACGTGTCACTACGACATCCTCTGTTTCATTCTAGCATTACTAATCATTAGTCATTTATTCATTCAGAGCTCCTATGACTTCAGCATCTAGGTTGGGAGTCCCATTAGGTTGATAGGTAGGAGCCACATGTACAGTGACAGCCATAGCTGACCTGGGGGTTTGCACATGCTTTCCACAGCTTCATAAGACTCACTGGAATTTTTCTTAGGATTAACCAGCTTTGTACCCAACTGTTTGACCTCCTCATCCAAGTACTTGATGATCTCTTTGTCATGGATCGCCTCAAGAGTTAAGCAATCGATTTCGTGTTTCCTTTCTATCAACACCATTGAAATTCTCTCAGCAACACAGAGATTTGAATTGTGCTGGACATAGACATCATTAACAAAAGAAAGCACTTTGTCCTTGGCCTTTGGAGGAATTGAATGCAAAGCGAGGACAAATTTTAACTCGTCAAAGCACAACTTAGGAAATATGGCCTTGAGCTCAGCCATCTTCTCAGCAGCAGTAGCATCAAGAGTAGTTAGGGCTGAGAGGGCTCGTCTGTTTGTGCTTGCGAGATGAATTATCAGGACCTCTATGCTAGACTATCATTCTGAATATCGATGGGTGCCGGAAGAACTCGAATGTTGCTTGGGTGTAGCAGCCGAATTAGGAGCATGAGGTAGAAAATTACTGCTGCTATATGTTCTAGGTGTTGACCAGAACCCTTATGGTGAAAAGACTGAGATTTTGATTTATGTTTTGACGACAAGTCCTTGATTGGTGGCTTTAGCCTTAGTCTTCTCTTCCATCATACCTACCTCTGTCTCGATCGGGCTACAGATCTCGGCTGGGCCCAAAATAAGATGGCTGAGAGTATGCTGATCTCTTCAAGCGATCATAGTTACTGGGACGTCCCATCGATCCTGCAAACAAAATGAAAGTGTATAAGAATCACTGGAGTTAAAAATGGATAAGTGTCATGTGGTGTTGTGCACGTGATTATGGGTGTTAGAGTGTCCCCCTAATAGAGTGAGCTTTGCTCATTGGAGTAATCTCTCCCATGCTAGTTAGGGGATGTCAGCCCAAATCGAATAGGAGCTTCAGACCCAACGAGACTTAAATTGGTAAAATCATAATTCTCAACATATTTTGGAATTGGGATATCTGACAGCCCCTCAAATAAATTTTCTGAAGTCAGAGACCTAGATTGATCTGTAGCAGTAGAGGTTAACTTGGATTTCTTGGAGACCTGCCTTTTATGAAGCCTATAAATGAGCCTTTTTCTTCTTCTCTTTTCTAGGGTAGGGAGCTGTAGGTCTTGGGAGGATCAGATTGTAAATACATAACTTGAGCTCACATGGTCACGACCGGCTCATTAGCACCACCGCTAAACTCGTTTTCCTTGGCAACATTCTAAGCTCCTTCATCTGGGGGTATGACTGGATTAACTTCATCAACCCCTACCCAACGGCATCTCCTCTTTCTAGAACTTCCTCCTTGGTGTTTCTTGGCAGTCCTATGCTGAGGCCTTCTTTTAGTAAGCCGAAGGTGAAAAGGCGCTCGTTGGTAAGAAGAGATCTGATGTCCCTATCCACCATCAGTATATTTTTGAGTGTTGAAACAGCCTTTAAGTATATGTCTCTGGTAAGAAATTGATGGCTACTTTTAATGTTCAACAAAAAAATACTTAATTCAGGATACGACTTGAATAAAAACACTTCAAGTTAAGTTTGAAATGACACTTACGTCCTTCCATCCACCATTCTGCAAAATAATGTGGGAAACACACATAAAATCATTCATTTTTAAAAGCGCTTAGTTTGTTCCAAGCGCCAGTTACATCCTGGCAGTTTAGTGATTGACTAAGGAAAGTGTACGAGTGGCTTCCCTTTCATCGCTGGAGATCGTAAATGAATCTGATGTCTTCCAGAGTTGGCTCACGATATAAAAATTTAAGGAACATCATGTATGTGCGGTGCAGAAACGCATGGCTATTCGGATGCTATTGAGCCAGCGTCAATCTTAATTAGTGCAACATTCTCCGAATGAATGGATTGTAAGGCGAAACGCAACCAACCTAGCACATAAAGTTGTTGCATGCAGTATACCCCTCCGGGGGCAAGTGAGCCCTTTCGTTACAAAACGGGACATGCAAATCCTCATACAGAATTCCGTGTTTTATGCACAGCCTGCGGAGAGAGGCCTCATCAACCATTGAAGCAACTGAATCCTCCAGATCATTCAAAAATATTGCATCTTCCAAATTGTTAGGTGCTGGCTTGATTTCTGCTTTTAAGTTCAAAGGAATTTCTAGCACCTGTTGTGAACTCTTGGGCTACTCAGGTTGATGGCCTGGGGAGTTTCAAGAGGATATTTTGTGGAGCTAGATTCAAAGTTAGAATTATCATGTGAAGTAGTTAGTTCAGTACACATGGAGATAAACGCTCATAGCTTCTGGAATCCATAGCTATCAAACTCGGCAATAGTAATCATTAGAAAAATTAACTTGTTCCACTTGTGCTAAGTGTAAAATAGTGCAGTGCAGTGCAGTGCAAAGATAGATAATTCAGAATTAAAACGACAGTTATGACGAGACTCTGGGATTCGATCGAACTGACCGTCACTGCTGACCATCCCAACCACTTTCATGTTGATCGTTGTGGATTTCATCTAAGCTTCAAGATCATCCATCGGCATATTGGAGTATGATATTCGCAGTTAAGTTCATTCGAGACCATATGTTATAATGTTCAAGTTATATTCAAAAGTATGCAAATTTGAGTTCTAATGATTCAAGTCATATAAATTCAAATACAAAGTCCAAACATTCAATTTCTAAGTCATATGCATTTGTTTTGTAGTTCAAGTACATGCGTTCGAGGTCATATGCAAGTCTCTAGTTAAAGTTCAGGCTTAAGGCAATTATTCATGTGTATTTAATCAATTTCAAGTCGTCACTCAAGCAAAGAATTGTCTATGTCCCCATAGGCAAGGGGATCGCACCCGATCCCTTACTTAGGTGGTCTCACCTTATCCAGTTTCAAGCCCTCCATGCCATGGCTTATCCCTACTCCGAAATCGCAATCTATCCTTCAATCAAAGATTTCTTAAACTTCACTACTTCACTTCCTTGCCAACATGCTTCCACTCGATCCCATGAATTGATCCCAAAAATAGCCAATCCGTCCGTTCCATCGAGCAATCAATCCCACCATGTTAGGTTAACCCAGCTCAATTCCAAAGTACTACAACCAATCGCATCACATCACCGATCCCTCATCATCACTTTATCTCTTTCGCATCAACACCTATCACCGTTGACCGATCCCAATGCTATTCAACACTCGACAATACCATAGCCAATCCCTATGAATCAAACCAATCCCAAAACTCACATGAAATACAAATCAAAATTGCCTTGCCTCGATTTGTATCCTAAACTCACCTTTATATGACGACGTAAATCAGGTTGTTGAATAAACGAAAGCTTTCCAACTATGGGTTCGGGCTAAAGTTGAATTGGAAAATTGAATCGATTGCTATTATATGTTGGATGCATTTGAAGAAAACGACGAGAACTGTAGGAGGAGATGGAAATTCGAATCAACGATGGATTTGGATGATGAGGTGATAGCCTAGAGCACGAGTTTGATAATGGAATTTTGATGGGAACTAAGGGTTCGGATCGGTTGAGGGGAGAAAATGAATGAAGTGGAGTGAAATAAGCTATGCCCATAGCTTATATACAAATATGGCCCGCTTACTTGGGCTCCAAATTCGTTTGAGTCCGTTTAGACTAAGAGATCGGTATTGATCCCTTGCTTAAAGGATTGGTACCAAATGCCCCCTTACCAATGCTTAAAAAAATGTAAATGAATGATGAAGATTATAGCAATGCAAATATATTTCAACTACATGATATTGACAACGACCCATGAACATGCATGCGTACATACCCAGCATTCAATTTCTTGAATCGACAGAGATTAAATTATTACCTGGATCTCGCAGAATAGATGTCGCTACAGATAACCAAAGCCTTCTAACTCAGTCAACAAGCTCAATGGAACCGAGCATGGAGAAAGGCTGGGATTACACTCCAAATTTATATCGACAAATATCGACCAAGCATCGAGACAAATAGAGAGAGATACGACTCTTCATAAAGACAATTCAATGGAAAGATATCAACTATTCAGGAAAATGAATGGAATGCTTCTCGATGATTCTAAGTTGCTTCGATTCAAAGCACATCATGTTTGTAACAAGACGTACTTTGGGGGCCAAATTTTATCCAACCTCTTTACCCGGCTATATTCGGATTGATTTGTCAAGTTAGACTCGATGGTAGACAAGGCAAGCAGCCTAGAGATGTGATCATAAAGACCAGAGATCAAACATAGACAATAGTGTAAAGCAACCATCAAGTAGAACTAAAGGATTGTCCTAACGAAACATTATAAGTATGGATTAGTGCTTCCCCTATGTAGGAGATTGAATCAGATCATTATGGCAATGAGCAGCTTGGATCAGTAGTTCAACTCAACGGGAATCGATCGGTATCTCAAAAAACATGAAAGAAACTATGCAAACAACTTTGGAACATGAAGCCAACATGGAGGGGACTCACACAACTGATCATGCACCGCCACGTTAACATCTCGACCGATTGGTCCCAATCTCTTCCCATCAGGAATTGGGCCTTGAAATTTTTTGGGTGACCTCAATTGCATCTGGAGATTATTGCGACGAATTTTCAGAAAGATATTCGGTCATCTATGCCTATAAATACAGGGTCTATAGCTCATTTGAAGGATCTTTAGGCTATTTTTTTTTCTTTGTACTCCATTGTAATTATAAATTTCGATCCAGTCACTCTTGTATACAGAAATTCAAGTGGTTAACAAAGCTTTTTTCACCAACGTGGACGTAGCCATTCAACGCCGAACCACTATAAATCTGTTTGATGTTGTTTTTATTTGTTTTCTGCTCCTT
This sequence comes from Allium cepa, assembly GCA_030765085.1. Classification (NCBI taxonomy): domain Eukaryota; kingdom Viridiplantae; phylum Streptophyta; class Magnoliopsida; order Asparagales; family Amaryllidaceae; genus Allium; species Allium cepa. The sequence goes on along the minus strand of CM060940.1, from coordinate 72,116,495 downwards.
TCCTCTGTTTTATAGATTTCTTCTTTATTTCTCTACATATAAACTATTGGGTGTTTGTGCCAACTATTGGTGCAAATGTTGAGATTATTAACAACATGGTATAGGACCACACTGGATCCAAACACCTGAGAAATTGCATTTCATGTTAGTGGAATAAATAGTGTGAATTTATATTGTAATACAAATTCCTGTAATTATATATGTATGTATGTATGTATGTATGTATGAAAATATAGGAAAATAGGCTCAAGGAAAAATATAGCTAGATTTTGGGCTAAAGGATGCGGCTTTTGTATTTACGTATGAAGGATGTGAGCTCTATATTTGGGCTGAAGGAAAATCGTTAAAAAAAATTAAATCATGTCATCTTCTACAATCTCGATCTCAAATACTGGTATCGATCTTCATTTTTTCTCAATATCGATTCTCGTATAACTTTTCTTCTTTTCAATCTCATTTTCGTTGTATTCTCAATTTTGGATTATTCGAGTTTAGCTTCATCGTGCTGATTTTTTTACCATCTTACTAATTTCAACTTTTAATTAAGGTTAGCTTTATATATTTTGTGTATGTGTATTATGTAGTCTATATCGGTTATAAATACATTTTTTGTTGGTTATTTGATTTATTTATGGATGAATTGGGTTCCAGTAGCAGATTCATTTCCATGCTAAAGTATGCTTTTATGTGTAATATGTTTGGTTTTGCGAATTTTAAATTTATATTTGAGTTTAGTCAAGCTCTGTAAGTTCAGTGTGTTATGCAATGTCTATTTAGTATTCTCAATTTTTATATCAATATTTTTGATAAGCCAACCGTGATGGAAGATGATGTTTTCATTAGGCCTCCTAAAGAGGTTTGTGGTGCAACAAGACCATGGTGGATTTGGCTATTCTCACAATAGAAGAAACAAATTTAGTCAATGTGAATGAAGTTGGTCATAACAAAAGGAACTTTCTAGCATCTACGAAGCGTTGAAATTTTTTCTATTGTATCGTTGTTGTTATGAACTTGTTTTTTAGTTGTGCTTGGGAATGATATTATGTCAGTTTTGCATATTTTAGAATTACTTTTTAATGATACCTTGTTACCATAAATAATGATGTCGAATATGAAAAGAGAACATGTTGAAATTCAAAATGCCTAAAACAGTAGAGCGGTTAGTAAGGGATATCACACTTTAAGCACTTCAAGAAGATGCTGAACTTCTACAATAAAGGATGTTGAAAGCCTAAGAAAGGATGAAAAGCTTCCAAGAATGTCGAATCCTAAGTGATTGAAAAATGCAAAAGTTATTTAACTCCAATAAAGAGGAGATATCACAGTAAGGCATTGAACCTATAAAAAAGTCAAACTAAACGAGTTATCAAGCTTGAATAAAGGAAGGAGAGATGTCGGATCATAACAACCTTAGTTTGTCAAGCATATAAAGAGGAAGAGATATCGTATTCAAAACATATCCTAGGGATATCGTGCATGTAACAAGCTCGAAGGGATATTGAATGACAACAGATGTCGAAAGATTATGGTATAGGGGATATCGAACCTGAAGATAAACAGAGAGAATTATCGAATCACAACAGGATAAACCAGTGCAAAGAAGGAATATAAAGACTCTATGGTATCGAGCCTTTACAACTATAAAAATTATGAAGCACCTTCAAACGAAAAGTCGTTCCAAACTTTTACAAGTAGCGAAAGATGTATGGCTTCAAAAAATATAAGAGGTACCAAATATCGACAGTTATCAAGGATGCCACATATCACCAGTGCCATCAAGGATGTTGAATGACATCAATATGAAGAGAGATATCACAATTCATCAGAATCATAAAGGATGTTGAATATCAACAGCTGTGAAGGAGATCATATATTAGCAGTGTCATCAAGAATGTCGAATATCTGTAGTAATGGAGGATGTCGTATTTCACTATTGTAACAAACAATGCCATAAATTATCAATATGGAAAGAATGTTATAAATCATCAATATGTCAAGGATGTTGTAAATCATCAATAGAGAATGATGCCGCATTTCATCAATATATAAAAGGTCACTGCATATTATAAATGCAACGACTAATGCCAAAAATCAAGGATGCCGATGGGCATGTGGTAACCAGACTGCCTACCTTCATGCCTATAAATACAAACTTAATGGCAACTTGGGACTGGTGAATTTTTCTCATCTCATTTCTTACTTTTTCAAGTTGTAAATCCTTAATTGATTTTGGGATTTTTAGTCAATTGTGCTCTTATGACATTTTGCATATAAGACCTTATATATATATATAACAATTGCATAGCAACTTCAATTGAACAAAGATATTGGTCCAACTATTGATCTTATGGAATGCATATGACATCTTGTATTGGACTTGGAATATGAACATGTATACTTCACTCTTGAGAACTTGGATCCAAATCTTGGCTTGCATACTTCTATTAAGCTTTACATAAGCTATTTAAGCCCTTATCTGAACAAGATCTCCCATATTTGGGGTTGACAAAGAAATTTGTTAACTATTTGATGCTAGAAAATGGCTCGAACCTCTGACTCCATACATATCTCATGTTGGATTATCCTTGACCTGCATACATATGTTATAGAGGATTTACCTTAACCTACATATATTCTATAAAGAAACTTTCCAAATTCTGCATAACCTTCCTTGGACAATATAATGACTATCTTGGAATAAGGATCTTTTGAACTTTAGACAGTTAGGCCATTTTATCAAATCTCTTCTGACCTTCGCCGTTTGTGCCAAAATTGGTCACAAACCCCGAATATCATGAAAGCAACAGTGTATGAATATAGATCAGCAATATTATAACATAAATCTCAGATCCAGACAAAGTAGAGAACAACAATTGGGAAATAACAAACAGAAACATAAGATTTATAGTGGTTCGTCTATCTCCAACCTACATCCACTTTGAAGGATAATCTTTTATTGATGTGCTTGCTGGTTACAGTGAATTACAACAGTAATTTTCGAGTACAACAATCGAGTGTGGGTGCAATAATGATTCTGGCAGAGTCTGAACGTCGCAGAATCCAAAGGTCCTTTTTCTATAGGCTCTAGGGTACTATTTATAAGCGCTCCATGCAAATATCTTGCTCAAACTTCGGGAGACTCCTTCTGGCACGTGAGTGGGCCCACGCGATCGATTCCATGAAGTTTTAGCTCGATCCGTGATCGATACGAATGAATTTAGTATCGATCAAGATTTGACCCAATCGAGTCAAAACTTGGCATGAGCCTTCCTTAGCATTTATGTAAGCTCCTGTGGAAATTTCATAGCTTTTGGACTTGTAGATTATGAGTTATGATCGATGCAAATTCATGCTTTTGGTAGGCTGTGCCGTTCGTATCGATACATTTCGTATCGATCTGTTCGACTCGATCTCTAACACGTGCATGTAAGTTGACATAGATCGAGATTCTTGGATCGATCCACTTTTTGTGCCGAATTGACCGAGTTATCCCGAAGCTTTCGCCTTATTCGTATCGAAGACGATGCCTTGTTCGCATCGGTCGCTAGCTTCTAGTTCGTATCGACCAAAGCAGTCTTCCTGTTCGTATCGAGGGAATTGATCTTGTTCATATCGATTTCTACGGAGCTATTCGCATCAGTCACATATAAGGGAATGATGTACTGTTCATATCGATCGATCATGGTTCTATTCGTATCGATCGACTATCGGTAATACCGATCGATATGAACTAGTGGTTCGATGGGGCTGATCCCTGTGGATCGATACAAACAACGAATGTTCAATCGATGCGAATAAGGCCCTCAATGGGTTGACACGAAGAGTGTAGTTCTTAGAGGAGTGCGAACAGAACCGTTGCGAACAAAACCGATGCGATGACTCTCTGGATGGATTCGAACATATGGATACGAACAAGACTTCTCTGGATGGATTCGAACAAGGCGTTGGGATCGATACGAACGATGTGTTTTCTCTAACTTGTATCGATCATATCTTGAGCATACGAACTCGGATTGACTTGAAACTTGAAAGGTTGGCTTTCACAGCTTTGCTTGTCATGTATTGTCAATTGTAGCTCGATCCGGACTCGGACAAAATTCATCGATATCCATAGTGAACCTGTAATGTATAATCGATATTTGGGATGAGTAATCATTGATTTTCAGTTAATTTCTTGATATCTCGACCTTTTTAAAAGGTGGGATAACACTTTGCCTCCCAAAACATGCCTTTTGGTAAAAGGCATGTTTTGAATAGCTTCAAAACAAATGTCGTGAGTTCATGTTTTATCCATAGCTATAGTATCATCAATCGAGTTTATGGTTGTTCGAAGCTGAATCGGTATCCATTTCCACTTGCGAAAGTCAGTAATCAAATTCTACAGCCTCTCTGTACTATTGATGGTCACTCCGGACCCTTGTTAAATCCATTCCAGACCTAGTGATCGAATTGAAAGATCCTATTGCGCTCTGGCATTGCTTTCTATCCATTGCACTTTGGCCCCAGCGAGGGCATATAGCGATGTCTTGGTCTTTCTAGACCGATCATAGCCTCTATGGGCTCTTGCCGGATCCCGTCCTGTCACTCTCCGATGAAGGGGAAACAGCGTCGAGTGAGTCGATCATGTCGCTCTCTGGCGAAGCGGCAACACCCCCTACACTCCGGTTCAGTGTCTCTGAATATTAAGCGATGTCATGGCCTAAATCCTATGCCGATCATAGCCACTTCGGGCTCTTATCGAACCCTGATCCAATCACTCTCCAGTGAATGGGGAACGACATTAAGTGAGTCGATCTTGTCGCTCTCCGGCGAAGCAACTCACTTCTTGCAATCCGGACCCTGCCTCTCCGGGTAGGGCCATAAAGCGATCATTTTCAGGCTGGTTTTCAATATTCATCCTTTAACGCTCCGGTCAAAGGTTTAATCTTATAAAATTCAAGTTCATTTATTAAATTGAATTCCAAATGTTCAATCTCAAACAATAGGAAGACCTAGATACTGCCTCTTGGGGCAGAGCGGTCTATTGCCATCTCAGAGCATGCCTAGGGATCTCTCCGGTTCCCGTACATGTGAAGTGGAACGACCGTTTTATTTTGAAATCAATTCTAAGGAGTTTAATCAACCAAAGTTCAAATCCTGAACTTGGCCCTTGCCATCGTGATCAATTGATGACGAGTCGTGATCCCGATCCATGATTAGTTCTATTAGGTAGAGGCTGTAGTTACTCAGGTCTTACGGCCACTGTCCGATCTCTGGTGTATTGTGGCAGTCTACCACTTCTGGCATGCTCTTCCACCTCATCCTTCAGATGGCGGCATTCATCGGTAGTATGACCTTCCAGCTCATGGAATAGGCTGTACTTTCCACTTCTACGTTCCCGTTCTGTGGGATCTCTCCTGGATGGTTTTCGATATGGGAGCTGCCCACGAGTCTCCATGTAAATACGTTCAAGGTTGGTTGTCAAGTCCGTGTATTGTCTGAACCTGGGTTCTCGGAATTTCTTCCATTTATCAGGACCATCGTACCTTTCATCTTGCTTGCGCTTCCCTTTGTCTGCTCCAGACTGTTCTTTGGCAGTTCCTTCACCTTGCATAACATTTGTTTCTTGTCTCTCGGTGCATGAATCTTCTAGCCGAATAAATCTTTCAGCTTCATGGTAAAATTCTCCAAGGTCTTGTGGCGGGTCTCTTACCAGCGAATCCTTGAACTCTGTGCCTTCTGCAACTCCTGCCTCCGCCGCCATCAAAATCATCGATGGATCCGGGAGATCTACTAAAGCCATAGTTGCATTGAATCACAATAGAAAATCTTTTATGGACTCTCTGGTCCTCTGCTTTATCAATGCTAAGGTCATCACACTTTTGGGTCGCGTCACATGGACCCTAAACTACAGCATAAAGCATTCCACTAGCTCGCCCCATGTTCTAATTGATCCACTCTCTAGCTGCCTAAACCAAAGGGCAGCCAAATATGATAAATATAAAGGGAAACACGGTACCATCACTTCCTCGGATACCCCCAACACTTCCATATGCCTGATATATCTGGTAATATGCATGGTCAGGTCTGACTTTTCATCATAAGGGTCCAACATGGGTAACTTGAACTTTGGAGGGTTCCTCGCATTTTTGATATTTGAAGTAAATGGGCTCCGACTAACTTCCTCTAAGCCTCCGCTTGGCAACCCTCCTCTCATAATCTGTCGCACTAGTCCAGCCATTCTTTCGTCTTCATCCAAGGGTTGTCCCCTTATCATGTTCCTATCCTGCCCCTCAGGTCCCAAAAGGTACTCTAGGTAATATTCTTCATGTGGCTCATTCATGTTGGCATTGGCTCTAGCCTGCTGAGCTCCATCTATGGGTCTTCCAGTGTTAGATCCAGAGGGTCTGCCCCCAAGTCCTTGTTGATTGCCTTCAGGCTCTGCATTCTGGTCTTGGATCCGACCTTTGGCATTCTCTGTAGCTCCAACTCCTTTCCCTATGTTGGCAACAACTGTAGCCGGCCCAAGGTTCTGTGCTCCGGCTGTTGTCATCTGCTCAAAGAAGCTCTGCATCGCTTCTTGTTGGCTCTTCAACAATCTTTCATGTATTGAATCCACCATAGCCTCCATCTCGTCCGTGGTGATGTAGATCGAAGCTGGACCTGCTCCATACCCAGAAGACGCCTCTTGGATTCCCTCTTTTTGGCTCCGTTCTCCTCTCTTCCTTCTTGTTGATTGTCGCCTCATTGTCAAATTCTTCAAGCTTTCAAATCCAATATCTATGTGGTAGAATCCCTGAAATAGCCTTCTCAGTGAAAGAACCAAAGTGTTTGTGCCAAAATTGGTCACAAACCCTAAATATCATGAAAGCACCAGTGTATGAATATAGATCAGTAGTATTCTAACACAAATCTCAGATCCAGACAAAGTAGAGAACAATAATTGAGAAATAACAAACAGAAACACAAGATTTATAGTGCTTCGGCTATCTCTGGCCTACGTCCACTTTGAAGGATAATCTTTTATTGATGTACTTGCTGGTTACGGTGAAATGCAGCAATAATTTTTGAGTACAACAATGGAGTTTGGATGGGGATTCTAGCAGAGTCTGGACATCGCAGGATCCAAAAGTCCTTTTTTGTAGGCTCTAGGGTGCTATTTACAGGTGATCCATGCAAATATCGCTCAAACTTCGAGAGACTTCTTCTGGCACGTGAGTGGGCCCACGCGATCAATTCCATGAAGTTTTGGCTCGATCCGTCATCGATACGAACAAATTTCGTATGGATCAAGATTTGACCCAATCGAGTCGAAACTTGGCATGAACCTTCCTTAGCTTGTACGTAAGCTCCTGTGAAAATTTCAAAGCATTTGGACTTGTAGATTGTGAGTTATGATCGATGCAAATTCATGCTTTTGGTAGGCTGTGCCTTTCGTATCGATACATTTCGTATAGATCCGTTCGACTTGATCTTGAACACGTGCATGTAAGTTGGTGTAGATCGAGATTCTTGGATCGATCCACTTTTTGTGCCGAATTGACCAAGTCGTACCAAAGCTTTCGCCTTATTCGTATCAATGACGCTGCCTTGTTCACATAGGTCGATAGCTTCTAGTTCGTATCGACGAACGCCCTCTTCCTGTTTGTGTCGAGGGAATTGGTCTTGTTCGTATCAATTGCTACGATGCTATTCACATCGGTCACCTATAAGGGAATGATGTACTGTTCGTATCGATGGATCATGGTTCTATTCGTATCGATCGATCGTGGTTCTGTTCGTATCGACCGATCGTGGTTCTGTTCATATCGATGACTATCGGTAATACCGATTGATATGAACTAGTGGTTCGATGGGGCTGATCCCTGTGGATCGATATGAACAGCGAATGTTCGATCGATACGAATAAGGCCCTCAGTGGATTGACACGAACAGTGTAGTTCTTAGAGGAGTGCGAACAGAACCGTTGTGAACAGAACCGATGCGATGACTCTTTGGATGGATTCGAACATATGGATACGAACAGGACTTCTCTGGATGGATTCGAACAAGGCGTTGGGATCGATACGAATGGCGTGTTTTCCCTAACTTGTATCGATCATATCTTGAGCATACCAACTCGGATTGACTTGAAACTTGAAACGTTGGCTTTCACAGCTTTGCTTGTCATGTCTTGTCAATTGTAGCTTGATCCAAACTCACACAAAATTCATCGATATCCATAGTGAACCTGTGATGTATAATTGATATTTGGGATGAGTAATCATTGACTTTTAGTTAATTTTTTGATATCTCGGCCTTGTTAAATGGTGGGATAACACTCAGTTTCAATAGGAACAAGTGTTAAGGATGTTAACACTACAAATCATGGAAGGAGGCAAGTGATTCCTTATCATCCCGATAAAAGGGAGCATAAATCCATTTCATATATGCTCTACCCCTATCCATGATTATCATCTGCAGCTTGGAATGGAAAGCACAAAAAAGAGTAGCGTGTTCCTAAACTAAAAGGGGTTAAATAATTCCAATCCATAGAAACTATTTTTGAAAAACATATAAAGAGACTTTAACAAATTTGCTGAAAGGTAGAAGGGAAGAATTGATCATCCTTCCGAATGAATCAAAGCTCGAAAATCTTTAAACAAAAACTTACAGATGATGTTATTAGTGTGGGCTTGTTTATTTTCCTTCCTTTGTTGACTGGGGAAGCAATATCTTTTGGAGGGATATCTTCTTGCGAAGCTATTAGTTTGCGGAAGATGGATCTTAAGGCTAATTTAACACTAAGGGAAGGTGAACAGTGTTTATTGATTTTTGTGAATCATTTTAAATTCTTTTAGGATTATAATTAAACAATGCAGAATCAACAATTTCATATGCAAGCACAGACAAATATAAATGTAATAAAAGCAAAAGGTAAAGATTTGGAGAGATCACACCATGAATTTTCATACTGGTTTGGCGTTACCCTATTTCCAATCCTATACAATTTCTTGTACATATTTCTTTTCAAATATCAAAGCCAGTACAATTTTGATTTCAAGGTTATGAGACACTCTTTTGATTTTTTGATCTTTGAGTACATTCACTAGATTCGGAAGGGACACATGCACACCCATTTGGATTTGTAGGACACCAAGCACACCCACTTGATTTAAATGGAACACAAGAACACCCACTTGGATTTCAGGGACATCAAGCACACCACAAAGTATAAAAGTACGATTTGATAGTTTTTACAGACTCGGTTTCTTAATCTTGAGTACAAATGATCTTATAACCACTTGAATAGCATTTCGATCGTGATTTGAGTGAGAGAGATGATGAAGATCAGAGAGTAATCAATAGAGAATCAAATCAATGGAGTTTGGATTTGATTCTGATTGAATTTGAGAAGAGTTTGAGTACAATTCCTTTTAGAAAACAGGAAATTAAAAGGAGGAGAGAAATAAAAGATAGTAGTTGAAAAAATTCGTTGGTAAAACCACCTATTTATAGAGAAACAACGACCATTTCTATTTAGAAGAGATACGACAAAAGACACTTCCATTCAAATTTGAATTTTGAGAAAATTGGTCTATATATCAACATATAGTATTAGGGTATGTCGACATATCCCTTTATATTTTTTAAAGTTTTACTTAGAATTTTTTTTTTGAAAATATTAATATTTGTAAAATATCTTAAAACTTTGTGAAATCATCTAAACATAGTTTATGAAAATTTTAATCATATTAAAACCTAAGAAAACTTTATAAATTTATTTTGAATTGATTTTTAATATATAAAGGATTAAAATATTATTTTCTTTAAAAATATTATATATAAAGTATGAGTGAATATATACTTAAAAACAAAGTTATAATAAATGTTATAAAATACCTATAAAGATTTGGAGATTATAAAACTAAAATTATAACAAGGTATAATAGTTTAAAAGTTTAAAAAATTAATTACTCAAATATAATTATAAAATCAAAAAGTAAGAAATCATTTAAAGGCCATTTTGACAATAGGAATTCTTTTAAAATCATTTTTGAAATTCAGAATATTTAAAAACAAAAAAATATTTTAAAACCTTTAAGAAAACTGAGAAGAGAGATCAAAGAAGTGCTATCAGGGTTTTAACAAAATAAATTTGATTCTACAACTTATATGGATATCATGAATCTTTAATACTCATGAGTCTTTTATCTCAAACTCTTGAATCTCAGTATCAGCCACTTGAATCTGCTTTTGATACCGTACAGTTTTCTTAATCAATACCTGTTGAATATCTTACACTATATACTATATATAACTTGATAAAATAATTAGTACCTATATTTTGTATAATGTCATATGGTTGTTGTCATCAAAATAAATGCCTAATGTACTAACAATCTCCCTTTTTTATGATGACAACATGTATCTAAAAATATGTTGTAACGCCCCCTGAGTTACAAAACTTTCCCGTAATCTATGCCTAAAAGTCCTTTTTAATCTATGAATAGATTATATATATATATATATATTCCCTGAGTTACAAAACTCCTCGGCAATCTATGCCAAAAACTCCCCCTTAATCTATGCCTAGATTTTACATATATTTCTCCCCTTTTGTCATCAACACAAGTCTAACTGAAAACTTTCCCTAACTAATGGTAGTATATGATCTATATAAAAGCGATAACAATGATATATAAGAATAATAAGTGATAACACAAACCATTTTTATTAATCGCACAAATCCTTTACACGTATTCATACTAAAGTCACAGCAAACCAAAAGACGATCAATTCAAATCCTACTATAGATCTATACACATAAATTTAAAGCAAAAATCAATCCAAATCAAATCAAGCATGTCAAACAACAATTCACATAAAAATTAAAACTAAACCAAATTAGAATCCTAACAAATCATATTAAAACATGCTAATGCTAAGTCCTAAGTTTTCTTTTTGATAATGGGAGACTTGTGGATGGGACAGAAGGGACAGTGAAGATAGAAATTTCCTTTTTGCTCGACCAAATTTCCATCCCAATCGAAGAAAACTTCATCGACACACTGGACTTCATCTTTATTGACTTCCTTTTTCTTTCTCTTCTTCATCCTTATCTTCCTCTGCTTCTTCTTCCTCTGCTTCTTCGCTGTTATTTAAAGGATCATGAATCGCCAAATTTGCAGCATCATCCTTAATGACTATTGGATTTGTAGGGTTATCCAATAGATACTTTTATAGATTTCTAAGAATTCTACCTTGTTTCTCTTGTTTATTCTTCATTCTAATGAGAATTGCTTCCATTTTAGAAAGTATATTTAGAATTTGTTTCAAATCACTCTCAATTCTAGTAACTTTTGCTAAAGTAGAGTTTTGGAGAGAGCTCGAAGTGTGAGAACCGAAGGAAAATGATGTTGATTCATGCGTTGAACGTTTGGAATAGTTAGGATCCATTAATTTTATTTTATTTTATTTTTTAGAAATAAGAAGACTGTAGAATGTGTTTGATTTCGAAATAGAATGGATATATATAGTAGTTTTAAATTTTGAATTAAGGAGGGAAATTTGAAATCAGAAAATAACTACATATATCAACATACATATCATGAATATGTCGACATATCTAGTATAATTTTGTTTGTTTGTTATTCTTCTGAGTTTTTTAATTTATATGTTATTATATTTATATTTCTAAAAAGGAACATATTCCTAACTCTCTTCTTAGCTTTATAAATGATGTTTGATTTAATGGTTTTATTAATATATCAATTAGTTGATTTTCAGTATTTATAAATTCGATTAATATAATTTGTTGTACTTACATCATCTCTTAAAAAGCGATGTCGTATATCTATATGTTTATTTATTGCATGGTGAGTTGGATTTTTAGATAAATTAATTGCACTAGTATTATCGCAGTGTATTGGTGATTTAGTAAAATTTAAACCAAAATCTTTTAACTTTTGTTGCATATAAATAACCTGAGAATAGGCTAATGCTGCTAAAATATATTCTGCTTTTGTTGCAGAGTGAGAACATAATTTTGCTTTTCGCTAAACTAGGAAACTAGAGAGTTTCCTATAAAGTGATAAGTTAAACTTGTACTTTTTCAGTTTATTTGCAACCTGCATAATTAGCGTCACTATATGAAATTAAATCAAACGAAACTTCTTTTGGATAAAAGAGTCCATAGTCTAATATGTTATTTACGTATCTTAATATTTTTTTTATAGATTTTAGATAAGTTTCCTTAGGTTGAGATTGATATCTTGCACAGAGACATACACTATGCATTATATCAGGTCTACTAACAGTTATATAGAGCAGTGGTCCGATCACACCTCCATACAATTTTTGATCTATATCTTTTGACTTTTCTTCCTTATTTAATTTTTCATTTATTTCCATAGGAATTGGCTTACCACTGGTATTTGACATACCAGATTTTTTAACTAAATCTTTAGCGTATTTTTCTTGACTTATGAAAATACCATTACTTAATCGTTTTATTTATAATCCTAAAAAGTAACTTAGTTCTCCCATATGGCTCATTTCAAATTCTTTGGTCATTATATCTAAAAAGTCTTTATTTAATTGTTTATTGGTTGAACCAAAAATAATACAATCTACATATATTTATATTAGTTGAATATCATTGTTATTTCTTTTAATAATAGAGTAATCTACTTTACTAATTTCAAATTAGATTGTAATAAGTAGGATTTAAGTCTGTTATACAGTGCTATAGGAGCTTGTTTTAGACCATATAAAGTCTAATTTATAGACAAGATTATGTAGATGAAAATCTTTAGAAAGAGAGGGTTGCTCTACATAGACATCTTCTTCAATAAAACTATTTAAAAAGGTACTTTTAACATCCATTTGAAATAATTTATAATTAATATGATTTGATTCTTATTGCTTCTAATCTGGCTACGACTGCAACGGTTTCATCAAAACCTATACCTTCTTTCTAATAATAACCTTAAGCGACTAAATGTGCTTTTCCTTACAACTTCTTCTTGTTCATTCATTTTATTTCTATATACCCATTTAGTTCCTATTATAGATTTATCCTTAGGTCTTGGGACTAATTCCAAAACATCATTTCCTATGAACTGATTCAATTTCTCTTGCCTAGCAAGAAGCCATAAATCATCTGTTGATGCTTCCTTTGAATTTTCAGGTTCAATAGTTGAAATAAAAGCAACATTACTCGTTTTTTTAATTGATTCCTTGTTTTAATAATAGATTCTATATTCCCTAGAATATTTTCTATAAGATGATCTTTTAAGTATTTTTTTCTCTTATTTGGATGTAAATTTTTGGAATTATTATTATTATTACCGTTTTTGATTTCATTATTAGTAATTTCATTTGTCTTATCAACATTTTCTTCTTCAATAACATTAGTATTATTAATTTTGAAATTTTCATCAAATGAGACATGTAACGTCTCTTCAATAGTATTAGTTCTAGTATTAAAAACTCTATAAGCTTTACTTCTCTTTGAATATCCAATGAAAACAACCTTATCTGATTTAGCATCAAATTTATCTAAATTTTCTTTAGTATTTAATATAAAACATTTACTATAGAAAACTCTAAAGTATGATACTTTATAATTTTTATTATAAAATAATTCTATGATGTCTTTTTAGTCAAAGGTCTTATTAAAATTCTATTTAATATATAACAAGTCGTAGCAACTACTTTAGTCCAAAAAGTTTTTAGGTAAATTACTATCATTTAACATAGTTATAGCACACTCTTGAATTGTTCTATTCTTACATTTGACTACTCCATTTTGTTGGGTGTTCTTGGAAATGAAGAATTATCGGTAATACCTTTCTTGTTACAAAAAAATTTCATTTTTGAATTCTCCACCCCGATCACTTCGAATTGTTTTGATTTTAACAGACATTTGATTTTGAATTCTGTTAACAAAGATTTTAAACATTTCAAAAGCATCATTTTTAAGTTTTAGGAAATTCATTCACGTTAACCAAGAAAAATCATCTACGATTACAAATACATTTTTGTTATGATTTGTAGGTTGTATTTGCGAAGGAAATAAAAGATCCAATGAAGAAGTTCAAAGGGTTGAGATACAGAAAGTATATCTTTTTATTTAAAGGAACTTTTTCTAAGTTTTCCCAAGTGAAACGCATCACAAAGATTATTAACATCAAAAATTATTTTAGGAAGACCCCTAACTAGATTATTTTCGGCAATTAGATAGGTGTTTGAAATTCAAATGACCAAATCTTTTGTGTCAAATCCAAGAATCACTTAATTCAACCAAAAGACATAAAATATCATTTGATACTTTAATACTTAATATATATATATATATATATATCTAATGCCTTCAAAGAAGATGTTTTACTCATTATCTTTAATGTGGCACTTATCTTTTTCAAATTTAATTTTAAAGCCCTTATCACACTATTGACTAATACTTAGCAGATTATGTTTTAAATTCCCGACTAACAAAACATTATAAATACTAGAAGTTTTAGAATTACCGACATTGCCGATACTAATCATATACCCTTTAAAGTTGTCTCCAAAATAGAACCGATCCACAATCTTTATAAATGATATTTTTTAGGATCTCTGGATTTCCAATCATGTGCCTTGAGCATCCACTATACAATATCCATTTATCCCTTTTGATTTGTAAAGTTTGGTTATCAAGTGTATGTTCATCAAAATCCATGTAACACATCTGTTCCTGCAACTTATACATTTTCAAAAGATCAAGTGGCTCTTTATTATAAATAGATGTGAATTTATGAAACAACATCATATTGATTTTGCATAATTGCTTTTCAAAAATAGTGGTAAATATATTATCACTAACTTTTGCCACTAAAAAGTTTCAAAAATAAAATTATGGAATTTTGAAAACCAAATTCCCGATACTAAATGTTAGTTTGTAAAAGATGGATCTTAAGGCTAATTTAACACTAGAGGAGGGTGAATAGTGTTGATTGATTTTTGTGAATCCTTTTATATTCTTTTAGGATTATAATTAAACGATGTAGAATCAACAATCATAGATGCAAATATAGACAGATATAAATGTAGTAAATGTAAAAAGTATAGAGTTGAAGAGATCGCGTCAGGAATTTTTATACTGGTTTGGAGTTACCATGCATCCTGTCTGTTACATTTTCTTGTATAGAGTTCTTTTCAAATAATAAAGTCATTATAATCTCGATTTCAAGGCTATGACCTTCAAAATTTTCGAGCTCCAGATACACTCACTAGATTCAAAAGGGACACCAGCACACCTATTTCAATTTTTGAAACATAAAGCACACCCACTTGATTTACAAGGGACACATGCAAACCCACTTGGATTTCAGGGATACCAAGCACACCACAAGTATAACGGTATGATTTAGTACTTTTTACGGACTCGGTTTCTTAATCATGAGTATAAATAATCCTATAACCTCTTGAATAGCACTTTGATCGTGATTTGAGTAAGAGAGA
This sequence comes from Allium cepa, assembly GCA_030765085.1. Taxonomy (NCBI): domain Eukaryota; kingdom Viridiplantae; phylum Streptophyta; class Magnoliopsida; order Asparagales; family Amaryllidaceae; genus Allium; species Allium cepa. The sequence continues at coordinate 72,101,027 of CM060940.1, read as the reverse complement.
TGATAGAGATCAAAGAGTAATCAATAGATAATAAAATAGATAGAGTTTGGATTTGATTCTGATTGAATTTGAGAAGAGTTTGAGTATAATTTCTTTTAGAAAATAAGTGAGTAAAAAAAGGAGAGAAATATAGGAAACCAGTTAAAATTTTCGTTGATAAAACCTCATATTTATAGAGAAACAATGGTCATGTCCATTTGTGAAAAGATACAACGAGAAGGCACTTCTATTCAAATTTGAATTTTGGAAAAATCAATCTATATGTCGACATATAGTATTAGGGTATGTCAACAAGTCCTTTTATATTTGAGATTTTATATAAAAAATGTTTTGAAAATATTAAGATTTGTAGATTTTTTGAAATTTTGTACAATCATCTAAAAATAGTTTATACACATTTTAATCATATCAAAGCTTAGGAAAACTTTATAAAATTATTTTGAAATATTTTTTGAATGTACAAAGGATTAATATATTCTATGAAAATAATTTATATAAAGTATGAGTGAAAACATAGTTAAAAACAAAGTTGTAAGAAATGCTATAATATACTTATAAACATTTGGAAATCATAAAACTAAAGTAATAACAAGGTATGATAGATTTAAAATTTTAAAAACTTAATTACTCAAAATATAGGTATAAAATCAAAAAGTAAAAGCTCATTTGAAAGCCGGTTTGAAAATAGGAATTCTTTTAAAATTATTTTTGAAATTCAAAATTTGTAAAAATAGAAAATAGATTTCAATATCTTTAAGAAAAATGAGAAGATGATAAAAGAAGTGCTATATGGTTTTTAACAAAATAATCTATGAATCTATAACTTATTTGGATACCTTGAATTTTCATTACTCATGGGTCTTCATTTTCTAACTCTTGAATCTCTATGTCAACCTCTTGAATCTGCTCTTGATACTATACAGTCTTTTTAACATCTGTCTAATATCCTACACTATATACTATGTATAACTTGATAAAAACATTAGTATCTATATCTTATATAATGTCATATGGTTGTTGTCATCAAAACCAATGCCTAAGGTACTAAGAGAAGCATCTTGAGGATCGGGTAGGTCATGAAGATCTGCATAATGAGCATACGAGTTTAGGTTATCACCACCTGATTCATTACCCATATCTCTTTTTCCTTCTTGACCCTTTGCACTATTATCTCCATCTTGATTATCATCATCTACATTATCATTCTCTCCTTCATCAAAATCTTTAACCCTTTTGAGCGGGGGGGTTAACAAAGGATGACAACTTCTTTAGATTGATAGCTTCCTCTTTAGAAGATTCATCTTGAAGCAATCTCGAACTCTCCCTAATATAAGATCAAACTTTCCCTTGAATTTGTCAATTAGGTCTTAGAGGGATGGAATTCCAAATTTGAACATTTAACGATATTATCGCTATATGCTATGAAAAGAGTATCTTCATAGCATTTTTCTATGATCTTAGTAAGGGCTTGATCCAAGAAAAAGTAAACTTTCCTCTTAGCATCTTTTATAGCATGGTTAGCATGAACCAGAGTGACTTCTTTAATTTCTAGCCGGCTCTCTAGAGACTTTATCTTGTTAGCCATTTCATCCTTCTCTTTATTGGCCTGCTCAAGCTCAGTTTTGGTCCTCTTTTCAAGTAACAGTTTGCCTTTCTTCTCCTCTTCGAGGGAGGAGTTTCTCTTCTCAAGAATAGCTTCATTATTTTCCACTGCAACATTAATTATTTGACTCTGCAAGGTCCCAACTTTAGCTGTTAATGAGGAACATATTCCTTAAGCTTCATAACTTGACCAGCATTTCCCTAAGAGGCTTGTTAAAGAAAGAGCATGTGCTTAGCCACCTGAATCATAGGACGGATGTAAGTTAAATAAGGATGTAAAAAATTAAAGTCCATATTAGCCAAACACAAAAGGATACATACCAGCAGAAGCTACTGATAGAGGATGTAAAGGTGATCCGTCGGGAAAGATGGGACTGTAGTGGGTGTCAAACCAAGCTTATTAAGAAAGGAAGAAGGTGATACATAGGACTATCCAATTGGTTACTTGTTCTTACAAGATTTACCAGGGTGTGGATAGTCTCGACGTTTAGTGAAGGAAGTTTAGCTTCCCTCGTAAGGACCTCCAAGCAACTCAAGTAAGTATAGGAGTTGAGGGTCAACTGAATCGAAGTAATGTCTAAGTGCTCCACGAAGTGCAAAAGGAATTTTAGGAAAGATAAGTAGCCAGAATGCAAGATATGGCAAAGAATCCCTTTGGAGGATTATCTATTCTACTGGATGGATGGACAATCATGACTTCCATGTTCGTACTCCCGAACTATTGGAAAATAGTATCTATCTCGCTGAGTAATAATGAGGGATTGGTTAAGCATATAGTCTCCTTTCTTTGAAGTGCGAGAAGATTTGTACCTTTTGCTAGACTTCTTATATCCATTTGTCTACTAGGTGATATTATACAAAATTAGGGAAGTATAGCATATTTCACAAAAGTTTGGAATGATCATAATATAGATGCAAGATAAGAAATTGAATGCCTAACCAATAGGTACTTGATTAATTAATGCTATTTAATTCTTAGTGGTAAAGTGTCAATAGCAAGACTAGTTACATAACTTATAATAATTAATAATCCATTAAATGTTCCATTCCTAGATGTCTAACTTCTAATAAGAAATTGACTTTGTAGAATATTGAGAAATTTATAACCAATTCGAAATTTAACAACCATTGGATTTATGACTGGATGACTGGTTAATAAGTTTCAATTAAAGTAACATACGAATAGAATCTTATAGATTCTATAATAGTATGTTGAATCTGTAACCTGATATCGAATTTATAAGACTATAGAATTCATAAATTACGAGCAAGGTTAGATTTATTTAGAAATGCTTTAGCCATTTGACGAATTTATAAGATGTCGAATGCATAAATAGCTTATAGGTCTACGATACAATAACCACATTCTGAAATCTTGATGTCATATCGGCCTTAAGCAGAATATCGAATTTGTAACCTATGTATCAGCTCTTTAAATGGTTTTCGAATATGTAAAGGGATAGCGGTACACTATGAGTTATTGAGTTTATAATTAACAAAACCATTCCCCAAAACAGTGGTCGAACTCTTAATAGATATTGAACTGCTAATCGGTTGTTGACATTACAGAAAGGTATCAAATTTCAAAAAAAAAACTAATGAATTTAAGATCCAGGCAAGTTGTCGATTTTTTAACAACTAATCAAATTCTTGAGTAAATGGCGAAACCTTAAAAGAATGTTGATTTTAACATAATAGAAACTCCGAAAAGTTATCTTTCTGGAAAGCTTTCGAATTTGCATTAACAATCATTTGATTTCAATCCATCGTCATAAGAAAACATTAGAAACAACATTTAAACCCAAATACTATGTCTACCACTTCAATTTAATCTCAAAAATTTACAAAAACCGCACGATTGATTGAACCCTAATTTCTAAATTGAAAACCACCTTTTAATTTCTCAACCAAATCAAATAGAAATAAAAATCAAACGTTAAGATTGAGCTTAAGTGCCGGAAAAGGTTGAAATTTCTTAACTCGAACTGGAAATTAAATTTTTTGTTTATAGTTGGACTTACAGGTGAAAAGGTTAAAGAGGAAGAAGATAAGTACTTATAGAAGGAAAGGGGAATGATGGATGTCATTGATCTGTTTAAATGAACGGATAAGATCTAAAAGGGATACCAATAGGGGACAATATAGTTATCGAAGCGATAAGCGTGATATTGAGGTGTTAACTTGAAAAGTCAACGTTTCTTCTACACTAGGGGAAAATATTACCACAAATAATAATGTTAACATGAAAAGAGAATGTGTCGAAATTCAAGATGTTGAAACTGTAGAGCATTCAGCAAGGGATATCACACTTTAAGCGCTTCAAGAAGAGGTCGAATTCCACAATAAAGGATGTCGAACGCCTAAGAAAGGATGGCAAGCTTCCAAGAATGTTGAATCCCAAGTGATTGACAAAAGTGAGGGTTATCGAACTTCAATAAAGAGGTAATATCACATAAAGCATTGAATCTCTAGGATGTCGAACTACAAGAGTTATCAAGATTGAATAAATGAAGGGGAGATATCGGACCTCAACAACCTTAGATGTTGTCAAGAAGTTAAAGAGGAAGATATATCGTATCCTAAAACAGCTCCTAAGGATATCGTGCATGTAACAAGCTCTAAGTTATATCGAATGACAACATATGCTGAAAGATTATAGTATAGAGGATATCGAGCCTGAAGAAAATCAGACAAAATTTTCGAACCACCACAGAATAAAGCAATGCAAAGATGGATATAGAAACTCTATGGATATCGAGCCTTTACAATTATAATAGTTATGAAGCACTTACAAGCGACAAGTGGTTTTGAACTTTTACAAGCAGTTGAGGGCATCGGGCTTCTTAGAATATAAGGGATATCGAATATCTACAATTATTAAGGATGTCGCATATCTTTAGTGCCATCAAGGATGTCGAATGATATCAATATGAAGAGAGATATCGAAATTCATCAAAACCACTAAGGATGTTGAATGTCAACAGGTGTGAAGGATGTCAAATATTAGTAGTGTCATTGGGGATGTCAAATATCCAAAGTTATGGAGGATGCCATATTTCACTACTGTAACAAACAAGCCGTAAATTATCAGTATGGAAAGGATGTCATAAATCATCATATGGCAAGGATGTCGTAAATAAACAATATAGAAAGGATACCATAAATCATCAATATAGCATGATGCCTCATTTCAACAATATACAGAAGGTTGCCCCATATTATCAATGCAATGAATGATGCCGAAAGACATGTGGTGGCCTGACCATCTACCTCCACCCATATAAATATGGACCTAATGGCAACATGGGAGGGGTGAATTTTTCTCATCTCATTTCTTCCTTTTCAGGCTGTAAACTGTAAATTAATTTGGGGATTTTTAGAGTCGGTTATACTCTTTTGACATTTTGCATATAAGACCTTGAACATTTAATAATTGCATAGCATACTTCAATTGAACAAAGTCATTGGTCCAATTATTGATCTTATGGCATGCATATGACTTTTTGTACTGGACTTGGAATATGAACATGTATACTTCACTATTAAGAACTTAGATTCAAACATTGGCTCACATACTTCTATTAGTCTTTACATAAGGCTATTTAAGCCCTTATTTAAACAAGGTCTTGCATATTTTGAGTTGATAAAGAAATTTGTTAACAATACTCTTAATCACTGATATATTAAACTAGCATTTGTATCTATGGCATCAGTGTGTTTTTGGTCTCGATGGCATATTATATAGGATACAATCGTCGTTCTCTTTTGTAGAGACGTTATGTGAATTTTTTAAGAAATACATAGTGATTGATGGGGAGATGTAATGACCCACCTTTTCAACCCTTAAATGTCAATACTAACACATTCACGGTATTCGTGTGCTAAACATCCAAGTGTCAAAATGACAAATTGTTAGTGTAAAATGAAAAGAAAAAGAAAGTAGGAACATAATATTAGAATCTTACAACGGAACGATAACATAAAATATCAATAAAAAGTAAAAAATTGTCGCTCTAAGATACAAAGCAATTCAGAATTTCAATTCAAAATACTATCATTAGCCCAGACAGTTATAACAACCTGTCTCCATAAATACTGAATATACTAATAGTAATGCAGCGGAAATAAGAATACTATGGTAGGTGAAACATCTAGCTCGTCTCCTCGAGCTGCAGCGAACATCCATGAAAACTTTCTAAAACCACCTGAAAGAGCACACGAGGAATTTAGAAAAAGTAAAAGCTACGTGTCAGACATAGGTCTGGTATGAGAAACTCAAGAAATATGCAGCTGACATAAAACAGTACTTTTAAGATCGTACAGAATACTGTTATGGTTATCCCTTCAAAAGGACCACTCATCTAGTGAGTACATAAGGTAATATAATAGATAATGTCTAGGGTGGAGAATATAAATCATAAAATAGCTATGATGCTTACATTGATCACACCATAACATACCGAGGGTACAATTAAAACCACTAAGGTAAGTTCACTTATGGATTTTTTTCATGGAGATCCCTTTTGTCAAGTTGAAATCTAATCTCCTGCACAAGGATCAAAAACTATCTCTTAGCATCATATATCTCTAAGATAGAATATACCATGAGGGAAATATAGCCGGTCCACATCTAAAACACGTGACCCCAAATTTCATCTCCACATGCCTGCAACAGCGATAAGCATACTCTAGATATGAAGTGATAATATCCTATCATGGGTTAGCTAAACCCCAAGCTATGAGCCTACTTAGTTTTCTGTCTTTTTTGATGTCGAGGCTATGTTCGACATCTCTCACACGATCCTTTATCATTCGAACAGAACACGAATCCCTAAATGGATTCCAACATCTCGAATAGAACATGAATCAATACATGGATTTGAGAATCTCGAATAGATCTCGAATCTATACATAGATTCCCGCATAAGTCCTTTTCCGAATGTTAATATTGACCTCTCCCTTGGACTTAACCTTAGGATAGATAGTTCAACTCTATAGCATTCCCCTTGACAATGCTTCCAAATAATAGACCCATATATCAGTTTTGAAGTGGTATTTGAAAGTACAACACTTTCTAATCCCGGTCTCTTCAAAATCAATTTGATTAATCTCCGGTCAAGTTCGATAGTCTACTAATTGATTATCAAGTTCAAAATATACGACCGCGTATCGAAGCTATGTCTTGTATACTTATCACGTTCCCGACCATTTCGTCTCATACTATCCCTCAGTCATAAGTGAAGCCAGTAGATTAGAGCAGTATTTCTTCTATCCCTACTCGAACATCAGTCTTAACCCTCACAGATAAGAAAGCCTACTTCATCGGCTTTTAGTGCTAATTATACGACTAAATACTTTTCGTAAATGAACTAACACATAAAACACGATCAAGTCACACAAAGCACGATTAAGTAACATAAGCGACTTCAATCTCCTTTTATTTAATTAATATTTTTTGTTAGTTAAATTTTTTTATTAGCTAACTTTTTTATCTAATTAAACATTGTTTATCAATTACTAATATTCATTTGTACTCTTTCAATATTTCAAAACGTATTCATATACTTATCTCAAAAGGTATAAATATATTTACAAATCATTACCAAGATTTCTTACTTTAAAACTTTTCCTAAATATTTCACACTTATACTTTCCTCCAAAATATACAGTTTAAGAATCTAAGTACTTTCAAAATTTCATTAAAAAGGTTAAAACTAATATTATTTAAACATTGTCACTACAAACCTAAAACCATTTCACTTGTGCTTACAACTAAAACATTCTTTTAAAGATCATTTACATTTATAAGTATAATCAAAAAAGGTTAAAGAAGAATGTTATTAATATATTTTCACAACAAACCCAAAACCATTCCATAATTATATTATGTTTAAAAAATTCTTTTAAAGATCTAAGTTAATATTTGGTTAAGTTCGGTATTTGAAAAGTCAACTACTGATGCAGCACACCTTGCCTTGAGTCACGTGAGCGACCTAACACCATGCCTTGAGTCGTCTGCGCAACCTAACGAGTTATGCGAGCGACCTAATACCATGCCTGAGTCACCTGAGTGGCCTAACGAGTTATGCGAGTTATGCGAGTTATGCAGTGAAGGATGATGCAACGACCTAGCGAGTTATACCAACTGCAACTTATGCCGCTATTTTCTTAAGTCGCTCCTTTTTAAGTCGCTCAACCTTAGCCGCATTGTTTCCTTATGTCGCATGAGGCTGTGCTATCTTCTATAAGCCGCATTATTGTTAAGTCGCTGATTCACTTAAGACGCATTTCTTAGGTCGCATCTGAAGCTTATGTCGTGGTTCGCTTAAGTCGCTCAACCTATGCTGATTTCTTAAGTCGTTGGATCTTATGTTGTATGTTGTTAAGTCGTGTGTGTTGTAATTTTGTTAAGTCGTTTGATGTTATGTCGCATGTGTGGTGATTTGTAAGTCGCATGTATGTTGTAATGTTAGGTCGTGTATTATTATGTCGCATGGTGTTGTTAAGTCGTTTGTTGTTAAGTTGGCTGTGTTGAGTTGTAATCTCCTATAAATAGGGGCGTGATGTCATTTGTAAGAGGGAGTTGATTTTGAATAAAATTTGTGTGTGCGCTTTTGCCACTTTATTGAAGTTGAGTGTGATCTCCTTCTTCTTTCCTTCTTCAGGTTATTCGTGCGCGAATCAACGAAGTAGAAGCCAATTCTCGGTATCACTTGCGAGTGATCAACGATCGAATTGTAGATCTTTCAACACGGTATCTTACGAGATCAACGGGTTGGAGATAGCTAGATTCCGGCATCGTCACGATCAACGGAATTGGGCATTTATCGTTCTATCAGGTTTACTTGACACGAAATCATTTCGTGAGGAAGAAAGTTGAGTCAATTTGAATCAAAGCATTATTAGCACGTTGAAGTTAAATCCGCTGCATCACTTTTTGGTATCAGAGCATTATTAGCACGTCAAAGTTAAATCCGCTGCATCACTTTTTGGTACCAAAGCAAAGTAAGATCAAGGCCAGATTGGAGCTAAGTAGAGCCGATTCAGATCCAGTTCAAAGTCGTGCAGTTCATATCAGAGATAGAGCCAAGTCAATCTAGAACAAAACCGAGCTAAGTCAAAGCCGAGCGAGTTAAAAGAAGTTAGATCAGAGCTAAGTCAAAGAAACGAGATTGTTTGAAGATCATGCCTCCGAGACGTGCTAATCGCTATCATAATGTTGAAGATGTGTACAGAAGACGAGAAGCTGAGCAGATGGAGCACCGTATCAATGAAAAGTTCAATGAGGGTATTGAGAAATTAGAGAAATTGATGAAAGACATGAATCAAAATAAAAGGAGAACGTCACCAGTTTCGCACCAGAGTGGAAACAGGGTTTCACCCTTGGTTTCGGGAGAAAGGAGGATGTCACCCCAGTCTTATCGAGATAGAATAGAATCATCAGTTTTAATGAGGCGAGAACACCATGAGTATCGAAATGAAGAAAGAAGAACTCAACGTGGGTTTGAAGATGAATCATATCGTGATGCTGAAAGACAAGATAGAAAGGACATGCGTAGTCGTGGAGATGTAGATGGTAGAGATCAATATCTAAATACATATGATTTTGAGGAATATGGCGATGGAGGAAGTAATCGAGATCAAGGCCAAGTGCGAAATCGATATCTGGATTCAGAAAATGATCGTAAATAGGAGTCAGGTATGAGGATGGAAATTCCAGAATTCAAAGGTGGTATGCAAGCAGAAGAATTTCTTGATTGGTTGTCAAATGTTGAAGAAATTTTGGAATTCAAGGAGGTGCCCGAGAATCAAAGAGTTCAACTAGTTGCTACAAGACTGAGGGGAAAAGCTATGGCTTGGTGGCAACAAACTAAACTAACTCGGGGGAGAATGGGAAAAATCTAAAGTTGTCGCTTGGGAGAAGATGAGAAAGACGATGAAAGCAACTTTCTTGCCGTACAATTTTCAATCTCTTACGTATCAACGTTTGCAGAATTTGAGACAGGGGACGAGGACGGTGAATGACTATGCAGATGAATTCTATCAATTGATTGCAAAGAATGATATTATGGAGAGCGAGGAACAGCTAACGGCTAGATATATTGGAGGGTTACGAACGCAAATTCAAGACATGGTGAATATGTTTAATCCAATGTCCGTTGCTGAAGCACATCAGAAAGCCTTAGCTTGGGAGAAACAAGGGAGACGAGGAGGTGGTGTGTTTACGAGTTCTAACAATCAGAATAAGAGTGCTAGTAGCAATGCTAATGTTTCCAAGGCAGTCAGTAAACCAATTGTCAAAGAAGCCGCTAAAGCAAAGGTCAATGACAGTATCAAGTGCTATAATTGTCAGGAGTTTGGCCATAAAAGTAATAAATGTATAAAGCCAAAGAAGAGAACCTTAGTTGCAGAAGAATGTGAGTATGAGAATGTGGAAGCTGAAATTAACTATTCTCAACCATCGAAGTTTGATGAAGATGAAGAAGTTGTTTCAGGAGATGAAGGATGTAACTTGATGATGAGGAGGTCTTGTTTAGTACCAAAGCATGAGAATGATTCTAGTTGGCTAAGAAGAAATGTCTTTCAGTCTACATGTACTATCTTGGGAAAGGTTTGTGGATTTGTTATTGATGCGGGAAGCTGTGATAACATTATTTCTGAAGAAGCCATCACGAAGTTAGGGTTGAAGACTGAAAAGCATCCTAGATCTTATAAACTGGCATGGCTAAAGAAGGTTGGAGAAGTGACAGTGGGAAGACGAGCATTTGTTACATTTTCTATTGGGAAGAAGTACAAAGATGATATATGGTGTGATGTGGTTGATATGGATGTGTGTCATTTACTATTGAGAAGACCATGGCAATATGGTAAAGCTGTACAACATAATGGTCGCACCAACAGCTACAGTTTCATGTTCGAAGGTACTCAAATTACTTTGGTTCCTAAGAAGCGTGAACAAAGTGAAAGCAAGTCAGAGAAGAAAGTGGAATCAACTAGTCTATTATCGACGAGGGAATTTGTTGAAGAAGTGAAAGATAGTGCTGAATTGTTTATGTTGATTGGGTATGAAACAAGCGAAGCTTTTGAAATTCCTACGGAGGTTAGACCGGTGTTAAATGAATTTGAAGATGTCTTTCCTGTGGAATTGCCCAAGGAATTACCGCCGCTGAGAGATATACAACATCAGATTGATCTAGTGCCAGGTGATGTGTTACCACATAGGCCACATTATCGTATGAGTCCGAAAAAGCATGAAAAGTTGAGGGAAAAGGTTGAGGAGTTGCTTGAGCAAGGGCGTGTTCGAGAGAGTCTCAGTCCTTGTGTTGTACCAGCTCTGTTGGTACCGAAGAAAGATGGTTCATGGAGAATGTGTACGGATAGCAGGGCACTCAACATAATAACTGTCAGATACAGATTTCCTATGCAAAGAATTGATGATCTATTGGATCAACTTAGCGGGTCCGTAATCTTTTCAAAGATCGATCTTAAGAGTGGTTATCAACAGATTCGCATAAGACCTTGTGATGAATGGAAGACAACATTCAAGACTCGGGAAGGATTATATGAATGGCTGGTCATGCCGTTTGGTCTATCTAATGCACCAAGAACATTTATGAGGGTGATGAATCAAATTTTCAGACCTTACATTGGGAAGTTTTTTGTTATTTACTTTGATGATATCTTGATATATAGTGCTAGCACAGAGGAACACATTCAACACTTGCGAAAGGTGTTAACAATTCTTCGTCAAGAATAGTTCTATGCAGCAACGAAGAAATGCGTGTTCATGACGCCAAGTATTTTATTTCTGGGTTATGTTGTGTCGAAGGAAGGAATACAAGTGGACCAGAGTAAAGTAGCCGCAATCAAAAATTGGCCACAACCCAAGACTATAACAGAAGTAAGAAGTTTCCATGGGTTAGCTTCATTTTATCGAAGATTTATACCGCACTTTAGTAGTGTGATGGCTCCTGTTACTGGTTGTATGAAAGGAAAGAAGTTTTCATGGACGGAAGAGGCAGGGTATGCTTTTGAACAAATCAAGCGAGCTAGTGATTTTGCGAATGAATTGCAAGAATGCCACAAGGTTGTGCAAGAGCGATTGCTTGAGGCGAATGAGAAATATAAGAAATCCGCAGATATTAAATGACGAAATGTTGAATTCAAAGAAGGGGATTGTATATGCAGTATTGACTAAGGATCGATTTCCTATTGGTGCTTACAACAAGCAAGCTTGTAAAAGAATTGGTCCTTTGAAATCGTAAAGAAGATTAATGAGAATGCTTATCAGTTGAGATTGCCGTATCATATCCATACTGCTGACGTTTTCAACGTCAAACACTTGATTCCATATCATGGGAATAAGCATGTCGAAGAAGAGGAAAGTGTGAATTCGGGGACGAATTCTTTTCAACCAGGGGAGGATGATGCAGCACACCTTGCCTTGAGTCGCGTGAGCGACCTAACACCATGCCTTGAGTCGCCTGAGCGACCTAACGAGTTATGCGAGCGACCTAATACCATGCCTGAGTCACTTGAGCGACCTAACGAGTTATGCGAGTTATGCAGTGAAGGATGATGCAACGACCTAGTGTGTTATACCAACTGCAACTTATGCCGCTATCTTCTTAAGTCGCTCCTTTTTAAGTCGCTCAACCTTATGCCGCATTGTTTCCTTATATCGCATGAAGCTATGCTATTTTCTATAAGCCGCATTGTTGTTAAGTCGCCGATTCACTTAAGCCGCATTTCTTAGGTCGCAGCTGAAGCTTATGCCATGGTTCGCTTAAGTCGCTCAACCTATACTGATTTCTTAAGTCGCTGGATCTTATGCCGTATGTTGTTAAGTCGTGTGTGTTGTAATTTTGTTAAGTCGTTTGATGTTATGTCGCATATCTGGTGATTTGTAAGTCGCATGTATGTTGTAATGTTAGGTCATGTATTGTTATGTCGCGTGGTGTTGTTAAGTCGTTTGTTGTTAAGTCGGCTGTGTTGAGTTGTAATCTCCTATAAATAGGGGCGTGATGTCATTTGTAAAAGGGAGTTGATTTTGAATAAAATTTGCGTGTGTGCTTTTGCCACTTTATTGAAGTTGAGTGTGATCTCCTTCTTCTTTCCTTCTTCAGGTTATTCATGCGCGAATCAACGAAGTAGAAGCCAATTCTCGGTATCACTTGTGAGTGATCAACGATCGAATTGTAGATCTTTCAACACGGTATCTTGCGAGATCAACGGGTTGGAGATAGCTATATCCCGGCATCGTCACGATCAACGGAATTGGGCATTTATCGTTCTATCAGATTTACTTGACACGAAATTATTTCGTGAGGAAGAAAGTAGAGTCAATGTGAATCAAAGCATTATTAGCACATCGAAGTTAAATCCACTGCGTGCCGGTCCTAAAAACGATCTTTTATGAAAATCACAGTTCGTATACTTAACTCATTTCTAACATTCCAAGTTTTACTATCCCTCATTTAAGAGTGAAGCCAGGTAATTTAGAGCATCGGTTGCATATCAAAGCCTTACCTGGATACTTTATTCTTGACTCGCATAGATATATAAGTCTACCTCATCGGCTTTTAGTGTTAAGTAGTATTAATGCCTTTTATAGATGAGTAAACAGACATCATGGTTAACACATTTCTAACATTCCCGACATAATTATTCCTCGATCACGGGTGAAGTCGGTAGGTTAGAGCTTTATTGCTTCTATCCTTACTCGAATATCAATCATAACTCTCATAAATAGATAAGTCTACTTCGTTGGCTTTTAATTCTAAGCATAATTAATTACTTTTTTGAAACTTATATATATACACTTTAAAAATACTTATAAATAAAGTTTTAAATATCTATATAAAATATTTCTTGAAAATAACTAATTTATACTTCGATGGAAATAAATAAAAACATGTCTTATATTACAAAATTTCTTTACTTTAATAATTCATAACTAATTATTAAAAATATATTTAAACTTCAAGCCAACTTTATAATACTGAAAAATATGTTAGGAAATATCCCTAAATATTTTAGAGAAAATACCAAATTTAAATTAAATTTTTATACACTTAAAACCATAAGCAACTTACTATAAAGCCTATAAATGTTGTTAAAAAACCGTGATAAAGAACAATATAGAAAAACACGATCTTTGTGTTCAATTTTAATCACTTAAATAAATGATTTAAGACTTCAATCTTTATAGTAAGTACTCCCTATAGAGTACTTGAAAACCAGGGAAAGAAACCCCTAAGGAAAAAATCCAAAAAAAAAAATATTTTCTAAAATGTTCATTTAGCAACATTTTTACTCCAACTTTAGCCATTTTGTTTGACCAGTTTCAAAAGCTTTTAAACTCCAATTTTTTTCCAGTAATAACTGAAAAAATAATAACTAATAAAATGCAAATAAATCCCTAAGGATACCTTTCAAATTAATCAAAAAATTCTCAAAAACATGACATTTCAAAGCATTCAAATAGCGAACTTATTCTCGCTATAATTTTTTGCAACTTTGTTTCACAAGTTAATTAGTGATTTAAACTTTCATATTTTTCCACAAAAAAGTAGACTTATAGTACTTATTACGAATGCAAAGAAGCCCTAGGATATCTATCAAAGTTGATTTTGAAAATCACCGAACACAAAGCTTTTCAAAGTGCATCCATAGCGACCTTTTCACTTCTAAATTTCACAATTTTGTTTCACAATTTCTGTAACTTTTCAAACCATTTATTAGTTGTTCTATACACAAAATATGTGTAGAGAATAACCAAAATAAATTATTCCAAGTTAAGATCATAAATCTTCCATTTACACAAGTTAAAGTTAAGAGATATCGAAGCGCACTTATAGCCACTATTCACGCTTCAAACACTTTCAAAAATACTTCAATTCAACATACAAGCCAACCAAATATGTAAACACAATGTCTAGACCATGTCGTAAAAGGTAATGGAAGTAATGTTATAAAATATAAAGTTGTTATTTGCTTTCAAACGCAGGAAGGGTCCAAAAGTACAACTTTACTTAGTTAATGTCACCTTAACTTTATATTTGCACACACACACACACACAATATATAAATACAAGATAATGAAATAATCACCAAATCCAAGCCAACAACAAATACGTATACATAAGAATCAATGAACCGCTTCTTATCATCACCGTAAGCCTAAAGATCCAACCTTTAAGCTACATCACATCCTCCTTCCTCATGCCCACGGTCATAAATGGAAATCCCATTTCCTCTTAATTTCTTCCATTTTTGAGTTTTGATCCATGCTTCCTAAGATGTTCTAAGGTATTGGTGAAAGCTTGATAGAGTTTGGAAGAGATTTGAACTAATTAGAGAAAGATTAGTGAAGATAGAAGTGGATTATTACTAATCAATTCTACCATTTTTGTTCTTTTTGATATTTTCAAGCTTTGGAAAATAATGAATAACTAAGCACGCCTAAGCCCTTCTTTACACGTCCAAGAACCCCTCCCATTTATCCTTGCATGCTCCTTTGACTTTACACTTCATTTTCCTTAGTAAATCACCCTTTTACCCTTACTATGACATCACCCATGAAATCATCAAATACTTTATTTTCCATAAATGAAAAAACATTTTTATTTCATATTCTTGATTTCCTATGTAAATAAGTGTATGTAAAAAAATTTAAATAACTTTCGATTTGTAAAAGGCCGTTTATCGATAAAACGATTTTTGCTCACATCTTCAATATTTCTTAAAAAAAAAATTGTAAATATTTTTCCAACACAAGTTTACCATCATTAGTTAGATTTAAAAGGAGGTTAACAAGGTTATAAAATTGCTTTAATAATGTTTAATTCAAGATTCAAATATTTAAATAATTAGATATTTAAATACGAAGTGTGCAAAATTCTAGGTCATTATAAAAGATGACGACAATCCCTATGAGTGGACTAGATGTCATCAAAGCTTAGTGTAGAGGGTACATTGAGGTCTACATAGGCTTCAAGTAAATAGAGTAGGTCATGTAACACCAAAGCTCGATGTAGAGGGTACTGTAAGATCTACACGAGACTCATCACTGAGGATGCGGCTCGAGGTCTATGGTACAATTACGTATTGAATCTGCTTATTTTAGACTCTCAATAGGAATCATTGGGTCATGATAATTTGAATTATATATAGATATCCAATAGGGACTTAGGTTTTAAATATGTAAAGTGGGTCATATATAACTAAAGCTTGATGTAGAGAGCATGGTGAGAACTACACGAGATCTATCACCAAGGATGTTGCTCAAAGAAACTCTTCCTCCAATCATTTATTTCTTCAACTATCGCCCTCAACTGAGCAATCTCCGCCTCTTGCTGCGACCTCCTGTATGCACTCTGCATTCTCATGGCCTATAAAATAATTCATAATTATTTATATATTAGTATATATATAATATTATTAAAATTGTTAAACTATTCATATGCATGATTAAATTTATATATTAGTACATGTCAAAATTTACCTCCACATTTCCATAGCTATACCGTCGACTGGTCCGAGAAGTAGGGTCAATAATAGCATCCCAAATATGGTTCTCCTCCTCCAACGTAAGCTCTTCCCGACCAGTGGACTGTGCTACACGAGCCCGCTCTGCTTCGTACCTCTCCTGTGATTACAAACAATTGTTTTACACGATAAAAATCGAATTTCAAAATTTTGAAAATAAAATAAGACAAAATATTGTTATTAACAGTAAATTAATTTACCATTACGGATTGTGATTTGTCATCCGTCCACTCGTACGAAACATTGCCCTCTTCGTCGGTCCTCTCCAAGCCATGTGTGGCCTTGAACAGCTCGGCCATAGTGGGCTCGCGGTTGTATCTCGCGCCCTGAAAATATATAAATATTATTGCTAATCTGATTATAAAATATTGTAATAAAATATAAACACAGTTTATAAATTTAATTACCAGCTCTCTCTTATGCTCCTGAAAGGATTTGGAGCCACCACGGTGCAATGCAGGATTTTTATTCCTGTTTGCCCGGTTTCGCACAAATAGCTCCTACAAATTAAGATAAATTATCACGTATATATCTTGCGAGATTTATATTAGATTTAAATAACAAAGCAAACATATATTACTTACTTTTACTGCCGAACTGTCCCAAAGCTGAAGAAAATCATTCCATACACCCTCGCCCATCCAGTTTGGCTTTTTCCCTGAATTTTTGGCCTTGGACAGTGTAACCCTGTAATTTTTTCTCATTCGTTTGTTCCAGTGATTTAAAAAAATGTCCAAGTCATCAGGGTCGACGCGGACTGCAGCCCGTAAATTTTAAGTTATAAAGATTATATTAATTTACAACTGAAATTCAAACTACTACTTACAAGTAAATCCGCTTGTATGGCGTTCTTGACATGAGGGGGGATGTCGTCCCAGCGAGGCCAACAACCATGCATCCGGCTCTGAAAAGCCTTCCTCGAAACCTGTAAAATATAATCTGATGGCTCCACCTCAAAGCCACTGCAAAAGTTATGATATACATGTTTAGTGGATTTTAAAACTTATACTTTAAATAAAATTGATACTTACCCAGCATTTCTAGGAACAACTTCTGCAATCGGACGTAAGTCCGATGCAGTGCCACTACCACCTGCACCGGGAGATGGGGATAGCGTGTCACCACCACCTCCACTCCGTCTCCTGCCAGACATATCTGCTATAGAAAAACAATATCATCACAGAACAATTATACAAATTCACTACTACATATCATGTTTCAATCACTTTCACAGAAACAATTATAAAAATTTACTAGTACAAAACATGGATAAAAATTATATAAATAATCATCACAGAACCATAATAGAAATTCACTACTATATAGCATGTTTCAATCACTTTCATAGAACAATTATAAAAATTTACTAGTACAAAATATGGATAAAGATTAACTAAATAATCATCACAGAACAATTACAGAAATTTACTATTACATCGAATGTTTCAATCACTATCACATAACAATTATATTAATAACGATCAGTCTTCATCGTTTTATGATTCAGATTCAGTCTCGTATTCTATCTCATTTTCTTCGGTACTTTCAAATGCATCAAATAGAACGTTCGATTCATCATTCAAAGGCCCTACATCAATATCATCAGTTATTATTATTTCTGTATTTGATTCAAGATCGGCTTGATATGCTGCTTCATCTGGAATATTATTTCCATCAATCGTAAACCTTGGATAAGTCTTCACATTTCTTTTCGGTCCAATCGCAAGATGTCTTAAGCCTTCATCAACGACACAGTTTCTTGGCTCATAAACATAGTTCAAAAACCATTTGGCAAATTCTTTACTGAGATCGCCAGATGGATACTGTGATTCGTAGATACTGCATATATGTAATATGTGTTATTATTATTATGTACGTACAAGTAAATTACAGGTGAATTAACTATTATCTGACATATGGTGCGACTTCGACACAATTTAAAAGAACATACGTGTGCGCTACATGGTGGTCTCTATCGTCCAACCATATTTCCACACATTTTCCACCAGGTCTACCATGTTGTCTAAAAACAGATAACATTGTTTGAGAAGAATTTTGTTCAACGACTTCCTCATTTCAAGGAACAGTTACAAACGATAAGTTCACATCGTCCTTAAAGTAGTGAGAGAAAAAAATGAGGCTTCTTCTTCAAGATACGATCTGCATATCGAACCCTCAACTCGGGCTTTTTGTCGAATCTTCTTCTTCAGATGATTCAAGTACCTATTAAGATATTTATTACATATTTAGATATACAAATTTAAATTTGAAATTGACATGAACATTTCATATGTTAATTTACCTCTCAAATGGATACATCCATCCATATTGCACAGGACCTCGAAGAAGTGCTTCGGATGGAAGATGAATAGGTAAATGCTCCATTACGTTAAAGAAACCAGGCGGAAGTATTTTCTCCAGTTTGCATAGCAATATGGGTATTTCTACTTCAAGTTTACGTATACGGTCCACCTTTAATGTTGTCGAACATAGCTGTTTATAAAACAAACATAACTCTGTTATGACGTTCCATACTTTTACGGGCAACAGTTCTTTGAAAGCCACGGGGAGTAAATATTCCATCATGATATGACAATCGTGACTTTTCATCCCACTCAATTTACTATTTTTGAAGTCAACACATCTACGAAGATTGGAAGAAATCCCATCGGGAAATCTTAATTCTTCCACCCACTTTAGCACGAATTTTACTTGCTTATTGTCTAGCTCATAGTATGCTTTCGGTTTTTTATTGTCATTAGGCTTCATATGAAGTTCCGGGCGCTTACAATAGTTTGCTATATCAAGCCTCGAATTCAAATCGTCCTTGGTTTTGCCCTTTACATTCAAAATTGTATTAAACAGATTATCAAACACGTTCTTTTCGTTGTGCATCACGTCAATATTATGTCGGAGTAAGAGATCTTTCCAATATGGTAACTCCCAAAATATGCTCTGTTTGCACCAATTATGAATGTCTGACTTTCCTGAGATTTCAGTTTGGACTCCAGTTTCATGTATCTTTGGATAGTCTCTTACAATTTCGTATATTTCCTCGCCTGACCAAACCTTAGGTGGTTTCATATTCTCTTCTCTGTTAGCTATGAATTTTTTCTTATCTCTTCTAAAACTATGATTGGGATGAAGAAAATACCGATGACAATCAAACCACGAAACTTTCTTCCCATATCGTAACGAAAATGCTCGTATTTCTTCCATACAATAAGGGCATGCTAGACGACCGGCCGTACTCCAACCAGAAAGCATCCCGTATGCAGGAAAATCATTAATCGTCCATAACAAAGAAGCGAATAATCGAAGAAAAAAATTCGTTGATACATCGTAAGTTTCAACTCCATCATTCCACAGTTTCTTCAACTCTTCGATCAATGGTTGTAAATAAACATCAATTCCTTGAGTTGGATCATGAGGGCCGGGAACGACAGTGGTGAGAAACATATATGGTGTTTTCATACACATTCATGGAGGTAAATTATACGGAGTAACGATAATTGGCCAGGATGAATATTTACTACCAAACTGTGAAAATGGTGAAAATCCATCCGTACATAAACCAAGTCTGACATTACGACTTTCCACAGCAAATGCGGGATAAGTCTTATCAAAATGTTTCTATGCTTCACCGTCGGATGGATGTATCAAAGTTCCTTCTTCCGCTGTTCTCACACCATGCCATCGCATATGACAGGCCGTAGCAGAAGACGCATATAATCTTTGAAGTCTGAAAGTGATGGGTAAATAATGCATTCTCTTGTACGAGACTTCTTTCCCTTTCTTCTTTCTTAGTTTGTATTTTTCTTCGTTACATATTTTGCATTTTTTGAGGTCGACGTCGTCTTTCCAATACAACATGCAACCTTTCACACATGCATCTATCTTCTCGTACGGTAGACCGAAAGCAGACAACAATTTTTTTACTTTATAATGACTATCGCACATCAGATTGTTGGGTGGCATGTGTCGTTTTGCAGCTTGTACAACTTCTGTAAATGCAGCTTCCGTAAGGTTGAATTTTGATTTCATAGTTATGTATTCGGCGGCTACTGAAAGTTCGGTTCCGCTTTTACATCCGTCCCACAACGGCCTTTTAGCAGAATCCAACAAATCGTATATTTTTTTAGCTCCCGCAGTCGGTTCTTCTTCGACATTTTCGTCTTCATCGACAGCTTCCGTTGTAGGAAACATTGATCGTGCTGCATCATCCACCATATTTTCTATCGGATTCGTCATCATATTACCGTCCTCTAAAACTTCAGTATTAGGTGTAGGTTCAACAAGTTCTCCATGACGCTCCCAGAAATAATAATCAGGCATGAAACCATATTGATACAAATGTACTTCAACTATATCCGGTTTCCAATGCTTCAAATGTTGGCACTTACTACACGAGCAACGAATTTCTGTATAGTTTCGGTTATTAGATTTAGCAAATCTAATAAATTCCTGTACACCGTTGTAGAAATGTTGCTTTATTGATGCTTTATTTCCAGTTCTAACTTCATACATCCACGTACGGTCGAGAAAATAATTGAACATTTTTCCTGATTTGAAAATGTATGTTAGACAATTTAAATGATTAATTTACAACCATTCTCCATTGTAAAAAGTTCATCGTTCCAGGAAAATCAAAATATAAACTTCACTTTATTTTTTTATTTTTGGGTATTTTTTATTTTCACTTCGGTGGTCAGTCATCCTACTTCCCATTACAAACACAATAATGTAATTACATTTTATAAATCATTTCAGATTAAATGGTTCAACAAAATTTCAGCAGCACTTCCCTTATGTTCCCTGTATCGTACACAAATGCGTGTACACAGCGAACATAAAGGAAGTGCTGTCAAAATTTTGTAACCGTTTAAAATGAATTGATTTATAATATGTAATTACTTTATTGTGTTTGTACCCTGTCCAATACATGGACAAATCCGACAAATATTGTATCAGATGAATATAAATGTCCGTTTCGTTACAAAACGAACATCCATATAACGATCATATACAACACTTGCCAGACGGGGCCAAAGACAATCTAAGGGATAAAGAAATTTCTTTAAATTTTATCAAATATTATTGTTCTTTTCAAATTTTGATAATGTTTCAATTATTTATATTTTATTTCGAAAATTTGTGTATTTAAATTTTAGTTCAACATTTAATTAACAATTTTACTTCAATATTAATTTCTTTATTTTTTTTTAACGACATAGATTTTATGTGACTATTTGTTGTTGTTATATTCATTTCTTAATTTCTTTACAAAATCGATTTTAGTACAATATCAGTTGTTTTTAAAGTCATTTTCTAATTTTTTTCAAATAAATTATATATTTGCAGAATTTTTAATGTTCTCATATTCATTTTTTAATTTTTTGTACAAACTTTATTTTTTACAATATATACAACATTTTGCATTTTGTCCGTCGCTAGCCGTCGCGATTCATCACTAAAATTATTAAAATGGCAATCGCTAATCGTCGCTAGCCGTCGCTCAATCAACAGGGTAAATAAAACAATTATCAATGAATATAATTAGAAAACAACAAATTCTAATTATCGAATAGATAATTAGAAAACAATAAAAAACTAATTATTAAATAAAAATTTGTCAATTTAAATTTACTTAACAACTTAAACTTGTAATTTATCAATTTCATAAACTATGAAATACTTTCATGCAAATTTATCACTAACCAAGTTAATCATTAATATACACTATTTTTTCACCTAAAACAACTAACCATGTTAATCGCCAACACTAATTATCTACCTCAACCATTTGTTCAACTTCATCATGATGAAATAATTAATATGTACTTCATTCAAGTTCATGATAATAAACTAATTAATCTACCAAATCAACATACAACACTACTAATACCTAATTTAACAACACTACTAATACTCAAATTAACAACAAATCTAAATTTTACAACAAATCATAATTGAATTAGGGTTTAAACTAAACCTAAAAACATCAAATTTACATTCAAACAAGAGATTAGGAGCATACCGACACAAATTTGGGTGATTTGGAGGCTTTGAAGGGTTGGGCGCCGGCTGGGGTGACGGGAGGGCGACGGAGTTGGGGAAGGAGGAAAAAATTGGGGAAGGAGGAAAATGAAATATGAGCTCTCGGCCAGGATCTGTATATTTCGATTTGCGACGGCAAGCGACGGCCGCTTTTTTTAGCCGTCGCCCCCCTTCGTCGCTAATCGAAGCCTTTCGTTAAAATGATTTTTGGTCACATCTTCAATATTTCTTAAAAAAAATTTGTAAATATTTTTCCAACACAAGTTTACCATCATTAGTTAGATTTAAAAGGAGGTTAACAAGGTTATTAAATTTCTTTAATAACGTTTAATTCAAGATTCAAATATTTAAATAATTAGATATTTAAATACGAAGTGTGAAAAATTCTAGGTCATAATAAAAGATGACGACAATCCCTATGAGTGGACTAGATGTCATCAAAGCTTAGTGTAGAGGGTACATTGAGGTCTACGTAGGCTTCAAGTAAATAGAGTAGGTTATGTAACACCAAAGCCCGATGTAGAGGGTATTGTGAGATCTACACGAGACTCATCACTGAGGATACGGCTCGAGGTCTATGGTACAATTACGTATTGAATCTGCTTATTTTAGACTCTCAATAGGAATCATTGGGTCATGATAATTTGAATTATATATAGATATCCAATAGGGACTTAGGTTTTAAATATGTAAAGTGGGTCATATATAACTAAAGCTTGATGTAGAGAGCATGGTGAGAACTACACGAGATCTATCACCAAGGATGTGGCTTGGGGCCTATGGTACATTTAGATCCTTACTCTATTTATCTTTATGCATGAGTCTACTATGGACTCCACTCGTCAGCGATGATCAGTATTAATTTATGTTCTCTACCTATTGCTTATCATTATACTGTGAGTTATATTAGTTGGTTGATAGTATTGATATTGTATTTTAGGATATGCTTGTATTATGATATTCGTATTGTCTATGCATTCGTATTGTGTTATCCTATTATGCTATATTTTACGTATCGGTAACATTATATTATTTGTGCCGATTCGTTGGTTGTAGGAGAAGAGCAGGTTATAAAATAATTACATACATTTATAATGGGCTTACTTTACTTGTTTATGGGTAGTCAGGATTTTCCCCGCACAATGTTTGTAAAGAGTACCGGTTGTACCATAGTAGTTCACGTCCTTTATGTATATAGTTTTGGTATATATTATTTTGAGATAGTTTTCCTCACATTAGGTTTTATGGTTGACCTACATTTTATCTTTATTTATTTTGTTATGACCACTCTTGGGTACTCGATTGAGTAGTTTGGGAGCCAAGTGCTTTTGAAATACGCTATCAGAGTGGCACAGCTGGAGCTTTGGAGGTGAGGATGATACTTTTGATATATACTTGATAGTGTAGTAGTAAATGAAATTTTATATATATGCATGAGACTTATTGTATCAGATATTCTATTTTGACTTGCTATGCTGATATTTATTTATCAGTTACTTCTGCCGGTGTTGTCTCTTATATATTGTCATCATATTTGATTCATGTATATTCAATATATTATATATTATCATTCCGTTGTAAGATTATTTTATTATGCCTTGATATAGTGTTTGTTTTTAATTTTTTTTCAAACAATTTGTCTTTTATGGTATAGAAAGTCGGGCGTTGATGTGAAGCGCTGATTTTTTTTAGGTATTACAAAGAACGGATTGTTACAATAGTAGTACAAGAGGTTTGATTTTTTTATATTTTCACTTGGCTTTAATCATAGTATTAAGGATGCGTGTGTTTATTTTAAGCATTTAAAGAATGGTAGTTGGGTGCATTTGCCCTTGTACATGGATGATATGTTAATTTCTTCCAAGGATAAAGTGGAAATAAAAAAAATAAATAAAGTTGAAGTTAAAAGCGAAATTCAAGATGAAAAACCTTGGAGAAGTAAGGAGAATTTTGCGTTTAGAAATTCAAAAGGATGGAAATTTTGGATTTTTGAGGCTCGCTGAAAAGGAATATATTTGGAAGGTGCTTGCTCAGTTTAGCATTAAGGAAGCAAAGACAATTAGTACACTCAAGTCTTTGCACATACAACTTTCTAGCAAAGGCTCTACGATCTCAGAGAAGGACAAGGCCTACATGACAAAGGCACCGTATGTAAGTGCATTTGGTAGCTTGTTGTATGCTAATGTTTGCACTAAAGCTAAAATAGCACAAGCTACTGGATTAACTTGTAGATATATGAAAAATCCATGAAAGACACATTGAGAGGCGATAAAGTATATTTTTAGGTATCTTAAATGAATTGTAGACATGAGCTTGTTTTTGGTGGCATGTATAGAGATTTCAGCTTGGCTGTATTATGTGATTTTGACTATGCTAGAGATAGAGATCGAAGAAAGTCAACATTGGATTATATGTTCACTGTTGAAGGAATAACTATTAGTTAGAGGATGAGATTGCAGACGATAGTTGTTTTGTCTACTATAGAGGCAATAGCTGATAGCTACTGTTGAAGCAACTAAGGAATAACTTTACTTGAGACGATTGACGTGTGACTTGGGCTTCACATATGCTAAAGTTGTGGTGAGTAGTGATAGTCAAAGTGCAATTCATTTAGCAGAAAATACAGCTTTCAGGTCGAGGATGAAGTGTATAGAGGTAAGAGAGTCCTTTCATGTCTCGATGAATGAAGAGAATCTAGTTCGTTTTCAGAAGGTTCAAATGGAGGAGAATGCTATAGATATGTTTACTAAGTCCTTGCCTGCTGCAATGTTCGAGCATCGATCGAATTTGATCCGCTTGTTGAGGTGTTAGGTGCCATATGGTGCCACATGAGGAGATGAGTTGGTAGATGAAAACATTTTTTTCATTGTGGAGATTGATAAATCCTACATGAAGAGGGTACTTCCAAAACTTTCTTTGCAGGTCTTAGGCTTATCGGAGTTCGTTGACAAAATGCAATGGGCGATGGTCATGCCTAAGCTCATTGGAAAAACATCCATGATGTCTTAATTGAAAGTTGATTGGGGTATGAGAATATATATGAAGTTGGTAGGCTTGCTTGGAAATATTATATTAAGATGGAGATTGTTAGAATTTGATATTATAATATTTCCATATTAAATAAGGTTCAGAAGATAATTGACCCGGTGTGAATTATGATTCAAATTTATTACCCTTTTTAATGCATTAAAGAAAACAGGAAATTATCTAAATGAAGAGTTATTTTGAGAGACTGAAGTAATCAATCAATTTCTTAACCGGCTGATTAAAGAACGTATTTTATCAAATGCGTGCAAGTTTGAGGAAACTGAAAAAAGTAATGGTTATATGTTTCTCATATGAACAGGAGAATAGATGAGGCATTGATTTATTATCATAAATCAATTTCTTCAACGCTAAATAATAATATCTACATAAAGATAACCATTCATTAAATATTAACATCGTTATCTTAAGTTGTGTTTCTTCAAATTCTTTTCTTGACCTCCATTATAAATCTTGTAATTTTTTTCTTAGGAGATAATAGAATATCCTCTCTCCAAAGTAGATGTATACTATATCGCGATAGTAGAACCGCTATAAATCATATGTGTAATTTTCTTTTCTGTTTGTGCACTATGCTCTGTGATTGCTTATGGCATATTACTTTTATGTTTATTCTACCTCACCATCAACACGATCCTATTATTTCTGCGGCGTTTGGGGTGTTAATTCAAATTTTCCCTAACTGCTCTGAAATATTTTTTAACTTTAAAATCGAAACAAAAGTTTTATTTATATATAATTATATGATCATGTGTTTGTAGACACAGACATATATATATGTGAGATTGGGTAGCTTATGAAAGTAGAATACACTTTGAGGGACCTAGATAGCTAATAAACATATGAGATGGTATAGTAGGTACATATAATAATTTGAGAAAATGTTTATGAAATGAACTAATATGACTAAGTCCAAAACTTTCAGTATGATCGATAATTAGATTTGTGAACAATTCTCATGTATACACCTAAATACTATACAGATTGCTGTAAAGCATACAATTCAGTAGCTACAAACAGCTTGTTGCTGACTAGATCCATTAAGGTTTGTCGAACGCTGAAAATGTTGACGTTGAAATACAGTTTTTAAAAACAACTTCTCTGCAGCTTTGGACCCCTTTTTTTCTAAACAAAGAAATAATGTACTCCATGAAGACTGAATCGCAAGGCAATGTGATGGGTCCATCACTCGTAATTCCAAACTCATCTTCTGACATTTTCAGAAGTTGTATAAAGACAGTGCTAGCTAAATATGCCAATGGGATCATGAAGCGACTGCCATCAAGTGTATATATAACAAAGTTTCATCTATCTGCAACAGATGTACTTGTGCTGCACTCATCTGAAGAATCAGTCTCTTTTCGGCCAAAAGAAGCCACCCTTTGTAATTTCATTGCCATTTTTACAAGCTTAGCCATTGCTGCAAAAGTTCTGGTTTGAATATTATTGAAGGAATAAATTAAATAGTTGAAATGGGGATGAGTTTATGAGAAGAGTAGCTGTTATTGCTATATTCTTATACAGATTGAAGGAGACCCCAATACAGTCTGTTGAAAATTGGAGTATTCCTACCATTTGAAGCAAAACCATGTGATCGGTAAAGGAGACGAGTATGACATTGTCTCAATTATGTTTTCTTTGGATTATATATTGCCTTATCTGTTTATATGGTGAGACGTAATTAGCATTCAATGATCAACAAGTTGAGTTGTCTGTATGGCACAGTGGTTCTATGTCTGCAGTTCACTCTATTTGATATGGTTTTTCACTTGTGTCTGGAACAAAGTCATGTGAGATGTGTATTATTTAACATTGATAAAGTTTTTTTTTTTTTTTCCTTTCTCTTTAGTGTTTTTTCTTTGATTGGGTTATCAAGCTGATTCCTAAATTGTAAGGGTTCATCTTCTAGTAGTTTCCTCTCTTGCAAGATTTCAAAATACTGGTCAGTTGTTTGCAGAGTTGAGTAGTAGTCTATACATGCATCCATGTTAAGAATATTATGTAATAGTAGGTGCTATATTTTGCTGTAAATGTCGTTGGACTAAATGATCCGTATAGCTAGTTTAATAAAAGAACAGATGTTTACGTTATAGTTGCCTTTTAGATGCCAACCCGAGACATAAGTAGCTAGCAATTCATGGTTTATTGGTTTTCTCTCTTGGATACAGAAGTACACTGATCAATGGTTAATAGATATCATGAAGTTCTAACAAGATTTTACAGTGCTCTAAAACAGGGTAGAAAAAATAAGAGGGGAAAAAAAGGAACATGCAGTTGTAACTCATTTGAACTGTACAATTGTGTTTAGCACATGGTTCGAAATTCCGGCGGAATTTCGGTTATTCCGGTGATTCCGTTCCGGTTCCGCTCATAACCGGAACGGAATCCAGTTAGAATTCCGGTTCCGGTCCACATTCCGGAATTCCTTTTTAAATATTGAAAAAATTATAAAAAATACAACAAATATATAGTAATTAAAAAAGAAAAACAAATTAAACGGAACAATAAATAAATGGACAAGAAATCATGTAATTTCATAAAAAAAAACTGTTATTTTTTTGTTAATTTATATCGAATCATAATAAAAAATTCAAAATTTTCAAAATTGATCAAAATTTTAAAATCTAAAATGAATAATACAAAATCTTAAACAATGGTTTTTTAACTAAAGTATATATTTTATATGTAATATAAAAAATGTATTTTAAATTTATGACAGTATTGAATGTTTATCAGCGAATATAGCAAAATAAAACTAAAAAGGTACCGGAATTAGAAAACCGGAATCAAAGCGGATCTTCCGAAATTACCGGAACGGAACCGAAAATTTTAAAATAACTAATGACCGGAACGGAAACGAAAAACGAAATTTTGAACCTTGGTTTAGCATCATATACTTCACATTATCATTGAAGTATAACCTAATTCCAGAGATAAGTAATTAGTTTCATGACTGAAACCACCTACATAGAATGCATAACTGTCCAAAATGTTCTACGCTTGTGTCAAAAATTAAATTTGGCTTTTGCTGCCCTCATTAGAAGATTTCATAAACACCAATTGATACTTGTAAGATCCTTTGTCAAATTTATGATGCATAACTTATGTGGAGTATGCCTCCAGTTATATTCATATAAAAACTTTTAAATAACTAATCAAGCAAATGATTGTTTTATGAATACTGTACTTCACAGATTATGTGTAGAAACTAGCTATAGATTAAATGATGCACAAGCTCAGAGTAGTTTAGTTTAACAGTAAATAAGAATGTACACATATGGCCTATATTCAAAATTCTGCTATTTCACAAATTATGAAGATTTTCAAGTAATCTAATACACAAGCTACCAATTTTATTATCATTATGAATAAGGATATCAGAACAAACAATTTTAAAACAAAATTTTGATTTAATCCCTGACATACTGTATATGATTAGTGATATGTACAAGTGAATCAGACTATCTAGAAGCCACAAACAGCTTGTTGATCGGATCGTATAAGTTGCGTACAGACTGGAGAAGGATGATCTTTCAACACAGTTTCTAGCAATAACTTCTCAACAGTTTCAAAACCCTTTCTTTGGAGCAAACATAAAATATATTCCAGAAACTGGGAATCACAAGGAAGGGTGATAGGACCATCTCTTGGGAGCCCAAACTCTTCTTCGGATATATTAAGTAACTGTTCAAATATAGGTGTATCAAGATATGCCAAAGGAAGCATGAATCTCTTCCCATCCAACGAGTATACGATGAAACATCCCTTATCCGTAACACATGATGTGCTCAATTCTTTTGAAGATGATTGCGATTCAGACTCTTTTCTACCGAAAGAAGTAACTCTTTGCAAATTCTTAAGAATCTTCTTTGTGTTCATCATTTTGCTACTACTGTAGTTTTTGTTTCTTGAATAAGAATACTTAATGAAAGGCTTTGAATTTCAGTTACAAAGAACTAACTGTGAACCGATGAAAAGAATTGTAGAAGTTGCCTTGTACTTTATAGAAGTAGCTAGCCAGCTAGAAGATACAAATGTTCTTTGGGTGAGGAGACAGAGGCGCATGCTTAGTAATGCAGGACAATGATATTTCATTAGAGATGTCTGAAGTTTGTTGTTAAGTTTCCATCCAATTAAATTGAACCTCTACCAAATAGTTTTCCTCTTTGGCTCAAATTCTAAAATAGATCTTCTTGTCGCTTGAAATCTGTGATATGCCGTGCACTAGATAAATGGGTGTTTTGAATTTTGTGCGTTATCATCTAGATACCAGGGGGACAAATAGATGTGCTAGTGTCCCGACCATACGTTGAAGAAAATTATTCTGTCTGATATATATGTGAGGATAAAGTAAAGAATACAAGAGGTTCACAAGTCATAAAGTTACTTGAAATGTAGAATGACATCAAGGTGCAATCTATATAACATGTTCCAGGTTTACAAATTACAACCGTTTTGCAAACATGATGGTTGTGCTGTCTACATCATTTCGACAAGTTTAGTGAATGTCGTTATTATTGTTCTCTAACCAGATATAACTATGGAATATTACAAACTGCTTTATTTTCGATTATGTTGACGATGAGTTGTTTTTATGACTTTCATCAATCAAAAGAGTAGCTAAAGAAGAATTATTACTACTGTGAAGATATAACTAAATATTTTCCAATCTATTGTAGTAGTAGAGTTTCCAAAGACAGTTTTCAGGTTTGTGCCCATACAAATAGTAAAGTGTATATTGCATTTTTGTCTCCACAAACGTGATTTAATAGTTATATGGCAGAAAGTAATCGTATATGATTGTTTCGTCCTACTACATTGCCAGTTATTGGGAATTATGCGCTGTTCAGCATTCTAAACGAATGAACGAAGTTACATTCATGATGAGAATTTGTTAAAGTGTTTAATAAGTTACATATTTTCAAGTAATCAAGGAGATACACAATTAAGAGGCATGTTTTCAGCAAGATCAATATTTGGATTGGAGCCATATGTACTGTGAAATTACTTTTGAATCTAAAAACAAAGTACACTGTATACAATGCTAAAATATTTCGACTGGAGCTATATGTACATGGTATCAGTTGGTATTCCAAACTCATTTTCAGACATTTCGATCGGAGCAATAAAACAGCAGGGTAGAGTTATCATGAACCATTTTCCATCTGCTATATATATTACAAAGTTTCCTGTATCTGCAACTGGTGATGTACCAGTACAGCAAATGCACTCATCTGAAGAACATATATATCGGAGTTTTTTCGACCAGAGGAAGCAACCATTCGGAAGTTGTAGAAAGACGGCGCTTGCTAAATATCCCAATGGGATCATGAACCGCTTGCCATCAAATGTACATATAACAAAGTTTCCTTTATCTGCAGCAGATGATATGCTGCATTCATCTGAAAAATCAGTCTCTTTTCGGCCAAAAGAAGCCACCCTTTGTAATTTCATTGCCATTTTTACAAGCTTAACCATTGCTGCAAAAGTTATGGTTTGAATATTCTTGAAGGAATAAATAAATAAGTTGAAATAGGGATGAATTGACGAGAAGAGTAGCTGCTATTGCCATATCCTTATCGAGGTTGAAGGAGGCCCCAATACAGTCTGTTGAAATTTGGAGTATGCTTACCATTGGAAGCAGAACTATGTGATCAGTAAAGGAGTCGAATATGAATGTCTCGATTATGTTTTCATTAGGAAACAAGTTGTGTTATATCTAATGGCTGCATGTATGCACCAATATTACAGGATTTGTCATCAATGTTGACAGACCATTTTATTTGATATGAAATTTTTTTTGTGTCAAGAACAAAGCACACGTGTAGTATTACATGACTTGGGTAACGAACCTTATTTATTTATTTGGCGAGTTGACTATCAAGTTGTGTTGTAAGTGATAATGGTTAAGCGTCTAGTATTATCAGAATGTCGACATAGAATATAGTTACAATTGGCCGGATGTTTGAATAGTTAAGTCAAATCCCTTACGTGCATCCATAGCTTGAACATAAAGTTACAAGAAGTTCTGTTTGCTGTAACTTCTGTTCAACTATACTAATTAGATTTTAGTTAAATAAAAACTAGTGTTTTTATTCAGCAATCAAGTTGCTTTTTAGATGCTGAGACATAACTAACTGGCAGCTTGTTCATGATTTATTAGTCTCCTCTTAAGGATTCGGAACGAAGGTCCACAGTTAACAAGGTTGATTATCCTAACAAGACTTAATAAAACTCAAACACAGGGAAGAAAAAAGGAAGAGCGAAAAAGGAACGGTTGTAAATCATCTGAACTATACAATTAAGGATTTGGTTCCATATAATTCACATTATTGTTGAAATATCACTTACACAGATAAAGCAATTCATTTTCCATGCCTGTGTCACGAATTTCGATTTTGTTGCCTTTATGTGGATATTATATAAACACCAGTCGCTGCTAGTATGATTTTTTTGTCAAACTGATGATGCATAATTTAACCCAGCACAAGTTTAGGGAGTTTCCCATATTAATAGACCAAAATGTACATATACAACATATATTCAAAATTTAGCTATTTCACAGACTGAAGATTTTCAACAAATTAAATGCTCAAGTTTAGGAAATAAAAAATTACGATGAGTAATGATATCTGATCTGACATTTTTATAACAAAGTTTGATTTACAGTATACAACAAATGATATGTACAAGTTGGATATGAATATTCAGAAGCCACAAAGAGCTTGTTGATTTGATCTTAAAGAAAGCATAGAGACTGGAGAAGGATGGTTTTTCAATACAGTTTCTAGCAACAAATTCTTGACAGGTTTAAACCCATTTCTTTGAAGTAAACATAAAATATATTCCAGAAACTCGGCATCACAAGGAAGGGTGATAGGACCATCTCCTGGTAGCCCAAACTCTTCTTCCGATATATTAAGCAATTGCCCAAATATAGATGTGTCAAGATATGACAAAGGAAACATAAATCTCTTCCCATCCAACGAGTATACAATAAAACATCCTTTATCCGCGAGACATGATGTGCTTAGTTCTTTTGAAGATGATTGAGGTTCAGACTCTTTTCTACTGAACGAAGCAACTCTTTGCAAATTCTTAATAATCTTCTTTGTGTTCACCATTTTGCTACTAACAAATGTAGTTTTTTAATCTTGAATAACAATATTTAACGAACAGCTTTGAATTTCAATTATAAACAAGTAATTGTGAACTGATGAAAAGAATTGCAGAAGTTGCCTAGTACTTTATAGGTGTACCTTGCTAATCAGAATATGGATATGTTCTTTGGGTGAGGAACACATCACATGCTTAGCAATGCAGGACTATGACATTTCATTCCATATGTTCGAAGATTGTTATCAAGTCTCCGTCTAATTAAGTTAATACGCTGCCAAATAATTTTCATTTTTGGCTCAAACACTTGGCCCCAGCAAATGGTTTAAAAATCAAAACTAATAACGCAGCTAAATTACATAGATGTTCTTGTAGCTTGATATTGATCTGCGCTAAGATCATATGCCATGTGAATAAGTATTTAGATTTTTGCTAAATATCATCTAAAAACCTGGGAAAAAAATAGATATGGCAGTGTCTTACGTACGTACATACATTGAATAAAATTAACCCATCTGTTTAGAAAATATAATCACTTGTGTGTGAGGATAAAGTAAGGAACCCTAAAATCACAAGTCATGAAGTTATTAAAATGGCAGCATATCAGAGTGTAGAGTGTTTTACAACTGTAATGTAAACAGCATATTGTCACATACGGGTATTTAGTTCAATACCGCAACCCTTCTTATATTGGGCCAAGCCCGATATAACATTCTTTGTTATATATATCAGTGAATAGATCACTGCTCTGTATCTTGCACTTCATTCTCATTCTGAGAGATAATAAAAACATTATATTCTATTTTCATTTTATATCAAATCTTCAATATGGTATCAGAGCAAAAAATATGTCTAACGACAGATTGTTGGTGATAATTCCTCCTCTCAGTTCATAGATTGCTGCAATCTATTCTCATCACAGAGGGAGTCGGTCATTCATTATCACTCTTTTATTTCACAAATTCTTGAATACATCATTGAGCCATATCAAGAAAAGCATCAGAGATTCATCACTTGCCTTCTTGATTGCTCTCAGTATTTTCTTTCAATGCATCTATTACATATTTGTTGCAGCATTTTATTTTTTTCTTCTTAATTTTCTGCTTATGAGCCCTGCCTAGAGAATTCACTCTCTGACTGCTCATATTGTTGTCTAAAATTCATCATTGAATTATCAAGAAACTGGTCATACTTTCATCATTCCAGTTCTTGACAACTCTTAGAATTTGCTCTCTGTTTCTGTAACCTGTGAAAATCTTGATTCATCACAGAGCAGAAATATTTTAACTGCTTTCAGAATCAGTATTGTTTCAAGATATTCAGTATCATACCTGAGTATCATCAGTTTCTTGGTCATTACCATTTCAAGATACTCTTTCATTTTTTATTTTCTCTGGTCTTTCTTTCCTTTTCTTGAATCATCATGACTGGAGGTGATTCTGACAATACAAGCTCATCTCTGCTTCCCGCCTCAACCTCAACACAGCAGCTAACCAATGAGAATTTGTCAAAAATTTTGATTGCCCCACAAAATCAAATAATATCTAGTCAACTGAATGAATCCAATTTTCTACTTTGGAAATTTTAGATTGTCACTGCTGTGAGAGGATATGGGTTAGAAGACTATCTTCTTGGTACAAAAGTTGTGCCAGAGCAGTTCACTACAGATAATGAAGAAAAGAGTATCATAAACAGAGAATATACCATACATAACAGACAAGATAATTTGTTAAATTCTTGGCTACTGTCCTCAATCAGTTCTAGTCTACTACCACAACTGATAGGATGTACAAATTCTCATGAAATTTGGTCAATGGTTCAACAGATTTTTAGTGCCCAGTCTACAGCCAGAATAATGTTTTACAGAAAGCAACTACAGAATGCAAAGAAGGGGACTATGCCAATGAGGGATACTTAACCAAAGTAAAGACCCTATGTGATCAACTAGCTGCAGCTGGACATAGTGTCTCTGACACTGAACAAGTTTTATTCACCTTAAGTGGACTTGATGATGAATATGAATCAGTTGTGGCAGTTATCTCCTCAAGAGATACCACTCCATCTATTCAATATGTTCACTCTACCCTTCTTGCTCATGAAGGAAGGATAGAGCAAAAGAAGCCAGTAACTACT
Organism: Allium cepa; assembly: GCA_030765085.1. Lineage (NCBI taxonomy): Eukaryota > Viridiplantae > Streptophyta > Magnoliopsida > Asparagales > Amaryllidaceae > Allium > Allium cepa. Next base: position 72,066,524 of record CM060940.1, on the reverse strand, counting down.
GATTTTTCTGTCAACTACATTTCAAACAATAGCTTTCAATAATTTCCAGAGAGGTGTTCAGAATAGTAGAGGAAGAGGAAGAAGTGGCAGAGGTAATAGCAATGGTAATAGACTTCGATGTCAGATATGTGAAAAATATGGACATGCAGCCAATAAGTGTTACTTTAGATTAGATCTGAATTACATACCTGGGCAACAAGGCAACACTGGCAATCAGAGAAACTTCACACCTAGTGCTAATCTGACCAGCATGCAACAAGATTACAGAAATCAGTCAGAAAATTCAAAGAAATCAGTCGATGGTATCAATGACAGTGCTAAAACTGATGACATTCATGATGAAGTGTGGTATCCAGACTCAGGGGCAACAAATCATGTCACAAACAATCTCGGCAATTTAAATCTCGGAAATAAAGAGTACAGAGGTAAACAAAGTATTCACATGGGTAATGGTGTTGCTACTAATATAACTCATACTGGCAATGCACTTATACAAGGTAAAAGGGAACTCTATCTTGATAATTTACTGAGAGTCCCTCAAATAAAGAAAAACTTGATAAGTGTATCCCAGTTCGCTAGAGATAATGATGTATTCTTTGAATTTTATCCTGATTACTGTGTTGTCAAAGACATATTAACTAAAAAAATTCTTTTGTAGGGTAATGCTTTCAAGGGACTGTACAAATTTGTATTTGTCGATTCCAAGAACAATGATAATGTTGAAAACTGTTGTAACATCTCTGAATCTACTCAGAGCATGCTGAGTAAGAGTAACTTGGATTTGTGGCACTGTAGACTGGGTCACCCTAGTATCGAAGTTGTAAAGAAAATATTGAAAAGTAATAAAATCCTTTTTGATAATATGTCTACATCATACATATGCACGTACTGTCAGCTGGGTAAGAGTCACAAGCTCCCATTTAAGAATTCTCAAACTATATATTCAAAAACCCTTGAGCTTGTGGCTACTGACCTATGGGGACCTGCTCCCATTGATACTGACTATGGGTACAAATACTACATTTCTTTCATTGATGCTTATTCAAGATTTGTATGGACATATTTCTTAAAATCAAAGTCTGAAACTTGTCATGCAGTTATGCAGTTTATAGCTAATGCAGAGAAGTTAACAAACTCTCAAGTTAATGCCATACAAACAGATGGTGGGTCTGAATTCAAACCACTCAGAGAATATTTTCAAAAAAAGGGAATAAGTCATAGAATCACTTGTCCATACACTTCAGAACAAAATGGATTAATTGAAAGAAAGCATAGACATGTTGTAGAAACTGGACTTACATTGTTAGCACAGGCATCTTTACCTCTGAAGTTCTGGCCAGATGCCTTTGCTACTGCAGTTCACTTAATTAATAGGCTTCCCACCAAAACACTTCAAGACAAGAGTCCTATTGAAGTATTATTTGATAGATCACCAGATTATCATAGCTTAAAAGTTTTTGGTTGCTTATGTTTTCCTTGCTTGAGACAATATAATTCTCATAAGTTAAATTATAGATCTACACCTTGTACCTTCCTTGGGTATCCAAACAACACAAAAGGATATAAGTGTTTGGATAACAAGGGAAGAGTTTTCATTTCTAGACATGTCATATTTAATGAACATGTCTTTCCCTTTAGCGAATCTAGTATTAAGACCTCTCAAAAAATCTATAATACTAGATTCTCTATTCCACCTATCCCTCTAAATCAGGATATACAATTTACTGAGTATGAGCAGACTTGTCATGATCACACTGAACCTGAACAGTTTTCAGGTCAGTCTGATTCAGCTCAAGGTTCAGGTGATCTCCATGAAAGTCCACCTCACTTATCTGAATGGCACTCTAATTCTCAATCTGAGTCTATGCAGAGTCACAGAGTCAGAGATTCCATCAACATTCAACCTGAAAATGAAAGCAATTCAAATCAGCAAGCAGATAACACAGGTCACCATATGATCACAAGATCAAAAAGTAGAATTTTCAAACCTAAGGTCTATATCATTGACAGTGAGACTGTTGAACCAGTTACCTATCAGCAAGCAGCACAAAGTGAAAAATGGAAAAAAGCCATGAACGAGGAATACAATGCCCTTATCAGAAACAAAACCTGGAGCCTTGTCCACTTACCCAAAGATAAAAACCTCATTGGCTGCAGGTGGACATACAAACTGAAGAAAAATCCTGATGGTGTCATATCTAAGTATAAAGCAAGACTTGTTGCTAAAGGCTATTCACAACAAGAAGGGTTTGATTTCAATGAAACCTTCTCCCCAGTTGTTAAACCAACATCAATAAGAATTATCCTCACTATAGCACTTCATAAAGGATGGAGCATAAAACAATTAGATGTTAATAATGCCTTCCTAAATGGAGTGTTAGAGGAAGAAGTCTACATGGAACAGCCACCTGGTTTTAAAGACAAAGATGCAGGACTTGTGTGTAAATTAAACAAAGCCATTTATGGTCTCAAACAAGCACCCAGAGTTTGGTTTGAAAAAGTGAAAACTACATTGATCAGACTGGGATACAGACCCACAAAGTCTGATAATTCTTTATTTACAAAATTCCATAATACAACTGTTACTTATATTCTCATTTATGTAGATGATTTTATTGTGACAGGTAATAACAATGGTGAAATCAAGCAGCTCATCAACCAATTAAACAATGAATTCTCCATTAAAGATCTTGGTGATCTAAATTTATTCCTTGGAATTGAAGTTCAAAGATCAAACTCAAATATTTTTTTAAGTCAAAGAAAATATATTTCTGAATTTCTTCATAAAACAAAAATGCATCAGGCAAACAGCTTGCCTACTCCTATGATAAGTAACCATCATCTATTTAAAGACAGTGGTGCACCTATACTAAATGCAAAGGAGTATAGAAGCATCGTGGGTGCTTTACAATATGTGACTATAACTAGACCAGAAATTGCTTATAGTGTTAATAAATTCAGTCAATTTATGCAAAATCCCTGTGAGGATCATTGGAAGGCTGTAAAAAGAATTTTAAGATATTTGAATGGAACTATAAATCATGGGTTAATCTTAAGAGCTTATTCTGAATTAAATATCTCTGGTTTTGCAGATGCTGATTGGGCTACAGATATTGATGATCGACGATCAACAAGTGGTTATTGCATTTACTTAGGTCTAAATCCTGTGTCCTAGTGTTCAAAGAAACAGTCTACAATTTCAAGGTCAAGCACTGAAGCAGAGTTCAGAAGTGTGGCAAGTGCCACAGCAGAAATAATGTGGATAGAATCTCTACTTAGTGAATTAAAGATCAATACAAGCAGAAAGACAATAATTTGGTGTGATAACTTAAGTACTGTTTCGCTAACAGCTAATCCTATACTACATTCAAGAACAAAACATATGGAACTTGACTTATACTTTGTTAGAGAACAAGTACTCAAAGGAAGACTTGCTGTAAATCACTTACCAACAACACATCAAAAAGCTGACATCCTTACCAAGGCTCTTTCGGCCAGAAGTTTTCTTCGTCTGAAAGCTGAGTTCAGAGTTGATATGCTCAACAGCAAAGATCTAGAAAGCAAATATGACATGACAAATAACTGTATGGTTCAGATCGACAAAACTAATTTCACATAACTTGTTGAGTTAGATGTCAATCTGGAAAGCTAAATCGCCTTCACTGTTAAGAACTGCAGCACTTGCTGGAAAGCTAAATCGCCTTCACTGTTAAGAACTGCAGCACTTTCTTTCTCAACTTAAAATAATGATCAGCTGGCCTTTTTCTCTTAATTCAGCATGCAACCATCACGTAATCAGATTCCTCAATCCAACTAGCCACATTAGCCTCAGATTCTTCGGATTCTCTCATGAAAGGGAACACCTTTTACTGCATACGACTTAATCTTCCTTATTTATCAACAATTTTTCATCATTTATCCGAAGAATCAAAGATTTGAAGAAGATTTTTTTTTATTGCTGGAATCGGCGGAAACCCTAGGTGTGATTTGAGGGAGAGTATCAGAGTGTAGAGTGTTTTACAACTGTAATGTAAACAACATATTGTCACATACGGGTATTTAGTTCAATACCGCAACCCATCTTATATTGGGCCAAGCCCGATATAACATTCTTTGTTATATATATCAGTGAATAGATCACTGCTCTGTATCTTGCACTTCATTCTCATTCTGAGAGATAATAAAAACATTATATTCTATTTCCATTTTATATCAAATCTTCAATACAGCATGATATTATATCAGGTTTGGTTGTACATGTATATATACCATGTTCCATGTTTGAAAATAACATATTTTTCGAGAACTTGCTTGGTATGTTGTATTGCCTTGTCGGCATGGGAAGGCTTAGATGCATATATTTGTGGACAATAAATTGAGACAGTTTCACATGGCAATTGCCATTTTAGAAGTTCTTCATCAATGTCCCCATATCCAAATGCCTATCATGCATTAACATGGGAAGATCTATCAACAATATCTACAGCCCATTTTACATAACTTTATGTTTTTTTAGTAATGTAGGCTAAACCATGTGAGTCGTATATGTGTATATGACATTGGTCATGAATGTTAAAAATTTTCTGTCAAGTTGCTTTTCTCAGGCAGGACCTTATGCTTAAAAAGAAGCAATTGCCTAGCTCTTTGAGAAAGCTAGCCACTAACATTTCTTACTCCATAGATACATGGCTTCCAATGCATTGTTTATGTTAGTTCAGTGCTGTCCGCCTAAAACGAAATGGCAAGACATAATAGCCAGCTTACGTTAGCTTATCACATACTGTTCACCATGTTAAGATCAAACTTGACAAATGGACAGTAAACATTGGTCTGTCACATTAAGAAGCAGTGTACTTCCATTCTTAGCATACTTGTCTAAAATGGAATTAATCTCCTGCGTAGAAACCCTCTAATTACAGTTACAGATTCGTTTGTTAAAAAAAAAGTTTTTTTTTGGTAGTGATTCTTTTTTTTTTTTGGTTATCGGTGTAGGGATATTTTCATTATGTTGTTGTTTTAAAATTTTATTAACTTTGTTTTTGTGATAAAAGATTTGTTTTCTGAGTTACATCCTTTAATATTAGAATTATGAATGAGGTAAAGATTTTTGATTTAACAACTTCATTGAGAATGATTTTAGATGTGGCAGTAATTGTGAGTTCCTTAATATAAGAACTTTGTTAAGTCGTGGTAAAAGATCGCTACCTTCGTTTGAGCTAAAATGCTGCTGCGATTTTTTGAAAACATGCTTGGTGCAGTCTACATCATTTCGACAAGTTTAGTGAATGGAATTATTATTGTTCTCTAACCGGATATAACTATGGAATTTTACACACTGTTTCATTTTCGATTATGTTGACGATGAGTTGTTCTTGGGGCCTTCATCAGTTAAAAGAGTAGCCACCGATTATTACTACTGTGCAAGTATATATAACTAAATATTTTCTGATCTATTAAGGATAGTTTACAGGTTTGCGTCCATAAAATAGTAGAGTGTACATTGTATTTTTGTCTCCACAAACATGATTTAATAGTTATATAGCAAAAAGTAATCATATAGTATTGTTTCCACCCAATTACATTGGCAGTATTCTTATGCGATATTCTTACGTGGAGTCGATATCTGTTCAGCATTCTAAAAGAACGAACAAAGTTGCTTGCATGATGAGAATTTGTTAAGTGCTTAATAAGTTATATACAATCAACTGATCAAGGAGATACACAATTAAGAGGCTTGTTTTCGACAGGATCAATACACTACTAGGAACGGCTCCTAAAGCGACGGAGCCTAACGACGGCTAGCGGCGGCTTAAAAAGCTGGCCGTCGCTTGTCGCGAATATACAGATCTACAGCCGAGAGAAACATTTCATTCCCTTCCTTCCATTCTCTCAGCTCATTCTCCTCCCTCCCGCGACCAGATGCCGCTATCCGCCACCATGAGCCGTCGCAACCTTCCGTCGCTAATTTGAACCTCTCCACACTTGCCCGTATCTCCTATTTTTCATTATCTTTGTTTAATTTAGTTTTAAATTAAATTAGTTGATGATTTAGGGATTTGAAATTGGATGATTTAGGGGTTTGGAATTGATGCATATATGTTATTAGTTAATGATATATAGTTTATTATTTGAATTGGGTATATAATGGTAAACCTAATTTAGAAAATTAGTTGATTATGTATTTGAAAATGGTGATTATTGCGTATTAGGTGATGATAATTAGTGTTGATTTGGTGGTATTAATTAGTAAATTTATTGTTCACTTTTTTGTTAAAAATTATGGCTACTTTAAAATCCAAAAAATAATACATGATCATTGAATAATATGTTTATAGATAAGTTTACGAGAATGTTTGTTATACTATTGTAAGCGCTAACTACTTATTTAGTTCACAAAATCGTTAATTAAAATTTATGTAGTTAAACAAAAGTTAAAATACGTTTTAAAATTTTAGATTTAATTAATAAATATTTAAATAGTTAAATGAAATATAAAATAGTTTTTGTAGTTGTTAAAATGGTAACTCGTCGTTCCCATTTGTGAGATAAGCAATATTTTCCGAGTTACTGATAGTTCCCCTAGATTTTGATTCATAATTAAACGAATTCTATTTGGCTGCATTACTAAAAAAAATGAAGATCATTATTTCACTACAGACCACTAACACTTCAATATTAATATTTTTAATTTGTGTTTTATTTATGTGAACCCCTTAGAGAATTTTTAGCCCCGTCTAACAAGTGTTGTATATGATCGTTATATGGATATTCGTTTTTCCACAGAACGGACATCTATATTCATCTGTTACAACATTTGTTGGATTTGTCCTACTATTTGGACAGGTTACAAACACAATAAAGTAATCATATTTTATAAATCATTTCAGTTTAAATGGTTCAGAAAATTTCGATGGCACTTTCTTTTTTCCCTGTGTATACGCATTTGTGCACGATACAGGGAAAAAAGGGAAGTGCTGCCGAATTTTTTTAGAATTGTTTAACCTGAAATGATTTATAAAATATGATTACGTTATTGTGTTTGTAATGGTAAGTAGGATAACCGGCCATCAAAGTAAAAAAAAACAATAAGCTTAAGAATTGAAAATTTTAATGCAGTATTTATTTGAATTTATTAAAATAGTAAAGGGTTATATATGAATTTTTACAAGACTTTAATATGAAGTGTTTTATTCAATCTTCTAACCTACACTTTACAAATCAAAAAATATGTTCGATTATTTTCTCGATCGTAGTTGGATGTATGAACCTCGAAAATGTATGAAAGGATCAATAAAAGAACGTTTTTGTAACGGTGTACACGTATTTATTAGATTTTCTCAATCTAATAATCGAAATAACATAGACATTCGTTGTCCGTGTAGTAAGTGCAAACATCTGAAGCATTGGAAACCAGATGTAGTAGAAGTACATTTGTACAAATTTGGTTTTGTGTCGAATTATTACTTATGCGATCGTCGTGGAGAACTTGTTCAATCTACACCTAATCCTGTAGTGTTAGAGGACGATAATACTATGACCAATCCTATGGAAAGCATGGTGCAAGATGCTGCACGATCAATATTTCCTACCTTTGACCAAAGTGATGATGGGAACGAAAATGTTGGCGAAGAGCCGACCGCGGAAGCCAAATTTTTTTATGATTTATTGGATTCTGCTAAGAGGCCATTGTGGGATGGATGTACAAGTGGAACCGAATTATCTGTAACCGTCGAATACATCACTATGAAATCGAAATTTAATCTTACAGAAGCTGCATTTACAGCAGTTGTACAAACTACTAAACGACACATGCCACCTAATAATTTGATGTGTGATAGTCATTATAAAGTAAAAAAACTTATGTCTGCTTTTGAATTGCCATACCGGAAGATAGATACATGTGTAAAAGGTTGCATGCTGTATTGGAAAGAAGATGCTCATCTTACTAAATGTAGAATATGTAACGAGGAAAGATACCAACCGAGAAAAAAGAAAGGAAAAGAAGTTTCATATAAGAGGATGCATTATTTACCCATCACTCCCAGACTTCAACGGTTATATGCATCTTCTGCTATAGCATGTCATATGCGATGGCACAGTGTGAGTACACCAGAAGAAGGAACTTTGATACATCCATCTGATGGAGAAGCATGAAAACATTTCGATAAGACTTATCCTGAATTTGCGGCAGAGAGCCGTAATGTTAGGCTTGGCTTATGTACGGATGGATTTCCGCCATTTTTTCGGTTTGGTAGTAAATATTCATCATAGCCTACTATTATTACTCCTTATAATTTACCTCCATGGATGTGTGTGAAAACTCCATATATGTTTCTAATGATTGTCGTTCCGGGTCCCGATAATCCGACACAAGGAATTGATGTTTATCTACAACCACTAATCGATGAGTTGAAAACGCTGTGGCATTAAGGAGTTGAAACGTACGACATTTCGAGAAAAAGGAATTTTCATATGTTTGCTTCTTTATTATGGACTATTAGTGATTTTCGAGCGTATGTCATGCTTTCAGGTTGAAACACATCTGGACGTCTAGCTTTCCTTATTGTATGGATGAAACACGAGCATTTACATTAAAGTATGGAAAGAAAATTACTTGGTTTGACTGTCATCGGTGTTTTCTACATACCAATCATAAATTTAGAATGGATAAAAAGAACTTTAAAGCTAACAGAGTAGAGAGTATTCTACCACCTAAGGTTTGGACAAGTGAAGAGGTATATGAAATCGTAAAAGTGGAGCATATAAAAGATTACTATGTGACACACACATATGTTCTTCTAAATTGTGCTGAAGTTGCACCATTTTTCAGGTAATTATGAATTCATATATAATTCAATTATACATGTATATATTAATTATAAAGGAATATGATACATATTTGCAGCATATACGAATCACAACATCCATCTGGCGATCTCAGTAAACAATTTGCTGGATGGTTTTCAAACTACGTTCATGATACACAAAACTATGTTGTTGACGAAGGATTACGACATCTTGCTATCGGACCAAAACGAAATGTCAAGACTTATCCAATATTCTTCATCAATGGATTTAAATTCAACACCAAAGATTACGGGGCTGAAAAATTAACATATAACAGTGGTGTATTTGTCAAAGGAATTGATGATCCAGAGGAGCATATAAAAGATTTTTACGGCGTCTTAAAACAAGTTTTAGAGTTGACATATTATATACAACCTGCAGAGAAAGTTTTTTTATTCAAATGCAACTGGTTTAGCAATGTTCATGGCTCTGGAATTAACGTGTACAAAGATTATAAGCTAATTGAAATAAGGCATACGTCGCATTACTGTAAGTATGATCCCTTTGTATTAGCTAAGCAAACTTTACAAGTTTATTTTGCTCCATATCCATCCTTAAAAAAAGATAAAGCAGACTGGTGGGATGTTTTTAAAAAGAAGGCAATATATACGTTTGATGGAAATAATATTCCAGATGAAGCAGCGTATCAAGCGGATCTCGAGCCAAATACTGAAATAGTGATAACCGATGACATTGATGTAGGGTTGTTGACTGATGAATCGAATGTTTTAATAGATGCATTTGTAAGTACCGAAGAAAATGATATAGAGAATGAGACCGAATCTGAATCGGAATATGACGAAGACTGATCATAGATGGCATCGCTTGTTGTATAAGTGTGAGCTATGTACTAACAATAATGGCTATGTTATATAATATTCTAAGCTATGTAATAATGATGATTATATATGATCTGTATCATTCTGAGTTATGCATTATTCTTTTCATGTACGCTTTTTTCGATGATTATGTGCAAAGTATGCTTATGTGATGATTATGCGATGATTAATGATTATGTGATATTGATTGATGATTATGTGATGCTTATGTTATCAATGCTCTTTTCTAAGCAGTGTATGATATTATATATATGTTTGTCAGTTATGTCTGATAGACGACGTGATCGACGTAGTACATCTCGGTCACCTTCACTTGGAGCAGGTCCGAGTACCTCTGAGCCAGATCTTGATCGAGTTGCGTAGATAGTTTCGAAAAGTGCTGGGTATGTATCAAACTTATTTGAATTATATTATATGAAATATATTGAATATATACATCAACATTTCTATAGAGGGTTCGAAGTGGAGCCGTCCGATTTCATTTTACAAGTATCGAAGGAGGCATACAAGAGTAGGATGTTCGGGTGTTGGCCTTAGTGGGATAACATACCAACACATATAAAAAACGCAATATAGGCTGATCTTATGGTACATACAATTTTGTAATATATAACTATGCCTTATATGAAACCAAAAACAATATGCCATCATGCCTTATGATATCAGTTTTACGTATTCTGTTCTGCTGATTGTTTTTTAATTATACAATCTCTTTTACATAACACGCATGATAATTCAATATGCAGGCAGCTGTACGTGTGGATCCGCAGGATATGGATGTTTTTGTAAATCATTGGAATAAAAAAATGCGGAAAAATTACAGAGAGACTTTGTCAAGGGCTAAGAGTTCAAGGAAAAAGCCAAGTTGGATGGGGGATGATATTTGGGCTGGATTCCAACAACATTGGGAATCTGAAGCACAGAGTAAGTTATATTGTCACTATATTTTTACATTTAAATATGTTGAATTAGTTTACTTAATAGTGTGTATAAATTAATATGAATTATCGGAAAGAAACAAGGCTAATAGGAACAAAAATCCCGCTTTACATCATGGTGGCTCGAAATCCTTCCAACAACGTAGGAGGGAATTGGTAAATAAACTAACCAATATTTATGTTATGCATGTATATATTTACTAGTGTCTCTTTACCATATATTCTATTCTTGCATATAATCTATTCTTGTATATACTCATGCAAACTATCAATAAAACCTATTCTTGTATATATTCAGTAGGCAAAGTATGGTAGGGAGCTCACAGTGGTTGAGGTTTTCAGAGTCACACATGTAGTGGAGCATACAGATGAGGATGGGAATGTTTCATATGATTGGTCGGATAACAAGGCTGCTTCTGTAATGGTAAATATGTTTATTTCAGTAATGAAAATATTTCATATTCGTTTATTTCACAGTAAATAAGTAAATTATATAGCAATTGTGTCAAATATCTGGTTGTAATTGTACGAGAGATATAACGCAGAGTATGCACGAGCGATACAAGCGAGTGGACAGGAGTCGCTTATGGTTGATGAGTCTAATCGAACATGGGATTCAATCATTGAACCGGCAAGTCGAAACAGCCGTTACAGTTTGTGGAATATGGTATGTACTCAACGTTTACACAGTAGAAACATGTATGCCATGAACTTCTTATTCACTTGAGTTTATTACCAATAACTTGAGTTTTCTTATTGTTATTGTATGTCATGAATTTCTTATTCACTTGAGTTATTTCACAGGCTCTTAATTTTCAAAGGTCATATAAGAGATCAATAGATGAGGAAGAGATTGCTCGGATGCAAACACAATTGGATGAGCTCAATGATTGGCGAAAGAGTCAGTTGGCGACGCAGATAGATGAGCGTATTGCTGCGTTCTATCAGGAGCATGGGTCAATGCCCGAGGAAGGAGGTGCAGATGATGATGAAGCTTAGCTGGTTTGTTTTGATGGGTATGCTTTATATATATATATATGTACATATTATGATGGGTTTGACATTTGGTACTATGGATGTTGTGATTGATACTTAATGTTTTGGTGGGTTTGGTATTTTGGTTATTGTGATTGATACTTGGACAATGTGGTTTGGTTTGGTGGATTTTCGTATTTGGTTATGTTGATTTTCTTATATGATTTTGTAAATATATGTTAGAATATGTAATATTTGATGATTTGGTTGTGTTGATATTGATTATATGGTACGATGGAATGATATTATATGTGTGGAATGATGGAATTATATTATTTGGATTGATTGAGATTGAGGATTGAAGGTGCTGCAAATTGGCTGGAAAATTTTTCCATGTTTGCAACGGCTAGCGACGGCCATTTGGTCAAAATAAGCGACGGTCAGCAACGGCCAATTTACAACGATTTGCAACGGTTTGCATCAACAACCCAAGAAACCAACAACCCAACGGTTGCTTGCACGTGGAAACTTAGCCGTTACAAGCCGTTGTAAAAAGAGCAATGGAGCCGTCGCTAAGGACGTCGCTTTCTTTGGTTGCAACGAGGTATTTTACAACGGCATTTAGCGACGGCCGCCAACGGCTTTTTGCCGTCGCTAAACAGTGTGTCTTCTGTAGTGATATTTCTATTGGAGCTATATATATACATACATATACATATTTATGTATGTATGTATGTATGTATATGTATACGTACTATGAAATTACTTCTACGTCTAGAAAAAAAGTACACTGTATACATGCTAAAATATTTCGATAGGAGCGATGCGTAAATTATTCAGTTGGTATTCCAAACTCATTTCCAGACATTTCCAGGAGTCACACAATCACCAGGCTAGAGGTATCATGAAACATATTCTTCTGTTTGATATAATACAAAGTTTTCTTTTATCAGCAACTAGTGATGTAGTAGTGCAGCGACTGCACTCATTTGAGGAACTCTATAAATCGGAGTCTTTTCAACCAAAGGAAGCAACCCTTTGCCATTTCTTTGCCCTTTTAACAAGCTTCACCATTGATTCAAAAATTATAAATTAAACCCTATTTAATTAACAGATAACTTGAAATGCTGATGAATCAGGGAGAATAATATTTAATACTGTCAATTATTTACAGTGGTTAGGAGGAGGCTCAAATACAATCAAGGCAGTTCATTTATGGTTACTATCTCTAGTGAGCATTGTTGCCAAATCCATGTGGTTGGTAAATGTTAAAACTTAGGAGTAGTACATGTATCCTTTTACTTGCCAAATTTCTTCTGAAACAATGACATGGGTACTATTGATTTATCATATTGCTTTGTCTACATGGCCAGGCTTAGACGCAAACATTTCTGGACAATAAAATGAGACAGCTGCACATGTCAGTGACCATTTTAAAAATTCTTCATCAATGTCCCAATGTCGAAATCACTAAAATGCATTAACATAGCAAGATCAATCAACAATCTCTATAACACAGACACACACAATATATATATTTGTATGTATATGTATGTAAATATGTATGTGTGTGTATGTGTGTGTGTGCACACACAGATACACACATACGTATATTTGTAGGGCAATAATCGACTACATATGATTTTTACTACACTTCAAATTGTGATGATTTCAACCATATGCCTGAATTAAATAATTATACTTTCTTACTCTTGCCATTTCACACTATTATCTAATTATGAACTTGTGGTTGAAATTAATGGATTAGAGGTGTAGCCAAAATGAGATGTAGCGGATCATTGCTGGTATATTTATATGTATACACACGTATATACATAATATCCGCACCTTAGCCTTTTTGTTCCGTGAAAGTATCATCTAAAAACAATCTAAACATATGGATCCATGCCTATTTCAATAGTTTTGGTATATTTGTTTTCTAATTCCAAGGCAAACAATCATCCAAACATATAAATAGGACAATTCACGGTCAACGGTCCAAAACACACTCATATCTATCATGATCAAATATAGTCATCGAAAATTCGAAAAATACTGCATATGCCAATTAATATTTGAAGGTTATCATCCTCGACTATATAATATTTATAATATATACTTTACATAGAAATAACCATTGAATAAATCCAAAAGGGCCATGAGTGAATAACTCATCACAAACTGATATTGCAATGTCAATCTCCACTGTCACCTAGAATCATCTACAGAGAATGAGAACCACTTCAACACCCACCAACTTCAACATGAACTTTTATATCCACACTTTCCTTTTCTCATTTTTCCCTCATTGCACCGAAAACGAATAAGCATTCCTCCTCCAATCAAGCTTGTCCACCCAACATTGTCATGACTTCTTTCTATTTCTTTAATGATGAAATAATTCGAAAATTAGGGGTATAAGGGATATTTATATGGATATAGTTAGTTAGTAAACTAATGAAGGTGCATCCATCCTAGTGTAATCTAAACATAGAACAAAAATGACTTTTTTATATATTAAAAAACTCAATAACATATCAAGGACCACTTTCTCATCCAGTTAATGATGAGACAGACACTGTAGACTTAGGTTTTAGAGGTCATAAATTCGAACCTTTGGAATGTTAAAATGAGTGTTTTGCATAGAATAAAGTACATATATAACCGAATAACATTTATATATGATATATTCAAACTGTAGAATGTTTATACATACGCACCCATACACACTAATATACGTTAGACTTCAATGATACAATACATATTAAAGAAGATTTGGAAGATATTTGATTCAATGAAATTATGCTCAAAGTTATTGTCTCTTTTAATGCATTAAAGAAGGCAAGAAATTATATAAATATGTAGGAGTTATTTTGAAAGATTGAAGTAATCAATCAATTTCCAAATCAATTGATTAAAGAAGTCATTTTATCAGAAGCATGCAAATTGGAGGAAACTGGAAAAATCAAATGGATAAATGTTTCTCGTATGAATAGAAGATTAATGGGGCTTTGATTTATTACCATATATCAATTACTTCAACCCTAAATAGTAGTCTCTATATAAAGATAGTCATTCTGTAGAGATTAACATCATCCTCTCATGTTGTATTTCTTCATATTCTTCTTCTTAGCATCCATTATCAATCTTGTAATTTTCTTTTATTAGAAAGTAATAAAACCTTCTCTCCCTGAAGTAGTACACTATCTCGCGATAATGGAACCAATATAAAACGTTATGTGATTTTATTTCTCTTTACGCATTTTTTATTTGTGATTTCTTATGTTAGGATATTATTTTTCTGTTTTTTATACCTCACCATCAACACGATCATATTATTTCCACTGTGTTTGGGGTCCTAATCCAAATTTTTGCCAATAGTCTGGTAATGGAGCAATTTGGTTTTTGAAGAAAGATGTTAAACAGTATGGAAGGAGACAAAAGTACCCTAGTTAAAGCAAGCTCTATGTTAGAAGATCTTATGTGGAATCGGAATCTAAGTTAGTGATAAATAAGTGGAATGGGGATAATGACTTTGAGAAGCGACAATGAAGGATGAAGGTCGTTTTAAAGAGAAATAGTGTTTATTTGATTGTGTTTGATGCTGAGAAGTTGCCCACTTATATTTTAGCTTGTAAGAAGGAGGGTGGAAGAATGGGCTTTTATTACTCTTTAATTGGCCATGGAAGAGAATGTTATGTTGGTGATTATTAGCGAAACCACTACTAAAGGTATTTGGTCCAAGCTGGAAAATCTCTACCTGAAGAAGTTGCTCATAAACCGTATTAAAGATATTTTTCACCATGAAGATGAGAGATGGTACTTCAATGAAGGTGTATTTTGGTTTCTTTAATGACTTTTTGAGGAAGATGAAGAATATTGATTTGAAATGGATAAAGAGTATAAGGTGGTGGTTCTTTTGTGTTTCCTTCTGGAGCATTGCATAGGTTTTGCTAATAGTATGATATATGGAAGAGAAACCTTGACAATAGTCAGATGAATGAATGAATGATTGAGATAAGTAAAGGTAGAGGGGGCGTAGTAGTCAGGATCTATTCATTGAAAGAGGAATAAAGGAGAAGAAGAGTTGGAATTTTGTAGGGCGTTTCTAGGCTTTGAAAGCCTGGAAATGGTTGGAGAGGAAAATCTAGAGATGGAAAGTGTCACCACTATAAGACATCAGGCCATGAGAAGATAGATTGTCTAGATTTTAAAAGGAAGACTTAGATGGATCATCATCGATTGCGGTGGATAAGTTTGTGTCCGACGATGTGTTGACTGCAGCAGCATCGGATGTATTAGACCATGAAGTCAAATGATAGATTGAAGTAGATTTGCACTATGAAACAGGAGTTAGAATCACTGCTGAAGAACAAGACTTGGAATTTGGTACCACCTTCTCATCGAAGCCAAGCCCTTATTGCAAGTGGGTGTTCAAGATGAAGGATGATAGGAGGTACAAAGCTAGATTAGTTGCAAAAAGGTTTTCACAGCGTAAGGGAATGGAGTATGATGAAATATTTTCTCTTACAGTGAAACATATCTCCATACAAATTTTTCTTTTTGTAGTTGTTAGTCATGACTTGGGGTTGGACCAACTTGATGTAAAGACCACTTTATTGCGAAGGAGAATATTTACATGAAGCAGACGGAAGGATTTGTTGTAAATGGGTAAGAAGATTGAGTTTGCATGTTGGAGAAGTCTCTTTATGGACTACGCAGTCACTTAGATGATTATAACAATCCACGATTTTAACAACTTGACGTTTAAATAATTTATTTAAATATTGAAACGTTAATCAATCGAAGGTCCAAAATTTGAATTTTCACATACGAGTGAATTAGGACTCGAGACCACGTCCAATGAGTCTGGATTGGCATTACAATTCAAAATGAGTATAAATATCGTTATATTTAGAGTTATGGATTTTTATGATTTACATACCGTTCTACATATTTTGTAAAAATATGTGCATAGTAGAGTCCAATGGGATCTCGACTGACAACTTATGTTTCTAGGATGAGGACTCCATAATGAGATGTATAGTTGAAGAATTTTTTAAATCAAGTGATCCGTAGCAAAAATGACCCCGAAATGCATGAAATTATCATGTTGGAGCGCCATCTTGGATGGTGATGAAATTTATATCATCGGCATAGGAAAAATGAAGAGATATGCGTCAACGAGTTTTCTAATAATCTGATATACCATATGATTGTACGAGCTCAAACATGTTGCACTCGTACTGAGATTATCTATGACATGGTATATGGTTGGAATGGATTCAAATATTTGAGAAATTGGAGCTTAGGTGAAAGGAATCAATGCTCTAAATTTATATGATTATATATAAATACCCATATTATATATATATTGAAAATATTACCTAGAGGAGGTAGAATAATATATGCATAGTTATTCCCTCATTTGATTGAATTGGTTTGAGTAGATATTTAGGATAATTGATTAAGATCCCGAGTGTGTGGATAATGTTCTATTCGCATTGAATATAGTTAGATAGAGATGATATTAATTTATAACATAGTTATAAATTTATTAAACTCTAATTTTTCTTATTATAGAGGTAGAAATATTATTATATATTTTATTACCAATTGAAAATTAAGAGTATGACTTTTAGAAATAAGCAAGAAGGCTTAAAATGATCTATAAGCTAGTTATGTAGTTTATAAAGTAGTTGCACGGTTTTATAAAATAGTAAAGGAAAATATTTGGGCTTTTATAGAAAAGATTTAGTAAACAAAGTAAGATTTGATTATTAAACATTGAATTGTTTGTTTAAATATATGTGTAAATGTATGTGAATTGGTTGTAATGTGTGCGTTAGCACATAAATATACATCTATAATGAAGGAAGGTGATGTGGTAGAGTGCAATTGGGTTGTCGTGGTGCACATCGCATTTTTGGTAGTAAAGCAATCAGGAAAAGGATTTGTGACGACACGAACATCCTTCTGGACACTCGAAGAAATCGGCATATAAACTCAACATAAGGAACCAAATTTCAACCGTGTGATAGAGAAAACATGGCAAGATGATTAGGTGACTTTATGGAGAAGGTAACACGATGAATTGAGGGAAAACTGGGCCTGAAATCATGCTCCAAGCTAGGCATTATTGCCTAGTTCAAAGCAAGGGCCAATGGAACAATGGCACTGACCGATTCACTAATTTATGGCTGACTGGGAAAGAATGCCCATATTCGAAGCATTTCTCTTTTAGACCAGTCGAATATCCTCCGTATGACTTCGGAATGACTTTTGGGATACTCGAGGAAGTGGTATCCTAGTCCTTACTTCTTGGTTTCGACCTTGAGTATATATGTTTGATGAATGATATCTGTCTTATATTTGTGACAATATATTGTATTGGTCTTATATCAGTCGTCATTTATACTATTGGTCTTATAATAGAGGCCATCCGTATAGATAAACAATGATGAGATATCATCTTCATTTGTGATAGATGTATTTGATTACGTGACTATTTACACACACATGTCGTAAGTGTTCCTTTGTGGTCCCAATAGTATATTCGCCTTTCTCTTTTGTAGAGACGTTACATAAGTTTGTTACAAATACATGTTGACTGGGGGGGGATGATGACAATCACCTACAAGCGGGCTAGATGTCACCAAAGCTCAATGTATAAGGTACGGTGAGGTCCACATAGGTTTCAAGTAAAAAGAGCAGGTCATGTAACACCAAAGCTCGATGTAGAGGGTATAATGTATCACCAAAGCTCAACGTAGAAGGTATAATGAGATCTACACAAGACCCATCACTGAGATGGTACAATTAGGTGTCGACTCTATTTATTTTGGACACTTAACAAGAATCATTGGATCATAATAATTTGAATTATAGATAGATGTTCAATTGTGGACTTAGGTTTCAGATATTTAGAATAGGTCATATATCACCAAAGCTCGATATAGAGGGTATGGTGAGATCTACATGAGACCCATCATTAAGGATACGACTTAGGTTCTATGGTACATTTAGGTACTGACTCTACTTAACATTGGGCATGAGTCTACCGTAGACTCCACTCATCAGTGATGGTGAGTATTAATTCACATTCTCTACTTATCGCTTATCGTTAAATTGTGTGTTATGTTAGTTGGATGATAATATTGACTGTGTATTCTAGGATATGCTTGTATTGTGATATTTGTATTGTCCGTTCATTCATATATTGGGCTACCATATCATGGTACATTGTTACGTATTGGTCGCATTATATTAGTTATGTTGATGCGGTGGTTACATGAGAAGAGCGGGTTACAGTATGATTCTCTATTTTTGTGTGGTATTACTTAACTTGCTTATAAACAGTTTTAATTGTTCCCAGGCCACATTTGTGGAAAGGATCGACTGTAGCTTAGTAGCTCATGCCTTATATGTATATAGTTTTGATATACGGTATTTTGATAGAGTTTCCCTCACACTAGACTTTATTTCTTACCCGCATTTGGTTCTTATCTATTTATGTCATGACAACTCTTGGCTACTCGATCGAGTAGTTTGGAAGCCAGATGCTTTTGGAATACACTATCAGAGCAGTGCATCTGGATCTTTAGAGGCGAAGACGATGCTTTGGATATACACTTGATAGTGTATTAGTACATGAAAGATATTATTTGTATATGAGACTTATTGTGTTAGATATTCTATTTTGATATTTATTTATATGTTACTTCTGCCTCTACAGTCTCTTAAATATTGTTCATCCTATTTTATAATTTAGCAAAGATAGATGGCTTTATAGTGGGTCGTCCGCTTTTATAAATGAATTTAGAAACAGATGTTCAATGCATGCGTCAAAACAACTTAACAAGTATAAGCCCAGGAGATAGGTGGAATACTTATACTACTAAATAGACCTCACTAGTCCCCCTCAGAAGAGGAGATACCACTCTCATCCTCAAAAGAGGCAGAGCCAATGACATGCATATATCTAGAAAAAAGAGAAACTAAAGAAGGAGCAAAATCCACCGAATCGGTTCCGTACATATACTACCTATCCTATGTGTCATTAGCCAATACGGACTTATTACTATCACCAAGATCACCCAGAACACATAGAAAAAGCACTTCATTATCCGCCTGATAGAACAGGAATCTCTCCTCGCCTTCAACTCCTACATACTTGAAATATATGGATTCCATTAGACGGCTCGTTTCTCATTTTCAATGACACTTAGACCCAAGCTTCCATTGAAAGAGTCTAGCAAAAATAATAGGAGATGGATCCCCTACCAATTCCACTAGGGATTGAGCAACAATATCACTAACAAGAGGAGTAACCATATACGATCCATCCATAGAGCAGTCACGGGAGGATAGGGGATCGAAGGCTACATCATAATCTCAGAAGACAAAGCATCAATATTTGGATAAACTTTCGAAACACACTTCATGATTGAAGGACGAGGAAGTGGAATCCTTTCGGAAAGTGGGATAGGAGCATTAGCAGACCGATGTTTACAGGCTTCCTTAAGATGACCAAAAGTGTGACATGACATGCAAATATATGGTTTCCAATTATAATTGACATCTGCAACCACAACATGACCTTTTGCAATATGAATACAAACTTTTGAAGATAAAGGCTTTTTATGCGTTTAATAAGAGTCTTGGCATACACTAACTTTTTCAAGCTAAAGTACAAGCATCAAAACATTTGAGCTTTCCAATAACATTCGAAAGCCAATTCGTCCCAATCATAGGCTGTAAATCTGAAGAGATATATGAAAAATGAGCCTAAACTAGAAGAGCCATAATTTGTTCCTTAGTTTTATGCACCATTGCACTCCATGGGGTGGTAATAAATGGTTGACCGACATTAATGGAGGGATCCGCCTCAAGGACCAGACGTATTTTTTCTTTTCTAGAAAACTTGAAGAAGAATATAGAATTACCGAAGTGGACATGTTGCCTACCTTAATATTTCAAAGTTGTCGGCAGTGCTCACAAACAACTTGATAAGGTGGATTAGAATCAAGGAAGAAGCCCACTAAATACTCAGCCCAAAAATCTACGCCCACTTTCAAACTTCAGTAGAAGGAACCATAGCATCATCAACCTCCATAATGTCAAACGATCGGGGAACGTATTCGCCCGCATTCCCTGGCCACTCAATGAAAAGATAAGACATGCTACTAGGCTTAAGGGATGCAAATTGAGGACTGATGCAAGGAACTGGATTCACAGTAGTTTAAGATACTAGAAAATTAGAACTATCATTCCCATAAAGAGGCATTGTGTGATTTGAGCAACGCACAGCATCGAGCCATCCTTCGCTGCAAGCATCCATCAAATTCAATACAATAACTTCGTTTCCACCAACATCACACAATACAGTGTTCACCCACTATCCATCAACATTTGCACCAGCTAATAGAGGACATATTACCTAAGTCGATTACAGAGGTAGGTACACTCAAAATTGGATTGCAGGAGGAACCAATACACTTAAGAGATGATTCCAGCATACTAAAGGGAATGGCGATAACCAATGCAAGCACTGGAGAAACTATCAGAACCGAAGGAAGGCGGGTGACATTCGTTGATAGCATAGGAAAATCATTGACAACAGCAACATACATAGGCAGAGATTGTTCATTTTATTTCGTTGTTGTATAATCAGTGTTGGTATAGTTTTGTTTTTAACTTTTCTTCGATAATCTGTCTTTTAGGGTATTTGAAAGTCAAATGTTGATGCAAGGTGCTGATTTTTTTGGATATTATGAAGGACGGGTTGTTGTATTTGGCATCAAAGCCTAGGGTCAACACTCAGGAACAAGTGACCAATTGGAGTTAAAACAATCTGGCAGATATAGAGAGTGTACTTGTATTTTTCTATTATAATACTACATACACCAATTATTTTCTAGACTTTGATTTCTTTTATCGCTAGTTACTAAGCATCTTCGTACATGCTATCTGAATAAGCAGGTAGATTACATAAGCGACTGCAGATAGGCAGTTTGAGATACCTGATTAGTTTAGAGACTATATAGCTACTAAAAGGGATGTTCCACCACCCACAAACATTTCCCATAGATGCGGTTAGCATGAAAGGTGGTGCAGTCTTAGTATTTCTTGCTCCGCCAACTTTTGGTGTTGTGCCGGGATTTCCCCGACCTTAGCGTAAAGCCATATGCATTTTGCATGGGGTCATTCATGTTAGAAGTTGTTTGTCCTTTTGTTAGTAAACCTTTATCGATAGGTTTAATCCCGTGTGATGAAAGGATATTTTCAAGGGATCGGTCCATTAACATACCCATTCTAATCATTAGTTCAAGGGCAAGGTTCCTAAGTGATTTGCAATAGTTAGGCAAGGATTTTTTACTCGATTTTTAAAGGTGAGCACTTGAGTCGGATTCTTGATTTGATTGATAGATTTCTGAAGCATGACTCTAGTTGTGTGAGGAAATTTTAGTGGTCTGGCCAAGGATTTGGATTGGAGTTTGCATGAGAGAAGTTAGTTGGCCAACATTAGTTTAACAAAGAAATCATGTGTGCAAACAAAGGATTAGATCAGGCATTGCATATTATTTTGGATGATCTTTATTCATTGTAAAATTATTTATACTACAGTTTGAAATGCTTATGATAGCTCGAGGAAGGATTTTGTGAAAATTTAGGTAATCTTTTAAGTGGCAATATGATACTTGCCTAAGTGAGCATCATGCTACACTTAGTATATTATCCTTATCAAAATTATGAGGTTGAGTTGAGTTTGAACCCTAGCAAACCCAAACATTTATTGATCGTCATTTAGTGATGATTTAATTAAGATTCTCTCCTTTAAAGAACGAATTCTTTTAAAAGGAAAAGGAAAAGGAAAGTGGGGGCTTATGTTGTTAGATTTATTCGAGAGTTTTAGGGATCGATGATGCAACATATCGTATGGAATTCCCTTTTTGTAATGGGGGTGTAAATAGCTTTTCATGTATTGTATTCATGAAAGGAGTTGCACCACTTAAGTATTTAATCCAACTTGGATGTCGAACCGTCTCATTGGAGTTTATAGTCTGCCATGCAAGTTTTGACTATTGTTGGTCACCGTGTGTGTCAGTATAAACTCTTTAATATGTTTTGTTGTTTTATATGCTTGTGGATTGTTGTTTGTTATTTCATTTTGTTATTTGTTGTTGTTGTTGTTGTGATTATTGTTGTTTTTTGTTTTTTGTTATGCTTGTTGTTGTTTATTGTTTTTTATTTTGTGTGATTGGTAGTTTGTATGCTAGTTATTTTTATTTTTTGATTGTTTATTGTTGCCTATTGTTGATTACTTGTTCTTGCTTATTGTTGCTTGCTGTTGTTTGATTATTGATGCTTATTGATTTTTTATTGCTGGTTATATGTTTGGTAGTATATATAACTTATTGTCATTTGTTGCTACAAGTTGTATATTTGGTTGCTTGTATGCTAATTATAATTACCTGTTAAAGTATGTTCATAGAGAGATAATGATAACCATCTAAAATAGATTATATATCATTCATGCCCACTATGGGGTTGAGATAGGATCCATATGAATCTATTGCCTTTTGATTTTACTTGAAGTCAATAGTATATTTAGGCGCCGACAAATTTAAGCTTACTCTTCAATTGATAGTCATGTATGATTATGGTGGTATCAGTTAGTGTGCTTGACTATACATGTTTTAATATCATGTGGTTGCATTAGAGATATGCTTGTTGCATAGATTGTTATAACATGTTTATTTGAGATGCTTGTTGCATTAGATGTGCTTGTTTCATAGTTAGTTGTAACAAGTTTATTTGAGATGTTTGTTGCATGATTTGGTATAGCATACTTATTTGAAACGATTTCTATATATGATTTAGCATGCTTAAATCCACAATTTGGTGTTGCAACTACGTTTAATCCTTTTTGTTCAGTAGATCATTAGATACATGGAAGTAGTTATGCATTATTAGAAGGCTTATTTTCTTTTATTCACACCTAAAGGGTATGATGTTGTTGTAAAAGAGGTATGTAAGATCTATAGTGTTGATAGTATGTGTGTGTGTGCGCATGTGTGTGTGTGTGCATGCTTGTTTGTCCTCAGAAATGAGATGCCTCAAATATTGGATATGAGATGAATATATATGTTGTTTTGGGATTTTTTTTCAAAGCGGGCTACACAAAGAAGGTGCTACCGAATTTTTCAAAATAAGAGGAGCTTTGAATCCTAAAGGTTAGGAAATTTATTTTATGCTTTGGATGTTCTCGTAATGCTAGCAGTGTAATGGAAAACTACTGAAATTTATAGAAGCGAGTGCTTGGAAATTTTGCCTAGTCGGGTTGCATTACCATACTCATAGGAATTTCGAGGACAAAATTCTTTTAAGGAGGGGAGAATATAATGACTAGAATTTAAATAATTAATTTAAATATTGAATATTTAATCAATTAAAGGTCCAAAATCTGACTTTTTGCACACGGGTGAATTAGGACTCAAGATCACCCCAAATGAGTCTAGATTGGTGTAACAAATCGAAATTAGTATAAATATTGCTATATTTGGAGTCATGACATTTTTATGATTCATATATTGTTGTTTATATTTTGTAAAAATATGCGCACAGCCGAGTCCAATGGGATCTTGATCGACGGCTTGTATTTCTAGGATGAGGACTTCATTATGAGATGTACGATTGAAGAATTTTTGGAATCGGGTGGTTGGATGAGCAAAAAAACTTCAAAATGAGTGAAACTATCATCTTGGTATGTCGTCTCAAATGATGACGAAATTTATGCCGTCGATATCGAAAAATGAAGAGATATGCACTAGAGAGTTTCGTAGCGGTCAGATGTACCATATGATCGTACGAGCTCAAAACATGAGACGATTTATTTAAGAAATCAAAAAAAAATTTATATACGTACTCTACCCACAAATATTTTTTCTCCTTATTTTTCATTTTCCTATAAAAGAAATGAATGGGTCCAAAGAGAAAATAATCGAGTTTACTTCGATATATAAAGCTACGGTCCTTAAAAATCATTGAGATCGAATCCATTGAACTCGTGAGAGAAGAGCATTATATCTATGGCAATTTTGGAATGTGTTATAAGGCTGGAGGAGTTCATCATCGTGACGTCATCGCCTTAGGTTGGTGTTTATAGGCAGTGGAGGAGGTGTTGGTAGAAACGAAGGGCACCGTCACGTTTCTCATAGTGGATGCACACCTCCCTATATCATCGACTAGTGCTTCGACTGTCTCGCGTGATCCACGATTTTGTAAAGCCAAGGGGGAAGCCTAATGTAGCATTTTCACTAGGAGGAGCCGAACCTTGATTGGGTTATGCCATTGTGTTTGTAGTTGCTCAATGCGAAGATTAGTAGTGGTGGTGCGTGATTCTGTTGACCTTTTAGCTCACATGGTGCTGGAGAGATGTTGCATATGTATGGATTTGTGTACGCACGATAGTGGAGGAGTTAACGAAGAAGGATTGTGGAGGTAATTTGGAAATCAAGTGATTAATTAAGTTAATTAATATCTATATTTTTAATTCTTATAAAATTTGTATCTCTTGCACACGAGGTGCAATTGAGATGTGGTCTTCACCATTGCACTCATAGTAAGCGTTATCCGGCCTTTTGACCCAGCTATATTCGGATTGATTGGGCATGTTAGACTCGATGATAAGTATGGCAAGTATTCCAAAGAAGTGATCATAGAGACCAGAGGTCAACCATTGACAATAGTGTGAAACAATGATCAAGTGAAACCAAATCATAGACCCTATGAGGCATTATAAGTATGGATTATTGCTTCCCCTAGACAGGGGATTTGATTGGATCACTATGGCCATAAATAGCATGGATTAGCATTTCAACTCAACAGGAATTGATCAATATCTCTAAAAATATGAAAGAAACTATGAAAACAACTTTGAAAACATGAAGCCGATATGGAGAGGAACCAATCGCACCCCGCTATGTAAACGTCTTGACCGATCCCCTCGATCGATCCACACCAAGAATTGGGCCTTGAAATTTTCTGGGTGACCTTGTATGCATAATAGATTCTATCAATGAATTTTCAGGAAGATATTCAATCTTCTACACCTATAAATACAGGGTTCATAGCTCATTTTAAGGATCTTTAAGCTGTTGTTTTCTTTGTACTCCATTGTAATTACGGATTCTGATCTGATCCCTCTTGTACGTAGAAATTCAAGTGACTAATAAAGCTATTTCACCAAAGTAGACATAGACATTCGACGCCAAACCACTATAATTCAGTTTTCATTGTTTTATTATTTGTTTTCTGCTTGTTTCCTCTATTTTAGTTTGATTTCATAATGTATTTCTTTATATATAATCTATTGAGTGTTTATGCCAACTTTTGGTGCAGACATTTTGGTGCTTTCACTGATAAGAAATGTTCAGCCTGATTGGATCTCATCATCTACTGGTGGATTCCCATATCCACGAGATAGATCCAGATTTTTGCTGATAGGTTTTTATTTCTACTCATGTTTGAAGAAGACCTAGAAGGAAGCTATTAGTTATAGCCATAGGAAAGTCTACTACTTCTTGTGCTGTTGAAGGCAATGACGATGCTAGTGTTCAACAAGTTGATCAAAATGTACAACCGGCAGCTGGTGATGCCCAGAATCTAGCTGAATACATCACTAAAGCATATTTTGAAGTCCTAATGAAGGAACCAATGGATAGCCATCGACAGCTCAACCAAAAAATCCCGGCTAACATCGGCCTGATGAACCAATTGAAAGATCAGCATGGAAAGGCAAGGAGGAAGCCTACTCCATATTCAAGGTAGAAAAATTCCTCCTCTTCTGATAACTATCACCGAAACAAACATTGAAAAATAGATGCATCTGCAGCAGAAGCATTGGGACTGGATCAGGCGATTGGATATGGCCGATCGGCAACAAACCCCCCAAGGGAATCGGCACTGAACCCTTTAATCAAGGAGGTAATCGGCATGCAGGTGCTGGAGCTTACTCTGGAGGTGCCACGATCGATCAAGTTGCTCGAGCTCAGGCGAATACGGTTGAACCACAGCCGAGAGATAATGATAGAACTGCTGCTCAGGAAATGGACCAAGAGCAAGTGCAGCCAAGGCAATGTGGCATTGCCCGGAGTCATGGATTGGGTCGCTCACACTAGATGGAACATGACTACCGCCTGGCGCCAACTTGCCAAACATCAGACTTAGTTGCTATGTTGAGGAAGCTAGTGAAAGAAAGCCAAGGCTTAGGCAATGATGATTGGAAACTCTCCAAAATTCATACTCCTTCACGGACAACATTCTAAATGCAGAATATCCACCGAGGTTCCAAATGCCTACGATGTCACCACCGTGGGAAAAACCGACCTCGTGCAGCATCTCTTGAAGTATGAATGTACATGGACTCTGCTTCAGCCACTGATTCAGTCAAGTGCATGTGTTTTCTATTTTTTTGGAAGATTTTGGGACCACTTGGTTCACTAAGCTACCACCATGGCCAGTTTCTTCATTTGATGAGTTGGCAAAGAAGTTCATGGAGCAGTTCTACATGCACATGACTCGTCCCAAGGATATAATGTCACTCTCCAGCTTGGTCCAGGCTCCGGGAGTCACTGAAAGATTTTCTAAAAAGTTTTAATATAGATGTTACAAAAGTCAGTAATTCGGATGATGATGCAATACTCGTGGCACTGACTAAGGGAGTTGACCCCGACTTCGAGTTTGGCGACTGACTGGCGAGAAAGCCTCCTTTTACATTGGAACGTTTCGTTGCAAAGACAGCTCAGTTAATGAGGAAAGAGGAGGTGAAATGAACCATGAAGAGGGATGTTGCAGGCCGAAGCGCTGAGAGAGTATAAAGAAATGTGGTAGTGAAGCAGTCCGGTGATAGTTCTGGGAAAATTCAAATCAACGTTCAGAACAAATCGAATAAGCAAAAGAAAGGCGGTGATAGAAACCACGACCGTTGACAGGATTCCAAGAGAGGGAGCCAAGGATCCCATTATTTGATACATACATGTAGTTGAATACATCACTAGAGAATGTTTATATATCGACCTGTAATACTACGCAGTACAAGAAACTACCTTCGAAGGAACTGACGAAGAAACAGAGACAGTACGGAAAGTACCGTAGGTTTCATGAAAGATATGGACATACCACATACTAGTGTCACCAACTCTATGATGGTATTGAAAAATTAATCCACGAAAGAAAGTTGCTGCAATTTGTTAAAGACTCATAGGTTGGCAGGCAGGGGACATCCCCTTCGCCGGTGCTAAAGAAAATCAATAGGAAGCAGGGAGATTAGTTATTAATACCATTGTTAGAGGACCACATTTAGCCAACAAATATGGAATGAAATGGATCGTTACGTGAACGCTATTAGATAAGTTGACATAGATTGTTGCTCGAAACGGAGGATGATGCTCCAGCAAAGCTCCAGCAAACTGTAATAGATGATATCATGTTTTGAAGTAGAGATGCAGTTAAGGTGGGGGCCTCTATGATCGACCCAATGGTGATCTCGGCAAGGATCGACCCCGCCTTGGTGAGAAAGATATTGATTGATTATGGAAGTTCTATGAATATCATTTTCAAGAATGCATATGACTAGATGTTACTTGAAGCCAATGGTTTAAAACCGTGCAAAGCCCGTATTCATGGCTTTAATGGTATTGCAACCGAAGTGGTAGGTTATGTCGAGCTACTGGTGGAGTTAGGAGACGACGGCCAAATGAGAGTGAGGGTTTTTTGTTTGTTGTGGTGGATGTGAACTCACCGGACAATGCTTTTTTGGGTCGACTGGCCCTTGCTAAATTCAGTGGAGCTATCTCCCTTTGTGCTTAACGCTAAATTTCCTAACTGAGAACCACATGGGAATTATTCATGGAGAACGGATGACGGGTCATGCCTGTTATGTAGCTGAGTTAAAACATGCTCAGTAGAAAGAAAAAGGAAAGGATGAGGAGAAGCCTCTCTGCATCAAAACCAATAAAGCTTAGTAATCAGCGTTCGAGGCTTGGTTCAAGCACCACGGTGAGTTCTATAAAGATATAGATCTAAAAGATAAAGAAGAGGAGCCTAAAGAAACCAAGGTTGCACTCATTGAGCTAACTATCGACATCACGGTCACCTACGACGACCCATTACGGGTCTTGAAAATCAGATCACAGCTCAGTTTAACGATGATGAAGGAATTAGCTGGTTTTCTTCGAGAAAATCTTGATGTGTTTACTTGGAATCATTCTGACATATATGGGATCTCCCTGACCATCGTGAGCCATGCATTGAATATCGACTCAAGGTATGTCCCGGTGAAACAAAAGCGACGCGACATGGATCTGAAGTGATCTACTGCACTTAAAGAGGAGGTGGATGAACTCAAGAAAAATGGGTTTATCCACGATGTCCTATACCAAAAGTGGGTATCTAATCCAGTTTTGTGGGAAAATATGATGGAAAGTGGTGGACATGCATCGATTACTTAGACCTGAACAAGGCATTCCAAGAAGATAGCTTTCCACTTCCAAGGATCGACCAGCTAGTAGACTCAAACGCTGGACATGAACTACTTCCATTCATGGATGCATACTTTGGATATAATCAGATTGTGATGCATATTCTAGACCAGGAAAACACTAGTTTCACTACCGACCTAGGATTATACTGCTACGTTGTGATGCCTTTTAGACTAAATAAATGCCGAAGCTACTTACAATAGATTGGTCAACCAGATATTCAAGGACTAGATCAGGAAATCGATAGAAGTATATGTAGATGATATGCTCATGAAGTCATGGCGATCAACAACCACATTAATGATGTGGCAGAGATGTTTAATATTCTCTAGAAAATATGGAATGAAACTTAACCCCTTGAAATGCTCTTTCGGCATTAGGTCAGTGAAATTCTTGGGTTTCAGCATCAACTCGAGCGAAATTGAAACCGATTCTATGAAGATTCAGGCTATAAGGGATATCCAAGTGTTGACAATTAAGCTGGTGCAAAGTGTGACGACCCGGAAGTTTTAACATTTGAATTGAAATATTTAATTGATTTTAAATGTTTGAATGATAGTTTAACTTGAATTTCAAATATAACTATGAAATTGGCAATTTAATTATTGAAGTTGACTAAAATAATTTGTATCTTCAATTTTAAGCTGACTAAAAATAATTTGATGTCTTAGAAAATTTATATTGATAATATTGAATATAATGGAAGCTTCAGAGTTGAATTTGAAACTTTTTTGTTCAGTTTTGGAAATTTATCGTTTAAATCGATATTTGAAAATAGCCTTCCGAGGCACGGTCTCGGAATTTGATGAAACTAGTTCCATTGGATCCGTAATAGTGTTTTATTATCGAATTTCAATTTTCGTAATGTTTGGAGTGATCGTTTGGTCGTACTATAAGCAAACGTGCTGAGATTTAAATTGAAAATTCAATGTTTTAACTGCTTCAAAAAGCTATCTTCTCCACCCGATCGAATTTGGACTCGAAACCTTTTCCATTGTGTTCTGAATAGGCATATAACATTAAAAATGCCTGGCGGCATGCCTCGATTGGAGATCGAGATTTTGGGTTGTGATTATCTAGGCAATTTGAATTTGAATTTAAATTTAAATTTAAATTAAATAAATATTAATATTCTTATGCAATTGATAAATTTTTACACGTTTCTACTTCCTCAACACTTGGCAAAAAATAGATGACACACATTCTTTTTAAAATAATAAAATGGATGTCTCCTACAAAAAAAGCAAAAATAAAGCAACCAACAAAACAAATGAAAACATTTTCGTTCAAAATGGAAAATATGGCCGAGTAATCGTCTTTATCCCCCAGCCAAAATTCCAATGAAATCGAGATTTTAATTTCAATCCACGAAGATTTCTGTGACGCCCTGCCCTTCTCGACCCTCGACAATCGGCGCAACATCAACAGATCTTTATATAAAATGAAAACTATATCTGTTTTATATATTACATCAGAGTATATCACAAACAAACAACATTTACCAGTATGACAACATCAACAATCACAGCAGCGGATATAAACAAGTATGGATAATACATCTTGGACTCCAGCTCCTCTCCTGAGCTCCATAGCATCCTGTCCTGTATCTATAATACTCGGTCTGACCCGAGCATTATAATGAAATAACACCCGAGTTAGTCTGGAATACCAGCTGATAAAAATACACCCAAATTGATTATTAAAGTTTCAAAAATCCTTTTGAAAACAAAAGCATCTCGTAAGACCACACCACAAATAAACATGTCGGGTTTTTACCTTACGATAGCTAAAACATTTCCTATAAAATCCTCTTATATTATAATAGGGTCTGTATGCAAATACTTATTAAAATAGCCGAAATCGTTACATTCATTAAATTCCAGCTACTAGCCACAAAGTGGGTAATACAAACAAAACTCGTAAAAGGCGCGTAGGGAGAATGGATTTCCAACTAATGACTAGGCACTGGGGTACCACCTGTCACGGTACGTGGCCTAGATCACCGTACCGAGGACCACTCCCGATCCCCTTTAACACAAGACTGAGACTACCCCTTACTGGATAACCCCGAGTAAGATCACCCCACTGTTGGGATCAGCAACCGCACCACTAAGCCGAAATAAAAGGGACATCTAGACAGGGATGACCTTACCCTAATGGGTGCTACCCACATAGCCTTGCTACATATCCCATAATTTTCAGTCATTCCCGATAGATGAGGCTTGAGGCTAAGCATTACCTTTTAGAACGTTTCACTTAGAATGCCCATCGCCCACCTAACGATGTTCCGAAAGCATTCACCCATACAAGTCTGTTCCGGATTCGAACGGAACCGAAGGCACTACTCCTACTACATCCATTTTGGAAATATCCTCAGGATTAGTAGCGACTAGCCCTTGCACTTCACTGCCCCATCTTCGACTCCGAACTCGTTTTTCCCACGAAAACGTACAAACCAGATCGAAGTGGTTTTCGAGAAATTAATCCCGATCCCGGTCTCTTCGAAACGATCAACGTATTGGCCAATATTGATAGTCGGTTATTTAACTATCAATTAACATTCACAAACAACCATCAAACAATAAATAATTTTCCCAAGTTATTTATTAACCTCAAAAATATCTTTGCAAGATATATTTCCATTTCAAACCCTTTTGAAACAGTTTTCAAACCCAACTCTTCTCATGGAATAAATTCCCAAATCTTTACTTCCACTGAAAACATCCAAGCCGAATACTTTAGATTTATAATAATTTAAATCAATTCTATTTACATACTTTATTTGAAATATATACATATTTTTAGATGTTTCAATAAAACTGCTTTATAAAATATAACCCATTTTTCTCCAAAATAAAGGTTAAGTCATGATAAATTTTAAAATAAAGTTATGAAATCTTATAAAAGTTTTCAAATAAAACTTTAACCAAACTATCTTTAAAATAAATCCATTTTATAAATATAATTATTAATAATATTCCTTTAAAACGTAATACCAATTATCCTTTTAAATAATTATTACTATAACTAATTTAGTAAATATTTACTTTTGAAATCTTTACAACTTAAATAAGAGTTTTCTTAAAAACATTCTTTTAAAATCAAATTTTAAACTTTTAACTTTTACTAAAAAAATCTGCTTTAAAACGTACTTGGCTTTTCAGGTAACTACACTTCTGTTTTCAAAATAGAACAAAGAATTCGTTTTATAAATCCCGCTGAATTTATCTAAATTCAAATTTACGTTTAAATCCCGTAAATTTCTTCCAACGCTTTAAAAATAAACATCTTTTTATTTTTAAACACATTTCTATTTCCTGGAATATCACTTTCAAAATTTATGCTTAAAATATTTTACATAAAGCTTCTAGAAATTACTTAATTGAAAATAATACTTAAGGAAATATATAGAGGTTTTTTACGTAATTTAAGCCAAATTTAACTTTTACAAATAACTTATTAAATCAAATATTTATATTATAGTTTCCATTGAAAACTTAATACTACTTTACTTTTTTAAAATAATTAAATACCATAATTACTTAAATAAATGTTTACTTATACTTTAAACAATTAAAATAATATATATTTTTTCTAAAATATTCTAAACACAATTTAAACTGCCAACTTATAATTAGAAAGCTTTTCTTTGAAATATACCAAATTTCCAGGAAAAATGCGCTTTCCATCCTTTAAAGACAATCTCATCTTTACTTTTAAAACAATTATACCTTTCTTATAAAATTTCTCACCGGAAATCAATATTTCCAAATTTATCCACTGATAAATATACCAATTTATTTATAAACCCAATTTATAAATTTCCGTTTCTCATTTTCATTCCAATCTCAGTTTCAAAACCATTTACAAATTTCAACCCAATTTCTCAAATTTAATCCCTTTAAATTCATTAGTTAAAAATCCCTTTCATTTTCCTTTAATCCCAATTTATTTATCAATATATTTAAAATACCAAATTATATTTATCCAACCACAACACAGCATAACAAGATCCAAAACAATTTATCACAGGATATCAATGAGATATATCACAGAATACAAATAAAATTTCTGTTTGTGAGGAATCCATTTGGATCCCTCCAACTTGTTTCCCTGCATCCACAGATATTAGCACAACCAATAAATATCGATCCAATCTGATAATAATTATCATATTCAGCTAAACATCCAATTAAACATTTAAATATTAGCTATTTAAATTAACTGGTATCCAGATGTGAGTGAGATTAACTCACCTTGAGTTCCGACGAGCGTTTAAATTCCTGAATTAAATCGACACGATCGATTTAACCCAAAAATTCCGCTAACTTCGATTGTCTCCAAATCTACACTGTAGCGTAGACCACATTGCGGTGATTTCGATGCTTTTTGTTTCGTCCGTTTTCAACCTCGTACGGAGATGATATGCATTTTATAAGTTAGAATATATATTATATAAATTAATTTTCAATTTTCTTTTACTATTTACCATCAGAGAATCTCGGCCGTTTAATATTACTTCCTCTCTCTCGTGAATAACCAGGTTGAAGAACCCATCAGCCGCCGACCATCCTCAAATTACGCGACCACCATGATGAGCTTGACGACGATTGAACCCTGCCAACCGAAAGCTCACCCCGACGCCTTCCTTCAGCCCAAAGCCAGCCGAGATCGGTTCCCTCTAGATCTTGAAAAACATGATCAACTCAGTGATGAACGCGGCAAAAATTCCGATGATCTATCACGTTACACACAACCCCGACCGTTGGATTAACTCGCCTCGGAGAGCTCTCCAACTTTCCAATTGGCGATGTTCGACGATAAAGCTTGGATCGAGAGAAATTGAAGGAAAGACATGAGAGATTTCGGCCATTGAAATGTTTTGTGGCGGCCGAAGAAAACAAATTAGGGTTTCGGGCCCTTATACGTGTGTGTGTGTGTGTGTGTGTGTGTGTGTGTGTGTATTAATTTAATAATAAATTCAATTTTAACGAGTATTTACAAACAAACTCCAAATCAGACGTGCTGCCAGGCGTTTATAAGGTTTTACCTATATTCCGAACACAATGGAACATGTTTCGGAGGCTAACTCAATCATATGTGCGAGTTACGGAAATAAACGATTAATTTTAAATTAAATCGATTAAAGTAGTTCCTATGCGTTTCGAGCTGTCAGGGTCAAACGACAACTCCGATTGCTACAAAAATTAAAATTCGATAATAACTAACTATTACGGATGGAATTGGTTTCGTCAAATTCCGAGACTGTGCCCTGGAAAGCTATTTTAACTCGTCGATAAATTCGAGAGATTTTCAAAATCGTCGAAATAATCTGAAATTTCACTTTTAAAACTTTACTAACTTTATTATACGTCATACATAATTTTTATTCACATCAAAAATCATTCTGATTCATTTCAAACTAAAATCTGATTATTTGCATAATTATATTATTAAATTCCATTGTTAAATTAATATAAAATTCCAAATGTTAACTTATCGACTTTTGATTCCATCCGAAAGTCCAATATTATAATTCAAATCCAAATAGACTTAGAATAAATTTTAGAAACCATTTTCATAACCATTTATATCCAGATTCACCAATTATCACAATCCCAAATATTTAATTATTATTATTCAAATTCAATTGAATTAACATATTTAAAATTTTAACTAATTTTATTAATTTAACCAAAATCTTCTTATTCAAAATCAAATTATAATTCACATTCAACATTTAAAATGAATTAAATGTTCAAAATCTAATGACCAAAATTCCGGGTCGTTACAATTTCCCTCCTCCATCACAAAACAAAACAGATCCAAACTAAAAAAAGAGGTGAACCGATTCCGTTCGAGCGAAGGGATTGGTGGCTCGGCAAATTGGAGGGAGCACACGCGTGCGCTCACACATGCGAGAGAAGCTTCGAGTTTGCGATGCCCGAAGGCGAAGTTGAATTAGGCGAGCACGCGAGTCGAGGCGAGGCATTCTAGGGTTCATTACGATTTTATCAACGATTAAGGATGGGTGTCGCGAGGCCGCGGAAGGAAGGGGCGAAGCCTGTAGCGGCAGTAGTCGCGCGCTCACGCGCGTACGTGTGGAGGCCGAGACTCGAGCAGTAGGCGTCCCGGTTTCATCTTCGGTGGTGATAAGCGGTGGTCGGCACGACAATCTCGAGCCTGTAATGTGGAGAGGTAATTCCTATTTTAAAATATTAAATGGATTAAGAAATATATATATATATATTTATTTATTTCTATGCAGTGAATTTATTTTACAGTATGTACATACAATTTCCGATATATATATGTAGATATATATATATAAGCAGAAACACTTGCATAAATATATTTTGTTCTGCAATGAAGAGTAAAACAGTAAAGTGTGTTCGGTTTAGTTTAAAATATGTGTATAAGGTTTGAAAGACGGAAATTTGTTTTATAAAGATAGAGTTTGAAAAAAAATAGAAATTTTCACATACTTAAAAGCTCATATGGGAATTTGATTTTTATCTATATTGATTATTTTTTGGTGGTTTCAAAGAAAAATGATAATATATATATATATATATATATATATATATATGTATATATATGCATTTTAAATTTACTAATTATTTGAAATATAATTTATTAAAGTAAATTTAGTTTTAAATTTTAATTTTAAGTTAAAATAAATTATTCAAAAAGGAATTTGTTTAACAATTTATTTCTTTGTTTGAAATTAACTCATTAGTTTAAAATTAAAAAAATAACAGTTGAATTAAAATTACACAATGGCAAAGTGCATTGTTCGATTTATTTTGAATATTAAAAAACTATATAAAATTGTTTATACAAGGTCTAATGCAGTGAAGAAAACAAGCTGGAAAGAAAATGGATCGCATGCAAAGCGAAGGTGGGATCTTCTCGCTCAATCAGATTTTTCTGATTTAATTTTAAATTGTTAAATTTAAAATGGTTGATTGTGTGCTTGATATGATAAATTATTATCAGTTGTTTTGGATTAGACCCTATGTGCCACATAATAGCGGATGATATTATATTAAACCCATATACCAAGATATTCGACCTCGAAGTGGAATTGGTATTATATATATATTTGGAGTGATTGATTTCCCGCATTATATAGCGGATGAGACCCTATGATCCACATAATAGCGGATGATATTTTATCAATCCCATATACCACGATATTCCACCTCGAAGTGGAATTGGTATTTAATTGTCGTGCTAACGTCTGTGGATGCAGGGAAGCAGGTTGGAGAGACCTAACTGGACTCTTCAAATATTTGAATTTGTTTCAATGATTGTGTGTTGATTATTTATAATCTGTGTGTGATTATATTTGTGATTGTAATCGTTGAAGGCTATAGTTTAGCCGAAATATGTTTTTGGTGTCGTAGGATACCAGAATAAATAAAATTGGATTTTTAAATTTAAGTAGAAAATCTATAGTGAAATCCTATTGAATAAAATTCCAAAAATTTAGGGAATAGTTTAATAAATGGATTTCAAGTAATAATATTAAAAAGGTGAAGAATTTATTTTGAAAATATGGTTTTTAAATAATTTGGAAGAGATAAAGGAATTTATTTTAAAAAATAAATTCGGAAATTGATTTGGTGTTAAAAGGATAAATCTTTGGGAAATTAATATGAAAATTGATTTGTTGATTAAAATAAATTTGGAAATCAATTTGAAAATTGATTTGGTGTTGAAAATAATATTTGGAAAACGATTTGGAAATCGTATATCAGTGGATATTTGAAAATTTAAATTCACAATGAAAATTTATAAAGAAAAGGGGAATTTGTTTTAAAAATAAAAATCGATTTATTTTTAAGTGTGGAAAGAAATCTGCGGATTAGAAATGTAAATTTAAAATAAATCGAAAAGGATTTATTAATTGATTGAATGAAACATTTTGAAATGGATAATGTATTTTCCCTGGAAAGCCTAGTATGATTTCAAAGTATCCTATGAATATATATTTAAAATTTTTAAGGATGGTTTTAGAAAGGATACTTTGGATAAATTATTTTCTTAAGCTAGTTTCAAGCTCTAAAGTGTATATTTATTTGATTACTTATAGAAGGGATTATTTTAAGATTAAGATTGATTTTGTTTTAAGAAACGGTTATTTAAATAGTTATACCCCATCTACTAATTTTATTTTATAATTAGTTTGGACTTGAAGTCTTATATGTGATAATTAGTACAATGTTTTCATAACCAATATTTAAGTAAGTATTTAAGATGGTTTTATTTTAAATGTTCCAAGAATATTTTGAATAAATGATTTGAATTATTTTAACTTTTGGCAGATTTTCAGTGGAAATGAGTAAATATTTGGAAATATATTCCGCATAAGGAAAATGATTTGAAATTGTTTTCAAAGGATTGAAATGTGAATAGTGAATTGAAATTTGTTTTCAAAGTGTTGAAGTGTTAAGACTATATTTTGCGAAGATATGTTGAAAATAAATAATTGGGGGAAAATTGTTTAAATCTTGGTGATTGTTGTGAATATTTATTGATAGTTAAATAACCGACTATTAATATTGGCCTTTAAATGACATTTGAATTTCGATGCAACCGGGGGTCAGATTCCAAATGGATATTCGAAAACCACATCGAACCTTTGTGATTGTGATAGTTCTTTTGTTTAAAAGATCAAAGTGGAAATTTTTGTGAATTGTTGGAATCTGAATGTAACACTTATTCCTAAAATAAGCGTTCGTTATTCGGATTAGCCGGCAGAGCACTTTGTGTCATAAAACCCATTCCAAATAATGATACGACGAAATGGGATTGCATCTGAAGACGATGTAGAAGATTGGGTATTTTCGAAAGCGAAAGGATTACCTGTCGAATGTCTCTGCACCGAGTTGCTTCGGTATAGAGATTTTATCACCCTTTGTGATGGGGATTCCGGACTTGATTAGTGAATATTCGGATTGCAAGGGCTTCTTTGGAAGTGCCTTCGGTTCCATTCGATCCCGAAACGGACTTGTATGGATGTGTGTCCGACGTTACACTTTGAGATGTAAAGCTGATTTCTATCAAATACATTTCTGTTGGTGGCGGAGAATTTATTCTCTTAGCTTAACACCCTTCTCTGAGTCGTACGAGCTCAGAGGTTATGTAGTTGATGGTTACTAGCGATATATTCTCAAATTGGTAATGTGGAATACGAAGTGCTGCTGATCATTTGTTGATCGAAGCATGGCTTTGTGAAAAGCGTAGCTTTGTGGACGAGACTTCGTCGGACCTCACAATCCGGAATGGTCAAAACAGGAAAGATGCGGCAAGGTTATTTGGGGGTAGCGCCCCCTGAGGGTATGTCATTTCCTTCTGGAGAGAGGCTGTATCATGGTATGGAGCCCAGATATTTAAACTATGTGAATGCTGCAAATTTATTACTCTGTGGTTGATGGTGTTGAGGATCTTCGGATAAAGGTCGGTTACGACCGGGGGATGGCATACTCGTGTCAATAGTTACCTAGTTACAGAGGTAACCCGGCCTTGTTTTGGCAGAGATCCGGTTAGGCTCTCGGGTCGTCCCTCCAGAGGAACCCATGTGGCAATAGGAAGTTCCTTTGCCTGACCATTTGTTGGAAATCCAATCAGCAATACGCGCCCTTTAGGATTGCATTTGTATAACCTATCATTCTTAAATGGTAGCTATAGCAGGCATAATATAATGGTACTTATGCTGGCTAAGATTAATATTATACTTTCGAAATGTTTTCCACACTATACACTAATGATAATATTATAAAGGATTTTGCGTATCAAGCATGTTTGACAATCATAAGGAGAAATCTCCCCCAAGTCTGCGATTGAATTGTGTGTGTTTCGGAAGGCCTTATGGTAGTCTCATTTTACAAAATCATTGTGAATTTCTTTTATTCCCATTTTGTTTTCTTTTTGTCAAAAAAATAACTGTTTTTAAGACCTCACACCAGTACCATGACAGACCCTTTCTAAACTCTGGATGCCCACAATTTTCCACACGGGCAGCCTAGAGTCAGGTTATCACTTATTCTGGAGCGAAGTCAGAAAAGAGATGCTGTAGAGATCCGGAGCAAGCTGGATGGTGAAGCGTATCACTTATACTATGTAGTGTTTGTTGCGTCTAGTTGGTGCAAAGTGAATTTTCTATGTAAGTCAAGTTATAATGACTGTCAGTGATGTGTTATGTTGTTGAAAACTCTGATAATGTGATGTATAAACTGATATAATGCTTTTGTTTTAAAGATATTTATTTATCTATTATATGTTTTTCCGCTGCGAAATGTGAGATTCTGTTATTGTTTCTGTTTCTTCTTCTACCTTCTTCTTCTTTAACCCCAACGGTTCGGTTTTTTCGGCATTCGACTGTGCGGTACTTGAAATAGTGGACGTATTAATGTCGACTTTCGAAAGTCAAAAAATTTGGCCGTTACACAAAGCCTAAATGCGAAGGTCGTCGCACTGAGCCGGTTGATCTCTAGAGCCACCGACAAGAGCATTCCTTTCTTCGACTTAATCAGGAGAGGGAAGAGAAACTCTGAATGGACATAGGATTGTATTGATGCATTTGAAGCTCTTGTACATCACTTAGAGAGAGCCCTCGCCCTATCTAAGCTGCAAGATCACGAAGACTTGTATATTTACTTGGCAGTGTCGGTACATGCCGTAAGTGTCGCACAATTGTGTAAAGAGAATCACATCCATAACCCAGTATGCTATATTAGCAAGTGGTTGATAGGTGCTAAAAGAAACTATTTAAAACTAGAAAATCTCACGTACTACCTGTTGCTTGCGTCAAGGAAGCTCTACCCATATTTCCAGGCTCATCCTATCAATATAAGAAGCTAAACCCCTTCACTTTAGGGGTAATGAAGCTCTTACGAATCATATAAAATTAACACAATGATTTCATTAATGATCTTTTGTTTTGTGCTTAATGGAAATTTTGATGTTAATCGAATTTTGTTGTTTATTAGTGAATTTGATGTCCTATGTTTTTCATAACAAATAGGTTATGTTTAATCAAACATAAATACATGTTACCCTTTCATCTAAATATGATTTTGGTGATGAAAGTGGAACTAGAATCAAAATTTGATGCTTTATGCTACTAGTTTATAGTAAATAAATCATGCTTAAAATAAATTCTATTCTTAATTTCGTAATCATTTTCATTAGATTTGACAAGTGGGTTAAGAGGATGTATTAAATTTTGATGGTTTAAGTTGTATTAGTTAATATCACAACTAGACCATACTTATAATAAATACATCAACTAATTCCATAAGTGGTTGAAAAGAGAGATCATAAATTCATTTTGTGTTAATTTGTATGATCATGGGAAAGGAT
The DNA here is from genome assembly GCA_030765085.1 of Allium cepa. Taxonomy (NCBI): domain Eukaryota; kingdom Viridiplantae; phylum Streptophyta; class Magnoliopsida; order Asparagales; family Amaryllidaceae; genus Allium; species Allium cepa. The sequence continues at coordinate 72,026,012 of CM060940.1, read as the reverse complement.
TTGCCTTCAAATTGCATTCTAATCTCATAATTTAATTCCAAATTTTCTTAAGCTGTTAACAATTTTTAGTTAATTTTTTTATCGAAATCTTTATTATTATTTGGTTGAGTGATTTTAAAATTCTTTGTTTCCTTTTGGGATTGACCCATACTCGCATATATACTACGATTGAATGCCATTTGCTTGCAATTTTTATTATGATATAATTCGGTAATTTTTTAATCAATAGAAAACCTTTTTGAATGCCAAGTTAGTTGTAAACCAAGTCAGGGGAGAACACCAAACCAAAGGAGCGTGACTTGCTCGTTACCTCAACTGAGTCCAAGAACTGCTAATCGATTTCGAGCACTATACCATTACACACATCTACGGAGAACAAATGAGAAAGCTGACTCACTGTCCAAGTTGGTCAATTTTAGGGTTACATAGCAAATGGGCTTGGTCCCAGTTAAAGTACTCAATACTTTAAGCATTAACCAGACGAAGATAAATTATCTCTTAGAAATGGAGCTTGAGAAGGAGTCATGGATGACTCTAATTAAAGATTATTTGGTTGGGGGAGTCCATGGAGGAATGAAAAATGCTAGATCCTTTGTAAAGCTTCATGATACATCCTTCAAGAATGAGTCATATACAGGAAAGGTTTCTCCATCCTCCTACTTCGATGTATCACCAACGATGAAACCAAGCGAGTATTAAGAGAAATCCATGAAGGAGAATGGCGATCACATCGGAAGGCAAACCTTATGGTTATTTCTAAGAACCTATCAATGGAGATGCATTTGATTATGCTAGAAGATGTAATAAGTGCCGGATGTTTGTTGAGATTCCGAGAGCCCTGCCGATGGAAATCACTCAGATGGTCCGTCTATGGCCGTTTTGTATTTGGAGTATTAACATCATCAGCTCCTTGTCAATTTCCAAAGGCGATGCGAAGAATACCATCGTAGCAGTTGATTACATCACTAAATAGGCTAAAGCAGAACCTTTGGCCATGATCACTATGAAGAAAATAATCAATTTTTTTGTTTGAAACATTTTTTGTCGTTTTGGGCTCCCCTGAAAAATCATAACCGACAATTGGACACAATTCGATAGTGTTGAATTTAAAGACTTCTATCATCGACATCATATCGAGAAAAGATTTGCGATATTTTCTCACCCTTAAGCTAATGGATAGGTCAAAGCTATCAACAAAGTCATAAAGTCCATTCTAAAGAAGTGTTTGAAAAAGGCTAGAGGCAAGTGGGTCGATGAACTCCTGTCAGCATTATGGGTGTACAGAACCACCCATAAGTCCGTGATTGGCCATACTTCATTCGCCCTTACGGCTCTGAAGCGGTGATTCTTGTAGAACCTGAATTCCTTTCTCATCGAGTTACTTATTATGACCCCACAACTAACAGAGATCTCCTTTTGGAATCTCTAGATATGGTCGATGAGAAGCATAAAAAATCTTATTTGAGGGCAACTGCACATCGACATCGATTCGTCCGATACTATAATGTTAAAGTCTGAACCAGGCCCTTTGAAATTAGCGATTTTGTCCTGAAATAGATCTTTCCTAGCCCCTCAAACATGGATCTGAGGTGAGAAGGACCATATGTCATCAATCATAAGCTTGGAGATGGAACTCTCAAGCTTGTGACTGTCCATCATGCTTCTTAGACCATGGAATAGCGAGCATTTACAATGCGATTTCACTTAGTTTTGTTTCATTTAGTTGTCTTTCATTTAGAATTTGCTTTTGCAGTTGAATTCAAAGCCATGCAATAAGATAGATTCCACTGCTTCTTTTAAATTTTGCAATGAAATCTAAAGTTCCTTCCATACCTATGAATTGTTTGTGCATAATATAATAGTTGTTCTATATGACCAACTTACATCCACATATGCATAACAAAAACCAACAACTACCCAAAGTTTGGTACCAACCAAGTACATGGGTCCATAACCAGATTAAACAAAATGAACGTAACTCGACCATTCATTCATTAACTCTCACCTGCACTCTGATGGCGTGAGTATAAAAAAAGGAGAAGGTGTGACTCGATTATCCATTAACTAGCTCTTTCTCCCGATTTGACAGAAAGAAGGTAAAGTAAAAGTGGTCGTGATACGACCAACCACTCTTCAACTTTTTCCTCAGACTTGGGAGCATGGGAATTAATCAAAGGAAATGTGATTCAACCATTTTCTAAAATAGCTTCAGTCCCCAAAGCCTGGGCTGGATTATGAACATCAAACGGGTGTGATTTGCCGCCTATTGGCTATCTTTGATCCCCAGAGTGCAGATAAAAAATGAGTGTGATTCGATCGTTCATTCTCTAACTCTGGCCTGAACCTAGCAGAGGGAATATAAACTCATCATGGATGGGACTCGACCCTCCATGAACAAACTCTGCCAAACAAAGACTGGGGGCAGAAGTATAATCACTTAACCTCTAAACAGGATAGTGCAACACTGTAGCTCACACTTAGCTTTTGATACAACTTAAGGCCACGATCGAAAGGAGCCTTGATGGATTTTTCGGATCAGCGTCTGAAGCAATGAGAAATCGAAAGACATTGCAACTTGAATAACGAGCAATGAATAAAAGTACATTGAATGGAAAACATAGTAGCTCAAACATTGAAACAAGTTTCGTACAAAAGCTGAACAGAAGCAAAAGAATATTTATTCAGGTACTAAAACTTGGAAACCAAGTACAAGTTTATTTCAGAAACTAAAAGCCAAAAACAGGGACCATATCTGCATAATTGCGACCAACAAAAAGAAACTGGCCACCTAGCTACATACCACCTAAGCTAGTTCGATGGCTATTTCTCCCCTTTTTTGGGCTTCTTCAGGGTGATCTTCAAGGTAGATTCTCTGGAGCTTCTACATTGTCCTCTCCTCTTCAACTCTTTTTTTCCCTTTTTACCTTTAGGAGAAATGCTTTTAGAGATAGAGGCAGTCTCACTTTGGGATACAGACGATCGACCTCTTCAGGAGTGATGCCGCCCGGTAGTATAAGTTGGAGCGGAGTAATATCCAATTCGGCACTCTCCTTCTTGGCTTGCAAATCCATCCTCTCCTTTTCAATGTGCTCCATTATGCTAAGTTTACAATATGTTCGGAGGCACGGATCACTACGGCATCCTCTATTTCATTCTAGCATTGCTGATCATTAATCGTTTATTCATGCAGAGCTCCTATGACTTCATCATCTGCGCTGGGAGTCTCAGTAGGTTGATCGGTAGGTGCCACCTGTATAGTGACAGCCATAACAGACCTTGGGTTCGCACATGCTTTCCAAAAGCTTTAGAAGATTCGTTGGAATTTTTCGTAGGATCGACCAGCTTTCTACTCAACTGCTTGACCTCCTCATCCAAGTACTTGATGATCTCTTTGTTATGGATCGCCTCAAGAATTAAGCAATCAATTTCATGTTTCCTTTATATCGACACCTCTGAAATTCTCTCAGCAACAGGGAGAGTTGAATTATTTTGGACATAAACATCCTTAACATAAGAAAGCACTATGTCCTAGGCCTTTGGAGGAATTGAATGCAAAGCAGGAATAAGTTTGAACTCGTCAAAGCACAACTTAGGAAATGTGGCCTTGAGATCAACCATCTTCTCAACAGCATAGGCATCAAGAGTAGTTATGGCTGAGAGGGCCCGTCTGTTATGCTTTCGAGATGAATTATCAGGACCTTCTATGCTAGACTATGATTCTGAATATCGACAGGTGTCAAAAGAACTCGAATGTTGCTTGGGTGCAGCAGCCAAATTGGGAGCATGAGGTAGTGATTTACTGCTGCTATTTGTACTAGGGTGTTGATTGGAACCCTTTTGGTGAAAAGACTGAGATATTGATTTATTTTTTGATGACAAGTCCTTGATTGGTAGCTTTAGTCTTGGTCTTCTCTTCCATCATACCTTTCTCTCTCTCATTCGGGCTTCGGATCTCGGCTGGGTCCAAAATAAGATAGCTGAGAGTATGCTGATCTCTTCAAGCGACCATAGTTACTAGGGCATCCCATCGAGCCTGCAAACAAAATGAAAGTGTATAAGAATCACTAAAGTTAAAAGTGGATAAGTGACGTGCGGTGCTGTGCACGTGATTTTGGGTGTCTTAATGTCCCCTCAATGGAGTGAGCTTTACCCATTGAAATAATCTCTCCCATGCTAATGGGGGGATGTAGCACCAAATAGAATAGGAGATTTAGACCCCACGAGACTTAAATTGGAAAAATCATAATTCTTAACATCTTTTGGAATTGGGATGTCCGACATCCCCTCAAATAAATTTTCTAAAGTTAGAGACCTAGATTGATCTGTAGCAGTAGAGGTTAACTTGGATTTCTTGAAGACCTGCTCTTTATGAAGCTTATAAATGACCTTTCTTCTTCTCTTTTCTAGGGTGGGGAGCTATGGGCTTGGGAGGATCGGATCGTAAACACATGACTTGAGCTCATATGGTCACGACCGGCTCATTAGCACCGCCCCTGAACTCGCTTTCCTCGGCAACATTCTAAGCTCCTTCGGCTGGGGGTACGACATGACAAACTTCATCAACTCCTTGCCCAATGGCATCTCTTCTTTCTAGAACTTCCTCCTTGGTGTTTCTTGGCAGTCCTATGCCGAGGCCTTCTTTTAGTAAGCCGAAGACGAAAAGGCGCTCGTCGGTAAGAAGAGATCTAATGTCCCTATCCACCATCGGTATATTTTTTAGACTTGAAATAGCCTTCAAGTATATGTCTCTGGTGGGATGTTGATGGCTATTTTCAATGTTCAACAAAAAACTACTTAATTCAGGATATGACTTGAATAAAAACACTTCAAGTTAAGTTTGAAATGACACTTACGTCCTTCCATCCATCGTCCTGCAAAATAATGTGGGCAACACACATAAAATCATTCATTTTTAAAAGCGCTTAGTTTGTTCCAAGCGCCAGTTACAACCTAGAAGTTTAGTGATTGACTAAGGAAAGTGTACGAGAGGCTTCCCTTTCGCCGCCAGAGATCGTAAATGAATCTGATGTCTTCCGGAGTTGGCTCATGATATAAAAATTCGAGGAACATGTATGTGCAGTGCAGAAACTCGTGGCTGTTCGGATGCTGCTGAACCAGCGTCAATCTTAATTAGTGTAACATTCTCCGAATGAATGGATTGAAAGTTGGAACAAACCTAGAACATAAAGTTGTTGCATGCAGTATACCCCTTTGGGGGCAAGTGGGCCCGGTCGTTACAGAATGGGACTCGCACATCCTCGTACAGAATCCCCTTTTTTATGCACAGCCTGTGGAGAGAGACCTCATCAACCTTTAAAGAAATTGAATCCTCCAGATCATTCAAAAATATGGCATCTTCCAAAGTGTCAGGTGCTGGCTTGATTTCTGCTTTTAAGTTCAAAGGAATTTCTAGCACCTATTGTGAACTCTTGGGCTGCTCAAGTTGATGGCCTAGGGAGTTTCAAGCGAATGTTTTTGAGGAGCTAGATTCAGAGTCAGAATTATCATGTGAAGTAGTTAGTTCAGTACATATGGCGATAAACACTTACAGCATTTGGAACCCATAGCTGTCAAACTCGGCAAATAGTAATCATTAGAAAAATTAACTTGTTCCACTTGTGCTAAGTGTAAATTAGTGTAGTGTAGTGCAGTGCAAAGATAGATCGTTCAGAATTAAAACGATAGTTATGACGAGACTATGGGATTCGACCGAAGTGACCATCATCGCTGACCATCCCAACCACTTTCATGCCGATCGTTGTGGATTTCATCTAAGCTTCAAGATCAACCATCGGCATATTGGAGTATGGTATTCGCGTTTAAGTTCATTCAAGACCATATGTTATGCACGTTCAAGTTATAGTCGAAAGTACGCAAATTTGAGTTCTAATGATTCAAGTCATATAAATGCAAATACAAAGTCCAAACATTCAAGTTCAAAGTCATATGCACTTGTTCTGAAGTTCAAGTACTTGAGTTCGAGGTCATATGCAAGTCTCTAGTTCAAGTTCAGGCTTAAGGCAACAATTCATGTGTATTTAATCAATTTCAAGTCTTCACTCAAGCAAAGAATTGTCTATGTCCCCATAGGAAAGGGGATCGCACCCGATCCCTTACCTATGTGGTCTCACCTTATCCAATTTCAAGCCCTCTATGCCATAACTGATCCCCATTCTGAAATCACAATCTATCCCTCTATCACTGATCGCCTAGACTTCACTACTTCACTTCCTTCCCAACATGCTTCCATTCGATCCCATGAATCGATCTCTACAATAGTCGATCCCTCCATTCCATCGAGCGATCAATCCCACCATGTTGGGTTAACCCAGCTCAATTCCAAAGTACCACAACCAATCGCATCACGTCACTATTCCCTCCTAATCACTTTATCTCTTTCGCATCAACACCTATCACCATTGACTGATCCCAATGCTGTTAAACACTCGACAATACCATAGCCAATCCCTATGAATCAAACTGATCCTAAAACTCACATGAAATACAAATCAAAATCGCCATGCCTCGATTTGTATCCTAAACTCACCTTTATATAACGACGTAAATCAGGTTGTTGAACAAACGAAAGCTTTCCAACTATGGGTTTGGGCTAAAGTTGAATTGGAAAATTGAATCTATTGCGATTTGATGTTGGATGCATTCGAAGAAAACGATGAGAACTATAAGAGGAGATGGGAATTCGAATCGACGATTGATTTGGATGGTGAGGTGATAGCCTTGAGTACGAATTTGATAATGGAAATTTTGATGGGAAGTAAGGCTTCGGATCGATTGAAGGGAGCAAATGAATGAAGTGGAGTGGAATAAGCTACGCCCATAGCTTATATACAAATGTGGCCCACTTAATTGGGCTTGAAATTTGTTTGAGTCCGTTTAGACTAAGAGATCGGTACCAATCCCTTGCTTTAGGGATTGGTACCAAATGCCCCATTACTAATGTTTAGAAAAAATGTGAATGGATATGAAGATTATAACAATGCAAATATATTTCAACTATGTGATATTGACAATGACCCATGAACATGCATGCGTACGTACCTAGCATTCAATTTCTTGAATCGACATAGATTAAATTATTCCCTAGATCTCGCAGAACAGATGCCGCTACTGATAACCAAAGCCTTCTAACTCAGTCAACAAGCTCAATGGAACCGAGCGTAGAGAAAGATTGGGATTACACTCCGAATTTATATTGGCAAATATCGACCAAGCATCAGAACAAATAGAGTGAGATATGATTCTTCATAAAGACAATTCAATGGAAAGATAAAAGCTATTCAGGAAAATGAATGGAATGCTTCTCGGCGATTCTAACTTGCTTCGATTCAAAGCACATTATGTTTGTAACAACACAAACTTTGGAGGCCAAATGATATCCGACTTCTTTACCTGGCTACATTTGGATCGATTTGGCAAGTTAGACTCGATGGTAGATAAGGCAAGTAGCTAAAGATGTGATCATAAAGACCGGAGATCAAAAATAGACAATAGTGTGGAGCAATCATCAAGTAGAATCAAGGGATAGTCCCTATGAAACATTATAAGTATGGATTAGTGCTTCCCCTATATAGGGGATTAAATCAGATCATTATGGCTATGAGCAGCTTGGATCAGTAGTTCAACTCAACGGGAATCGATTGGTATTTCTATAAACATGAAAGCAACTATGCAAACAACTTTGGAACATGAAGCCAACATGGAGGGGACTCACACAACCGACCATGCACCGCCACGTTTACGTGTCAAACGATTGGCCCCGAACGCTTCTCATCCGGAATTGGGCCTCGAAATTATTTGGGTGACCTCAATTACATATGGAGATTCTTGCGACGAATTTTTAGAAAGATATTCGGTCATCTATGCCTATAAATATAGGGTCTATAGCTCATTTAAAGGATTTTTTAGGCTATTGTTTTCTTTGTACTCCATTGTAATTACAAATTTCGATCCGACCCATCTTGCACACAGAAATTCAAGTGGTTAATAAAGCTTTTTTTAACCAAAGTGGGCGTGGCCATTCAACGCCGAACCACTATAAATCAGTTTGACGTTGTGTTTTATTTGTTTTCTGCTCCTATCCTCTGTTTTTATTTAGTTTTCTTCATTTATTTCTCTACATATAAACCATTGGGTGTTTGTGCCAACTATTCGTGCAAATGTTGACATTATCAACGACATGGTATAGGATCACACTGGATCCAAACATCTAAGAAATTGCATTTCTAGTTAGTGGAATAAATAGTGTGAATTTATATCGTAATACAAATTCCTGTATACATACATACATACATACATACATACATATACACAGATATATATATATATATATATATATATATGAAATTATAGGAAAATAGGCTCAAGGAAATAGCTAGATTTTGGGCTAAAGGATGCGGCTTTTGTATTTACCTATGAAGGATGCGAGCTTTATATTTGGGCTGAAGGAAGATCGTTAAAAATAAAATAAAATCATGTCATCTTCTGCAATCGCGATCTCAAATACTGGTATCGATCTTAATTTTTTACCAATATCGATTCTCGTATAACTTTTCTTCTTTTCAATCTCATTTTCATTGTATTCTCAATTTTTGATTGTTCGAGTTTAGCTTCATCATACTGATTTTTTGATCGGCTTACTAATTTCAACTTCTAATTTAGGTTTGCTTTATTTATTTTGTGTATGTGTATTATGTAGTCTATATCGGTTATAAATTCATTTTTTGTTGGTTATTTGATTTATTTATGGTTGAATTGGGTTCCAGTAGCAGATTCATTTCCATGCTAAAGTATGCTTTTATGTGTAATTCTAAGTTTTTTAGACTTTGTTTAGTTTTGCAAATTTTAAATTTATATTTAAGTTTTGTTAAGTTTTGTAAAGTGCAGTGTGGTATGCTATGTAAAATTATTATTCTCAATTTTTATATCAATATTTTTGATAAGCCAACCGTGACGGAAGATGATGTTTTGATTAAGCGTCCTAAAGAGGTTTGTGGTTCAAGAAGACCACGGTGGGCTATTCTCACAACAAAAGAAACAAATTTAGTCAATGTGAATGAAGTCGGTCATAACAAAAGGAACTTTATAGCATCTTCGAAGCGTTAAAGTTTTTCTATTATATTGTTGTTGTTATGAACTTGTTTTTCAGTTGTACTTGGGAATGATATTGTGTCAATTTAGCATATTTTATGATTACTTTTTAATGATACCTTGTTACCATAAATAGTGCTATCGAATATGAAAAGAAGACATGTTGAAATTAAAAATGTCTAAAATAGTAGAGCATTTAGCAAGGGATATCACGCTTTAAGCACTTCGACAAGATGCCGAACTTCTACAATAAAGGATGTCGAAAGCCTAAGAAAGGATGGCAAGCTTCCAAGAATGTCGAATCCTAAGTGATTGATAAATGCAAAAGTTATTTAGCTTCAACAAAGAGGAGATATCACACTAAGGCATTGAACCTATAAAAATGTCAAACTAAAAGAGTTATCAAGCTTGAATAAAGGAAGGGGAGATCTCGGATTTTAACAACCTTAGAGTTTTTCAAGCATATATAGAGGAAGAGATATCATATTCAAAACATCTCCTAGGGATACCATGCATGTAACAAGCTCGAAGTGGAATTGAATGACAACAGATGCCGAAAGATTATGGTATAAGGGATATCGAACCTGAAGACAAACAGAGAGAATTATCGAAACACAACGGGATAAACTAGTGAAAAGAAGGAATATAAAGACTCTATGGATATCGAGCCTTTACAACTATAAAAATTATGAATGATCTACAAATGAAAAGTGGTTCCGAACTTTCACAAGTAGCGGAAGATGTATGACTTCAAAGAATATAAAGGGTACCAAATATCTACTGTTATCTAGAATGCCACATATCACTAGTGCCATCAAGGATGTTGAATGGCATCAATATTAAGAGAGATATCAAAATTCATCAGAACCATGAAGGATGTTGAATATCAACAACTGTGAAGGAGATCGTATATTAGCAGTGTCATCAGGGATGTCGACTACCTATAGTAATGGAGGATGTCGTATTTCACCAGTGTAACAAACAATGCAATAAATCATCAATATGGCAAGAATGTTATAAATCATCAATATGTCAAGGATGTCGTAAATCATCAATAGAGCATGATGTCGCGTTTCATCAATATATAAAAGGTCACTGCATATTATCAATGCAATGACTAATGCCAAAAATCAAGGATGCCGATAGACACGTGGAAACCAGACCGCCTACCTCCAACCCTATAAATACAAACCCAATGGCAAATTGGGAGGGTTGAATTTTTCTCATCTCATTTCTTATCTTTTCAAGTTGTAAATCCTTAATTGATTTGGGGATTTTTAGAGTCGATTGTGCTCTTGTAACATTTTTCATATAAGACCTTGAATATTTAACAATTGCATAGCAACTTCAATTGAACAGAGATATTGGACCACTTATTGATCTTATGGCATGCATATGACTTCTTGTATTGGACTTGGAATATGAACATGTATACTTCACTCTTGAGAACTTGGATCCAAATCTTGGCTTGCATACTTTTATTAAGCTTTACATAAGCTATTTGAGCCCTTTTCTGAACAAGATCTCCCATATTTGGGGTTGACAAAGAAATTTGTTACCATTTTGATGCTAGAAAATGGCTCAAACCTCTTACTCCATACATATCTCATGTTGGATTATCCTTGCCCTGTATACATATGTTACAAAGGATTTACCTTAACCTGCATATATTCTATAAAGGAACTTTCCAAATTCTGCATAACCTTCTTTGGACAATATAATGACAATCTTGGAACAAGGATCTTCTGAACATTACGCAGTTAGGCATTTTATCAAATCTCTTCTGATCCTCGATTTCATTAGGAACAAGTGTTAAGGATGTTAACACTACAGATCATGGAAGAAGGCAAGTGATTCCTTATCATCCTGATAAAAGGGAGCATAAATCCATTTCATATAGGCTCTACCCCTATCCATGATTATCATCTGTAGCCTGGAATGGAAAGCAAAAAAGAATAGCATGTTCCTAAAATAGAAAGGGTTATACAATTCCAATACAAAGGAAATATTTTTGAAAAAAATAAAAAGAGACTTTGACAAATTTGCCGAAAGGTAGAAGGAATAATTGATCATCCTTCCGAACGAATCAAAGTTCGAGAATCTTTAAACAAAAAACTTACAGACAATGCTATTAGTTTGGGCTTGTTTATTTTCCTTCCTTTGTTGACTGGGGAAGCGGTATCTTTTGTAGGGATATCTTCCTGCGAAGCTATTAGTTTGCGGAAGATGTATCTTAAGGCTAATTTAACACTAAGGGAGGGTGAACAGTGTTTACTGATTTTTGCGAATCATTTTAAATTATTTTAAGATTGTAATTAAACAATGCAGAATTAACAATTACATATGCAAACACAGACAAATATAAATGTAATCAAAGCAAAAGGTAAAGATTTGGAGAGACCACACCAGGAATTTTTATACTGGTTTGGAGTTACCTTATATCCAGTCCCGTACAATTTCTTGTACATATTTCTTTTCAAATATCAAAGCTAGTACAATTTTGATTTCAAGGCTATGAGACGCTCTTCAGATTTTTCGAGCTTTGAGTACATTCACTAGATTCAGATGGGATGCAAGCACACCTATTTGGATTTGTAGGACACCAAGCACACCAACTTGATTTAGATGGAACACAAGCACATCCACTTCGATTTCAGGGACACCAAGCACACCACAAAGTATAAAAGTACGATTTGATAGTTTTTACAGACTCAGTTTCTTAATCTTGAGTAAAAATGATCTTATAACCACTTGAATAACATTTAGATCATGATTTGAGTGAGAGAGATAATGAAGATCAGAGAGTAATCGATAGAGAATCAAATCAATGGAATTTGGATTTGATTCTGATTGAATTTGAGAAGAGTTTGAGTACAATTCCTTTTAGAAAAAAGGAAAGTACAAGGAGGAGAGAAATAAAAGATAGTAGTTAAAAAAATTCGTTGGTAAAACTACCTATTTATAGAGAAACAACGGCCACTTCTATTTAGAAGAGATACGACAAAAAGATACTTCATTCAAATTTTAATTTTGAGAAAATTGGTCTATATGTCGACATATAGTATTAGGGTATGTCGACATATCCCTTTATATTTTAAAATTTTACTTAGGAAATTGTTTTGAAAATGTTAATATTTGTAAAATAGCTTAAAACTTTATGCAATCATCTAAATATAGTTTATGCAAATTTTAATCATATTAAAACCTAAGAAAACATTATAAATTTATTTTGAAATGCTTTTTAATATATAAAGGATTAAAATATTATTTTCCTTAAAAATATTATACATAAAGTATGAGTGAATATATACTTAAAAACAAAGTTATAAAATACCTATAAACATTTAGAGATTATAAAACAAAATTATAACAAGGGATAATAGATTTAAAAGTTTAAAAACTTAATTACTCAAATATAATTATAAAATCAGAAAGTGAGAAATCATTTGAAGGCCATTTTGAAAATAGGAATACTTTTAAAATCATTTTTGAAATCCAGATATTTAAAAATAGAAAAAAAATTTTTAAAACCTTTAAGAAAACCGAGAAGAGAAATCAAAGAAGTGCTATCAAGGTTTTACCAAAATATATATGATTCTATAACTTATTTGGATATCTTGAATCTTCAATACCCATGAGCCTTTTATCTCAAACTCTTGAATCTCTATATCAGCCACTTAAATCTGCTTTTGATACCGTACAGTTTTCTTAATCAATACTTGCCTAATATCCTACACTATATACTATATATAACTTTATAAAATCATTAGTATGTATATTTTGTATAATGTCATATGATTGTTGTCATCAAAATCAATGCCTAATGTACTAACAATCTCCCATTTTTTGACGATGACAACATGTATCTAAAAATATGTTGTAACTTCCCCTGAGTTACAAAACTTTCCCTTAATTTATGCCTAAAACTCCTTTTTAATCTATGCCTAGATTTTACAAATATTTCCCCTGAGTTACAAAACTCCCGGGTAATCTATGCCTAAAACTCTTCTTTAATCTATGCCTAAAACTCCACCTTAATCTATGTCTAAATTTTATATATATTTCTCCCCTTTTGTTATCAACACAAGTCTAACAGAAAACTTTCCCTAACTAATGGTACTATATGATCTATATAAAAGTGATAACAATGATGTATAAGAATAATAAGTGATAACACAAATCATTTTTATGAATCACACAAATCCTAATGTATAAGAATAATAAGTGATAACACAAATCATTTTTATGAATCACACAAATCCTTTACACATATTCATACTAAAGTCACATCAAACCAAAAGACAATCAATTCAAATCCTACTATACAATTATACACATAAATTTAAAGAAAAAATCAATCCAAATAAAATCAAGCATGTCAAACAACAATTCACATAAAAATTAAAACCAAACCAAATTCGAATCCTAACAAATCATATTAAAACATGCTAATGCTAAGCCCTAAGTTTTCTTCTTGATAATGGGAGACTTGTGGATCGCATAGAAGGGACAGTGAAGACAGAAATTTCCTTTTTGCTAGACCAAATTTCCATCCCGATCAAAGCATACTTCAATGACACACCGGACTTCATCTCTGTTGACATCTTTTTCTTTCTCTTCTTCATCCTTCTCTTCCTCTTCTTCTTCACTGTCATTTAAAGGATCATGAATGGCCAAATTCGCAACATCATCCTTAATGACTGTTGGATTTGTAGGCTTATCCAATAGATACTTTTGTAGATTTCTAAGAATTCTGCCTCATTTCTCTTATTTATTCTTCATTCTCATTAGCTTCCATTTCAAAAAGTATATTTAGAATTTGTTTCAAATCACTCTCAACTCTTGTCACTTTTGTTAAAGTAGAGTTTTAGAGAGAGCCCGAAGTGGGAGAATCGAAGGAAAGTAATGTTGATTCATGCATTGAACGTTTGGAATAGTTAGGATCCATTAATTTTATTTTATTTTTCAAAAAGAAGAAGATTGTAGAATATGTTTGATTTCGAAATAGAATGGATATATATAGTAGTTTTAAGTTTTGAATTAAGTAGGGAAATTTGAAATTAGAAAATAACTGCATATATCAACATACATATGATGAATATGTCGACATATCTAATATAATTTTGTTTGTTTGTTTTTCTTTTGAGCCTTTTAAGTTATATGTTATTATGTTTATATTTCTAAGAAGGAACATATTCCTAACTCTCTTCTTAGCTTTATAAACGATGTTTGATTTAATGGTTTTATTAATATATCAACTAGTTGATTTTCAGTATTTATAAATTCGAGTGATATAATTTTTTTATTTACATTATCTCTTAGAACGTGATGTCGTAAATCTATATGTTTAGTTCTTGCATGGTGAGTTGGATTTTTTGATAAATTAATTGCACTAGTATTATCGCAGTATATTGGCGATTTAGTAAAATTTAAACCAAATCTATTAATTTTTGTTGCATATAAATAACCTGAGAATAGGCTAATGCTGCTGAAATATATTCTGCTTTTGTTGCGGACTAAGATACATAATTTTGCTTTTTGCTAAACCAGGAAAGTAGAGAGTTTTCTAAAAAGTGACATGTTAAACTTGTACTTTTTCAGTCTAATTTTCAACCAGCATAATCAGCATCACTATATGAAATTAAATCAAAGGAATCTTTTTTTGGATAAAAGAGTCCATAGTCTAATATGTTATTTACGTATCTTAATATTTGTTTTATAGATTTTAGATGAGTTTTCTTAGGTTGAGATTGATATCTTGCACGGAAGCATACATTATGCATTATATTAGGTCCACTAGCAGTTATATAAAGCAGTGATCCGATCACACCTCTATACAATTTTTGATCTATATCTTTTGAATTTTCTTCCTTATTTAATTTTTCATTTATTGCCGTCAGAATTGGCTTAACACTGGTATTTGACATACCAAATTTCTTAACTAAATCTTTAGCATATTTTTCTTGACTTATGAAAATACCATTACTTGATTTGTTTGTAATCCTAAAAAGTAATTTAGTTCTCCCATATGGCTCGTTTCAAATTCTTTGGTCATTATAGCTAAGAAAAATTATTTAGTTATTTATTGGTTGAACTAAAAATAATACAATCTACACATATTTATATTAGTTGAATATCATTGTTATTTCTTTTAATATTAGAGTAATCTACTTTACCAATTTCAAATTAGATTGTAATAAGTAGGATTTAAGTCTATTATACAGTGCAATAGGAGCTTGTTTTAGACCATATAAAGTCTTCTTTAATTTATAGACATGATTATGTAGTTTTTCATCTTTAGAAAGAGAAGGTTGTTCTACATAGACATCTTCTTTAATAAAACTATTTAAAAAGGTACTTTTAACATCCATTTGAAACAATTTACAATTATTATGATCTGCAAAATCAAGTAAGATTCTTTTTGCTTCTAATCTGGCTACGAGTGCAACGGTTTCATCAAAATCTATACCTTCTTTCTAATAATAACCTTGAGCGACTAAATGTGATTTTCCTCACAACTTCTTCTTGTTCATTCATTTTATTTTTATATACCCATTTAGTGACTATTATAGATTTATCCTTGGGTCTTGGAACTAATTCCTAAACATCATTTCCTATGAACTGATTCAATTCCTCTTGCCTAGCAAGAATCCATGAATCATCTGATGATGCTTCCTTTGAATTTTCAGGTTTAATAGTTGAAATAAAAGAAACATTACTCGTTTTGTTTAATTGATTCCTTGTTTTAATAACAGATTCTATATTCCCTAGAATATTTTCTATAAGATGATCTTTTAAGTATTATTTTCCCTTATTTGGATGTAAAATTTTAGAATTATTATTATTATCATTTGTGATTTCAATAATAGTAATTTCATTTGTCTTATCAACATTTTCTTCTTTATTGACAATGGTAATATTGATTTTAAAATTTTCATCAAATGAAACAAGAATGTCTCTTCAATAGTATTAGTTCTAGTATTAAAAACTCTATAAGCTTTACTTCTATTTGAATATCCAATGAAAACACCTTTGTCTGATTTAGCATCAAATTTATCTATATTTTCTTTAGTATTTAATGTAAAACATTTACTACACAAAACGCTAAAGTATGTTACTTTAGGCTTTTTGTTATAAAATAATTATATGATGTCTTTTTTGTCAAAGGTCTTATTAAAATTATATTTAATATATAACAAGTCGTAGCAACTACTTTAGTCCAAAAAGTTTTTAGCTAAATTACTTTCATTTAACATGGTTATAGCACACTCTTGAATTGTTCTATTCTTACATTGGACTACTCAATTTTGTTGGGTGTTCTTGGAAATGAAGAATTATGGGTAATACCTTTCTTGTTACAAAAAATTTCATTCTTGAATTCTCAACCGTGATCACTTTGAATTGTTTTGATTTAACAGACATTTGATTTTGAATTCTTTTAACAAAGAACTTAAACATTTCAAAAGCATCATTTTTAAGTTTTAGGAAAACCATCCACGTTAACTAAGAAAAATCATCTGCGATTACAAATACATTTCTATTATGATTTGTAGGTCATATTTGCGAAGGAAATAAAAGATCCAATGAAGAAGTTCAAGGGGTTGAGATATAGAAATCATATCATTTGATCTAAAGGAACTTTTTCTAGGTTATCCCAGGTGACTCGCATCACAAAGATTATTAACTTCAAATTTATTTTAGGAAGACCCTTAACTAGATTATTTTCGGCAATTTTAGATAGGTTTTTGAAATTCAAATGACCAAATCTTTTGTGTCAAATCCAAGAACCACTTAATTCAACCAAAAGACATAAATTATCATTTGACACTTTAATACTTAATATATATATATATATATATATATATATATATATATATATATATATATATCTGTGTGTATGTGTGTGTGTTTCTTTTTCTAATGCCTTCAAAGAAGATGTTTTACTCATTATCTTTAATGTGACACTTATGTTTTTCAAATTTAATTTTAAATCCCTTATCACACAATTGAGTAATACTTAGCAGATTATGTTTCAAATTCCTAACTAACAAAACATTAGAAATATAGAAGTTTTAGAATTACCGACATTGCCGGTACTAATCATATACCCTTTAGAGTTGTCTCCAAATTTGACCGATCCACAATCTTTATAAATGATATCTTTTAGGTTCTCCGGATTTCCTATCATGTGCCTTGAGAATCCACTATACAATATCCATTTATCCCTTTTGATTTCTAAAGTTTGGTTATCAAGTATATGTTCATCAAAAGCCATGTAACACATCTGCTCCTGCAACTTATACATTTTCAAAAGATCAAGTCGCTTTTCATTATAAATAGATGCGAATTTATGAAACAACATTATATTGATTTTTGCAAAATTGCTTTTCAAAAATAATGGTAAAAATATTATCACTAACTTTTGCCATTAAAAATTTTTGAAACTAAAATTATAGAATTTTGAAAACCAAAGCCCTGATACTAAATGTTAGTTTGTAAAAGATGGATCTTAAGGCTAATTTAACACTAGAGGTGGGTGAATAGTGTTGATTGATTTTTGTGAATCTATTTAAATTCTTTTAAGATTATAATTAAACGATTTAGAATCAACAATCACAGATGCAAATATAGATAGATATAAATGTAGTAAATGTAAAATGTATAGATTTGAAGAGATCATGTCAGTAATTTTTATCCTGGTTCGGAGTTACCATGCATCCAGTCCGTTATAGTTTCTTGTATAGAGTTCTTTTCAAATAACAAAGTCAATACAATCTCGATTTCAAGGCTATGAGACACAACCTTCAAATTTTTCGAGCTCCAGATACACTCACTAGATTCAGAAGGATACTAGCACACCCATTTGGATTTCCGAAACATAAAGTACACCCACTTGATTTACATGGGACACATGCATACCCACTTGGATTTCAGGGACACCAAGCACACAACAAAGTATAAGGGTATGATTTAATAGTTTTTAAGGACTTGGTTTCTTAATCTTGAGTATAAATGATCCTACAACCTCTTGAATATCAATTTGATCGCTATTTGAGTAAGAGAGATGATAGAGATCAAAGAGTAATCAATAAAGAATAAAATTAATAGAGGTTGGATTTGATTCTGATTGAATTTGAGAAGAGTTTGAGTATAATTTCTTTTAGAAAACGAGTGAGTAAAAAAAGGAGAGAAATATAGGAAAGCGGTTAAAATTTTCAGTGATAAAACCTCGTACTTATAGAGAAACAATGGTCATGTCCATTCGTGAAGAGATACAATGAGAAGGCAGTTCCATTCAAATTTAAATTTTGGAAAAATCAATCTATATGTCGAAATATAGTGTTAGGGTATGCCAACAAGTCCTTTTATATTTTGAAATTTTACTTAAAAAATGTTTTGAAAATATTAAGATTTGTAGAATTTTTGTACAATCATCTAAAAATAGTTTATACACATTTTAATCATATCAAAGCTTAGGGAACTTTATAAAATTATTTTGAAATATTTTTTAGATATAAAAAGGATTAATATATTCTTTGAAAATAAATTATATAAAGTATGAGTTAATATATAGTTAAAAACAAAGTTATAAGAAATGTTATAATATATTTATAAACATTTGGAAATCATAAAACTGAAGGTATAACAAGGTATGATAGATTTAAAAGTTTAAAAACTTAATTGCATAAAATATAGGTGTAAAATAAAAAAGTAAAAACTCATTTGAAAGCCATTATGAAAATAGGAATTTTTTTAAAATTATTTTTGAAATTCAGAATATTTAAAAATAGAAAATAGATTTCAAAATCTTTAAGAAAAATGAGAAGATGATCAAAGAAGTGCTATATGGGTTTTAACAAAATAATCTATGACTCTATAACTTATTTGGATACCTTTAATTTTCAATACACATGGGTCTTCATTCTCAAACTCTTGAATCACTATATCAACCTCTTGAATCTGCTCTTGATATTATACATCTTTTTATGATCTGTCTAATATCCTATACTATGTACTATGTATAACTTGATAAAAACATTAGTATCTATATTTTATATAATGTCATATGGTTGTTTTCATCAAAACCAATACCTAAGGTACTAAAGGAAGCGTCTTAAGGATCAGGTGGGTCATGAAGATCTGCATAATGGGCATAGGAGTTTAGGTTATCACCACCCGATTCATTACCCATATCTCTTTTTTCCTTCTTGACCCTTTGCACTATTATCTCCATCTTGAGTATCATCATCTGCATTTTCATCCTCTCCTTCAATATAATCTTCATCTCTTTTGAGCCGAGGGTCAATAAAGGATGACAACTTCTTTAGAATGATAGCTTCCTCTTTAGAAAATTCATCTTGAAGTCTTTAGAAAATTCATCTTGAAGCAACCCCGAACTCTCCCTAATATAAGATCAAACTTTCCCTTGAATTTTTCATTTAGGTCTTGGAGGGAAGGAAATTCCAAATCTGAACATTTAATGATATTATCGCTATACGCTGCGAAAAGAGTATCTTCATAGCATTTTTCTATGATCTTAGTAAGGGCTTGATCCAATAAGAAGTAAACTTTCCTCTTAGCATCTTTTATAGTATGGTTAGCATGAACCAGAGTGACTTCTTTAATTTCTAGCTGGCTCTCTAGAGACTTTATCTTGCTAGCCATTTCGACCTTCTCTTTATTGACCTGCTCAAGCTCAGTTTTGGTCCTCTTTTTAAGTAACAGTTTGGCTTTCTTCTGCTCATCGAGGGAGGAGTGTCTCTTCTCAAGAATAGCTTCATTATTTTTCGCTGCACTATTAATTATTTGACTCTGTAAGGTCCCAACTTTAGCTGTTAATGGGGAACATATTCCTTAAGTTTCGTAACTTGACCAGCATTTCCCTAAGAGGCTTGTTGAAGAAAGAGCATGTGCTTAGCTACCTGAAACATAGGACAGATGTAAGTTAAATAAGGATGTACAAAATTAAAGTCCATATTAGCCAAACACAAAAGGATATATACCATCAGAAGCTACTGATAGAGGATGTAAAGGTGATCCGTTGAGATAGACGGTGCTGTAGTGGGTGTCAAACCAAGCTTATTGATAAGGGAAGAAGGTGATACATAGGACTATCCAATTGGTTACTTGTTCTTACAAGGTTTACTAGGATATGGATAGTCTCGACGTTTAGTGAAGGAAGTTTAGCTTCCATGGCAAGGACCTCCAAGCAACTCAAGCAAGTATAGAAGTTAAGGGTCAACTGAATCGAAGTAATGTCCAAGTGCTCCAGGAAGTGCAAAAGGAATTTTAGGAAAGAAAGGTAGCCAGAATGCAAGATATGAATAGGAGTGAAGGCAAAGAATACCTTTGGAGGAATATCTATTCTACCGGATGGACCGATAATCATGGCTTCCATGTTCATACTCCCGGACAATTGGAAAATAGTATCTCTCTCGCTGAGTAGTAATGAGGGATTGGTTAAGCATATAGTCTCCTTTCTTTGAAGTGGGAGAAGATTTGTACCTTTTGCTATACTTCTTCTGTCCATTTGTCTACTAGGTGATATTATACAAAATTAGGGAAGTATTGCATATTTTACGAAAAATTGGAATGATCATAATATAGATGCAAGATAAGAAATTGAATGCCTAACCAATAGTTACTTGATTAATTGAATGTTATGTAATTCTTAGTGGTAAAGTGTCAATAGTAAGACTAGTTACATAACTTATAATAATAAATAATCTATTAAATGTTCCATTCCTAAATGTCTAACTTCTAATAAGAAATTGATTTTGTAGAATATTGAGAAATTTATAACCAATTGGAAATTTAACATCCATTGGATTTATGACTAGATAACTGGTTAATAAGGTTCAATTAATGTAACATACGAATATAATCTTATAGAACTGTAATAGGATGTTTAATCTGCAACCTGATATCGAATTTATAAGAATGTGGAATTCATAAATTACGAGAAAGTTTAGATTTATTTAGAAATGCTTTAACCATTTGACGAATTTATAAGATGCCGAATGCATAAATAGCTTATAGGTCTACGATACAATAATCACATTCTGAATTCATGATGTCATATCAAAACTAAGCAAAATATCGAATTTGTAACCTATTTATCAACTCTTTAAATGGTTTTTGAATATGTAAAGGGATAGCGGCACACTATGAGTTATCGAGTTTATAACTAATAAAACCATTCCCTAAAATAGCGGTCGAACTCCTAATAGATATCGAACTGCTAATCGGTTGTTGACATTATAGAAAGGTATCAAATTTCAAAAAAAACTAATGAATTTAAGATCCAGGCATGTAGTCAAGTTTTTAACAACTAATCAAATTCCTGAGTAAGTAGCGAAACCTTAAAAGAATCTCAATTTTAACATAAGAGAAACTCCAAAAAGTTATCTTTCCGAAAAGCTTTTGAATTTTCATTAACAATCATTTGATTTCAATCAATCGTCAGAAGAAAACACCAGAAACAACATTTAAACCCAAATACTAAGTCTACCACTTCAATTTAATCACAAAATTTTACAAAAACTGCACGATTGATTGAACCGTATTTTCTAAATTGAGAACCCCCTTTCAATTTCTAAACTAAATCAAATAGAAATATAAATCAAACATTAAGATTAAGCTTAAGTGTCGAAAAAGATTGAAATTTCATAAGCCGAACTGGAAATTAATTTTTTTCTTTATAATTTAACTTGCAGGTGAAAAGGTTGAAGAGGAAGAAGATAATTACTTATAGAAGGAAAGGGGAATGATGGAAGTCGTTGATCGGTTTAAATGAACGGACAAGATCTAAAAGGGATACCAATAGGTGGCAATATAGTTATCGAAGCGGTAAGTGTGATATTGAGGTGTTAACTTGAAAAGTCAACGTTTCTTCTACACCAGGGGGAAATGTTACCACAACTAAAAATGTCTAACATGAAAAGAGAATGCGTCGAAATTCAAGATGTAGAAACTGTAGAGCATTCAGCAAGGGATATCACACTTTAAGCACTTCAAGAAAAGGTCAAATTTCCAATATAAAGGATGTCGAACGCCTAAGAAAGGATGGCAAGCTTCCAAGAATGTTGAATCCCAAGTGATTGACAAACGTAAGGGTTATCAAACTTCAATAAAGAGCGAAAATATCACATAAAGCGTTGAATCTCTAGGATGTCAAACTACAAGAGTTATCAAGCTTGAATAAATGAAGGGGAGATATCGGACCTCAACAACCTTAGTGTTGTCAAGAAGTTAAAGAGGAAGAGATATCGTATCCCAAAATAGCTCCTAAGGATTCGTGCATGTAACAAGCTCAAAGTGATATCGAATGACAACAGATGCTGAAAGATTATAGTATAGACGATATTGAACCTGAAGAAAATCGGACAAATTTTCCGAACCACCATAGAATAAAGCAATGAAAAGAAGGAATATAGAGACTCTATGAATATCAAGCCTTTACAACTATAACAGTCATGAAGCACTTACAAGCGACAAGTAGTGTTGAATTTTTACAAGCTGCTGAGGGTATCGAGCTTCAAACAATATAACGGATATCGAATCTACAATTATTAACAATGTCGCATTCTTCAGTGCCATCAAGGATGTCGAATGATATCAATATGAAGAGAGATATCAGAATTCATTAAAACCACAAAGGATGTTGAATATCAACAGCTGTGAAGGATGTCGAATATTAGTAGTGTTATCGAGGATGTCGAATATCCAGAGTTATGGAGGATGCCATATTTCACTTGTGTAACAAACAAGTCGTAGATCATCAATATGGAAAGGATTTCATAAATCATCATATGGCAAGGATGTCCTAAATCACCAATATGGCAAGGATGCCATAAATCATCAATAGAGCATGAAGCCTCATTTTAACAATATACAGAAGGTTGCCCATATTATCAATGCAATGAATGATGCCGAAAGAAATGTGGTGGCCTGACCACCTACCTCCATCCCTATAAATACGAACCCAATGGCAACACGGGAGGGGTGAATTTTTTCTCATCTCATTTCTTACCTTTTCAAGCTGTAAACTCTAAATTAATTTGGGGGTCTTTAGAGTCCGTTATACTCTTATGACATTTTGCATATAAGACCTTGAACATTTAATAATTGCATAGCATACTTCAATCGAACAAAGTTATTGGTCCAATTATTGATCTTATGGCATGCATATGACTTCTTGTACTAGACTTTGGAATACGAACATGTATACTTCACTATTAATAGCTTAGATTCAAACCTTGGCTCACATGCTTCTATTAAGCTTTACACAAGGCTATTTAAGCCCTTATTTAAACAAGGTCTTGCATATTTAGGGTTGACAAAGAAATTTGTTAACAATACTCTTAATCACTGATATATTAAAGGGGGAATTAATTTAAAGGACAAAAATTTACATATTTTTAGCCTCATGGACACGACCTTAATATTTTAACCACAAGGACAAACATTCTCCTAAAAATTATTTAAAGGACAAACATTCTTCCAAAACTGCTACCAAACTAAAAACTGATACCTAAAAACTGTTACCGGTAACTACAAACCGATACCTAAAAAATGCTATCAGTAACTAAAAACTGATACCTAAAGAAAGTTTTCCTTCAGGCTAAAATGCTGAAAGTCTGTCCTTGAGGTTAAAATGCTGAAATTTTTTGTCCTTCACAATAATTTCCTATATATTAAACTAGCATTTGTATCTATGGCATAGTGTGTTTGTGGTCTTGATGGCATATTATATAGGATATAATCGTCGTTCTCTTTTGTAAAGACGTTATGTGAATTTGTTAAGAAATTCATGATGATTGGGGGGGAGATGTAATGATGTACCTTTTCAACCCTTAAATGTCGATACTAACACATTCACAATATTCGCGTGCTAAACATCCAAGTCCCGAAAAGACAATTTTTTAGTGTAAAATAAAAGGAAAAAAGAAAAAGAAAGTAGGAAAACAATATTAGAATCTTACAACGGAAAGATAACATATAATATCAATAAAAAGTACAAAATTATCGCTCTAAGATACAAAGCATTTCAAAATTTCAATTCTAAATATTATCATTAGCCTAGACAGTTATAACAATTTGTCTCCATAAATGCTAATATATACTGATAGTAATGCAGTGGAAATAAGAATACCATGGTAGTGAAACATCTAGCTCGTTTCCTCGAGCTGCAACGAACATCCATGAAAAATTTCTAAAACCACTTGAAAGAGCACACGAGGAATTTAGGAAAAGCAAAAGCTACGCGTCATACATAAGTCTGGTATGAGAAACTCAAGAAATATGCAGCTGACATAAAACAACACTTTTAAGATCGTACAAAATACTGTTAAAGTTATCCCCTCAAAAGGACTACTCATCTAATAAGTACATAAGATAATCATAAAATAGCTATGATGCTTACATTGACTGCACCATAACATATTGAGGGTATAATTAAAACCGCTAAGGTACGTTCACTTATGGATTTTTCCATGGAGATCCCTTTGGTCAAGTTGAAATCTAATCTCCTACACAAGGATCAGAAATTATCTCTTAGCTTCGTATATCTCTAAGATAGAATATACCATGAGGGAAATATTGCCGGTCCAAATCTAAAACACGTGACCCCAAATATCATCTCCATATGCCTACAACAGCGATAAGCATACTCTGGATATGAAGTGATAATATCCTATCGTGGGTTAGCCAAACCCCAAGCTATGAGCCTACTTAATTTTCTGTCTTTTCTGATGTCGAGGCTATGTTCGACATCTCTCACACATCCTTTATCACTCGAACAGAACTCGAATCCCTAAATGGATTCCAACATCTCGACTAGATCACTAATCTATACATGGATTTGAGAATCTCGAATAGATCTTGAATCTACACATAGATTCCCACATAACTCCTTTAACGAATGCTAATATTTACCTCTCCATTGGACTTAACCTTAGGATAGATAGTTCAACTCTATAGCATTCCACTTCATAACGCTTCCAAAGCATAGACCCGTATATCAGTTTTGAAGTGGTATTTGATAAATACAACATTTACTAATCCCGATCTCTTCAAAATCAATTTGATTGATTTTCGGTCAAATTCGATAGTCTACTAGTTGACTATCAAGTTCAAAATAGACGACCGCATAACGAAACCAAGTCCCGTATACTTACCACGTTCCCGACCTTTTCGTCTCATACTATCCCTCGATCATAAGTGAAGCCAGTAGATTAGAGCACTATTTCTTCTATCCCTACTTAAACATCAGTCTTAACCCACACAGATAGGCAAGCCTACTTCATTGGCTTTTAGTGTCAATTATACGACTAAATACTTTTCATAAATGAATTAACACATAAAACACAATCAAGTCACACAAAGCACGATTAAGTCACATAAGCGACTTCAATCGCCTTTTCTTTAATTAATATTTTTTATTAGTTAAAACTATTTACTAGTAAAACTTTTTTATCTAATTAAACATTGTTCATCAATTACTAATATTCATTTGTACTCTTTCAATATTTCAAAACGTATTCATATACTTATCTCAAAAGGTATAAATATATTTACAAATCATTAACATGATTTCATACTTTAAAAGTTTTCCTAAATATTTCACACTTATACTTTCCTTCAAAATATACAGTATAAGGATCTAAATACTTTCAAAAATTCATTCAAAAGATTAAAACTAATGTTACATAAACATTGTCACTACAAACCCAAAACCATTTCGCTTATGCTTACCATTAAAACATTCTTTTAGAGATCATTTACATTCATAAGTATAATCAAAATAGGTTAAAGATGAATGTTATTAATATATTTTCACAAAAAACCCAAAACCATTCCATATTTGTATTCTCTTTAAAAAATTCTTTTAAAGATCTGAGTTAATATTTGGTTAAGTTCGGTATTTGACAAGTCAACTACCCAGTCCTAAAAATGATATTTTATGGAAATCATGGCTTATATACTTAAATTGTTTCTAACATTCCAATTTATATTATCCATCATTCAAGAGTGAAGCCAGGTAAGTTCGAGCATCGGTTGCATATCAAAGCCTTGCCTGGATACTTCATTCTTGACTCGCATAGATATATAGTCTACCTCATCGGCTTTTAGTGTTAAGTATAGTATTAATGCCTTCTATAAAAGTGTTAAAAAAACAGCATGTTAACACATTTCTAACATTCCCGACATAATTATTCCTCGATCACGAGTGAAGTCGGTAGGTTAGAGCTTTATTGCTTCTATCCTTACTTGAATATCAATCATAACTCTCATAAATAGATAAGTCTACTTCGTCGACTTTTAGTGTTAAGCATGGTTAATTACTTTTTTGAAACTTATATATACACTTTAAAAATACTTATAAATAAAGTTTTAAATATCTATATAAAATATTTCTTGAAAATAACTAATTTATACTTTGATGAAAATAAATAAAAACATGTCTTATATTATAAAACATCTTCACTTTAAAAATTCATAACTAATTATTAAAAATATATTTAAACTTCAAACCAACTTTAAAATACTGAAAAATATGTTTGTAAATATCCCTAAATATTCCAGAAAAAATACCAAATTTAAATATCATTTTATACACTTAAAACCATAAGCAACTTACTACAATACCTATAAATGATGTTAAAAAACCGTGATAAAGAACAATATAGAAAAACACGATCTTTGTGATCAATTTTAATACCTTAAACAAATGATTTAAGACTTCAATTTTTATAGTAAGTACTTCCCATAGAATACTTGAAAACCAGGGTAAGAAACCCCTATGGAAAAAAAATCCAAAAAACAAAATATTTACTAAAATGTTCGTTTAGCAACATTTTTACTCCAACTTTAGCCATTTCGTTTGTCTAGTTGCAAAAGCTTTTAAACTCTAATTTTTTTTGGTAATAACTGAAAAATAATAACTAATAAAATGCAAAGAAACCCCTAAGGATACCTTAAAATTAATTAAAAAAAATTCTCAAAAATAGGATATTTCAAAGCATTCAAATAGCGAACTTCTTCTCGCTATAATTTTTTGCAACTTTGTTTCACAAGTTAATTAGTGATTTAAACTTTCATATTTTTTTCAGAAATAAGTAGATTTATAGTATTTATTACGAATGCAAAGAAGCCCCCAGGATACCTATCAAAGTTGATTTTGAAAATCACCAAACACAAAGCTTTTCAAAGTGCATCCACAGCGACCTTTTCACTTCTAAATTTCTCAAATTTTTTTTCACAATTTCTATAACTTTTTAAACTATTTATTTGTTTTCCTATACACCAAAATATGTGTAAAGAATAACCAAAATAAATTATTCCAAGTTAAGATCATAAATCTTCCATTTACACAAGTTAAAGTTAAGAGACATCGAGGCGCACTTATAACCACTATTCTTGCTTCAAACACTTTCAAACATACTTCAATTCAACATACAATCCAACCAAGTATGTAAACACAATGTCTAGGTCATGTCATAAAAGGTAATAGAATTAATGTTATAAAATACAAAGTTGTTATTTGCTTCCAAACGCAGGAGGGGTCCAAAAGTATAACTTTACTAAATGTCACTTTAACTCTATATTTGCACACACACACATAATATATACATACAAGATAGTGAAATAATCACCAAAATCCAAGCCTACGACAAACAAAAATACACAAGAATCAATGAACCGCTTCCTACCATCACCGTAAGCCTAAAAATCCAACCTTTAAGCTACATCACATCCTCCTTCCTCATGCTCACGGTCATAAATGGAAATCCCATTTCCTCTTCATTTCTTCCACTTTTGAGTTTAGATCCACGCTTCCTAAGATGTTCTAAGGTATTGATGAAAGCTCGATGGAGATTGGAAGAGATTTGAACCAATTAGAGAAAGATTAGTGAACATAGAAGTGGATTATTGCTAATTAATTCTACCATTTTTGTTCTTTTTGTTATTTTCAAGCTTTGGAAAATAATGGATAACTAACACGCCTAAGCCCTTCTTTACACGGCCAAGAACCCCTCCCATTTATCCTTGCATGCTCCTTTGACTTTACACCTCATTTTCCTTAGTAAATCACCCTTTTACCCTTACTATGACATCACCCATGAAATCATCAAATATTTTATTTTCCATAAATGACAAAACATTTTTAGTTCATATTCTTGATTTCCTAAGTAAATAAGTGTATGTAAAAAAAATTAAATAATTTTCGATTAGTAAAAAGCTGTTTATCGATAAAATGATTTTCGGTCACATATTTGATATTTCTTAAAAAAAATTGTAAATATTTTTCCAAAACAAGTTTACCATCATTAGTTATGTTTTAAAAGGAGGTTAACAAGGTTATTAAATTGCTTTAATAATATTTAATCCATGATTTAAATAATTTAGATATTTAAATACGAAGTGTTCAAAATTACAGGTCGTTATAGGAGATGACGACAATCCCTACGAGTGAACTAGATGTCATCAAATCTTAGTGTAGATGGTACATTGAGGTCAACGTAGGCTTTAAGTAAATAGAGTAGGTCATGTAACACCAAAGCTCGATGTAGAGGGTACTGTGAGATCTACACGAGACTCATCACTAAGGATGCGGCTCGAGGTCTATGGTATAATTACGTACTGACTCTACCTATTTTAGACTCTCAATAGGAATCATTGGGTCATGATAATTCGAATTATAAATAGATATCCAATATGGACTTAGGTTTCAAATATGTAAAGTGCGTCATATATAACTAAAGCTTGATGTAGAGAGCATGGTGGGAACTACACGAGATCTATCACCAAGGATGTGGCTTGGGGCCTATTGTACATTTAGATCCTGACTCTATTTATCATTATGCATGAGTCTACTATAGACTCCACTCATCAGCGATGATCAGTATTAATTTATGTTCTCTACCTATTGCTTATCATTATATTGTGAGTTGTATTAGTTGGTTGATAATATTGATTTTGTATTTTAGGATATTCTTATATCATGATGTTCGTATTGTCTATTCATTCGTATATTGTGTTACCTTTATGGTATATTTTACGTATTAGTTATATTATATTAGTTGTGTCGATTCGTTGGTTGCAGGAGAAGAGCAGGTTATAAAATAATTACATACATTTATAATAGGCTTACTTTACTTATTTATGGGTAGTCAGGATTATCCCTGCACAACGTTTGTGAAGAGTACCGGTTGTACTATAGTAGTTCATGTCCTTTATGTATAAAGTTTCGATATATATTATTTTGAGACAATTCCCCTCACATCGGGTTTTATGGTTGACTTGCATTTTATCTTTATTTATTTTGTTATGACCACTCTTGGATACTCGATTGAGTAGTTTGAGAGTCAAGTGCTTTTGGGATATGCTATCAGAGTGGACAGTTGGAGCTTTGGAGGTGAGGTTGATACTTTGGATATATACTTGATACGTAGTAGTAAATGAATTTTTTTATATATGCATGAGACTTATTGTATCAGATATTCTATTTTGACTTACTATGTTGATATTTATTTATCAGTTACTTCTGCCGGTGTTGTCTCTTATATATTGTCATAATATTTGACTCACGTGTATTCAATATATTATATATTATCATTCCATTGTAAGATGTATCGTTATGCCTTGATATAGTGTTTGTTTTTAGTTTTTTCAAACAATTTGTCTTTTATGGTATTGAAAGTCAGGCATTGATGTGAAGCGCTGATTTTTTTTTAGGTATTACAAAGGATGGATTGTTACAATAGTAGTACAAGAGGTTTGATTCTTTTATGTTTTCACTTGGCTTTAATCATAGTATTAAGGATGCATGTGTTTATTTTAAGCATTTAAAGAATGGTAGTTGGGTGCATTTTCCCTTATACATGGATGATATGTTAATTTCATCCAAGGATAAAGTGGAAATAAAAAAATTAAAGTTGAAGTTAAAAGCGAAATTCAAGATGAAAGACTTTGGAGAAGTAAGGAGAATTTTGCAATTAGAAATTTAAAAAGATAGAAAGTTTGGATTTTTGAGGCTCACTCAAAAGGAATATATTCGGAAGGTGCTTGCTCAGTTTAGCATTAAGGAAGCACCGACAATTAGTACACCCATGTCTTTGCACACACAACTTTCTAGCAAAGGCTTTACGATCTCATAGAAGGACAAGGCCTACATGGCGAAGGCACCGTATATGAGTGCAGTTAGTAGCTTGTTGTATGCTGACGTTTGCACTAAACCTAAAATTGCACAAGCTGTTGGATTGACTAATAGATATATGAAAAATTCATAAAAGACACACTGAGAGGTGGTGAAGTATATTTTTAGGTATCTTAAAGTAACTATAGACATGAGCTTGTTTTTGGTGGCATATATAGAGATTTCAGCTTGGCTATATTATGTGATTTTGACTATGCTAGAGAAAGAGATCGAAGGAAGTCAACATTGGATTATATGTTAATTCTTAAAGGAAAAACTATTAGTTAGAGGGCGAGATTGAAGACGATAGTTGTTTCGTCTACTATAGAGGAAATAGCTGATAGTTACTGTTGAAGCAACTAAGGAATCACTCTACTTGAGGCGATTTATGTATGACTTGGGCTTCAAATATGCTGAAGTTGTGGTGAGTAGTGATAGTCAAAGTGCAATTCAATTAGCAGAAAATATGGCTTTCAGGCCGAGTATGAAGTATATAGAGGTAAGAGAGTCCTTCCTTGTCTCGATGAATGAGGAGAAGCTAGTTCGTTTTCAGAAGATTCGCATGTAGGATAATGCAATAGATATGTTTACCAAGTCCTTGCCTGCTACAATGTTCGAGCATCGCTTGAACTTGATCCGCTTGTTGAGGTGTTAGGTGCCATATGGTGCCACATGAGAAAAGTGAGTTGGTAGATGAAAATATTTGTTTTCATTGTAAAGATTGATAAGTCCTACATGGAGAGAGTACTTCCAAAACTTTCTTTGCAGGTCGTGGCCTTATTGGAGTTCGTTGACAAAATGCAATGGGTGATGGTCATGCCCAAACTCATTGGAAAAACATCCATGATGTCTTGATTGAGAGTTGATTAGAGTATGGGGATATATGTGGAGTTGGTAGGCCTGCGTGGATATATAATATTAATATGGAGACTGTTAGAATTTTATATTACAATATTTCCACGTTAAATAAGGTTTAGGATATATTTGAGCCAGTTTGAATTATGATTCAAATTTATTACCCTTTTTAATGCATTAAAGAAGGCATGAAATTATCTAAGTGAGGAGTTATTTTGAGAGACTGAAGTAATCAATCAATTTCTTAACCGGTTGATTAAGGAACGTATTTTATCAAATGCATGCAAGTTGGAGGAAACTGAAAAAAGTAAATGGATATACGTTTCTCATATGAATAGGAGAATAGATGAGACATTGATTTATTATCATAAATCAATTACTTCAACGCTAAATAATAATATCTGTATAAAAATAACCATTCATTAAATATTAACATCGTAATCTTAAGTTGTGTTTCTTCATATTCTTTTCTTGACCTCCATTATTAATCTTGTAATTTTTTCTTAGGAGATAATAGAATATCATCTCTCCAAAGTAGATGTATACTATCTCGCGATAGTAGAACCGTTATAAATCATGTATGTGATCTTCTTTTCTGTTTGTGCACTGTGATCTGTGATTGCTTATGGCATATTAGTTTTATGTTTATTCTATCTCACCATCAACACAATTCTATTATTTCTACCGCGTTCGGGGTGTTCATTCAAATTTTCCCTAATAGCTCTGAAATATTTTTTAATTTTAAAATTGTAACAGAAGTTTTATTTACATATAATTATATGCTCATGTGTGTAGACACAGACACATATATGTGACATTGGGTACCTTATAAAAGTAGAATGCACTTTGAGGGACCAAAAAAGAAGTTGCTTGAAGTTGAGTGAGGTTTACCTAGATAGCTAATAAACATATGAGATGGTATAGTAGGTACAAAGAATAATTTGGGAAAATGTTTATGAAATGAACTAATATGACTAAGTCCAAAACTTTCAGTATGATCGATAATTAGATTTGTGTACAATTCTCATGTATACACCTAAATACCATACGACTTGCTATAAAGCATAAAATTCAGAAGCTATAAACAGCTTGTTGCTGACTAGATCCATTAAGGTTTGTCGAACGCTGAAAATGTTGACGTTGAAATACAGTTTCTAAACACAACTTCTCTGCAGCTTTGGACCCCTATTTTCTAAACAAAGAAATAATGTACTCCATGAAGACTGAATCGCAAGGCAATGTGATGGGTCCATCACTCGTAATTACAAACTCATCTTCTGACATTTTCAGAAGTTGTATAAAGACAGTGCTCGCTAAATATGCCAATAGGATCATGAAGCGATTGCCATCAAGAGTATATATACTTGTGCTGCACTCATCTGAGGAATCAGTCTCCTTTCGCCCAAAAGAAGCCTCCCTTTGTAAATGCAGAACGTAATACATGCTATTTATATACAAAAGAAATGATATTGGGCTGGGCCCAATATATTAGTAATCTGAGACAAAATCGGGGATGAAGAGTGGTCGTTGGATCTTCTGTAATCTGATGGTCATGAAGCATTTGAGAGAGATTGATATAGATCTGTATAACTGTGTTTTTTTTCTTAATTGCCTCCTTCAGTTTTATCTAGGGTTTTTCCTCTTTCCTCTTTCGTTTCAGATCTGCTTCCAACATCTTCGATTTTTAAGCTAGCTTTGAATCTTTCGAAGCTATGTTTCGAGAGAGCTTTAGTAAGAACATCAGCGATCTGATGGCTAGCTGGAATATGGTTAACGGCGAGTTCCTTTTTGATGACTTGATCTCGCACAAAGTATAAATCGATTTCTATGTGCTTGGTTCTGGAATGGAGGACCGGATTTGAGGAGATGGAAACAGCTCTAGAGTTATCACACCAAATTACAGGTTGATGTAAAGAATCGACTTTGATTTCTTTGAGAAGAGACCTGAGCTAGATAATTTCAGCTGCCGTGCTTGCCACGCTTCGATATTCTGCTTCTGTGCTGGAGCGGGACACGGTAGGCTGCTTCTTGGAACACCAGGATACTGGGTTGCTTCCTAGATAGATGCAGTAGCCTGTCGTTGATCGTCTGTCGTCAGAGTCAGATGCCCAGTCAGCGTCAGCAACCCCTCTGATAGATAAGTCTTTGCATTCAGTAAGCTTTAGTCCTTGATTGATAGATCCTTTTAAGTATCGTAGGATATGCTTGACTGCTTTCCAGTGAAGATATAAGGATTTCTGCATAAATTGGCAAACTTTATTTACAGCGAATGATAAGTCAGGTCTAGTAATAGTGATGCACTGCAAAGCCCCTACAATACTTCTGTAAAGCTTTTCATTATCAAAGGCTTCTCCTTTGTTTTTAGATAGATGTATGTTGCTTGACATTGGAGTAGGCATGGGCTTTGCAGCACTCATTTTTGCCCTATTTAGAACTTCAAGTATGTATTTCCTTTGACAGAGAATTATTTCATGTTCTGATTTTCTTATGACCTCAATGCCTAGAAAATATTTTAAGTTCCCTAAGTCTTTTAAAGAAAACTTGTTGTTCAAGTGATTAGTAACATACCTGATTTCCTTCATGCAATTTCCTGTGATTATGATATCATCCACATAAACAAGTATAAACACAGTAATATTGTTGCAGATTTTGATATATAGAGAATTATCTGACTTGGTGGGATGATAATTGAGATTAATAAGAGTAGATTTAAGTTTTTCATACCAGACACGTGGAGCTTGTTTTAGCCCATATATAGCCTTGTTGAGTTTACATACCCAGTTGTTCCTGTCTTTATGGTTATATCCAGATGGCTGTTGCATAAAAACTTCTTCATGAAGTTCGCCATTTAAAAAGGCATTATTGACATCTAGTTGTTTTATTTGCCATCTGTTGTGAAGAGCAATAGTGAGAATTACTCTTATAGTTGTAGGTTTTACAACTGGTGAAAAGGTTTCACTGAAATCTATCCCATATTGCTGGGAGTAGCCCTTGGCTACGAGTCTGGCTTTGTATTTGTCAATATTTCCTTCTGAATCTTTCTTGATTTTATATGTTCATCTACATCCAATAATATTCTTATCTTTTGGTGTAGGAACAAGAGTCCAAGTTTTATTTTTGATGAGAGCATTGTACTCATCATCCATAGCTGCTTTCCACTTCTCATCCTGTATGGCTTCATCAAAGCAAACAGGTTCAGAGGGATTGCTGATGATATGATATGCTTTGGGTTTGAATATACCATGCTTTGATCTAGTCATCATGTGATGACCAGGTCCTTCCTCATTAGAGGTGTGGTGGTGAGGAACAGTTTTGTTCTGATTCTCTTGAGCAGAGATAGTTCTTGTGTTGGATTCATTGTTGCTGTTGAAGTCATTATTCATGTCACTTGAATCTTGACCTGATTCTTCACTGGATATTGTGAGTTGAGGTTTGAGTTGACTCTGATTTGTGACTTCATCTATTTTGTTGTGAGAGAGAATAGGTATTTCAGGTATAATTTTCTTTGGATTATAAACCTTCTCAGTTGTTTTATTTCCTGCACTTGCAAATGGAAAAATAGATCCATTAAATCCAACATGTAGAGATATTATAATTTTTCCATTGTTGGTTAAGCACTTGTACCCTTTTTGATTAGATGTGTAACCAATAAATGTACAGGGTGCTGATCTTCTACTCAGTTTATGAGAATTATATAGTCTCATATATGGAAAACATAGACAACCATATGTTTTAAGAGTATTATAATCTGGTACAGTATTGAATAATAATTCTAAAGGAGTTTTATTGTGCAGTACCTTTGTTGGCATTCGATTGATGAGATGAACTGCTGAATAGAAGGCATCAGGCCAGAATTTGAGTGGCATTGAAGCATGTGTCAAAAGAGTGATGCCAGTGTCGACAATATGCCTATGCTTCCTTTTAACTAGCCCATTTTGCTCAGAGGTATATGGGCAGGTAGTTCTATGTATAATTCCTTTTTCTAAAAAATAATTTTTTAATGGTTTGAATTCTGTTCCCCCATCAGTTTGAATTATTTTTAGTTGATGATTGAGTTGTCTTTCTACTTGAGTAATGAATTGAATGACTGCCCTATGTGTTTCAGACTTATTTTGTAGAAAATATATCCATGTATACCTTGAGAAAGAATCAACAAAAGATATATAGTATTTAAACTTAAAATCAGAATTTATTGGGGCTGGTCCCCATAAATCTGTAGCTACCATTTCCAATGGTTTTGTATATTTAGTTGATGATTCAAGGAAGGGTAATTTGTGATTCTTTCCAATTGGACATGCAGAACATATATATGGTAGAGATATATCATTAAAGTTGATATTATTACTCAGTAACACAGACTTAACAGTATTTATACTGGGATGACCCAATTTACAATGCCAGAGATCAAAGATGTTGTTATCCCTAATTTTATTCTCAACATTATTGCACCATTTTCCAGAATTGTGTACTCTATTTTGCTGCCTCAGATTGAGAGAGTATAGTCCATTTTGCACGTTACCCTGCAGTAAAATTTCTTTGGTTGATACATCTCTAACTAAGCAAAATTTTGGAAAAAATTCAAAGTATACTTGATTATCTTTGGCAAATTGAGAGACACTTATTAGATTTTTCTTTATTTGAGGAACTCTAAGTAAATTATTTAGGTGTAATTCTCTTTTGCCAAGAATTTTAGCATTCCCAGTGTGTGTGATTTTTATAGATCTACCATTACCTAAGAAAATTGATTGTGTACCTTTGTATTCCTTGTTGCCCAAGTTTAGATTTTCCAAATTGTTGGTAATGTGATTAGTAGCCCCTGAGTCTGGATACCATTCTTCATATGCTGCATCTTCATTCTTTGAAGACTGAGTAGTATTTGGATTGCTGGCATCCATTCCAGTGAGTGCTATGTTAGCATTTGGATTTGTTGGTCTTTGATTATTATTGTTGTTATTGAGTGAGTAGTTTTGATCGAATCTGAAATAGCATTTTGATGCTGTATGTCCTATTTTCTCACAAATCTGACACTTAGGTCGATTAAAATTGTTAGATCTGCCTCTGCCTCTTCCTCTGCTGTTTTGATTTCCTCCCCTGTAACTTCCAGTTTGATTTTTATTTAAGTTTTGAGCAGTGTCTTGATTTTTTCTTTTATTAACAGAGGTATAGTTGATGGAGTAGTCTGAATTTTGTACTTTCTTTTGATCAATTCTCCCTTCATGTGCAAGGAGAGTTGCATGGACATATTGAATAGTTGGTAAATTCTTTTTAGCAGAGATAACAGCCACTATGGACTCATAATCTTCATCTAATCCACTTAGAACTGTGAGAATTTGTTCAGTTACAGATACTTTGTATCCAGCTGTGCTGAG
This sequence comes from Allium cepa, assembly GCA_030765085.1. NCBI lineage: Eukaryota > Viridiplantae > Streptophyta > Magnoliopsida > Asparagales > Amaryllidaceae > Allium > Allium cepa. The sequence goes on along the minus strand of CM060940.1, from coordinate 71,989,481 downwards.
AAGATCACAGTAATTCTTGGCCTTTGTTAAGTATTCCCTCATAGACATATCATTCTTTCTTAAATTCTGCAATTGCCTTTTGTAGTGTATAATTCTTGTTGAGGATTGAGAATTAAAGAATTGATCAATTGCTTCCCAGATTTCTTGTGAAGTTTTGCATCCAACAATGTGAGATAAAATGTTTGTGCTGATTGACGACATTAACCATGTTGCAAGAAGATTATCTTGCCTTTGATAAAATATGAATTCTTGATTAGGAATTATCTTGTTCTGATTATCAGTCACCATTTTGGGTGGAATGATCAGAGTACCATTGATATATTCCTCTAACCCGTGGCCTTTAATGACAGTTTCAATTTGATATTTCCACATAATGTAGTTGTTTTCATCTAGTTGCACTGCTGTCTGACCTTTTAATTTTATTATTCCAAAGAAAATGGCTGCATTGCTTGCCCTGACTTCTGATGTGGCAGCAGTTGTGCTATCTTCAGCCATGATGATACAAACAGATTCTGGTGAGGCAAATAACTAGTTTGCAGCCAGGTATTGATTTCAAGAAAATGAATCTTGAAGAGAAAGAACAGATATGAGAATTGATTTTGGTTAAGAGGGAAATAGAAAAGGAAATGAATCAAATGATGATATACTCAGTAAAGACTGAGAGCAACCGAAGATCTGACTATATGTCTCTTCTTCTTGGATGGCTCAATGATGATCTTGAGCAGTTTCTGATGATCCGTCGTTTGACAGTAATAGCTCTGATACCATAAATAGAATAAGAATGATCTGTTTATTTACACATATGAATGATTGTTACAGAAGTGAATAAATGCAGAACGTAATACATGCTATTTATATACAAAAGAAATGATATTGGGCTGGGCCCAATATATTAGTAATCTGAGACAAAGTAGGGGATGAAGAGTGGTCGTTGGATCTTCTGTAATCTGATGGTCATGAAGCATTTGAGAGAGATTGATATAGATCTGTATAACTGTGTTTTTTTTCTTAATTCTTTGTAATTTCATTGCCATTTTTACAAGCTTAGCCATTGCTGCAAAAGTTTTGGTTTGAATATTCTTGAAGGAATAAATTAAATAGTTGAAATGGGGATGAGTTTATGAGAAGAGTAGCTGTTTTTGCTGTATTCTTATAAAGATTGAAGGAGGCCCCAATACAGTCTGTTGAAAATTAGAGTATTCCTACCATTTGAAGCAAAACCATGTGATCAGTAAAGGAGACGAGTATGACATTGTCTCAATTATGTTTTCTTTGGATTATATATTGCCTTATCTGTATATATGGTGAGACGTAATTAGCATTCAATGATCAACAAGTTGAGTTGTCTGTGTGGCACCGTGGTCAAGCATGCATCAAATATTACGAGATCTACCATCAATGTCTATAGTCTACTCTATTTGATATGGTTTTTCACTTGCGTCGGGAACAAAGTCATGTGAGATGTGTATTATTTAACAATGATAAAGTTTTTTTTCCTTTTTCTTTAGTCTTTTTTCTTTGAATGGGTTATCAAGCTGACTCCTAAATTGTAAGGGTTCATCTTCTAGTAGTATCATATTGACAGCAATGTTTCCTCTCTTGCAAGATTTCAAAATACTGGTCAGTTGTTTGCAGAGTTGAGTAGTAGTCCATAGATGCATCCATGTTAAGAATATTATTTAATAGTAGGTGCTATATTTTGCTGTAAATGTCGTTGAACTAAGTGATCGGTATAGCTAGTTTAATAAAAGAACAGATGTTTACGTTATAGTTGCCTTTTAGATGCCAAGTCGAGACATAAGTAGCTAGCAATTCATGGTTTATTGGTTTCTCTCTTGGATACAGAAGTACACTGATCAATGGTAAACAAATATCATGAGATTCTAACAAGATTTTACAGTACTCTAAAACAGGGAAGAAAAAATAAGAGAGGAAAAAAGGAGTATGCAGTTGTAACTCATTTGAACTGTACAATTGTGTTTAGCATCATATACATCACATTATCATTGAAATATAAATTAATTCCAGAGATAAAGTAATCAGTTGCATGACTGAAACCACCTACATAGAATGCATAACTGTCCTAAATGTTCTACGCTTGTGTCAAAAATTAAATTTGGCTTTCGCTGCCTTCATTAGAAGATTTCATAAACACCAATTGATACTTGTAAGATCCTTTGTCAAATTGATGATGCATAACTTATGTGGAGTATATCTCCAGTTATATTCTTATAAAACTTTTAATTAACTAATCAAGCAAATGATTGTTTTATGAATACTGTACTTCACAGATTATATGTAGAAACCAGCTATAGATTAAATGATGCACAAGGTCAGAATAGTTTAGTTTAATAATAAATAAGAATGTACACATATGGCCTATATTCAAAATTCTGCTATTTCACAAATTATGAAGATTTCAAGTAATCTAATACTCAAGCTACCAATTTTATTATCATTATGGATAAGGATATCAGAACAAACAATTTTATACAAAATTTTGATTTAATCCCTGACATACTGTATATGATTAGTGATATGTACAAGTGAATCAGACTATTTAGAAGCCACAAACAGCTTGTTGATCGGATCGTATAAGTTGCGTACAGACTGGAGAAGGATGATCTTTCAACACAGTTTCTAGCAATAACTTCTCAACAGTTTTAAAACCCTTTCTTTGGAGCAAACATAAAATATATTCCAGAAACTGGGAATCACAAGGAAGGGTGATAGGACCATCTTTTGGTATCCCAAACTCTTCTTTGGATATATTAAGTAACTGTTCAAATATAGGTGTATCAAGATATGCCAAAGGAAGCATAAATCTCTTCCCATCCAACGAGTATACAATGAAACATCCCTTATCCGCGACACCTGATGTGCTCAATTCTTTTGAAGATGATTGCGATTCAGACTCTTTTCTACCGAAAGAAGCAACTCTTTGCAAATTCATAAGAATCTTCTTTGTGTTCATCATTTTGCTACTACTGTAGTTTTTGTTTCTCGAATAAGAATACTAATGAAAGGCTTTGAATTTCAATTACAAAGAAGTAACTGTGAACCGATGAAAAGAATTGTAGAAGTTGCCTTGTACTTTATAGGAGTAGCTAGCCAGCTAGAAGATTCATGTGTTCTTGACGCAGCGGATTAATCAAACAAAACTTCAATCGGTGAAATGTAGCAATCGGTGAGTTGAAGATACCAAAATGCCCAAGTTCGTTGATCCAAAGATACCGAACTCTAGCTATCTCAAACACGTTGATAGCGCACTATACCGTGTTCAAAGATCTACGATTCTTCGCACGTTGATCTAGCGCACTAGATTCCGTGAATCGGCTTCTTCGATCGTTGAATCGAGCGCACTCGATTAACCGAAAGAGGAGATAGGAGATTACACTCAACTACCAATTGGTATGAAAGCACAAAGCTAACAAAAGAGAAATTTTATTCCAAAATCAACAACCCAAAAATTTACAACACACCCGCTATTTATAGGCATTACAACTCAACACAACATACAACACTCAACTCCTAGGTCGGCACCGGCTCAACAAATACGACTCATCTCGGCCGACTCAACATAAGTCGCTGCCGACTCAACAAGGCACGACTTAAAGACACAGCGGGTCACACGACTCAACACATGTACAGCCCCAACAATACACGACTCAAAAAATGCAACCGACTCATCAAACCCAGCAACCCACGACTCAATTATATACCGACTTAAAAACTCGCGACATACGACTCATACAAGACCGACTCATATAGTATATACATGACTCGTCTCAACACGACCGACTCAAGATACACAGCTTATCTCCTTGCCGACTCATCTTAGGTCGTAGCCCCTTAGCTCGGTCCCGACTCATCCTTTCTGCATTAACTCGCACCTTTCCTTCCTGTGTTCCATTGAATCGGGAACGACTCATACTAAGTCGTAAACGACACATCTCCGAAGCCCACTTTGCTCGACCTATGTTATCTCCCCCTTGTAAACTCTTAAACCGGAAACGACTCATCACTTTAAATTGTGGACGACTCATCAAGCAGGAACTCCTCCAAGCTTTGTTAAATCGGCACCGTCTCATGCTCCCCCTATCTCGTGACCGACTCATCAAGCATGCATGTTTTAAACTTGTGTACGCCTTACGAGTTAAATCCGAAGCTCCTTGACTCGTGCATGATTTAATATGGTTTAACTTCTGAATTCCTATATGCCTTGCTGCATCATCCTTCCCAGGTTGAGAAAAATTCGACCTCGAATTTGCAAATTCTTTCTCATCAAAATGTTCATCCCCATGATACGGAATTAAATGTTTAACGTTAAAAATATCAGAAGTATAAACATCATCTGGTAGCTTTAATCGATAAGCATTCTCATTAATTTTCTTCAAAACTTCCACTGGACCAATTTTTCTGGCTTTCAACTTGTTGTAAGCACCCACTGGAAAACGATCCTTTGTCAATATAGCATAAACCAAATCACCTTCGTTAAATTCAACATTTCGACGTTTCAAATCTGCAGACTTCTTATACTTCTCATTCGACTTCTCCAATCGTTCCTGAACGATTTTATGACATTCATTCAGCTCTTCAACAAAATCAGTAGCTCGTTTAACTGTTCTCTTTGACTGTGGTACAACTGCTAAATCCAACGGCCCCCTGGGTAAATTTGAATAAACAATCTGAAACGGACTGAATCCTGTGCTTCGATTTACTGCATGATTATGAGCAAATTCTGCCTGGCATAGCTTCATGTCCCAACTTCTCAAATTATCCTGTACAAGACAACGCAACAAATTCCCCAATGACCTATTAACAACTTCTGTCTGCCCATCAGTTTGCGGATGATAAGCACTACTAAATTTCAGTTTCGTTCCTACCATCTTCCACAAACTCAACCAAAAGTGACTCAGAAAACGAGTATCTCTATCAGAAACAATAGATTCTGGTAAACCATGAAGTCTATAAATCTCCTTGAAAAATAACTGTGCTACTCGAACTGCATCTGCTGTCTTCTTGCAAGCAACAAAATGTGCCATCTTCGAAAATCTGTCCACCACAACAAATATCGAATCATTTCCCCTTTGAGTTCTCGGCAAACCCAAAACGAAATCCATGCTGATATCAACCCATGGCTTAGATGGTACTGGTAATGGCATATACAACCCTGCATTCGTTGCTGTCCCTTTTGAAACTTGGCAAATATGACATCGCTCCACAAATCTCTCAACTTCTTTTCTCATCGATGGCCAAAAGTAAGATTGCGAAATCAACTGTAAAGTACGATCACGGCCCACATGCCCTTCTTCATGTAATTCCTTCACAATCTTCATCCTCAAACTACAATCCGGAATACATAAACGATTTCCTTTAAACAGAAAACCATCAACCAACATGAATTCATCGGCAATCCCATCCTTCACTTTTTCAACATATTTCACAAAGTAAGGATCTTCTTCAAGCATCTCTGGCAACATTTCAAACCCCGTCACTTCAATCTTCATTGTCGTTAGTAAATGACTCCTCCTACTCAAAGCATCTGCTACTCGATTCGTCACCCCTGATTTGTGTTTAACGACGAAAGTAAACTGCTGCAAATAAGCAATCCATGACGCATGTCTCGCAGAAATCTTATCTTGCCCCTGTAAATGTTTCAAAGCTTCGTGATCAGTGTACAGAACAAATTCCTTCTGAAATAAGTAATGTCTCCAATGCTTAACCGTCTGAACAACAGCATAAAACTCAACATCGTATGTACTGTATCTCATCTTTGCCCCTGACAACTTTTCGCTGAAATAAGCAACTGGCTTCCCATTCTGGCTCAGAACTCCTCCAATACCAACCTTCGAAGCATCAGTATGCAATTCAAACAACAACTGAAAATTAGGTAGAACAAGAATTGGTGCAGACGTCAACAATTCCTTGATCCTTTCAAAGGCAACCCCCGCTTCCTCTGACCACACAAACTGTTTACCCTTCATGCAATCAGTCACTGGAGCCATCACGCTACTGAAGTGTGGTATGAACCTTCGGTAGAATGACGCTAGCCCATGAAAACTTCTCACTTCTGTAATTGTCTTTGGCTGTGGCCAATTCTTGACTGCTTCAACTTTGCTCTGGTCAACTTGAATACCTTTCCCTGAAACAACATAACCCAGGAATAAAACAGTAGGTGTCATAAACACACATTTCTTTGTAGCAGCATAAAATTGTTCTTCACGAAGAATAAGCAACACTTCCCTCAGATGTAGAACATGCTCCTCCGTACTCCTGCTATAAATCAAAATATCATCGAAATACACCACGACGAACTTTCCAATGAATGGTCTAAAAATTTGATTCATCACCCGCATGAATGTACTAGGTGCATTAGACAAACCAAATGGCATAACCAACCATTCGTACAACCCCTCTCTAGTTTTGAAAGCTGTCTTCCATTCGTCTCCAGGTCTGATACGAATTTGATGATAACCACTCTTCAAATCAATTTTCGAGAATATAGTTGCCCCACTCAACTGATCCAACAAATCATCCAACCTCGGCATAGGAAATCTGTAACGAACAGTGATCTTATTCAAAGCTCTACTATCAGTGCACATTCTCCAAGTTCCGTCCTTCTTTGGTACTAACAATGCAGGTACAGCACACGGACTCAAACTTTCCTGAATACGACCCTGTTCAAGTAATCCTTCCACCTGCCTTCGTAACTCCTCATGTTCCTTCGGACTCATTCTGTAATGTGGTCGGTGTGGTAACACTGCTCCGGGAACAAGATCAATCTGATGTTGAATGTCTCTAAGTGGTGGTAACTCCTTTGGCAACTCCTCTGGAAAGACATCTTCAAACTCTTCCAAAACTGGCTTTGCTTCTTCGGGAATCTCAACTTCTTCACTACTCTCTCTCCCAATCAACAAAAACACTTCCGGTTCTTCCTCCACTTCTTTAATAAACTCCTTCAAAGTCAACAGAGTTTTCAATTCTTCAATCTCTTCTAGCTTGCTCTCCTTCTGCTGCTGTCTCTTAGGAACTAAAGTGATTTTAGTACCCTCGAACATGAAACTGTAACTGTTGGCACGACCGTCATGCTGAACTGCTCTATCAAACTGCCATGGTCTGCCCAACAATAAGTGACAAACATCCATATCTACGACATCACACCAGATTTCATCTTTGTACTTCTTTCCGATTGAAAAATTCACACAAGCTCTTCGACACACTTTCACTTCACCACCCTTCCTTAACCATGCTAGCTTGTATGGTTTTGGATGCTTCTCGGTCTTCAAGTTCAACTTTCTAACTGCTTCTGTAGAAATAATATTATCACAACTTCCTGCATCAATAACGAACTTGCAGACTTTCCCCAGAATAGTGCATGTCGATTGAAATATGTTACTCCTCAACCAACTACAATCCTCCTCTTGCTTTGGTGTAAGACAACTTCTCCTCAACATAAGATTACATCCTTCATCTCCAAACAATTCTTCTTCCTCCTCAACATAAGGTACATTTGAATACTCTGCCTCCTCACCATCATCTGCTTCAACCTCTGCAACCATGGTTCTCTTCTTCGGCTTCGGACATTCGTTGCTTTTGTGACCCAACTCCTGACAATTATAACATTTGAAAATACTGCTAGCCCTTGCCTTCTCAGCCTCCTTCACCACTGGCTTGGTAACTGGTTTAGGAGTATTAGAACTTCCGCCAACACCCCTTGCTTGGTTATTGGAATTAGTAAACACACCACCTCCACGCCTTCCTTGTTTCTCCCAAGCTAACGCTTTCTGATGTGCCTCTACAACGGATCTAGGATCAAACATATTAACCATATCCTGGATCTGCATTCTCAATCCCCCAATGAATCTAGCTGTCAGCTGTTCTTCTGTCTCCATAATATCGTTTCTAGCAATGAGTTGGTAAAATTCATCAGCATAATCACTAACAGACTTCGTCCCTTGCCTCAGATTCTGCAACCTTTGGTACATAAGTGATTGGTAATTATAAGGTAAGAAAGTAGATCTCATCAACTTTTTCATCTTCTCCCAAGATTCTATCTTTGACTTCCCCATTCGTTCTCGAGTAAGTTTAGTTTGCTGCCACCATGCCAAAGCTCTCCCCCTCAGCCTTGTAGCAACTAACTTCACCCTTCGATTCTCCGGCACCTCCTTGAAATCAAAGATTTCCTCCACATTAGATAACCAATCTAAAAACTCCTCGGCAACCATCCCGCCTTTAAACTCCGGAATTTCCACCTTCATACCCGATTCCCATCGTCTATCATCTTCAACTTCTCGATAAGAATTTCGAACTTGGTCTCGATCTTGATAATGAATACTAGCTCTATCTTCCTCTTCAACAAAATCAAAAGTGCGTCTACATCGATCTCGACCATTATCATCCCTTCGTTCATGCATGCTTCTTTGACTATGTCTTTCCTCATCTCTATATGCTTCATGGTCAAATTCACGTTGACTTCTTCTCTCTTCATGTGCATAGTCATGATGATCTCTTCGTGATGAAATTGATGTTTCTCTTCTATCTCTACAAGAATGTGGCGATACCCTCCTCGCTTCCGTAACCGATGGCGAAACTTGGTTTCCTCCATGGTTCGAGTTTGGTGATCTCCTCCTTTGATTCAAATCATTCATCAATCTCTCCAATTTACCAATGCCTTCATCAAACTTTTCATTAATACGTTGTTCCATAAGTTCAGCTTCTTCTCTACGATACAAAGCTTCAATGTTTTGATGACGATTGGCTCTCCTTGGTGGCATGGTTAAAACTTCACAACACTTCAACAATTCAATCACAAGACTTCAAAACTTTCAATACAATACAACAATCAACAAGTCACGGCTCAACAATGTCTCGGCCATGACACTTCACGGCTTATCACCACTAAGTCGGCAAAGACTTAGCTCGGCAAGGTTCTACACTTCAACCCTTGGCGCGCAAAACTTCCACAAGTCTAAATTCAAACTTCTTTGCTCCTTTTGATCCAAAATGGAATAGATCAAACACTCCAAACTTGATGCAACTTCAATATGAACACAATGAACAACTTCAAACTTCAAAAACTTGGCTCCAAGAATCAACTTAGCTATGATTGGCTAAGTATGGCTCTGATACCAAAACTGACGCAGCGGATTAATCAAACAAAACTTCAATCGGTGAAATGTAGCAATCGGTGAGTTGAAGATACCAAAATGCCCAAGTTCGTTGATCCAAAGATACCGAACTCTAGCTATCTCAAACACGTTGATAGCGCACTATACCGTGTTCAAAGATCTACGATTCTTCGCACGTTGATCTAGCGCACTAGATTCCGTGAATCGGCTTCTTCGATCGTTGAATCGAGCGCACTCGATTAACCGAAAGAGGAGATAGGAGATTACACTCAACTACCAATTGGTATGAAAGCACAAAGCTAACAAAAGAGAAATTTTATTCCAAAATCAACAACCCAAAAATTTACAACACACCCGCTATTTATAGGCATTACAACTCAACACAACATACAACACTCAACTCCTAGGTCGGCACCGGCTCAACAAATACGACTCATCTCGGCCGACTCAACATAAGTCGCTGCCGACTCAACAAGGCACGACTTAAAGACACAGCGGGTCACACGACTCAACACATGTACAGCCCCAACAATACACGACTCAAAAAATGCAACCGACTCATCAAACCCAGCAACCCACGACTCAATTATATACCGACTTAAAAACTCGCGACATACGACTCATACAAGACCGACTCATATAGTATATACATGACTCGTCTCAACACGACCGACTCAAGATACACAGCTTATCTCCTTGCCGACTCATCTTAGGTCGTAGCCCCTTAGCTCGGTCCCGACTCATCCTTTCTGCATTAACTCGCACCTTTCCTTCCTGTGTTCCATTGAATCGGGAACGACTCATACTAAGTCGTAAACGACACATCTCCGAAGCCCACTTTGCTCGACCTATGTTATCTCCCCCTTGTAAACTCTTAAACCGGAAACGACTCATCACTTTAAATTGTGGACGACTCATCAAGCAGGAACTCCTCCAAGCTTTGTTAAATCGGCACCGTCTCATGCTCCCCCTATCTCGTGACCGACTCATCAAGCATGCATGTTTTAAACTTGTGTACGCCTTACGAGTTAAATCCGAAGCTCCTTGACTCGTGCATGATTTAATATGGTTTAACTTCTGAATTCCTATATGCCTTGCTGCATCAGTTCTTTGGGTGAGGAGACAGAGGCGCATGCTTAGTAATGCAGGACCATGACATTTCATTAGAGATGTTTGAAGTTTGTTGTTAAGTTTCCATCCAATTAAATTGAACCTCTACCAAATAGTTTTCCTCTTTGGCTCAAATTCTAAAATAGATCTTCTTGTCGCTTGAAATTCATGATGTATCGTGCACTAGATGAATGGGTGTTTTGAATTTTGTCCGCTATCATCTAGATACCAGGGGGACAAATAGATGTGCTAGTGTCCCGACCATACGTTGAAGAAAATTATTCTGTCTGATATATCTGTGAGGACAAGGTAAAGAATACAAGAGGTTCACAAGTCATAAAGTTATGGAAATGTAGAATGATATCAAGGTGCAATCTATATAACACGTTCCAGGTTTACAAATTACAACCGTTTTGGAAACATGATTGGTTGTGCTGTCTACATCATTTCGACAAGTTTAGTGAATGTCGTTATTATTGTTCTCTAACCAGATATAACTATGGAATATTATAAACTGCTTCATTTTCGATTATGTTGATGAACATATAAATCGGAGTTCTTTCGACCAGAGGAAGCAACCGTTCGGAAGTTGTATAAAGACAGCACTTGCTAAATATGCCAATGGGATCATGAACCGCTTGCCATCAAGTGTACATATAACAAAGTTTCCTTTATCTGCAACAGTGATGTGCTGCATTCATCTGAAAAGTCAGTCTCTTTTAGGCCAAAAGAAGCCACCCTTTGTAATTCCATTGCCATTTTTACAAGCTTAACCATTGCTGCAAAAGTTATGGTTTGAATTAGTTGAAATAGGGATGAATTGATGAGAAGAGTAGCTGCTATTGCCATATCCTTATCGTGGTTGAAGGAGGCCCCAACACGGTCTGTTGAAATTTGGAGTATGCTTACCATTGGAAGCAGAACCATGTGATCAGTAAAGGAGTCGAATATGAATATCTCGATTATGTTTTCATTTGGAAACAAGTTGCGTTATATCTAATGGCTACATGTATGCACCAATATTACAGGATCTATCATCAACAATGACAGACCATTCTATTTGATATGTTTTTTTTAGTGTCGAGAACAAAGCACATGAGTAGTATTACATGACTTGGATAACCAACCTTATTTATTTGTTTGGTGGGTTGACTATCAAGTTGTGTTGTAAGTTATAATGGTTAAGCGTTTAGTATTATCAGAATGTCGACATAGAATATAGTTACAATTGGCCCGTTGTTTGAATACTTGAGTCAAATCCCTTACGTGCATCCATAGCTTGAACATAAAGTTACAAGAAGTTCTGTTTGCTATAACTTTTGTTCAACCATACTTAGATTTTAGTTAAATAAAAAACTAGTGTTTCTATTCAGCAATCAAGTTGCTTTTTAGATGCTGAGACATAAGCAACTGGCAGCTTATTCATGATTTATTAGTCTCTCCTTAAGGATTCGGAACACAGGGCCACAACAATTCATTCCATGACCAAAACAGCTTGTGTTACGATTGTCATTAATATCATTGAAATATGCATAACTGCTCAATATGCTCCATGCCTGTGTCACTGCTAGCATGATTTTTTTGTCAAACTGATGATGCGTAATTTAACCCAGCACAAGTTTAGGGAGTTTCCCATATTAATAGACCAAAATGTACATATACAACATATATTCAAAATTTAGCTATTTCACAAACTGAAGATTTTCAACAAATTAAATACTCAAGTTAAGAAATAAAAAATTATGATAAATAATGATATCTGATCTGATATTTTTATAACAAAGTTTGATTTACAGTATACAAAAAATGATATGTACAAGTTGGACATGAATATTCAGAAGCCACAAAGAGCTTGTTGATTTGATCTTAAAGAATGCATACAGACTGGAGAAGGTAGGTTTTTCAATACAGTTTCTACCAACAAGTTCTTGACAGGTTTAGACCCATTTCTTTGAAGTAAACATAAAATATATTCCAGAAACTCGGCATCACAAGGAAGGGTGATAGGACCATCTCCTGGTAGCCCAAACTCTTCTTCCGATATATTAAGCAATTGCTCAAATATAGGTGTGTCAAGATATGACAAAGGAAGCATAAATCTCTTCCCATCCAATGAGTATACAATAAAACTTCCCTTATCCACAAGACATGATGTGCTCAATTCTTTTGAAGAAGATTGAGATTCAGACTCTTTTCTACTGAACGAAGCAACTCTTTGCAAATTCTTAATAATCTTCTTTGTGTTCACCATTTTGCTACTAACAAATGTAGTTTTTGAATCTTGAATAACAATATTTAACGAACAGCTTTGAATTTCAATTATAAACAATTAATTGTGTACTGATGAAAAGAATTGTAGAAGTTGATTAGTACCTTATAGGAGTACCTTGCTAATCAGAAGATGGATATGTTCTTTGGGTGAGGAACACATCACATGCTTAGTAATGCAGGACTATGACATTTCATTCCAGATGTTCGAAGAATGTTATCAAGTCTCCGTCCAATTAAGTTGATGCGCTGCCAAATAATTTTCTTTTTTGGCTCAAACACTTGACCCCGGCAAATGGTTTAAAAAATCAAAACTAATAAAGCAGCTAAATTACATAGATGTTCTTGTTGCTTGATATTGATCTGCGCTAAGATCATATGTCGTATGAATAAGTATTTAGATTTTTGCTAAATATCATCTAAAAACCAGGGAAACAAATAGACATGGCAGTGTCCCCCTGTACATACATACATACATTGAATAAAATTAACCCATCTGTTTAAAAAATATAATCACTTGTGTGTGAGGATAAAGTAAGGAATCCAAGAGTCGCAAGTCATGAAGTTATTAAAAACGCAGCATGATATTATATCGGGTTCGGTTGTACATGTATATATACCATGTTCCATGTTTGAAAATAACATATTTTTTGAGAACTTGTTTGGTATGTTGTATTGCTTTGTCGGCATGGGAAGGCTTAGATGCATATATTTGTGGACAATAAATTGAGACAGTTTCACATGGCAATGGCCATGGCCATTTTAGAAGTTCTTCATCAGTGTCCCCATGTCCAAATGCCTAACATGCATCAACATGGTAAGATCTATCAACAATCCCTACTGCCCATTTTACATAACTTTATGTTTTTTTTAGTGATGTAGGCTAAACCATGTGAGTTGTATATGTGTGTATGACATTGGTCATGAATGTTAAAAATTTTCTGTCAAGTTGCTTTTCTCAGGCAGGACCTTATGCTTAAAAAGAAGCATATATTTCTGGTCAATAAAATGAGACAGTTGCACATGTCAGTGACCATTTTAAAAATTCTTCATCAATGTCCCAATGTCGAAATCACTAAAATGCATTAACATAGCACAAGATCAATCAACAATCTCTCTCTCTCACACACAATATATTTGTGTATGTGTGTGTAAATATGTATATGTGTATATATATATACATATACATATATATGTGCACACACAGATACACACATACGTATATACATAGGGCAATAATCGACTACATCTGATTTTAACTACACCTCAAATTCTGATGATTTCAACCTGGCGCAGCGGATAATTCGAAACAAACTTCAATCGGTGAAAGTAGCGATCGATGGAATGAAGATACCAAAATGCCCAAATTCGTTGATCCGAAGATACCGAATTCTAGCTATCTCAAACACGTTGATAGCACACTATACCGTGTTCAAAGATCTACGATTCTTCGTACGTTGATCTAGCGCACTAGATTCCGTGAATCGGCTTCAACAAACGTGGATTCGAGCGCACTCGAATGACGTAAGTGGAGATAGGAGATTATACTCAACTACCAATTTGTATGAAAGCACAAAGCTAACAAAAGAGAATATCATTCAAAAATCAACCACCAAAAAATTACAACACACTCGCTATTTATAGCATTTACAACACAGGCCAACATCACACTCTTAAGTCGTTTGCGACCTACGACCTATACCAGGTCGTTGCCGACCTAACACACAACATATACACACGTATATACGACACAGCGACCTACACAAGGTCGTACGCGACCTAAAAGATGTGACTTAACAGACTCAGAACAAACAGATGCGACCTACGACCTATGTAAGGTCGTTAACGACTCAAGACACAGCATAGCTCACTTCCAGAATTGCATGGGAGGTTAGGTCGTTGGAAAAGAATAGGTCGCAAGGTTTTAGATTGGGAAGGAATTAGGTCGGTAAGAAGTTAGGTCGGGTAAGAAATTAGGTCGTGGAGTTTAGGTTGAAGAGAGTTAGGTTGTAAAGAAGTTAGGTCGTTGAGGGTTTCTTTAGGTCGTAACTCTGCTTCACTTGGCCAGTTAGGTCGAAGGTTACTACTGTTAGGTCGTTCACGACCTAGACTTACTTTTTTAGGTCGGAGACGACCCACTACTTCTTTGTTAGGTCGTAACTTTGCTTTGTTAGCTCGGAAACAACTCAATCTCAATTCGTTAGGTCGCGCTGCATCATTGTTAGGTCGTGAGCGACCTATTTCTTCCTTTTTAGGTCGTGAGCGACCTAATACTTGCATTTCTTCCGATTGCACTGCATCATCCTCTCCGGGTTGACAGAAATTCGACCTCGAATTCTCAACATCTTCTTCCACAACAATTTCATTTCCACGATACAGAATTAAATGTTTAACATTGAAAACATCAGAAGTGTATACATCCTCCGGCAGCTTCAACTTATAAGCATTCTCATTGATTTTCTTTAAAATTTCAATCGGACCAATTTTCCGCGCTTTCAACTTATTATACGTTCCAACCGGGAAACGGTCTTTTGTCAGTACTGCATAAACCAAATCACCTTCATTAAATTCAACACTTCGTCTCTTCAAATCAGCAGCTTGCTTATACTTCTCATTCGACTTTTCCAATCGTTCCCGAACGATCTTATGACACTCCGTCAATTCTTCAATAAAATCAACAGCTCGTTTAACCGTCCCCTTTGGTTGTGGTACCACCGCTAAATCCAACGGTCCCCTGGGCAAATTTGAATATACAATTTGAAATGGACTGAATCCTGTGCTTCGATTCACTGCATGATTATGTGCAAACTCTGCCTGGCATAACTTCATGTCTCAACTTTTCAGATTGTCCTTCACCAAACATCGCAACAAGTTTCCCAACGATCTATTCACCACCTCTGTTTGCCCATCTGTTTGCGGATGATACGCACTACTAAATTTCAGCTTCGTTCCCACCATCTTCCACAAACTAAGCCAAAAATGACTCAAAAATCTAGTATCCCTGTCAGAAACGATAGATTCTGGCAATCCATGAAGACGATAGATTTCCTTGAAGAATAACTGAGCAACCCGAACAGCATCTGTCGTCTTCTTGCAAGCGATAAAATGTGCCATTTTAGAAAATTTGTCCACCACCACGTATATAGAATCATTACCACGCTGTGTTCTCGGCAACCCCAAGACAAAGTCCATACTCACATCAACCCATGGTCTAGCCGGTACTGGTAATGGCATATACAATCCAGCATTGGTCGCGGTTCCTTTCGAAACTTGGCAAATATGACATCGCTCCACAAACCTTCCCACTTCTTTCCTCATCGACGGCCAAAAGTAAGACTGTGAAATCAACTGCAAAGTACGATCACGGCCCACATGCCCTTCTTCGTGCAACTCTTTTACAATCTTCATTCTCAAAGTACAGTCTGGAATGCATAATTGATTTCCTTTGAACAAGAATCCATCAACCATCACAAATTCATCCGAACTTCCATCCTTAACTTTCTCAACAAACTTTGCAAAGTAAGGATCCTCCCCAAACAGTTCTGGCAACATTTCAAACCCTGTCACTTCAACCTTCATTGTCGTTAATAAATGACTCCTCCTACTCAAAGCATCAGCTACCCGATTCGTCGCCCCTGATTTGTGCTTAACGACAAAAGTAAACTGCTGTAAATATGCAATCCATGATGCATGTCTCGCTGAAATCTTATCTTGTCCCTGTAAATGCTTCAACGCCTCATGATCAGTATATAAAACAAATTCCTTCTGAAATAGATAATGCCTCCAGTGTTTAACAGCTTGTACAACCGCATAGAATTCAACGTCATACGTACTGTATCTCATCTTTGCCCCTGATAACTTCTCACTGAAATAAGCAACTGGCTTCCCATTCTGACTCAGAACTCCTCCAATTCCAACCTTCGAAGCATCAGTGTGTAATTCAAACAACAACTGAAAATTCGGTTGAACAAGAATCGGTGCTGATGTCAACAATGTCTTAATCTCCTCAAAAGCAACTCCCGCTTCCTCTGACCATACAAACTGTTTTCCTTTCATGCAATCAGTAACTGGTGCCATCACACTACTGAAGTGTGGAATGAACCTTCGGTAGAATGATGCCAATCCATGAAAACTTCTAACTTCAGTGATAGTTCTCGGTTGTGGCCAATTTCTAATAGCTTCAACTTTACTCTGGTCCACTTGGATTCCCTTCTCAGACACAACATATCCCAAAAATAACACACTTCTCGTCATGAACACACATTTCTTCGTGGCTGCATAAAATTGTTCCTCACGAAGAATAATCAACACTTTCCTCAAATGTAGAACATGCTCCTCCATACTCCTGCTATATATCAGAATATCATCGAAATAAACCACCACGAACTTCCCAATGAATGGTCTAAAGATTTGATTCATCACCCGCATGAATGTACTAGGTGCATTTGACAAACCAAATGGCATAACCAACCATTCGTATAACCCTTCTCTCGTCTTGAAGGCTGTCTTCCATTCGTCACCTGGTCTAATTCGAATCTGGTGATAACCACTCTTCAAATCAATCTTCGAAAAGATAGTTGCCCCACTCAACTGGTCTAACAAATCATCCAACCTCGGCATAGGAAATCTGTAACGAACAGTAATCTTGTTCAAAGCTCTACTATCTGTACACATTCTCCATGTTCCATCCTTCTTCGGCACCAACAAAGCTGGTACTGCACAAGAACTCAAGCTTTCCTGAACACGTCCCTGTTCTAATAACTCTTCCACCTGCCTTCGTAACTCTTCATGTTCCTTCGGACTCATTCGGTAATGTGGTCTATGTGGTAACACTGCTCCCGGAACAAGATCGATTTGATGTTGAATGTCTCTCAATGGTGGCAACTCCTTAGGCAACTCCTCTGGAAATACATCTTCAAACTCTTTCAAAACTGGCTTTGCTTCTTCAGGAATTTCAACCTCTTCACTGCTCTCACGCCCAATCAACACGTATACTTCAGGCTCCTCTTCAACTTCTTTAACAAACTCCTTCAAGGATAATAAAGTTTTCAATTCCTCAATCTCCTCCAGCTTGCACTCCTTCTGTTGTTGCTTCTTGGGAACCAAAATAATTTTAGTACCCTCGAACATGAAACTGTAGCTATTGGCGCGACCATCATGTTGAACTGATCTATCAAACTGTCATGGTCTGCCCAACAACAGATGACACACGTCCATGTCCACAACGTCACACCAAATTTCATCTTTGTACTTCTTCCCAATAGAAAAATTAACACAAGCCCTTCGACACACCTTCACTTCACCACCCTTCCTTAACCATGCTAGCTTGTACGGTTTAGGATGCTTCTCAGTTTTCAAGTTCAATTTCCTCACAGCCTCTGTAGAAATAATATTATCGCAACTTCCAGCATCAATAACGAACTTGCAAACTTTTCCCAGAATAGTGCATGTCGACTGAAATATGTTACTCCTCAACCAACTACAATCCTCCTCTTGCTTTGGTGTAAGACACGACCTCCTCATCATAAGATTACAACCTTCATCCCCAGACAATTCTTCTTCCTCCTCAACATAAGGTGTATTTGAACACTCTGCTTCCTCACCATCATCCTCCTCAACTTCTGCAACCATTGCTCTCTTCTTCGGCTTCGGACATTCATTGCTCTTATGACCCAACTCCTGACAATTATAACATTTGAACCCACTACTAACCTTCGCCTTCTCAGCCTCCTTCACCACTGGCTTTGTAACAGGTTTAGAAACATTAGAACTTCCACCAACACCCCTTGCTTGATTATTGGAATTAGTAAACACACCTCCTCCACGCCTTCCTTGTTTCTCCCAAGCCAACGCTTTCTGATGTGCCTCTGCCACTGATTTAGGATCGAACATATTAACCATATCCTGGATCTGCATTCTTAGTCCCCCAATGAATCTAGCAGTTAGTTGTTCTTCCGTTTCCATAATATCATTTCTGGCAATGAGTTGGTAAAATTCATCAGCATACTCACTAACAGACTTCGTCCCTTACCTCAGATTCAGCAACCTTTGGTACATAAGTGATTGGTAATTATAAGGTAAGAAAGTAGATCTCATTAACTTCTTCATCTTATCCCACGATTCTATCCTTGACTTCCCCATTCTCTCCCTGGTAAGTTTAGTTTGCTGCCACCACGCCAAAGCTCTCCCCCTCAACCTAGTAGCAACCAACTTCACCCTTCTATGCTTAGAAACCTCCTTGAAATCAAAGATCTCTTCAACATTAGATAACCAATCAAGAAATTCTTCAGCTACCATCCCTCCTTTAAATTCTGGAATTTCCATCTTCATACCCGATTCCCATTGTAACGACCCGTAAATTTTCGATAATTAAAATAGCTAATTTAAAAAGATTTCGTGATTTAGTGTTAGAAAAAAATTTGTGATTCGTTTGGTATAATAATAACTGAAAGGAATTGCAATAATAATTATCCAAGTAATGAAAAATAAATGCGACTTAGTAAATTCTTTTGCAATCGATAGTCGAATTGGGTGATAAATGTTGAATTCATTTGGTATAAGAGAGTAGTTGATTGATGAGTAAAATCTATTTGAAATCAAATATTGAATATTGAACACGTAAAATTGTTTAAATTAAATATTTAAAACTTATTGAATAATTGAATAACTGTAAAATGAAAATAGTGTTCTAAATTTTGAAATGGTTTTAAAAGTTGAATCTTATAAGTTCAATTTCAATATTTCAAAAGATAATGAATTATTGGATAAGCGAAATTGTCTAAATTAAATATTTGGAATTTATTGGATAAATAAAATAACGGGTTTAATATGATTAAAAATGATTTGTAAAATTTTATTTTATCATACTGGAGTTATAGTGATGTTATAGAACTTTTAAAACTGAATTTAAAATTTATTTGTGAAAATTGAATATTTTAATATTTAATTATCGACTGGAAAATAGCCAATTTTTGAACAGTCTCAGAATTGGACAAAACTAATTCCATTGGATCCGTAATAGTTAGTTATTATCGGATTTCAATTTTCGTAGCAATCGGAGTTGTCGTTTGACCGTGGCAGCTCGAAACGCGTTGAAATTGTTTAATATTAATTTGGCGAGTTAAAAATAGTCATTTTTCAAACGGTCTCGGATTTCGACGAAACTAGTTTCATTGGATCCGTAATGTTATATTATTGTAAGATTTCAAATTTCAAGTCAAACGGATTTACCGTTTGTCCGGGGCAAGCCAAAACGCATAGAAAATCGTTTAATCGGTTTAATTTAAAATTGATCGTTTATTGCCGTAACTCACACATACGATCGAATTAGCTTCCGAGACACGTTCCATTGCGTTCGGAACGTGGGGTAAACCTTAGAAACGCCTGCCGGCACGCTTCGTTTGGAGTTCGAGAATTTTTCGGTGAAATGTGTTTTGCAATTTTCTATAAAAGGACCCATCCTCTTTCATTTGCTCAAAACCCTAACTCATTTTGACCAGCCGCCACTTTTATTTCAATGGCCTGAAAATTTCGAAACTTCCTCCTCATTTTCCTCTCAATCCATCAACAATTAGCAAAAACTCTCAACTACAAAGTTGTAGAGCACGATGAAAGCTTCAAATCCATACGGAGATGATCGAAAACGGAGCCACGGATCAACGGGAAATCGAGCAAGAAGGGGCTGCGTTTTTCACGCAAATCGAGGTGATAGGGGAGGCCGAGTTCAGCATGGTGGCAGCCGATGGTGGCTCTCGAGCGGGGCTTCGCAACGATGGTCTCTGATCAACTTCCCGACGCTTGTGGTGGTCGCAAAATGGAACCCTAGTTTGGAGCTTAATGGGTTCTTGCGTGTTTTTTTTTCCTGCAGAGCTAACGTGAGGGAAGATGAAGAAACGAACGGCTTGGATCTGGGTCAAAGGGGGACGTGCAGCCCTGATTTGAGTTAGGTAAAATTATAAAGAAGGTTGTAAATTTAGTTAATATAAAATCGTGTAAACTTGTAAAAATCATATCTTTTTCATACGAGGTCGGATTCGGACGAAACTTTTTACGTTGGAATCGTATCGACGAGCTCTTCGCATTGCAACTGGATTGGAATCATTTAGAACTTGAGAAAATTTTGGGTTAAATCGAACGTCGTTCGATTTGATTTGAAATCGTAAAATCAAGGTGAGTGTTTTATAACGCTCACAACGTACTAAATATCTTTATGCTAGTTAAATTGATATTATGAAGTGCTCTGAATGTTATTTGTTGTTGTTTGATATGAATTTAATTGTCGTATAGCTTGTTATTTGAATTAACCGTTGAAAAATTAAATTGACAGTTAAATTGAAATTGAAATTTGAATGGCGATTAAATTACCTGACCTTGATAACTATGAAATTGCCATGGATTGTATTGTCTATTGAATGATTTATTTCGATGGATGTTATTGTTTTGATATTTAAATGTTTGGATGTTTATTGCTTATATATATCCTGTTATGCATACATATGATACTGTGATTTAATTTAAGTAATATATACTCATCCTTGACATTTAATTGAAATAAATAACTACTTGGCCATAGGATAGAAAATTATATACGGACACCGAATTGGCTAAATAAATAATTTTTGAAATCGTCGATTTAAAATTTATTTAAATGTTTTGATTTAAAAGTTATAAATAGAAATCAATTTATAGAAATCAAATTTGTCGAAAAATTGAATTGGAATGTTGAAATAAATTTTGGTTAAAAGAAATTGGTAAATAATTTAAGTTGTGACTTTAAAATTTAAAATTTGGATATGATTGAATTTCGAAAATCTATTTATTTTAAAGATTGAACATTATTTCGAGCTTTGAATATTACTAAGTAAAAGTGATATGAAAATGATATTGTGAAATCGAGTTTGGAATTGAATCATATTTGGAATTTGGATTTAAACTTGAATATTGTTGGAAATTTTGTTAAGTGTTATAAATTGATATTTTGAGAAATCAAGCTCCAAATCGATATAAATTGAAATTGAATTAGTTAAAGGTGAATGTAGAATTGAATTGATTTGAAGTAAAAGTTGACATTGTTTTGAATTGAAATCGAAATTGAATCGGTAGAATGGAAATTGAAATTGATTTGAATTGGGAAGTTATAATTGAAATGGATTGATTTTGAAGCTGTTTTAATTTGTTTTCCAAATTACTCTGTTATATAAACCATTTTGAATACTTAAACTATTTTAATCTATTTTAAATCTACTTAACCCAATTTAAATTATTTTAAACTAATTTATCTATTGTAAATCCATTTTAAAGATTTTAAGTGTTTTTAACTATTTTAATTATTTAAAACTACTTTTAAACTACTTAAAACTATTTTTCTAAAATCCTAAGTTGGTCAATAAGGTGAAATGTTTATATTTAAATCTTGAATTTAAATATGAAATCTGATATTTTGAAAGATACGATGATATTTGAATGGATTTGATTTTTGAAGCGAATATGATATTTTGATATCAATTATGAATCGATTTGAAATATAAAGAGCCAAAGGTGTAATAATACGTAGTTATTAAAGAGACCGGGATCGGATATGGACATACTCTCTGTCGATACCGAAAACCACTTTAATAACTATTATACGCGGAGTGATGATCCAGAATGAAGTGGATGGTTTGGTGAACGCGTTGACTGAAGAAAGAGAACGATTTTTGGATGACCCCTGACATGACTAAAACAGGAGCCGCGCCGGGCCATTGAGGTTCGCCACCTCTAGCGGACACACTTCTTCGATACCATATCTATTACATTTGTGATGCGATTTGGGTGCACCCCTTGATTTCGGAGTGTTGTTTCGCGGTGTTGGGGTAGCTGCTGGCTATGCCCAACATCAGTCCGGATCACGCAACTACTAGTATCCTAGTTGGTATCGCCTCATGTACCTTGTCATACTGATTATCCTATTCGCGACCACTACGTTTTGATTTGTACCTTGAGTATATGGATTGCCCTCTGGTGACTTCCGGTTTTGGGGAAACTACGGTCTTGTATATGCTTTTGGGAATATAAAATGTGTTAAGGGGGATTATGGTAACGCCTTAACGCTATTTTGATACTTTATATTACTGATAGACATTATCTACTTAGCGTATATTACTATATAGTAGATAGTTTCACGGATCCTTGAGAGATGGAAAATCCCGTAACATCTCTTGAGTTATTGCACGCACGTTGACACTGGATATGAGATGTCAAACCCCGTAAACATCTCTGACGCCGTTACACTCATATTTATTTACGATTGATTTAACTTTCATAAGGATATTTTAGTCCTGACTCGAGTGTTTTGTCTTTTCATTACGCTCGGGTCAGTCCTGAGTTTTCAGTTAGGTTGAAGATCATTTCCTTGGAGGACGGAGACGAAGATTTGGTATATTATCTACTACTATTATATTCATTCCATTCCGCTGCATTGTTGTATGATATTTGTTGTGTATGTAACTCTGATAAATGTTGTATAATAATAATCAAATGTATTCATTTCAAATGTATTCATTTAATTAACAGCTTCATGAACTGTTATTTTATTATTATACTTTAGCCTTCCGCTGTGAGATTCTGGTTGTTTCATTTCCTTTATTTCCCTTCCTTTTCTTTTCTCAATTACCCCAATAACTATCTGCCCTTTTAATGGTTTGAAATCGACATGTGTATTTGATCGTCGGTTTAAACTGTCCAAAAAGGCGGGTCGTTACAGTTGGTATCAGAGCTTTGGTTTAGCGATAAACCTTGGCTCTAGTGGGGAATAACTCAATGAAATAGAGGTAAACTATATGAATGAGTTGAGTGTATATGAGAGAGCGTACTTGTTATTTGATATAAAATGGTTTTATATTGTGTTAATTTGTTCCGTTGAGTATTTATGAATTCTGGTCGATACTTGGGATGCCAAGGCGTCGATAGGAATTTCTAAACACTCGAATAGGACAAACCAACACAATATCGTTTTGGAATATATTTTATATAAAGAATTATTTGAATATTTATTCATTTTGATTGAATTGATTGTTAGGAGATGATAATATTAGATTATTATCGTTATTGTTTGATCAGTCAATATTTACAACAATTGATTAAATAACAATGGATTTAGGAAAATGAAATCTTGTAGACACAATTGATAATGAATATAAATGAATTTTAACTTGGATTTGGGAATTTAAATTTCGGTGTTTGAAATTGACTTACAAGAATTTGAAAAACATAATATGAGTATTATATGATAGTATAATTGAGTTGAAATTGTTTTCGAAGGATTTTTTTTTTATGATAAGTGTTATATTCCCTACTCTTGACGCTAGAAAATGATTTCGGTGATGAGTGCACGCATCATCGGCGTTTATTTTCGAGAGTCCGAGTGGGGGAGACCACTTAATAGCTTGTCTAAACCTTGTTTTAATTCAACTTTTATTTTATTTTGTATTCTCTATAGTATGATTTGATATATAAATTATATAAGTATATATTATTTCAAAACTTGATTTGAAATGAAACCGGGATTGGAATTCTTAAGTCCTTTAAAAATTAATGATTTTTTTTAAATGATTGAAATGAATTTAGACTTGAATCATTAAGGAACTCCTGAATTATGAAATGAGAAATGAACCTAAGAGTTAAGTGAAAATATCAATTGAAGTACAAATCCTTAGAATTAGGAAATTATGAACTTAAAATAAAAGTGAAACTGTAAAACTCGCGTAGTATTGAAATTCATTCTATAGCATAGATATAACTTACCAAAATATTTAAGAAGTTCAAAAATGTTATATGAATTGTTAATTGGATAATATACAAGTATAGGTTTGAATAATGAAATATGCATTTAATTAATGGTTGCAAATATAAATAAAATTGTTAGTAAATAATTGGAATTTAAATTAACATTTAAAGGTGATTCACAATTATGTTAATATAAAATGAAAATACTATATGTGAATGTAAATGTGAAATTAAATTATAGTGAAATTTAAGTAATGACTTAAGAATTGATAAATTGAAAATTCAACTTTAAATGAAAAGAAGTTGTATGTTGTTTAACTACATTCTATTTGCATAACTATAACTTACCAAATACTTAAAGGGTTTAAAATGCTAATAAGGATAAGTAGAGTAATAATATACCAGTGTGAGAGTGAAAAATAAAATGTAAAGATCTATTGATAGTTGTAAATATAAAAGAAATTTAAGCTGTAAAATGAATGATACATGTATAAGTGAATGAATAAAATTTAAACTTAATGAAATATAAAATTGGTAAATGGAAACTAATTAAATTTGAATATAACTAAATGTCAATAAACTTGGAAGTGTATGAAATTAAAATTGACTTGGAAATGTATAATTGATTTAGTGTAGATTTTGGATGGATGTTAATGTTTGATATGCATTGGTTGTTAGATGGATGATAATTGATTAAGTAGAATTCATTAGTGTTAATGGAATTGAATAAACGGAATAAAAATTTAAATAATTAAATTCAAATTGGGAGCAAATTGACTTGAATTAAAAATGTGAATGAAACAAACTTGAATAAATCGGAAACAAATTGAATGTAAACCTATTGCATGGATGAATAAGAAAATAAATGACTTTGTGTTTATGATTGTTTTTTTTTTTTAGAAAATTTGAAGTTTTGATGGTTTGCACTTTGAAATAATAAAAGCAAATTTTTGGAAAAATCCAAATTTGTCCAATATATGCTGAAACGAAAAAAACCATAACTTTTAAATGGCTGAACGGAATTCGATGATCTTAGACTTTTCGAAAAGCTTAGTAACTATAGCACAACTTTTGTTTAGATAACTTGAGAGAATTCCTTCGTCTGCTTGGTTAAAAACTTGAATGTTACTCGCTGTTCTGTGTAAAAATAAGTAAAATCAGTAGTATACATTCTTAGTATTTTCGCCATATCTTTTGACTGGTTTATCGGATTTTGATGATCTTTCACTTTCTGGAAAGCTAAGAACTTAAGCTAAAACTTTTGTTTTAAGTGTTTTGTGTTTTGATATCGTTTAGAAGGTCGAAAACGTGGGTGAACGTCGCTGACCTGCGCAAACACTGCCCAGGCTGAAGCGTATCTCCTAAGTAAAACGGCCATAACTTTTGAACGGATGATCCGAATTCGATGATTTTGGACATTACGAAAAGCCTGAAATGAATTCAACAACTTTTGTTTAGATTCTATTGTCAAATTTTACCGTTTAGGTGACCTAAAGCTAAGATTTGTTTGCTGTCCAGAAATTGAAATCTCAGTTTTGAAGCTAAATATGTTATATATATGTTGTGTAGGCTAAGTATAGCGATCTATCTTTATATGCATGGTTCTAACTTAGTTATTGAGCATTTTAGTAGGTAGCAAAGGGGTTGCGCTTCATTGTGGAGCTCGCTTCTACGCTAAACGCATAATGTAAGTAAAATGCTAATAAATGCTAAATAAAAGGTACGCTTACGGTTTTATATGATATTGGTGATATTTATATGTTGTTTCCCCACATATGGGATGCCTCATCATTGAGATGAGATGTATATTTGTGATATATATGCTATTATATTTTTTCCGATCGAGCCGCGCAAAGGAGACTCTGCCGAAATTTTCCGTAAATCCAAATGTTAGAAATTTTTTCAAGTTTTAAAATTTTATAACTTGTTTTGATAACTAACTTTTAAATTTAGAAAGCCGTTCGGAGTAACATTGTGGAAGCGTAGTTATGACTTTAGAAATGGAATTTCATTGTTTTATAAGTTGGTAACTTTGATAAAATATATCTGATGTTGAATTCTATACTTAGTTTCTTTTCCCTTCTTTTTCCTTTTCGGGGACGAAAAGTTTTGAGTGGGGGAGAGTGTAACGACCCGTAAATTTTCGATAATTAAAATAGCTAATTTAAAAAGATTTCGTGATTTAGTGTTAGAAAAAAATTTGTGATTCGTTTGGTATAATAATAACTGAAAGGAATTGCAATAATAATTATCCAAGTAATGAAAAATAAATGCGACTTAGTAAATTCTTTTGCAATCGATAGTCGAATTGGGTGATAAATGTTGAATTCATTTGGTATAAGAGAGTAGTTGATTGATGAGTAAAATCTATTTGAAATCAAATATTGAATATTGAACACGTAAAATTGTTTAAATTAAATATTTAAAACTTATTGAATAATTGAATAACTGTAAAATGAAAATAGTGTTCTAAATTTTGAAATGGTTTTAAAAGTTGAATCTTATAAGTTCAATTTCAATATTTCAAAAGATAATGAATTATTGGATAAGCGAAATTGTCTAAATTAAATATTTGGAATTTATTGGATAAATAAAATAACGGGTTTAATATGATTAAAAATGATTTGTAAAATTTTATTTTATCATATTGGAGTTATAGTGATGTTATAGAACTTTTAAAACTGAATTTAAAATTTATTTGTGAAAATTGAATATTTTAATATTTAATTATCGACTGGAAAATAGCCAATTTTTGAACAGTCTCAGAATTGGACAAAACTAGTTCCATTAGATCCGTAATAGTTAGTTATTATCGGATTTCAATTTTCGTAGCAATCGGAGTTGTCGTTTGACCGTGGCAGCTCGAAACGCGTTGAAATTGTTTAATATTAATTTGGCGAGTTAAAAATAGTCATTTTTCAAACGGTCTCGGATTTCGACGAAACTAGTTTCATTGGATCCGTAATGTTATATTATTGTAAGATTTCAAATTTCAAGTCAAACGGATTTACCGTTTGTCCGGGGCAAGCCAAAACGCATAGAAAATCGTTTAATCGGTTTAATTTAAAATTGATCGTTTATTGCCGTAACTCACACATACGATCGAATTAGCTTCCGAGACACGTTCCATTGCGTTCGGAACGTGGGGTAAACCTTAGAAACGCCTGCCGGCACGCTTCGTTTGGAGTTCGAGAATTTTTCGGTGAAATGTGTTTTGCAATTTTCTATAAAAGGACCCATCCTCTTTCATTTGCTCAAAACCCTAACTCATTTTGACCAGCCGCCACTTTTATTTCAATGGCCTGAAAATTTCGAAACTTCCTCCTCATTTTCCTCTCAATCCATCAACAATTAGCAAAAACTCTCAACTACAAAGTTGTAGAGCACGATGAAAGCTTCAAATCCATACGGAGATGATCGAAAACGGAGCCACGGATCAACGGGAAATCGAGCAAGAAGGGGCTGCGTTTTTCACGCAAATCGAGGTGATAGGGGAGGCCGAGTTCAGCATGGTGGCAGCCGATGGTGGCTCTCGAGCGGGGCTTCGCAACGATGGTCTCTGATCAACTTCCCGACGCTTGTGGTGGTCGCAAAATGGAACCCTAGTTTGGAGCTTAATGGGTTCTTGCGTGTTTTTTTTTCCTGTAGAGCTAACGTGAGGGAAGATGAAGAAACGAACGGCTTGGATCTGGGTCAAAGGGGGACGTGCAGCCCTGATTTGAGTTAGGTAAAATTATAAAGAAGGTTGTAAATTTAGTTAATATAAAATCGTGTAAACTTGTAAAAATCATATCTTTTTCATACGAGGTCGGATTCGGACGAAACTTTTTGCGTTGGAATCGTATCGACGAGCTCTTCGCATTGCAACTGGATTGGAATCATTTAGAGCTTGAGAAAATTTTGGGTTAAATCGAACGTCGTTCGATTTGATTTGAAATCGTAAAATCAAGGTGAGTGTTTTATAACGCTCACAACGTACTAAATATCTTTATGCTAGTTAAATTGACATTATGAAGTGCTATGAATGTTATTTGTTGTTGTTTGATATGAATTTAATTGTCGTATAGCTTGTTATTTGAATTAACCGTTGAAAAATTAAATTGACAGTTAAATTGAAATTGAAATTTGAATGGCGATTAAATTACCTGACCTTGATAACTATGAAATTGCCATGGATTGTATTGTCTATTGAATGATTTATTTCGATGGATGTTATTGTTTGATATTTAAATGTTTGGATGTTTATTGCTTATATATATCATGTTATGCATACATATGATACTGTGATTTAATTTAAGTAATATATACTCATCCTTGACATTTAATTGAAATAAATAACTACTTGGCCATAGGATAGAAAATTATATACGGACACCGAATTGGCTAAATAAATAATTTTTGAAATCGTCGATTTAAAATTTATTTAAATGTTTTGATTTAAAAGTTATAAATAGAAATCAATTTATAGAAATCAAATTTGTCGAAAAATTGAATTGGAATGTTGAAATAAATTTTGGTTAAAAGAAATTGGTAAATAATTTAAGTTGTGACTTTAAAATCTAAAATTTGGATATGATTGAATTTCGAAAATCTATTTATTTTAAAGATTGAACATTATTTCGAGCTTTGAATATTACTAAGTAAAAGTGATATGAAAATGATATTGTGAAATCGAGTTTGGAATTGAATCATATTTGGAATTTGGATTTAAACTTGAATATTGTTGGAAATTTTGTTAAGTGTTATAAATTGATATTTTGAGAAATCAAGCTCCAAATCGATATAAATTGAAATTGAATTAGTTAAAGGTGAATGTAGAATTGAATTGATTTGAAGTAAAAGTTGACATTGTTTTAAATTGAAATCGAAATTGAATCGGTAGAATGGAAATTGAAATTGATTTGAATTGGGAAGTTATAATTGAAATGGATTGATTTTGAAGCTGTTTTAATTTGTTTTCCAAATTACTCTGTTATATAAACCATTTTGAATACTTAAACTATTTTAATCTATTTTAAATCTACTTAACCCAATTTAAATTATTTTAAACTAATTTATCTATTGTAAATCCATTTTAAAGATTTTAAGTGTTTTTAACTATTTTAATTATTTAAAACTACTTTTAAACTACTTAAAACTATTTTTCTAAAATCCTAAGTTGGTCAATAAGGTGAAATGTTTATATTTAAATCTTGAATTTAAATATGAAATCTGATATTTTGAAAGATACGATGATATTTGAATGGATTTGATTTTTGAAGCGAATATGATATTTTGATATCAATTATGAATCGATTTGAAATATAAAGAGCCAAAGGTGTAATAATACGTAGTTATTAAAGAGACCGAGATCGGATATGGACATACTCTCTGTCGATACCGAAAACCACTTTAATAACTATTATACGCGGAGTGATGATCCAGAATGAAGTGGATGGTTTGGTGAACGCGTTGACTGAAGAAAGAGAACGATTTTTGGATGACCCCTGACATGACTAAAACAGGAGCCGCGCCGGGCCATTGAGGTTCGCCACCTCTAGCGGACACACTTCTTCGATACCATATCTATTACATTTGTGATGCGATTTGGGTGCACCCCTTGATTTCGGAGTGTTGTTTCGCGGTGTTGGGGTAGCTGCTGGCTATGCCCAACATCAGTCCGGATCACGCAACTACTAGTATCCTAGTTGGTATCGCCTCATGTACCTTGTCATACTGATTATCCTATTCGCGACCACTACGTTTTGATTTGTACCTTGAGTATATGGATTGCCCTCTGGTGACTTCCGGTTTTGGGGAAACTACGGTCTTGTATATGCTTTTGGGAATATAAAATGTGTTAAGGGGGATTATGGTAACGCCTTAACGCTATTTTGATACTTTATATTACTGATAGACATTATCTACTTAGCGTATATTACTATATAGTAGATAGTTTCACGGATCCTTGAGAGATGGAAAATCCCGTAACATCTCTTGAGTTATTGCACACACGTTGACACTGGATATGAGATGTCAAACCCCGTAAACATCTCTGACGCCGTTACACTCATATTTATTTACGATTGATTTAACTTTCATAAGGATATTTTAGTCCTGACTCGAGTGTTTTGTCTTTTCATTACGCTCGGGTCAGTCCTGAGTTTTCAGTTAGGTTGAAGATCATTTCCTTGGAGGACGGAGACGAAGATTTGGTATATTATCTACTACTATTATATTCATTCCATTCCGCTGCATTGTTGTATGATATTTGTTGTGTATGTAACTCTGATAAATGTTGTATAATAATAATCAAATGTATTCATTTCAAATGTATTCATTTAATTAACAGCTTCATGAACTGTTATTTTATTATTATACTTTAGCCTTCCGCTGTGAGATTCTGGTTGTTTCATTTCCTTTATTTCCCTTCCATTTCTTTTCTCAATTACCCCAATAACTATCTGCCCTTTTAATGGTTTGAAATCGACATGTGTATTTGATCGTCGGTTTAAACTGTCCAAAAAGGCGGGTCGTTACACCCATCGACGATCCTCTTCAACATCCCGAAATGAATTTCGAACCTGGTCTCGATCTCGATAATGAATACTAGCTCTATCACCCTCTTCAACAAAGTCAAACGTACGCCTACATCGATCTCGACCATTATCATCCCTTCGTTCATGCATGCTTCTTTGACTATGTCTCTCTTCATCTGCATAGTCATGATGATCTCTTCGTGATGAAATTGATGTTTCTCTTCTATCTCTATAAGAATGTGGTGATACCCTCCTCGCTTCCGTAACCGATGGCGAAACTCGGTTTCCTCCATGGTTCGAGTTTGGTGATCTCCTCCTTTGATTCAAGTCATTCATCAATTTCTCCAATTTTCCAATGCCTTCATCGAACCTCTCATTAATACGTTGTTCCAAAAGCTCGGCTTCTTCTCTTCGATACAAAGCTTCAACGTTTTGATGACGATTAGCTCTCCTTGGTGGCATGATTGGAAAACTTCACAAACACTTCAACAAACAACAATAAGTCACGGCTTCAACTTCAAAATCCCTCACAAGGCTCGGTTACTTCCCACAAGTATACACGGCCTTCAACCTCAAATTCAAACACTTTCAACACTTTGATCCAAAATGGAATGGATCGAAAGTTCTCCCTCTTGTTGCAACTTCAATATGAACACGATGAACAACTTCAAACTTCAACTTCAAATATTTGGCTCCAAGAATCAACTTAGCTATGATTGGCTAAGTATGGCTCTGATACCAATAATGACGCAGCGGATAATTCGAAACAAACTTCAATCGGTGAAAGTAGCGATCGATGGAATGAAGATACCAAAATGCCCAAATTCGTTGATCCGAAGATACCGAATTCTAGCTATCTCAAACACGTTGATAGCGCACTATACCGTGTTCAAAGATCTACGATTCTTCGTACGTTGATCTAGCGCACTAGATTCCGTGAATCGGCTTCAACAAACGTGGATTCGAGCGCACTCGAATGACGTAAGTGGAGATAGGAGATTATACTCAACTACCAATTTGTATGAAAGCACAAAGCTAACAAAAGAGAATTTCATTCAAAAATCAACCACCAAAAAATTACAACACACTCGCTATTTATAGCATTTACAACACAGGCCAACATCACACTCTTAAGTCGTTTGCGACCTACGACCTATACCAGGTCGTTGCCGACCTAACACACAACATATACACACGTATATACGACACAGCGACCTACACAAGGTCGTACGCGACCTAAAAGATGTGACTTAACAGACTCAGAACAAACAGATGCGACCTACAACCTATGTAAGGTCGTTAACGACTTGAGACACAGCATAGCTCACTTCCAGAATTGCATGGGAGGTTAGGTCGTTGGAAAAGAATAGGTCGCAAGGTTTTAGATTGGGAAGGAATTAGGTCGGTAAGAAGTTAGGTCGGGTAAGAAATTAGGTCGTGGAGTTTAGGTTGAAGAGAGTTAGGTTGTAAAGAAGTTAGGTCGTTGAGGGTTTCTTTAGGTCGTAACTCTGCTTCACTTGGCCAATTAGGTCGAAGGTTACTACTGTTAGGTCGTTCACGACCTAGGCTTACTTTTTTAGGTCGGAGACGACCCACTACTTCTTTGTTAGGTCGTAACTTTGCTTTGTTAGCTCGGAAACAACTCAATCTCAATTCGTTAGGTCGCGCTGCATCATTGTTAGGTCGTGAGCGACCTATTTCTTCCTTTTTAGGTCGTGAGCGACCTAATACTTGCATTTCTTCCGATTGCACTGCATCACAACCACATGCCTGAATTAAATAATTATACTTTCTTACTCTTGTCATTTCACACTATTATTTAATTAAGAACTTGTGGTTGAAATTAACGGACACTATTATTTAATTAAGAACTTGTGGTTGAAATTAACGGATTAGAGGTGTAGCCAAAATGAGATGTAGCGGGTCATTGCTGGTATATGTGTATATGTATATGTATACACACGTATATACATGATATCTGCACCTTAGCTTTTTCGGTCCGTGAAAGTATCAAAACCATCTAAAAACAATCTAAACATATGAATCCATGCCTAATTCAATGGTTTTGGTATATTTGTTTTCCAATTCCAAGGCAAACAATCATCCAAACATATAAATAGGATCCAATTCACGGTCAACGATCCAAAACACACTCGTATCTATCATGATCAAATATAGTCATCGAAAATACAAAAAATACTGCATATGCAATTAATATTTGAAGGTCATCATCCTCGACTATATAATATTTATAATATATACTTTACATAGAAATAATCATTGAATAAATCCAAAAGGGCCATGGGTGAATAACTTATCACATACTGATATTGCAATGTCAATCTCCACCGTCATCTAGAATCATCTACAGAGAACGAGAATCACTTCAACATCCACCAACCTCAACATGAACTTTTAGATCCACGCTCTCCTTTTCTCATTTTTACCTCATTGCACCGAAAACAAATAAGCATTCCTCCTCCAATCAAGCTTGTCCATCCAACATTGTCATAACTTCTTTCTATTTCTTTAATGATGAAATAATAGGAAAATTAGCGGTATAAGGGATATTTATATGGATATAGTTAGTTGGTAAACTAATGAAGGTACGTCCATCCTAGTGTAATCTAAAAATAGAAAAAAATGGCATTTTTATATATTAAAAAACTGAATAACATATCAAGGACCACTTGTTCATCCAGTTAATGATGTGACAAACACTCTTGACTTAGGTTTTAGAGGTCATAAATTCGAACCTTTGAAACATTAAAATGAGTGTTTTGCTTAGAATAAAGTACATATATAACTGTAGTCGGATGAATGACTGAATGAATGAACGAGAAAAGTAAAGGTAGTGGGAGGAGTAGTAGTCAGGATCTATTCATTGAGAGAGGAAGAGAGGAGAAGAAGAGTTGGAATTCTATAGGGCGTTCTAGGCCTTGAAAGCCTGGAAATGGTTGGAGAGGAAAATCTAGAGATGGAAAGTGTCACCACTGTAAGACATCGGGGCATGAGAAGATAGATTCTCTAGATTTTAAAAGGAAGACTTAGATGGATCATCATCGATTGCGGTGGATAAGGTTGTATTCGACGATGTGTTGACTGCAGCAGCATCAGATGTATCAGACCATTGGGTACTTGATTCAGGGGCATCATTCCATATAACGCCAAATATAAATTGCTTCAGCTCTTTGAAAATGAGGGAAGTGCAATTCTTATGGAAAATGATACTTCTTGTAGAGCTATAGTAGAGGGTACAATATGGATTCATCATGTTTGATGGAGTGATTTTCACTTTGACTGGTGTCCGCTATATTCTAGGTCTTCGGAAGTCATTGATCTCTTTGGGGAAGTTGGCATCCATGGGATGCAAGATGACTACAGAAAAGGATCATTTGAAGGTTTCTAGGGGTGCACTACTTTTGCTAAAAGGTGATGTGTTCTGGAATCTGTATCTACTGAAAGAAACCACCATGATTGGAGAGTCTTATATCATAGTAGTTAGTTCTCATGCTTTGAATGCCATCAGACCTTGGAATCTTAGATTAGGCTATGTTCTGGTGAAGGGCTTGGGGTTGCTTCGTAGACAGAAGATGATCAAAGGAAAAAACTTCAATAGTAGTTCATGAAGCTACTATATAAATATATCAGAGTTATATAAGATACAACAGAAGAAATAGAGTACAACAGAAGTCTCAATACATAAAGTCTACTAATACAAGAGCTGAAAAGGAACAACAGACTGAAAAAAAGATAAAACTGGACAAGTAGATAATCTCCAGCGATTCCAATCTCAGAAAGTGAAAATCCAAATCTGTGAATACTCAGACTGACCCGAGCGTAAATAAAAATACAAACACTCGAGTCAGGACATACATACTTATACAATGTAAACCAACTCAAGTGAACTGTAGTAAAAGTACAAGTAACTTAAAGGATGCTTGAGACCGCCCATCTTCTAAGGATCCGTTAAACTATTTACTATGCAGTAATATTACGCTATTAAAATAATGTCTATAGTAAAATAAACTTACTTTAAAATAGCATTACGGGGTTACCCATATAGCCTCAGACACGTAATAGTCTCTGTAGTCCATCCAGCATCTGCATATCTCCTGATCGGGAGACTACGAGAAGATACGCATGGGCTACGGGAGAAAACCAAACTCGTAGTAAAGGCTCGATAGGGTAGGTGACACGGCACACAAGACAATGCCAGGGTAGATATAACAATTACGCACACGAACTGGTGGTAACGCAGCAGCCACATACGCCCACCTCGAACACATTCCTAAAATCGAAGGGGCGTCTAAATAATCACAAAAGCAATAGAATGGTATCGAAGAAATGTGTCCGACCAGAAAAGCTTACCCCTTTTGGCCCGAGATCGCTCCTGTTTTAGCCACCTTATGCCAACTCACGGGAGTTAGGTCCACGTAACATACCTCAAAAACGTCGACACCATACTACTTCATTCTGAAATCGCCACCGCGTACACGGTTATCAAAGTGGTTTTCGGTATCGACAGAGAGTATGCCCATATCCGATCTCGGTCTCTTTGCCAACCATTATTATAACCTATGGTTATAACTTTAAAATAATATTTTATACTTTAAAATAAAATATCATTTCAATCCAAATCTTTATCAAAATAAAGATTAAATCATTTTCAAACCATTTCAATATATCAACATACCATATCTTTCAAATTCAAATATTTATAAAAATAAATATCAAGTCATTTCCAACCATTTCAATATATTAAATTATCATATCCTTTCAAAACTTCCTTTCAAATCATTTTAATATCAAAATATCATATCTTTCAGAACTTCATTTTCAAATCATTTTAATATCAAAATATCATATCTTTCAAAACTTCATTTTCAAATCATTTTAATATCAAAATATCATATCTTTCAAAACTTCATTCAAATCATTTTAATATCAAAATATCATATCTTTCAAAACTTCATTTCAAATCATCATATAAGTTCAAATCCAAATATTCAACTTTAAATACCTTTTGAATTCAAGATAACATTCATTTATTATCCTTTCAAATCACCTTTAAATAGTTTATATTCCAATTAAATTAACTCATTTAAACCATTTAAAAGTGGAGTTATTATGCTTTCAAATTAAGTATTCAATTTCCAAAAATAATAAACTACAATTTAAACCATTTAAACATTATAAAAATCATATTTTAACATTTAAAAATGTTTATTAACATACCTTTAGCATATGATTTTTATAAAATAAATTTCTTGTAAATAAATCAAATTTTGCAATGAATTTACTTAACAAATTCAAGTGTATAATTTCCATTCCTTCACATATGTAATTTATTAACACTTACATTTTTAAATTTTCATTTCACAAATTAAACAAAATTTCCGATTGATTTCATTTAACTAAACCTTTAATTAAACCAAATTTCACATTTCCAAGTCAAGTTGTATTTTAAAATTACACATTGAAGCATTCATTTATTTAACCATTTAAATTCATAGAAAAATATATAATACTTTAATAAACCACTTAAATTCAAATTTAAATCAAATTATCATATTTACCATTTTTCAAATATAATTAAATTTCCATTTTATTTATATAACTTAAATATCATTTTTGACAAAATTCCAAATTTCCAAACTTAAGTTATATTTCAATAATCTAATTTAACCATTCATTACTTATATTTTTAACTCATAGAAAAATCATAATTTCTTTATTTTGAAACATTTCAAAATCTATTTAAATCAAATTTCATAAATTTATATTTTAAAATACTTAAAATATCCAAAACACTTTATAAAATAACCATGGGCCTGTATATAGTTTTCTAACCTAGGTCAAGTGATACGGATACATATCATTTCAATCCGCAGTTTAAAAAAAATCCGGGTTCTATCATTTCAAATACGCAATCCCAAGTTAAAACAAATTAAATAAAAACCGTTCAGGCCTATCATTTTAGCCCATAACAATTTTTTCCTATTCTAAAGTCTGTTCAAGT
The DNA here is from genome assembly GCA_030765085.1 of Allium cepa. Lineage (NCBI taxonomy): Eukaryota > Viridiplantae > Streptophyta > Magnoliopsida > Asparagales > Amaryllidaceae > Allium > Allium cepa. The sequence goes on along the minus strand of CM060940.1, from coordinate 71,952,669 downwards.
ATGTATCATTTCAAACCATAATGAACCTAATCTACATGGAACTTGCAGTGTGATAAACATATATAAATGAACAGTTAACAACATATAACAGTAACAAATGAGATGACATGTAAATTAACAGGTGCAACATCATATACAAATAATCACAGGCAGTTATAACATCACATATAATTCTACACATTCAGTTGTTGTCGCTTCACAATTGCATAAGTATAAAATGTCGTGTGAGATTTACCCACCTCTTATGCTGGAGATATCAATTCAAACGATACAACGGATACTAGAAAGCATGATGACACAACGATGGACTCAAGTGGATGAGAACCAAGCTTATTGATCTTGTACACAACCCATGAACATGACAAATAAAATTAGAATTCAATACGACATTGAATAGAAATAACTTTGAGACAAAAAGCAATATGAATACACTATCTTTTGCCTTGTTTTCTAAAATTGCTTGCACGGCCTAGGGGATGTTTTGGCTCAGGTTTGGCATGACTTTGGCTCAGGCTTGAACATAGAAATGCATGGCATAAAGGCTAGAACATGTGGAGGAAGTTACAAGGTAGGAATGTGAAGGGGTTTAGGCTAAAACATGGTTTTGGTTCAACAAAAGGGGCTCAGCCATGGGATGTTTGGCTCGGCCAGTGGAGTGTGGGTCCGGTCAGGGGATGGAGTGGTGAGTAGGGGTCTGGACAGTGATGGTGGTGGTGGCCTAAGGTGGTGGTAGTGGTGAAAAATGAAGTGGTGAAGCAAGATGGCTCAAACTAGCATAGTTTTAAGGCATATGTTGTATTTTTGTGCATTTTTGCATCATGATGGGCTCGGCCATGGTCAAGGCTGAAGGAGTAGGTGGTGATGGTGACAAGGAGGAGATGTAGGAGGTGGTGTCCGTGGCAATAGAGAGGAGGCCGAGTAAAAGACAATAGAAACAGGGCAAAATAACATGGAAAAAGAGAAGAGAAAAGAGGAAAAAGAGGAGCCATTACCAAGGATTTTTGTTAAACTGTGAATGGAGATGGAAATGATAAAGTTTTTGCGTGAAAACTAGAGAGAAGTCACGGCTAGGAAAGTAAAATGCATGGCCAAAAGTGATAAATGAGAGGTTATGGCAATTGAAAAGACTTTGGAGATGAAAAGATTAAGTTAATAAAGCTTTTAAAAACTTTACATATTTTCTTTTCTTTAATTCAATTAAACCAAAAATAAAATCTATAATTTGACTTTAAAAACCGAAACAAAGTAATATAAAATAAAAATAAATAATAAATTTTAAAGAAAATGAATAAAGAATTAAAGAAATTGCTTAAAATTCAAAACAGGGTTCAAAAATTACAATTAAATCATCATTGGCTTTGGAAAAATATCTACTTCGTTTTAAAAATATTCTAAAGCAAAATTTTGAAATAAAATGATTTTTTACACATATTAAAAGTGAAAGAAATAATTAAATTTAGAGAAAATATAAAAATAATTAAAGAAATTGTTTAAAAATTGAAAACAGGACATGAAAATTACAAATAAAATACCATTGGCTCTAGAAAAATTTCTATTTCACTTTAAAACAAATAAAATGTCAGATAAATAAAATAAATGAGGAACAAAATGAAATGGGAATGAGAATAAAATAAGATCTTCAGAAAATAGAAAATAAATAAAGAATTTCTTAAATTAATTGAAGCTGAAAATTAGAAATTGTAAAAAAAATACAATTGACACTGAAAAATGTCAATTACACTTTCAAAAATGTTTTAAAACCAAAATATATACAATACATGTTATTTTACCCATACAAACATAAATTAGAATATTACATGACCAAATAAAATATTATTTATATAATTTAAAATAAACAATTTTGTTAAATACTGCAAATTTCACACAATAGTTAAAAATGCATAACTTTCACATCATAAATCAAATTTCAATGAAACGAAAAGCAGTGTTCCTAAAATTATATTTCATTTCATAATAAATGATAAAATTTAAATTTTCAAACTTTCAAATTTTTAAATTTAAAGTCAAAGTTTGACCATATTGACCAAAATTCACTTTTTGGAAAATATTCTTTTTAGTCATGTTTTGGAATGCTAATTCATATCAAAATAAAATTTTATATTTTAAAATAACAAAATTTATCCATTTCAAATAAATAAAATAAAGTTTTTTAATCAGAAATTCAATTAAAATAATTAAAATATACAAATAAAATAATCACAAAATACATGGTTGTTACTCTATGCTAGGGATAGAGATCGAAGGAAGTCAACATTGGATTATATGTTCACTCTTGAAGGAATAACTATTAGTTAGAGGGTGAGATTGCAAACGATAGTTGTTTTGTCTGCTACAGAGGCAATAGCTGATAGCTACTGTTGAAGCAACTAAGGAATCACTCTACTTGAGGCGATTGATGTGTGACTTAGGCTTCATATATGCTGAAGTTATGGCGAGTAGTGATAGTCAAAGTGCAATTCATTTAGCAGAAAATATGGCTTTCAGGTCGAGGATGAAGTATACAGAGATAAGAGTGTCCTAACTTGTCTCAATGAATGAAGAGAAACTATTTCGTTTTCAGAAGGTTCACATGGAGAAAAATGCAATGATATGTTTACCAAGTCCTTGCCTGCTGCAATGTTCGAGCATCGCTCGAACTTGATCCCCTTGTTGAGGTGTTAGGTGCCATATGGTGCCACATGAGGAGAGTGAGTTGGTAGATGGAAATATTTGTTTTCATTATGGAGATTGATAAGTCATACATGGAGAGGGTACTTTCAAAACTTTCTTTGCAGGCCGTGGCCTTATCGGAGTTCGTTGACAAAATGCAATGAGTGATGGTCATGCCTAAACTCATTGGAAAAACAACCATGATGTCTTGATTGAGAGTTGATTGGAGTATGAGGATATATGTGGAGTTGATATGCTTGCGTGGAAATATAATATTAAGATGGAGATTGTTAGAATTTGATATTACAGTATTTCCATATTAAATAAGGTTTAGGAGATAATTGAGTCAGTGTGAATTATGATTCAAATTTATTACCCTTTTTAATGCATTAAAGAAGATAAGAAATTATCTAAATGGGGAGTTATTTTGAGAGACTGAAGTAATCAATCAATTTCTTAACCGGCTGATTAAAGAAAGTATTTTATCAAATGCATGCAAGTTGGAGGAAACTAAAAAAAGTAAATGGATACACGATTCTCATATGAATAGGAGAATAGATGAGATATTGATTTATTATCATAAATCAATTACTTCAACCCTAAATAATAATATCTATATAAAGTAACCATTCGTTAAATATTAACATCCTTATCTTAAGTTGTGTTTCTGCATATTCTTTTCTTGACCTCCATTATTAATCTTGTAATTTTTTTCTTAGAAGATAATAGAATATCCTCTCTCCAAAGTAGATGTATACTATCTAGCGATAGTAGAACCACTATAAATTATATCGTTATTATCATAAATCGAAACGAAAGCACTACAACAAAAATACCTTTTCGCAACTGCCAAAAACAGTTGTAATAGGTATATTACAACGGGCAGTCGCCGGTCTTAATATCCAGAGTTGTAATAGAGTTAAAGATTTTTACAACTGTCACCGACAGTTGCAGGAGCAGTTGTAATAAAAACCTTTTTACAACTGCTTTTGACAGTTGTGGTAAAGTCTATTGTAACTGTTGCACTGGCAGTTGTTATAGGTCTCTTTTGCAACTGCTATTCAACTGCTAATAGCAGTTGCAATAATACCTTTTGCAACTGCTTTTGGCAGTTGTAATAGATTCATTTACAACTATTATTGACAGTTGTAGTTAATCTTTTTACAAATGCTACCAACAATTGCAATTCATTTTCCGACAACTGCCATTAACCATAAATTTCACAACGTTACAATAAAAAACGATATTTCACTAATAATAAGTACAGTTGTTAACATTACTTGAAATGACACGAACCATGCACATTTAATAAAAGCTAAAACAATTCAATTTTACACCAATTTTGTATTCATAATTCTATTACAAAACATAACTAAATCCATAACATACGTCAATATAAATACAGATACGTACTAATCAAAAAAGATAAATTCCCCATGCCAAGCAACAATTCTCTCAACCGCTTATCCAATAATACAGACGTATGAAGTAGGCCTATATTGAATAGCTTAAGAATCCACTACCAAATCGACCCAAGCCTTCCAATAATATGCTCCTAGCGGTACATGGTGCACTAAAATTGTAGGATCGGTAGAAGCAATTGTTGCTTCTGCGACAACATTCCTTCAAGATATAAAACTCTGCAAGAAACAATCATGATATGAGCAATTTTAAACGTACATACATGAGCACACAGCTCACATGCATGGAAAATGCAACTTTAAAAAATATTTAAGATGACCGTTGCATTCTGAAATCGGTACAAAACATATAATACTTGTTCTCTAAATTGTTTATGTTGTTCTATGTATTGAGCACTCATTCAAACGTTTAATTAAAAATAAGAGGCTATACCTTCCACGTATTTGTAATACATCTTCCATTTATGCTTCATCTTTTTTGAACGTGTCCGTTACTTGTGTTTATCTTAGTCAATAATAATACAAGTATACAAAGAGGCAATATTTCCTCTTTAACTCTGTTTATAGTTATAGAAAAAGACACAACATTGAGGCTGTGTAATCAATTGCTTCTTCTCACATTAGAAACATATCATCTTCACAGCTGAGATTCTTTTCGTAGTTCTGAATTTTTGCTCTCTAGTGACTCTTTTCATATAAAATATTTCAATTTAACAATGTCTATAAATAATTGTTTACGTTTTTTATTGCTCATACCTATTGCAGAGGCTAAATTTGTGCTTGAGAGCTGCTGAGAGGAACCTGTACAGATGATGATAACTCTGCTTGACACACGTCATTAGAATTTTGAGACAAGAATACAATTTAAAATGCCAATATTTCAAAGAAGAGACGCTAACTATCATTCGAACTTTCATTGAGCATGAGACAGAAACAAGTATATACGTGCGTGTACAAGTGACCAGAGCTGAATATATCACCAAAAATACCAATCACCGATCTCCCTATAAACCGTCTATGTAATTATAGCTTTCCCCTCAGCCTTTAAAAAAGGAAGTCGACAAAATCTATTACATGTGAAGCTTTACTTGTAATAAAGCAAAAAATAATGAAAAATCTATTACCATTTCGCCTGATTTTGGTATTGTACAATGCCATTTTGGAATAGCTTATGCTCGTTCTACATATGCTGCATTTGTACCAGTGCCTAGTATCACGGCTGCAACAACATCATTATCATAATATCTCCCACCAGCCAATGTTCCTATGTATCGTTGAACTACGGTAAGATAAATAGTTTAAAATTAAACATCATTCGTACAATGTTATATGCTGTATATTGATGTTCCTGAAGAAAGAAAGGCTAACTATAAGAAATCACAAACCAGTGCTACAAAACGCTTATCGAAACCCTGCCTTTTTATTGCCTTTGTCAATTCGGCAACCACGTCTTCTCCTTCCTGGCACAAAAAAATAGAGAAATTAGCTATATGTTCGACTATATAAACATGAATCTTCATAGAACAATAACTGCAGTGAATTATCACTCTTGAGTCAATATGATATTCATTATGCTCTGCTGCCTGATGAACTTCTAGTTGATTCATATACACTGTATACATGAACAGTATGAAAACCTATTCAAGTTATTCAAAATTTATGATATGAATATGAGTTTGACATATTATTTGCCTAAAGCATGAATCAAGCTAATTTAAACACATCTGTTTTCTGAATTTCGAAGAAGCAATGCCCGTGAAGCTTATGTATGATATTCATATACACTGTATACAACACATGACACTCATGAGACAGCATAGTGATAACTTGAACTGTGTACATTGACACACAACAACAAATAAAAAGTTCTCTGTGTATAATCTTGTATGTCCTAATCCACTTTCACTTTCATTATTTTCAAATTTCAACTTCCCGCCTTCATTTTACTAGGCAATGAATGACTTCTTCAAACGTGATCATAGACATTCGAATAAAAAACGGCTTGAATAAAAACAAGAGTTTATTTGATTAAGGCTATGAATGTGATTTTCTTTTTCTTTTTCCTCCAAGGGTTAATGCTGGTTTTCAATAATGAGCCATTCTAGAAACTGGCATAGTTGTACTGTATATAGGATATAAATAATTAGCCAGCTATAATACTTTACTATATGCATATTCTGGAGCTATATTAACTAACCAGCTATAATACCAATTTCTAAAAGAAAAATACTAGGATGAAATGGAAATTTGATATATCCTAATATATAAGAAAAAAACTTACCCAGCACACCAGGCTATCTTTCATGAATGTATAGGAACTATTAGTGGGCCTTTTTCCAGTAATTATCTCTAAAAGCATCACAATGAAAAAGAATCAATCGGATTTATCAGTTAGTTTACCGATTGATGCATATTCTAGAGCCAGGTACCTGCAATAATTATAGTTCTATATGAATGTGTATGTAAATAAATATCAAGCAATAAGGAAAATGAAGTGAGAAAAATATTTACCCGAAGTTCCCATTACACGAGTAGATTTGTATGCCACTGTCAAAAGATAATTTGGCTAATCCAAAGTCTGCAACCTAGAAGAACAAAACAATACAATTTGCTTAGCAATGTAAAGGAAGCACCATATTCTTGTTCAAATGTTCCGCGGTATTACCACTGCTTCGAAGTTGAAACCGAGAAGAACGTTGGATGATTTTTTCTCTATGTATGAGATGCAGGTGGCCTTTATTTAGAAATCACAGATTAGACAACCTAAAATAGAACAAAATAGATAAATATAAAAACTAATTGATGCTTTCAATCTTCATGAAGGTAGGCAAACCATTTTGCTGGCCCCAGTGCAATCTTTAGTATTGTATGCTAATCCATTGTCGAGAGCCCTTTCCTTTCCATACATACTAACATGTTTAAAATGAGTGAACTCTAACAATACACAATACAAGAGTTGAGTCTACAAACATGTTCAAAATGTTTTACTGATTACAAACATTTCTTATATTGCACAGTTGAAATCAAGCTACTTTTATTATTTTTCTTCTCTATGGATTAATTTTAAGTTGGATAACATGGTTTCTGAACTAGACATGTTTTGTGCTGTTTTTTATAGTGTTCATAGTTTTTCTATTGTCTTGCAACTTGAGTTTATTTCATTTACTTGCATGTCTGAGGTTGCTTTTTGTAATTGAAAGTACTACTATTTTTTTAATTTCAGTCAATAATCCGCTACCGCCCTTAATAAAGCATGTCCCACTAGGAGGAAAGATTTTTCAAGCTCAATGTGAACAATCAATCCAGTGATGGTTTTGAAATACCGTTGAAAAGTTACCGCTGAAATTGTTGGCTAATAAAAACTTTAAGCACAAATTATAAAATTATGGATGATTAATAGTAAAGGTGTCCAGTATATCCAACATGATTTTATCTATCAGCAAAATATTTCTGTAATGGACAAGCAAAATAATTATACTCATGAATGAGTATCAACTATATCCATTCAAATAAGCAATATATTTCCATACAAATAAGGATACAGAAACCACATATCTAAAGATGCTATAAGAATTAAGAAAGTTGCACGCATGGACATCTACAGGCCATGCTTTATTTTATTAGTATATTCATCATAACATTGAAATAATAAAAGTTAACATTCTTTTAATGCTAAGGAGAATAAAAATTAACTCTTGTAATACTAATATCAACGGTTTGGCCGAGCAAATCAGATATCATACCTATATCAGTGGCAACGGCGAGCAAACAAGATGGCAGAGCAGAGCGTGGTTTGGCGGAAAGTGGAGCGGTCTAACTTTGTCGATGGCAATGGTGGCGAGCAGGTTTAGCTTCGTGGATAGCAAGGGCGGCGAGCTCAACTGGTAGGGTTAGGATTTAGGTGTATGAATTTTTTTTTTGAACCGTACTGTATGGCAAACTCCATTCCACAAGGATAATCGGTCACACAAATTTTAAAACATCTATCAAAAATTTCCAATCAAAAAAACCTGATAAAGCAAAAAAAATTGAAACATTTAAGCGAAAGTGAATTTGGTGACCGCTTTGGTTCCCTCGGCAACACCATGCTTATCCAATTCACTAGGAATAACAAGCCTGACGGAGGCCTGAATCTCCCTGAAAGTAATGGTTGGCTTTTTGTTGTAAATACCAAGTCTAAAAGCTTCTTGAGCAAGCTTCTCCAATATATCATTGACAAAGCTGTTCATTATTCCCATCGCTTTGCTCGAGAAACCGATATCAGGGTGAACTTGCTTCAAAACTTCGAAAATGTAGATTTTGCAGGTCTCGTTGATCGCCTTCTTCCTTTTCTTCTTGTCAACGGCCGAAGAAGCCTCTTTTGATGGCAGACGTTTCACACCCTGAGGTTTTTTGCCATCAGGGGATTTATCGGATGTGTTCATCTCGATTTTCTCTTCCTCAGCTTGGGCGGCGGCAGAATTTCTTATCAGATTTTGGAGCCATCTGTGATTGAGATAGAAATCGGAAAAGGATTCCTTAAAATTGAGAATTGGGGATTCAAATCAAGAAGAGTGGTGCTACAGGGGTATGAAATTTTGACCGCCATAGTGTACCTAGTTAATAAATTGAGCGGCCAATGAAATAAAGGAGGGAAGTTGAAAATTTTACTGAGCTGGAGAGCGGTATTCTATCGGTTGAAAAGACAACTGGCTCAAACAGTTGTTATAATTAAACAATTACAACTGACATAGAAAAAATAGTTGTTGTAGACATATATTGCAACTACTGTACAAATAAAGTTGTTAAAAGTATATTTATTACAACTGCTGGAAATAAACAGTTGTTAAAAATAACCTATAACAACTGCCGGTTTGTGCTAGTTGTAAAGTAAAAGTTGTAATATGGCTGTTTTGTTGTAGTGAAGTTTTATTTATATATAATTATATGTTCACGTGTGTCTACACAGACACATATACGTGAGATTGGGTAATTCATGAAAGTAGAATGCACTTTGAGGGACCAAAAAAGAAGTTGCTTGAAGTTGAGTGAGGTTTACCTAGATAGCTAATAAACATATGAGATGGTATAGTAGGTACATACAACAATTTGGGAAAATGTTTATGAAATGAACTAATATGACTTAGTCCAAAACTTTCAGTATGATCGATAATTAGATTTGTGAACAATTCTCATGTATACACTTAAATACTATACAGCTTGCTGTAAAGCATACAATTCAGAGGCTACAAACAGCTTGTTGCTGACTAGATACATTAAGGTTTGTCGAACACTGAAAATGTTGACGTTGAAATACAGTTTCTAAAAACAACTTCTCTGCAGCTTTGGACCCCTTTTTTCTAAACAAAGAAATAATGTACTCCATGAAGACTGAATCGCAAGGCAATGTGATGGGTCCATCACTTGTAATTCCAAACTCATCTTCTGACATTTTCAGAAGTTGTATAAAGACAGTGCTTGCTAAATATGCCAATGGGATCATGAAGCGATTGCCATCAAGTGTATATATAACAAAGTTTCCTCTATCTACAACAGATGTACTTGTGCTGCACTCATCTGAAGAATCAGTCTCCTTTCGCCCAAAAGAAGCCACCCTTTGTAATTTCATTGCCATTTTTACAAGCTTAGCCATTGCTGCAAAAGTTTTGGTTTGAATATTCTTGAATGAATAAATTAAATATTTGAAATGGGGATGAGTTTATGAGAAGAGTAGCTGTTATTGCTGTATTCTTATAAAGATTGAAAGAGGCCCCAATACAGTCTGTTGAAAATTGGGGTATTCCTACCATTTGAAGCAAAACCATGTGATCAGTAAAGGAGACAAGTATGACATTGTCTCAATTATGTTTTCTTTGGATTATATATTGCCTTATCTGTTTATATGGTGAGACGTAATTAGCATTCAATGATCAACAAGTTGAGTTGTCTGTGTGGCACCGTGGTCAAGCATGCATCAAATATTACGAGATCTACCATCAATGTCTATAGTCCACTCTATTTGATATGGTTTTTCACTTGCGTCGGGAACAAAGTCATGTGAGATGTGTATTATTTAACAATGATAAAGTTTTTTTTCCTTTTTCTTTAGTCTTTTTTCTTTGATTGGGTTATCAAGCTGATTCCTAAATTGTAAGGGTTCATCTTCTAGTAGTATCATATTGACGGCAATGTTTCCTCTCTTGCAATATTTCAAAATAGTGGTCAGTTGTTTGCAGAGTTGAGTAGTAGTCTATACATGCATCCATGTTAAGACTATTATGTAATAGTAGGTGCTATATTTTGTTGTAAATGTCGTTGGACTAAATGATCAGTATAGCAAGTTTAATAAAAGAACAGATGTTTACGTTATAGTTGCCTTTTAGATGCCAAGCCGAGAGATAAGTAGCTAGTAATTCATGGTTTATTGGATTTTTCTCTTGGATACAGAAGTACACTGATCAATGGTTAACAAATATCATGAGATTCTAACAAGATTTTACAGTACCCTAAAACAGGGAAGAAAAAATAAGAGAGGAAAAAAGGAGTATGCAGTTGTAACTCATTTGAACTGTACAATTGTGTTTAGCATCATATACATCACATTATCATTGAAATATAACCTAATTCCAGAGATAAAGTAATTAGTTGCATGACTGAAACAGCCTACATAGAATGCATAACTGTCCAAAATGTTCTACGCTTGTGTCAAAAATTAAATTTGGCTTTCGCTGCCTTCATTAGAAGATTTCATAAACACCAATTGATACTTGTAAGATCCTTTGTCAAATTGATGATGCATAACTTATGTGGAGTATATCTCCAGTTATATTCATATAAAACTTTTAAATAACTAATCAAGCAAATGATTGTTTTATGAATACTGTACTTCACAGATTATATGTAGAAACCAGCTATAGATTAGATGATGCACAAGGTCAGAGTAGTTTAGTTTAATAATAAATAAGAATGTACACATATGGCCTATATTCAAAATTCTGCTATTTCACAAATTATGAAGATTTCAAGTAATCTAATACTCAAGCTACCAATTTTATTATCATTATGGATAAGGATATCAGAACAAACATTTTTATACAAAATTTTGATTTAATCCCTGACATACTGTATATGATTAGTGATATGTACAAGTGAATCAGACTATTTAGAAGCCACAAACAGCTTGTTGATCGGATCGTATAAGTTGCGTACAGACTGGAGAAGGATGATCTTTCAACACAGTTTCTAGCAATAACTTCTCAACAGTTTTAAAACCCTTTCTTTGGAGCAAACATAAAATATATTCCAGAAACTGGGAATCACAAGGAAGGGCGATAGGACCATCTCTTGGGAGCCCAAACTCTTCTTCGGATATATTAAGTAACTGTTCAAATATAGGTGTATCAAGATATGCCAAAGGAAGCATGAATCTCTTCCCATCCAACGAGTATACGATGAAACATCCCTTATCTGCGACACCTGATGTGCTCAATTCTTTTGAAGATGATTGCGATTCAGACTCTTTTCTACCGAAAGAAGCAACTCTTTGCAAATTCATAAGAATCTTCTTTGTGTTCATCATTTTGCTACTACTGTAGTTTTTGTTTCTTGAATAAGAATACTTAATGAAAGGCTTTGAATTTCAATTACAAAGAAGTAACTGTGAACTGATGAAAAGAATTGTAGAAGTTGCCTTGTACTTATAGGAGTAGCTAGCCAGCTAGAAGATACATATGTTCTTTGGGGGAGGAGACAGAGGCGTATGCTTAGTAATGCAGGACCATGACATTTCATTAGAGATGTTTGAAGTTTGTTGTTAAGTTTCCATCCAATTAAATTGAACCTCTACCAAATAGTTTTCCTCTTTGGTTCAAATTCTAAAATAGATATTCTTGTCGCTTGAAATCCGTGATATGTCGTGCACTAGATGAATGGGTGTTTTGAATTTTGTGCGTTATCATCTAGATACCGGGGGACAAATAGATGTGCTAGTGTCCCGACCATATGTTGAAGAAAATTATTCTGTCTGATATATATGTGAGGACAAGGTAAAGAATACAAGAGGTTCACAAGTCATAAAGTTACTGGAAATGTAGAATGATATCAAGGTGCAATCTATATAACATGTTCCAGGTTTACAAATTACCAAGGTTCGAAATTCCTTTTTCTGTTTCCGTTCCGGCCATTGGTAGTAGTAAAATTTTCGGATCCGTTTCGAGAATTCCGAAAGTTCCGTTTTAATTCTGGTGCTTTTTGGCTTTAATTTGCTATATACGCTAATAAATATCTAATACTGTCGTAAATTTATAGTACATATTTTACATTACATATAAAATACATTTTTTAATTAAAAATCCACCGTGCAAGATTGTGTATTATTCATTTGAGATTTTAAAATTTTGATCAATTTTGATTTTTTTGAATTTTTTGTTATGATTCGATGAAATTAACAAAAGTATAACAACTTTTCTTATGAAACTACACGATTTCTTCTCTATTTATTTATTGTCCCGATTAATTTTTTTAATTTTTATATATTTATTGTATTTTTTAATTTTTTGTTAGTTTTTTCAATATATGAAAAGGAAATCCGGAATTTAGAGCGGAACCGGAATTTTGACCGGATTCCGTTCCAGTTATGAACGAAACCGGAACGGAATCACCGGAATAACCGGAATTTCGCCCGAATTTCAAACTATGCAAATTACAACCGTTTTGGAAACATGATTGGTTGTGTTGTCTACATCATTTCAACAAGTTTAGTGAATGTCGTTATTGTTGTTTTCTAACCAAATATAACTATGGAATATTATAAACTGCTTCGTTTTCGATTATGTTGACGAACATACAAATCGTGTTGACAATTTAATTTAGCCCTAATCAATTCAAGAGAAATCAAAACTATAAACAAACGGAATTAGCGGAAGCGTACCGGAATCCATTGAATCAATTTGTATGAAGATTTTGATCTTCCAAGAATATAGTTTCTACTTTCTGTCTGTGTTTCTCTCTGACGGGGAAGAAGAGAAAACAAAAAAAGTACGTACTGTTTCTCGGGGACCAGATCATTTTATAACGGACTAAAATCAGTTATGTAATATTTACAATTTGGCCTCTCAACAAATTGTAAATACCACTTATTTATACCTCAATTATAATAACATTATGTATTTTAACATATGTGCCCACAACAAACTTTTAATCTAACAATCTCCCACTTGGGCAACATATATTTCTTTATAAATGTACAACCTTATGAGCTCAAAATCTGATATTAAATAAAGGTAATATTTAACAATCTTGTCCATCAACCATATCTATATAGGATCATAGTGGTCTTTGCCATATTAATCATGACTAAACCCATCAATGGTCACATACATATATATAGTTAAATGACATAAATCAATCTTGAATACGTAGCATGAAAATTACATGTAATATGAACAAAACACGTCTATTTTCAACTGGTCCTCTTTAAATTTAAGTGAGGTCAGAATCAAAATAGTAGACAGAGTGAATGAACTGAAACGAACTGAATACTTTATTCTGATCAGAAAACCAAATATATATGTTTCAAGACAAATATAAAGCATATAAAATACTAACTCCCACCAAAACATAACATCCTCTAGTAATACAACACTCATATGAGCAGTGTGCTCACGAAAGACCTTGGATGGTAAACCTTTTGTGAGCGGATCCGCTATCATGAAGTTTGTTCCAATATGCTCTATAGATATATGTCCACTCTGCACTCTTTCTTTCACAATGAAGAATTATATGTCAATATACTTTGACTTAGTTGAGCTTTTGTTATTATTAGAATATAGCATTGCTGACTTATTATCACAATATAACTTCAGCGGTCTTTCTACATTTTCCAAAATGCGCAGCCCAATGATAAAGTTGCGTAGCCATATTACATGGTTTGATGCCTCATAACATGCTACAAATTCTGCTTCCATAGTGGAAGAAGATACAAGTGTTTGTTTAACACTTTTCCAAGATATAGCTCCTCCAACCAACAGATAAATATAGTCTGATATAGACTTTCTGTTATCTTGGCATCCAGCAAAATCAGAATCAGAATACCATACGACCTCCAAATGATCTGATCTTCTATAAGTGAGCATGTAATCTTTTATTCTCTGAAGATACCTCATAACCCTCTTGGCTGCTTTCCAATGGTCTATACCAGGGTTGCTTAAGTATCTGCCTAACATTCCAACAATGTATGCAATATCTGGACGTGTACATACTTGAGCATACATTAGACTCCCAACGTGATGCGGTGCAGTCGGAAGAAATGCAAGTATTAGGTCGCTCACGACCTAAAAAGGAAGAAATAGGTCGCTCACGACCTAACAATGATGCAGCGCGACCTAACGAATTGAGATTGAGTTGTTTCCGAGCTAACAAAGCAAAGTTACGACCTAACAAAGAAGTAGTGGGTCGTCTCCGACCTAAAGAAGTAAGTCTAGGTCGTGAACGACCTAACAGTAGTAACCTTCGACCTAACTGGCCAAGTGAAGCAGAGTTACGACCTAAAGAAACCCTCAACGACCTAACTTCTTTACAACCTAACTCTCTTCAACCTAAACTCCACGACCTAATTTCTTACCCGACCTAACTTCTTACCGACCTAATTCCTTCCCAATCTAAAACTTTGCGACCTATTCCTTTCCAACGACCTAACCTCCCATGCAATTCTGGAAGTGAGCTATGTTGTGTCTTGAGTCGTTAACGACCTTACATAGGTCGTAGGTCGCATCTGTTTGTTCTGAGTCTGTTAAATCACATCTTTTAGGTCGCGTACGACCTTGTGTAGGTCGCTGTGTCGTATATACGTGTGTATATGTTGTGTGTTAGGTCGGCAACGACCTGGTATAGGTCGTAGGTCGCAAACGACTTAAGAGTGTGATGTTGGCGTGTGTTGTAAATGCTATAAATAGCGAGTGTGTTGTAATTTTTTGGTGGTTGATTTTTGAATAAAATTCTCTTTGTTAGCTTTGTGCTTTCATACAAATTGGTAGTTGAGTGTGATCTCCTATCTCCTCTTTCGGTAATCGAGTGCGCTCGATTCAACGATCGTAGAAGCCGATTCACGGTATCTAGTGCGCTAGATCAACGTACGAAGAATCGTAGATCTTCTTTCTCGGCATCGTGCGCGATCAACGAGACGAAGATAGCTAGAATCCGGTATCTTTGGATCAACGGATTTGGGCCTTGCAGTATTCTCAACTCACCGATTGCTACATTCCATCGATTGAAGTTTGTTTCGATTTTTTCCGCTGCGTCAGTTTGGTATCGGAGCCATACTTAGCCAATCATAGCTAAGTTGATTCTTGGAGCCAAATATTTGAAGTTGAAGTTTGAAGTTGTTCATCGTGTTCATATTGAAGTTGCAACAAGAGGGAGAACTTTCGATCCATTCCATTTTGGATCAAAGTGTTGAAAGTATTTGAATTTGAGGTTGAAGGCCGTGTATACTTGTGGGAAGTAGCCGAGCCTTGTGAAGGGTTTTGAAGTTGAAGCCGTGACTTATTGTTGTTTGTTGAAGTGTTTGTGAAGTTTTCCAATCATGCCACCAAGGAGAGCTAATCGTCATCAAAATGTTGAAGCTTTGTATCGAAGAGAAGAAGCCGAGCTTTTGGAACAACGTATTAATGAAAAGTTTGATGAAGGCATTGGTAAATTGGAGAAATTGATGAATGATTTGAATCAAAGGAGGAGATCACCAAACTCGAACCATGGAGGAAACCGAGTTTCGCCATCGGTTACGGAAGCGAGGAGGGTATCGCCACATTCTTATAGAGATAGAAGAGAAACATCAATTTCATCACGAAGAGATCATCATGACTATGCAGATGAAGAGAGACATAGTCAAAGAAGCATGCATGAACGAAGAGATGATAATGGTCGAGATCGATGTAGGCGTACCTTTGATTTTGTTGAAGAAGGTGATAGAACTAGTATTCATTATCGAGATCGAGACCAAATTCGAAATTCTTATCGGGATGTTGAAGAGGATCGTCGATGGGAATCGGGTATGAAGATGGAAATTCCAGAATTTAAAGGAGGGATGGTAGCTGAAGAATTTCTTGATTGGTTATCTAATGTTGAAGAGATCTTTGATTTCAAGGAGGTTCCTGAGCATAGAAGGGTGAAGTTGGTTGCTACTAGGTTGAGGGGGAGAGCTTTGGCGTGGTGGCAGCAAACTAAACTTACCAGGGAGAGAATGGGGAAGTCAAGGATAGAATCGTGGGATAAGATGAAGAAGTTAATGAGATCTACTTTCTTACCTTATAATTACCAATCACTTATGTACCAAAGGTTGCAGAATCTGAGGCAGGGGACGAAGTCTGTTAGTGAGTATGCTGATGAATTTTACCAACTCATTGCCAGGAATGATATTATGGAAACGGAAGAACAACTAACTGCTAGATTCATTGGGGGACTAAGAATGCAGATCCAGGATATGGTTAATATGTTCGATCCTAGATCAGTGGCAGAGGCACATCAGAAAGCGTTGGCTTGGGAGAAACAAGGAAGGCGTGGAGGAGGTGTGTTTACTAATTCCAATAATCAAGCAAGGGGTGTTGGTGGAAGTTCTAATGTTTCTAAACCTGTTACAAAGCCAGTGGTGAAGGAGGCTGAGAAGGCGAAGGTTAGTAGTGGGTTCAAATGTTATAATTGTCAGGAGTTGGGTCATAAGAGCAATGAATGTCCGAAGCCGAAGAAGAGAGCAATGGTTGCAGAAGTAGAGGAGGATGATGGTGAGGAGGCAGAATGTTCAAATGCACCTTATGTTGAGGAGGAAGAAGAATTGTCTGGAGATGAAGGTTGTAATCTTATGATGAGGAGGTCATGTCTTACACCAAAGCAAGAGGAGGATTTTAGTTGGTTGAGAAGCAATATTTTTCAGTCGACATGCACTATTCTGGGAAAGGTTTGCAAGTTCGTCATTGATGCTGGAAGTTGCGATAATATTATTTCTACCGAGGCTGTGAAGAAGTTGAACTTGAAAACTGAGAATCATCCTAAACCGTACAAGCTAGCATGGTTAAGGAAGGGTGGTGAAGTGAAGGTGTGTCGAAGGGCTTATGTGAATTTTTCCATTGGGAAGAAGTACAAAGATGAAATTTGGTGTGACGTCGTAGATATGAACGTATGTCATCTGTTGTTGGACAGACCATGGCAGTTCGATAGAGCAGTTCAACATGATGGTCGTGCCAATAGTTACAGTTTCATGTTCGAGGGTACTAAGATCACTTTGGTTCCCAAGAAGCAACAGCAGAAGGAGAGCAAGCTAGAAGAGATTGAAGAGTTGAAAACTTTATTATCCTTGAAGGAGTTTGTTAAAGAAGTTGAAGAGGAGCCTGAAGTATACGTGTTGATTGGGCGTGAGAGCAGTGAAGAGGTTGAAATTCCTGAAGAAGAAAAGCCAGTTTTGAAAGAGTTTGAAGATGTATTTCCAGAGGAGTTGCCTAAGGAGTTGCCACCATTGAGAGACATTCAACATCAAATCGATCTTGTTCCGGGAGCAGTGTTACCACATAGACCACATTACCGAATGAGTCCGAAGGAACATGAAGAGTTACGAAGGCAGGTGGAAGAGTTATTAGAACAGGGACGTGTTCAGGAAAGCTTGAGTCCTTGTGCAGTACCAGCTTTGTTGGTGCCAAAGAAGGATGGAACATGGAGAATGTGTACAGATAGTAGAGCTTTGAACAAGATTACTGTTCGTTACAGATTTCCTATGCCGAGGTTGGATGATTTTTTAGACCAGTTGAGTGGGGCAACTATCTTTTCGAAGATTGATTTGAAGAGTGGTTATCACCAGATTCGAATTAGACCAGGTGACGAATGGAAGGCATCCTTCAAGACGAGAGAAGGGTTATACGAATGGTTGGTTATGCCATTTGGTTTGTCAAATGCACCTAGTACATTCATGCGGGTGATGAATCAAATCTTTAGACCATTCATTGGGAAGTTCGTGGTGGTTTATTTCGATGATATTCTGATATATAGCAGGAGTATGGAGGAGCATGTTCTACATTTGAGGGAAGTGTTGATTATTCTTCGTGAGGAACAATTTTATGCAGCCACAAAGAAATGTGTGTTCATGACGAGAAGTGTGTTATTTTTGGGATATGTTGTGTCTGAGAAGGGAATCCAAGTGGACCAGAGTAAAGTTGAAGCTATTAGAAATTGGCCACAGCCGAGAACTATCACTGAAGTTAGAAGTTTTCATGGATTGGCATCATTCTACCGAAGGTTCACTCCACACTTCAGTAGTGTGATGGCACCAGTTACCGATTGCATGAAAGGAAAACAGTTTGTATGGTCAGAGGAAGCGGGAGTTGCTTTTGAACGGATCAAAGAACTATTGACGATAGCACCAATTCTTGTTTTACCTAATTTTCAGTTGTTGTTTGAGCTACACACTGATGCATCAAAGGTGGGAATTGGAGGAGTGTTGAGTCAGCAGGGGAGACCTATTGCATATTTCAGTGAAAAGTTGTCAGGGGCGAAGATGAGATACAGCACATATGACGTTGAATTCTATGCTGTGGTGCAAACGATTAAACATTGGCGACATTATCTATTTCAGAAAGAATTTGTTCTGTACACTGATCATGAGGCATTGAAGCATTTACAGGGGCAGGATAAGATTTCAGCGAGACATGCATCATGGATTGCATATTTACAGCAGTTTACTTTTGTCGTTAAGCACAAATCAGGGGTGACGAATCGGGTAGCTGATGCTTTGAGTAGGAGGAGTCATTTATTAACGACAATGAAGGTTGAAGTGACAGGGTTTGAAATGTTTCCAGAACTGTTTGGGAAGGATCCTTACTTTGCAAAGTTTGTTGAGAAAGTTAAGGATGGAAGTTCGGATGAATTTGTGATAGTTGATGGATTCTTGTTCAAAGGAAATCAATTATGCATTCCAGACCGTAGTTTGAGAATGAAGATTGTAAAAGAGTTGCATGAAGAAGGGCATGTGGGCCGTGATCGTACTTTGCAGTTGATTTCACAGTCTTACTTTTGGCCGTCGATGAGGAAAGAAGTGGGAAGGTTTGTGGAGCGGTGTCATATTTGCCAAGTTTCGAAAGGAACCGCGACCAATGCTGGTTTGTACATGCCATTGCCTGTACCGGCTAGACCATGGGTTGATATGAGTATGGACTTTGTATTGGGATTGCCGAGAACACAGCGTGGTAATGATTCGATATTTGTTGTAGTTGACAGATTTTCTAAAATGGCACATTTTATTGCTTGCAAGAAGACGACGGATGCTGTTCGTGTTGCTCAACTATTTTTCAAGGAAATCTATAGACTTCATGGATTGCCAGAATCTATCGTTTCTGACAGGGATACTAGATTTTTGAGTCATTTTTGGCTTAGTTTGTGGAAGATGGTGGGAACGAAGCTGAAATTTAGTAGTGCGTATCATCCGCAAACAGATGGGCAAACAGAGGTGGTGAATAGATCGTTGGGAAACTTGTTGCGATGTTTGGTGAAGGACAATCTGAAAAGTTGGGACATGAAGTTATGCCAGGCAGAGTTTGCACATAATCATGCAGTAAATCGAAGCACAGGATTCAGTCCATTTTAAATTGTATATTCAAATTTGCCCAGGGGACCGTTGGATTTAGCGGTGGTACCACAACCAAAGGGGACGGTTAAACGAGCTGTTGATTTTATTGAAGAATTGACGGAGTGTCATAAGATCGTTCGGGAACGATTGGAAAAGTCGAATGAGAAGTATAAGCAAGCTGCTGATTTGAAGAGACGAAGTGCTGAATTTAATGAAGGTGATTTGGTTTATGCAGTACTGACAAAAGACCGTTTCCCGGTTGGAACGTATAATAAGTTGAAAGCGCGGAAAATTGGTCCGATTGAAATTTTAAAGAAAATCAATGAGAATGCTTATAAGTTGAAGCTGCCGGAGGATGTATATACTTCTGATGTTTTCAATGTTAAACATTTAATTTCGTATCGTGGAAATGAAATTGTTGTGGAAGAAGATGTTGAGAATTCGAGGTCGAATTTCTGTCAACCCGGGGAGGATGATGCAGTGCAGTCGGAAGAAATGCAAGTATTAGGTCGCTCACGACCTAAAAAGGAAGAAATAGGTCGCTCACGACCTAACAATGATGCAGCGCGACCTAACGAATTGAGATTGAGTTGTTTCCGAGCTAACAAAGCAAAGTTACGACCTAACAAAGAAGTAGTGGGTCGTCTCCGACCTAAAGAAGTAAGTCTAGGTCGTGAACGACCTAACAGTAGTAACCTTCGACCTAACTGGCCAAGTGAAGCAGAGTTACGACCTAAAGAAACCCTCAACGACCTAACTTCTTTACAACCTAACTCTCTTCAACCTAAACTCCACGACCTAATTTCTTACCCGACCTAACTTCTTACCGACCTAGTTCCTTCCCAATCTAAAACCTTGCGACCTATTCCTTTCCAACGACCTAACCTCCCATGCAATTCTGGAAGTGAGCTATGCTGTGTCTTGAGTCGTTAACGACCTTACATAGGTCGTAGGTCGCATCTGTTTGTTCTGAGTCTGTTAAATCACATCTTTTAGGTCGCGTACGACCTTGTGTAGGTCGCTGTGTCGTATATACGTGTGTATATGTTGTGTGTTAGGTCGGCAACGACCTGGTATAGGTCGTAGGTCGCAAACGACTTAAGAGTGTGATGTTGGCGTGTGTTGTAAATGCTATAAATAGCGAGTGTGTTGTAATTTTTTGGTGGTTGATTTTTGAATAAAATTCTCTTTGTTAGCTTTGTGCTTTCATACAAATTGGTAGTTGAGTGTGATCTCCTATCTCCTCTTTCGGTTAATCGAGTGCGCTCGATTCAACGATCGTAGAAGCCGATTCACGGTATCTAGTGCGCTAGATCAACGTACGAAGAATCGTAGATCTTCTTTCTCGGCATCGTGCGCGATCAACGAGACGAAGATAGCTAGAATCCGGTATCTTTGGATCAACGGATTTGGGCCTTGCAGTATTCTCAACTCACCGATTGCTACATTCCATCGATTGAAGTTTGTTTCGATTTTTTCCGCTGCGTCACAACGGCTGAAGCATAGGGAATCTTTTGCATTTTTTGAATTTCAAGGTTGCTTTTAGGGCACTGACTAAGACTAAATTTATCTCCTTTAGCAACAAGGGTATCTCCTGGTCTACAATCTTGCATGTCAAACCTTTTGAGTACTTTATCAATATAGCTCTTTTGTGATAATCCAAGAATACCCCGATATCGATCTCGAAGTATCTGAATACCCAATACAAAAGAGGCATCCCCAAGATCTTTCATCTCAAAATGTTTAGATAGAAATTTCTTGGTTTCGTGCAATAAGCATATATCGTTAGTGGCAAGCAAGATGTCATCGACATATAGAACCAAGAATATATGTTTGCTCCCACTGAACTTGTGATACACACAATCATCAACAATATTCGTCACAAAACCAAACGAGATGATTACTTGATGGAATTTGTGGTACCATTGACGAGAAGCTTGCTTAAGTCCATGGATGGATTTTGTTAATTTGCAAACCATATTCTTTGGATCTTCTGACACAAAGTATTCTGGTTGTATCATATAAATTGTCTCATCAATATCTCCATTGAGAAACGCCGTCTTAACATCCATCTGATGTAACTCAAGATCAAAATGAGCAACAAGTGCCACAATTATTCTAAAAGAGTCTTTCGATGAAACTGGAGAGAAAGTCTCTATAAAATCAATGCCTTTTTTTTAGTATAGCCTTTTGCTACAAGACGTGCTTTATACCTCTCCACATTACCCTTTGCATCCCTCTTGGTTTTGATTATCCATTTACAACCAATTGGTTTTGCACCTTTTGGTAATGGGACAAGTTTCCAAACTTTATTGTCTTGCATGGACTTATACTCCTTATTCATGACATCCATCCACTTTTGAGAGTTAGCACTTTTCATGGCATGATGAAAGTTGATTGGGCCATCTTCCATCATTCCATTATCATTTTCTTATTCTTGGAGAAATACAATATAATCATCTGAAATAGCACTTCTCCTTTCTTTCATGGACCTCCTTAATGGCACTGGTTCTTTAGGTTGTTGAGTTTGTTCTTCTGGAACAATAGCCTCATTTTGAATAAGGGGTTGTATAACATTGTCTTGTTGAGATTCCGAAATCACTTCTTGATCAATGATAGGTGTAGACAACTGTATAACATTGTCAAAAGAGATAATAGGAACTGGGTTTGAATCCAATTCCTCCTTAAAAGAAATGTCTTTAACTTTATTTCTCCCCCCAAACTCAATATCCTCAAAGAATACTGCATTTCCCGTCTCAAAAATATTCTTAGCTATGGGATCATAAAACTTATAGCCTCTAGAACGTTCAGAATAACCAACAAAGTAGATGCTCACTGTTTTGCAATCCAGCTTCTTTTCATGTGACCTATAAGGCCTTGCTTCACCTGGACAACCCCAAATATGAAAATGCTTTAGACTAGGCTTTCGACCTGTCCAAAGTTCATAGGGTGTTTTTGCAGCTGCTTTAGTTGGTACTCTATTGAGAATATAAGCTGCTGTCTTTAATGCTTCTCCTCAGAGAGAATCAGGTAAGGTGGAATGAGAAATCATACTCCTTACCATATCCTTAAGAGTTCGGTTTTGTCTTTTAGCATCACCATTCATGCTAGGTGATCCGGGCATGGTGTATTGTGGGACAATACCACATTCCTCTAGCAATCTAGCAAACGGTCCTGGACGTTGTTCACCTGAACCATCATATCGACCGTAATACTCACCACCACGATCAGATCTGACACTTTTAATTCTTTTGTTGAGTTGATTTTCAACTTCAACTTTATAAGCTTTGAACACATCCAGTGACTGTGATTTTTCATGAATTAGATATAGGTAGCCATAACGTGAGTAATCGTCTATAAATGATATGAAATACTGTTGACCATTCCAAGATGCCGTAGGGAAAGGTCCACAAATATCTATATGAATTAATTCTAAGACGTCTGAAGATCTATTAGCGCCTACTCTTTTAGTTTTAGTCTGTTTTCCCTTGATGCAGTCTACACAAACGTCAAAGATTGTGAAGTCAAGAGATTCTAAAATACCATCAGATACTAAGCGCTCAACTCTACCTTTTGAGATATGACCTAAGCGCTTATGCCATAAAGATGCTAAATTTTCTTTATTTAATTTACGTTTAGTACCACGTGATCCTACATGCAAGGTTTCATTATAGGATGCAACTGTTTCCAACAAATAAAGATTGTCATACGCATTTAAATAACTAGTTCCAACAACATTTGCATTCAAAGATAAAGTAAACTGATTGTTTCCAAATGAACAACAATATCCAAATTTTTCCAACACAGAAACATAAACCAAATTCCGTCTAAATGACGGTAAAACAAAAAGTGTCTTTTAAATCCAAATAAAAATCAGTTCCTAACAACAATCTAAAATGTCCAATCGCTTCCACTTCTACCGATTGTCCGTCGTCCACAAAGATGTGTCTTTCACCATCTCTTAGCTTTCGGCAGCTCAGGCAACCCTACATAGAAACACTTATGTGAGTGGTAGCACCAGAATCTATCCACCAAGTGTTTCTAGGTACTGAAGATAAATTAACTTCAGAACAGACCAAAGTAACAAACATACCTTTGTTTTCATGCCATGCATGATATTTGGTACATTCCTTCTTCATATGTCCAGGTTTGTGACAAAAGAAACAACCGTCTTTTTCCTTTTGTTGTTTCTTTTGATCTGGATCCTTAGCAACTTCATTTTTAAATTTTCTTTTCTTGCCCTTTGCTTTAGAGGTGCTTGCCAAATGGGCACTCTCAGTCTTATCTTGCTTCAGCCTTTCTTCCTCTTGTACACAATGTGAAATGAGCTCATTGAGAGTCCACTTCTCCTTTTGACAGTTGTAACTGACCTTAAATTGACTGAATTGTGGAGGAAGTGAGATAAGCACTAAATGCACAAGCAAGTCATCCGAAAGCTCAAGCTTTATTGTCTTTAATTTTGAACCAATGTGAGACATTTCCATAATGTACTCTCTTATGTTTTCCTTGCCTTTGAACCTCATGGAAATAAGTTTCTTCAAAAGAGTACTTGCTTCCACCTTATCGCTTTTGGCAAAACGTTTCTCAATTTCAGCAAGGAAATCTGTGGCATCGATAATCTCTTCGGATATCGCACCCCTAAAAGCCTCAGGTATGCCCCGCTTAATGATCATAAGACTCATGCGATTTGAACGGTCTCATTTCTCAAAAATTCTCCTTTTCTTGGAGGTACTAGCATCTATAAGAGAAGCAGGCCGATCCATCCTTAATGCAAGGTCCAGATCCATGCAACCATGAACAATTAATATGTTCTCCTTCCAGTCCTTAAGTTATTACCATTAAGGACCGGTACTGAATTAAGGTTAGCAGATACAGTAGCAACGGCTGAAACAGAAAATGAATAAAACTATATAAATTACATGCCTTTAACGACTTCATATAAAACAATAAATTCAAATAATGGTTAATCACATCTCAAGATACCAAACACATCATTAATATTAAGTCTTTGGACAGTAATATTAACTGTAAGCGGTACTCTTATTGTAGCAATCAAACGTTGACAATAAATTATGTCAAACAATATGCAACCTTTGGACTGTCATGTTGCTCACATAAAATACCTTATAATTGTCACACATTTATCACCACAAGTATGTATGAAATTCGGGCAAATATTAATTCACCTTTGGGCTCGTTAATAAGTGCATGAACTACATACACATAATTATTTTAATATTTTAGTTAGAATAATCTACAAGAAGTGATCGCTTTGGCGATATTTTGTTTCAATTAAACTATTTAAAATATAAAATATCCTTAGGAAAATCAAAAACCATATTTGAATATAAATTTCATTTGGATATTATATAATTTGTTCAAGTAAACTTCTACATAAAATTGTAGAATTGCGGCACTTGAAATGAACAAATTTAAAGTTTGGTTATCAATATAGCTTAAACAAGGCTGCACCTAAAATTATAAACAAATTATGTGCAATTTCATGAAACTATGTAGATTAAAAAAAATTATATAAACATTGCATTTGTTTATATGTCATTATCTGTGTTAACAAAGCCATAACCAACATTGCATTTGTTACTGCATTAATAAAAAATTATATAAACTTTAATCCAATAGGAAAGAAGTACAAATGTCACTTTATGTGTTCATGGAATGTAGGCTGCAGTGGTTTTATATATGGCAACATAAGTTACATAAAATGACACAGAAAGTGAGATGCAAGTTTATATGTAGAATTTGTTGCCTTACTTAGACTGGAAATGCAAGTTTGTTTATAGTCGGTTGGAGAACATAGGGTTTGAACTAGTTTACTGCTCGTGCTTGCTGCGTGAGATGAAGTGGAATCAGAATCGGAACCAGAATGGCTATGTTTATTGTTTTCTTTTTTTTTCTTTTCTCTTTTATTGGAGATGTTGCCATTTTTACTAACATAGATAATGGCGACAGTAGAGACAGCAGCGATAATGACAATAGTACATAAAGCGCCACCAGCGATCATGATATGCTTGCGGCGTCTTTGTTCCAATTCTTGCCTTCGGCGCTCTGAAAGAGGTCCGAAGTCCTGAAAAGCCATTTCGACTTTCTTTTCCCTTTTTTTTCTTGTTCTTGTAAAAGGACACATGCTAACTTTTATGATTATTTAAACACACGGTGCAATAAACATTTTCAAACAGCCGATATCAAATACTACTGCAAATTCTCAAGAATCAATTTAGGGTTGCTCCGATACCAATTGTTGACAATTTAATTTAGCCCTAATCAATTCAAGAGAAATCAAAACTATAAACAAACGGAGATTAGCGGAAGCGTACCGGAATCCATTGAATCAATTTGTATAAAGATTCTGATCTTCCAAGAATACAGTTTCTACTTTCTTTCTGCGTTTCTCTCTGACGGGGAAGAAGATAAAACAAAAAAAGTAAGTACTGTTTCTCGGGGACCAGATCATTTTATAACGGACTAAAATCAGTTATGTAATATTTACAATTTGGCCCCTCAACAAATTGTAAATACCACTTATTTATACCCCAACTATAATAACATTATGTATTTTAACATATGTGTCCACAACAAACTTTTAATCTAACAAATCAGAGTTTTTTCGACCAGAGGAATCAACTGTTCGGAAGTTGTATAAAGACAACACTTGATAAATATGCCAATGGGATCATGAACCGCTTGCACCAAGTGTACATATAACAAAGTTTGCTTTATCTGCAACAGGTGATGTGCTGCATTCATCTGAAAAATCAGTCTCTTTTAGGCCAAAAGAAGCCACCCTTTGTAATTTCACTGCCATTTTTACAAGCTTAACCATTGCTGCAAAAGTTACGGTTTGACTTAGTTGAAATAGGGATGAATTGATGAGAAGAGTAGCTGCTATTGCCATATCCTTATCGAGGTTGAAGGAGGCCCCAACACGGTCTGTTAAATTTGGAGTGTGCTTACCATTGGAAGCAGAACCATGTGATCAGTAAAGGAGTCGAATATGAATATCTCGATTATGTTTTCATTTGGAAACAAGTTGCGTTATATCTAATGGCTACATGTATGCACCAATATTACAGGATCTATCATCAACAATGACAGACCATTCTATTTGATTTTTTTTTTGTGTCGAGAACAAAGCACATGAGTAGTATTACATGACTTGGATAACCAACCTTATTTATTTATTTGGTGAGTTGACTATCAAGCTGTGTTGTAAGTTATAATGGTTAAGCGTACAGTATTATCAGAATGCCGACATAGAATATAGTTACAATTGGCCAGTTGTTTGAATAGTTGAGTCAAATCCCTTACCTGCGTCCATAGCTTGAACATAAAGTTACAAGAAGTTCTGTTTGCTATAACTTTTGTGCAACTATACTTAGATTTTAGTTAAATAAAAAAACTAGTGTTTCTATTCAGCAATCAAGTTGCTTTTTAGATGCTGAGACATAAGCAAACGGAAGCTTGTTCATGATTTATTAGTCTCCTCTTAAGGATTCGGAACGAAGGTCCACAGTTAACAAGGTTGATTATCCTAACAAGGCTTAATAAAACTCAAACACAGGGAATAAAAAAGGAAGAGCGAAAAAGGAACGGTTGTAATCATCTGAACTATGCAATTAAGGATTTGGTTCCATATAATTCACATTATCTTTGAAATATCACTTACACAGATAAAGCAATTCATTTCATGACCAAAAAAGCTTGTGTTACGATTGTCATTAATATCATTGAAATATGCATAACTGCTCAATATGCTCCATGCCTGTGTCACGAATTTCGATTTTGTTGCCTTTATGTGGATATTATATAAACACCAGTCGCTGCTAGTATGATTTTTTTGTCAAACTGATGATGCATAATTTAACCCAGCACAAGTTTAGGGAGTTTCCCATATTAATAGACCATAATGTACATATACAACATATATTCAAAATTTAGCTACTTCACAGATTGAAGATTTTCAACAAATTAAATACTCAAGTTTAGGAAATAAAAAATTATGATGAATAATGATATCTGATCTGATATTTTTATAACAAAGTTTGATTTACAGTATACAACAAATGATATGCACAAGTTGGATATGAATATTCAGAAGCCACAAAGAGCTTGTTGATTTGATCTTAAAGAATGCATAGAGACTGGAGAAGGGTGGTTTTTCAATACAGTTTCTAGCAACAAGTTCTTGACAGGTTTAAACCCATTTGTTTGAAGTAACATAAAATATATTCCTGAAACTCGGCATCACAAGGAAGGGTGATAGGACCATCTCCTGGTAGCCCAAACTCTTCTTCCGATATATTAAGCAATTGCCTAAATATAGGTGTGTCAAGATATGACAAAAGAAGCATAAATCTCTTTCCATCCAAGGAGTATACAATAAGACATCCCTTATCCGCGAGACATGACGTGCTTAGTTCTTTTGAAGATGATTGAGATTCAGACTCTTTTCTACTGAACGAAGCAACTCTTTGCAAATTCTTAATAATCTTCTTTGTGTTCACCATTTTGCTACTAACAAATGTAGTTTTGAATCTTGAATAACAATATTTAACGAACAACTTTGAATTTCAATTATAAACAAATAATTGTGAACTGATGAAAAGAATTGTAGAAGTTTCCTAGTACTTTATAGGAGTACCTTGCTAATCAGAAGATGGATATGTTCTTTGGGTGAGGAACACATCACATGCTTAGTAATGCAGGACTATGTGACGCAGCGGATATTTCAAAACAGACTTCAATTGATGAAATGTAGCAATCGGTGATTTGAAAATACTGTAATGCCCAAATCCGTTGATCCAAAGATGCCGGATTCTAGCTATCTTCGTCTCGTTGATCGCGCACGATACCGAGAAACAAAGATCTACGATTCTTCGACGTTGATCAAGCGCACTTGATTCCGTGAATCGGCTTCACAAACGAAGATTCGAGCGCACTCGAATGTCGTAGGTGGAGATAGGAGATTTCACTCGACTACCAA
Organism: Allium cepa; assembly: GCA_030765085.1. Taxonomy (NCBI): domain Eukaryota; kingdom Viridiplantae; phylum Streptophyta; class Magnoliopsida; order Asparagales; family Amaryllidaceae; genus Allium; species Allium cepa. The sequence goes on along the minus strand of CM060940.1, from coordinate 71,923,994 downwards.
TTAGAGAAGAAAGCACAAAGCAATCAACACGAAATTTTTATTCAATATTCAACAACCTTTACAAATGACACGACTTGCCTATTTATAGGCTTACAACTCATTACTCGACTTAAAAAAATTTAAAACACAATGAGTACACGACTTAAAGAAAAGAACAATACAATCAGCGACTTAAAGTAACTGCCTACGACTTAATAGAACTAGGTTACGACTCATACTAACTCGGTTACGACTCAACTAGGACGAGTCAATTCCTTCACGCGATTCATCACTGTCTCGGTACGACTCAATGAAGCTTCAGTAAAAAAAAAATGGCCACGACTTATGGATAACTCGGTAACAAGCTTCGCAACTTAAAGATAAGTCGTTCGAACCCTGGGTAGCTCGCGCGCGGTATATGGAGGAGGCGAGGGAGGATAAGTCGTTCGCGACTTATGGCGGTGGCGCGACCTAGGGTTTTGGAATTGATGAAGGTTTTCGCGAGTGACGAGGCCGTGTGAGGGGATTTGGGGCTGAGTCGTGAGTCGTGGTGATGGGTGGATGAGTCGTGAGTCGTGGAGATGGGTGGATGAGTCGTGGGTCAGTGGTGGGTGGATGAGTCGTGAGTCGTGGAGATGGTTTGAGTCGCGAGTCGAGGTATGTACTTCATCATCCTCCCCTTGTTGGAAAGAATTCGTCCTCGAATTCACACTCTCGTCATCTTCATCAAGTTCCTCCCCATAATACGGAACTAAGTGTTTGATATTGAAAACATCCGAAGTATGAATATTTTCCGGCAGTCGTAATCGATACGCATTATCATTGATCCTCTTCAAGATTTCTACTGGACCAATTTTTCGTGCTTTCAACTTGTTGTAAGTTCCAACTGGAAAACGATCTTTCGTCAAAACCGCGTAAACAAAATCACCTTCTTTGAAGACTACACTTCTTCGTTTCTTATCCGCCATTTGTTTATACTTCTCATTTGTCATTCCCAATCGTTCCTGAACGATTCTATGGCATTCCGTCAACCCATCAACAAAATCAGCAACCCGCTTAACTGTCATCTTTGGTTGTGGCACTGTTGTCAAATCCAGTGGTCCCTTTGGTAAGCTTGAATATACAATCTGAAATGGACTGAAACCAGTACTTCGATTGACTGCGTGATTGTGTGCGAACTCAGCTTGACACAATTTCAAATCCCAACTCTTCAAATTGTCTTTCACAAGACATCGTAACACGTTTCCCAACGATCTATTCACCACCTCTGTTTGCCCATCTGTTTGCGGATGATAAGCACTACTAAAATTCAGCTTTGTTCCCACCATCTTCCACAAACTAAGCCAAAAATGACTTAAAAATCTGGTATCCCTGTCGGAAACAATAGACTCTGGCAACCCATGTAAACGATAGATTTCTTTAAAGAACAACTGAGCTACTCGAACTGCATCTGCTGTCTTCTTACAGGCTATAAAATGTGCCATCTTCGAAAATCTGTCAACCACCACAAATATAGAATCATTACCCCTCTGAGTTCTTGGCAAACCCAAAACAAAGTCCATACTCACATCAACCCATGGTTTAGCGGGTACAGGCAACGACATATAAACCCCGCATTGGTCGCTGTTCCCTTCGAAACCTGGCATATATGACATCTCTCCACAAACCTTTCAACCTCCTTCCTCATTGACGGCCAAAAGTAAGATTGTGAAATCAACTGCAAAGTACGATCACGGCCCACATGTCCTTCCTCGTGTAACTCCTTGATAATCTTCAATCTCAAACTGCTCTCTGGAATACATAATCGATTTCCTTTAAACAGAAATCCATCAACCAACATAAATTCATCAGTACTTCCTTCCTTGACTTTCTCAACAAATTTCACAAAGTAAGGATCTTCTTCAATCAGCTCTGGTAATAATTCAAACCCTGTCACTTCAACTTTCATTGTCGTTAATAAATGACTCCTCATACTCAAAGCATCAGCTACACGGTTCGTCACCCCTGATTTGTGTTTAACGACAAAAGTAAACTGCTGTAAATATGCAATCCATGAGGCATGTCTCACTGAAATTTTATCCTGCCCCTGTAAATGTTTCAAAGCTTCATGATCAGTGTAAAGAACAAATTCCTTCTGAAACAGATAGTGTCTCCAATGCTTAACAGCTTGCACAACAGCGTAAAATTCAACGTCATATGTACTGTATCTTATCTTTGCCCCTGATAACTTTTCGCTGAAATATGCAATAGGCCTCCCCTGCTGACTCAACACTCCCCCAATCCCAACCTTTGATGCATCAGTGTGTAGTTCAAACAACAACTGAAAATTAGGTAAAACAAGAATTGGCGCTGTCGTCAACAGTTCTTTGATTCGTTCAAAAGAAATTCCGGCTTCTTCTATCCACGAAAACTGTTAACCCTTCATGCAATCATAACTGGAGCCATTACGCTACTGAAGTGTGGAATGAATCTTCGATAGAATGACGCTAGCCCATGAAAACTTCTCACTTCCGTAATTGTCTTTGGCTGTGGCCAATTTCTGACTGCCTCAACTTTACTCTGATCAACTTGAATACCTTTTCCTGAAACAACATAACCCAGAAATAAAACATTGTGCGTCATAAACACACATTTCTTCGTAGCAGCATAAAATTGTTCCTCACGAAGAATAATCAACACTTCCCTCAAATGTTGAATATGCTCCTCCGTACTCCTGCTATAAATCAGAATATCATCGAAATAAACCACCACGATCTTCCCAATGAATGGTCTAAAGATTTGATTCATCAGCCGCATGAATGTACTAGGTGCATTTGATAAACCAAATGGCATAACCAACCATTCGTATAACCCCTCTCTCGTTTTGAAGGCTGTCTTCCATTCGTCTCCAGGTCTAATCCGAATTTGATGATAACCGCTTTTTAAATCAATCTTCGAAAAGATAGTAGCTCCACTCAACTGATCTAGCAAGTCATCCAACCTCGGCATTGGAAATCTATATCTCACAGTAATCTTATTCAAGGCTCGACTGTCAGTGCACATCCTCCACGTCCCATCCTTCTTTGGTACCAACAAAGCTGGCACAGTACACGGACTCAAGCTTTCCTGTACACGTCCCTGCTCAAGCAACTCTTCCACCTGCCTTCTCAACTCCTCATGTTCCTTCGGACTCATTCGATAATGTGGTCGATGTGGTAACACTGCTCCCGGAACAAGATCAATTTGATGTTGAATGTCTCTCAATGGTGGTAACTCCTTAGGCAACTCCTCTGGAAATACATCCTCAAATTCTTTCAAAACTGGTTTTTCTTCTTCTGGAATTTCAATCTCTTCATTACACTCTCGTCCAATCAACAAGTACACTTCAGGTTCTTCTTCGACTTCCTTGACAAACTCCTTCAAAGTTAACAGAGTTTTCAATTCTTCAATTTCCTCCAGATTGCTTTCTTTCTGTTGCTGCTTCTTAGGAACTAAAGTAATTTTAGTGCCTTCAAACATGAAACTATAGCTATTAGCACGACCATCATGTTGAACTACTCTATCAAACTGCCATGGTCTGCCCAACAACAGATGACATACGTCCAAGTCTACAACATCGCACCAAATTTCATCCTTGTATTTCTTCCCAATTGAAAATTTAACACAAGCTCTCCTTCCAACTTTCACCTCACCTCCTTTCCTCAACCAAGCTAACTTGTACGGTTTAGGATGCTTCTTGGTTTTCAATTCCAACTTCTTTACTGCCTCTGTAGAGATAATGTTATCGCAACTCCCAGCATCAATAACGAATTTACAAACTCTTCCAAGAATAGTACAAGCAGACTGAAATATGTTATTCCTCAACCAACTGTCTTCCTCCTCTTGCTTTGGTGTCAAACAACTTCTCCTCATCATTAGTGAATATCCTTCGTCTCCCGACAACAAGTCTTCCTCCTCAACCGGTAAGGAATTAGAACACTCAGCCTCTTCATCCTCATCCTCAGCTTCAACTATCATAGTTCTCTTTTTCGGCTTCGGACACTCATTGCTTTTATGGCCCATTTCCTGGCAATTATAACATTTGAACCCACTATTAACCTTCGCCTTCTCACCCTCCTTCACAATTGGCTTACTGACAGGTTTAGAAACATTAGAACTTCCACTGGCCCCCTTCACTTGATTGTTAGAATTAGTAAACACACCACCTCCACGCCTTCCCTGCTTCTCCCAAGCTAACGCTTTCTGATGTGCCTCTGCTACAGATCTTGGATCAAACATATTAACCATATCCTGGATCTGCATTCTCAATCCCCCAATGAATCTAGTAGTTAACTGTTCTTCAGTCTCCATAATATCGTTCCTGGCAATGAGTTGGTAAAATTCATCAGCATAATCACTAACAGACTTTGTCCCTTGCCTCAGATTCTGCAACCTCTGGTACATAAGTGATTGATAGTTGTAAGGTAAGAAAGTAGATCTCATCAACTTCTTCATCTTATCCCACTCAACAACCTTCGACTTCCCCATCCGTTCTCGTGTAAGTTTAGTTTGCTGCCACCATGCCAATGCTCTTCCCCTCAATCTAGTAGCAACCAACTTCACTCGACGATTCTCCGGCACTTCCTTGAAATCAAAGATTTCTTCAACATTAGATAACCAATCTAAGAACTCCTCAGCAACCATCCCACCTTTAAACTCTGGAATCTCCGCTTTCATTCCCGTTTCCCATCGACGATCATCATCTATATCTCGATTCTGACGTCGTGTTTGTTCTCTATCTCGATGCATACTCATTCTGTCACCAACAAATTCCTCATCAAAATCTTAAGTATATCGTTGTCGTTCACGTCCTCCAACATCTCTACCACCACTCCTACTACCAACATCTCTTCGATCCCGATCATCAACATTCCTCCTACTTCGATTATCAACACTTCTATGCTCTTGACTTTCTCTCCTCTCCCGTTCTGAATGTGATGAAACTCTACTACCCCCACGGTTTGATTCAGGTGAAATTCTTCTTTTACTTTGATTCATTTCAAGCATCATTCTCTCTAATTGACCAATTCCTTCGTTCAACTTTTCAGTAAAGCTCTCGTGGATTCGTTGCTCCATTTCATCGGCCTCTTCTCTTCCATACAAGGCATTAATATTGCGATGACGTTGAGCTCGTCTCGGTGGCATGATTGAACTTCGCAAAATCTTTAAACAATAAACTTCAACAAATCAAACTTCAAAAATCTTCAACGAAACAACTCCAAAGTTACAATTCAAATCAACTAGTACGGCTTCAAGCTTGCTTCGAACTTCATTTTGGCGTGAAATCTCTCCCTCGCAAATTCAAACACCTTCAACAAACTCTAGATCCAAAATGAGATGGATCAAAAACTTCAACTTGTTGCAATTTCAATATGAACACGACGAATATAAACTTCAAACTTCGAATACTTGGCTCTAAGACCCGATTTAGCTATGATTGGCTAAACCTGGCTCTGATACCAAACTGACGCAGCAGATATTTCAAAACAGACTTCAATTGATGAAATGTAGCAATCGGTGATTTGAAAATACTGCAATGCCCAAATCCGTTGATCCAAAGATGCCGGATTCTAGCTATCTTCGTCTCGTTGATCGTGCACGATACCGAGAAACAAAGATCTACGATTCTTCGACGTTGATCAAGCGCACTTGATTCCGTGAATCGGCTTCACAAACGAAGATTCGAGCGCACTCGAATGTCGTAGGTGGAGATAGGAGATTTCACTCGACTACCAATTAGAGAAGAAAGCACAAAGCAATCAACACGAAATTTTTATTCAATATTCAACAACCTTTACAAATGATACGACTTGCCTATTTATAGGCTTACAACTCATTACTCGACTTAAAAAAATTTACAACACAATGAGTACACGACTTAAAGAAAAGAACAATACAATCAGCGACTTAAAGTAACTGCCTACGACTTAATAGAACTAGGTTACGACTCATACTAACTCGGTTACGACTCAACTAGGACGAGTCAATTCCTTCACGCGATTCATCACTGTCTCGGTACGACTCAATGAAGCTTCAGTAAAAAAAAAATGGCCGCGACTTATGGATAACTCGGTAACAAGCTTCGTTACTTAAAGATAAGTCGTTCGAACCTTGGGTAGCTCGCGCGCGGTATATGGAGGAGGCGAGGGAGGATAAGTCGTTCGCGACTTATGGCGGTGGCGCGACCTAGGGTTTTGGAATTGATGAAGGTTTTCGCGAGTGACGAGGCCGTGTGAGGGGATTTGGGGCTGAGTCGTGAGTCGTGGTGATGGGTGGATGAGTCGTGAGTCGTGGAGATGGGTGGATGAGTCGTGGGTCGGTGGTGGGTGGATGAGTCGTGAGTTGTGGAGATGGTTTGAGTCGCGAGTCGAGGTATGTACTTCATCACTATGACATTTCATTCCATATGTTCGAAGATTGTTATCAAGTCTCCGTCCAATTAAGTTGATGTGCTGCCAAATAATTTTCGTTTTTGGCTCAAACACTTGACCCCAGCAAATGGTTTAAAAAATCAAAACTAATAACGCAGCTAAATTACATAGATGTTCTTGTCGCTTGATATTGATCTGCGCTAAGATCATATGCCATGTGAATAAGTATTTAGATTTTTGCTAAATATCATCTAAAAACAAGGGAAACAAATAGATATGGCAGTGTCTCCCTGTACGTACGTACGTACATTGAATAAAATTAACCCATCGGTTTAGGAAATATATTCACTTATGTGTGAGGATAAAGTAAGGAATCCAAAAATCACAAGTCATGAAGCTATTAAAATGGCAGCATGATATTATATCAGGTTTGGTTGTACATGTATATATACCATGTTCCATGTTTGAAAATAACATATTTTTTGAGAACTTGCTTAGTATGTTGTATTGCTTTGTCGGCATGGGAAGGCTTAGATGCATATATTTGTGGACAATAAATTGAGACAGTTTCACACGGCAATGGCCATTTTAGAAGTTCTTCATCAATGTCCCCATATAGAAATGCCTAACATGCATTAACATGGTAAGATCTATCAACAATATCTCTAGAACCCATTTTACATAACTCTATGTTTTTTTAGTGATTTAGGCTAAACCATGTGAGTCGTATATGTGTATATGACATTGGTCATGAATGTTAAAATTTTGCTGTCAAGTTGCTTTTCTCAGGCAGGACCTTATGCTTAAAAAGAAGCAATAGCCTAGCTCTTTAAGAAAGCAAGCCACTAACATTTCTTACTCCAAAGATACTTGACTTCCAATGCATTGTTTATGTTAGTTCAGTTTTGTCCGTCTAAAACAAAATTGCAAGACATAATAGCCAGCTTACGTTAGTACATCGCATACTATTCACCATGTTAAGATCATGCTTGACAAATGGACAGTTAACATTGGTCCATCACATTAAGAAGCAGTGTACTTCCATTCTTAGCATACTTGTCTCAAATGGAATTAATCTCCTGCGTAGAAACCCTTTAATTTACAGTTACAGATTCGTTTGTTAAAAAAAAAAGTTTTTTTTTGGTTATTCTTTTTTTTTGGTTATCGGTATAGGTATATTTTCGTTATGTTGTTGTTTTAAAAATTTATTAACTTTGTTTTTGTGATAAAAGATTTTGATGAAGCGCTTACCTCAGCCCATCGCAGCCATCGCCACGACGTACGACCTAGCCTCCACGATTGCCGCGACCCACGACCTAAGCCTCTCTGCCCTCTTCTCGACCTTCACCGTACCCGCGACCTAACTCCTTCCTCAATTCGTTAATACGCGGCTCCGCCTCCTGATGTCGCAAACGACATAACTAGGTCGCTGCCGTCAAAAGCCCTAAGTCGCGAACGACACAAATCCTAGGTCGCGAAGTTAAGTCGCGAGCGGCTTTAGGTCGCTGCCATGCTTTTTGAGTCGTTCAAGCCCAGTAAGTCACGATGTTGAAGCAGTAAGTCGCGTGCGTTGTCCTTTAGGTCGTTTGTGTGTTTGTAAATCGTTGTAATATTTGTATTTCATTTTTTTTAAGTCGCTATGTTTGTTGTACCGCTTTGTTAAGTCGTATGTGTTGTAAACTCCTATAAATATGGGTTAAAGTATCATTGTAATGGTTGTTGAAATTTGAATAAAATTTGGTTTGTACTTTGTGCTTCCATTTTAAAATTGGTAGTCGAGTGTTATCTCCTATCTCCACTTCGGCATTCGAGTGCGCTCGAATCAACGAACGTTGAAGCCAATTCGTGGAATCAAGTGCGCTTGAACAACGCTCAAAGAATTGTAAATCTTTCTTTACGGTATCATGCGCGATCAACGTGTCGAAGATTGCTAAAATCTGTTATCTTCGTGATCAACGGATTTGGGCCTTTCGGTATTCTTAAATCCATCGATTCTTCGTCGATTCACCGATCATTTTCGCTAATCGTGTGAGATCCTGGACGGATTCGATTTACATCGTCGAAATTCGCATCTCACGCTGCGTCAGTTTGATATCAGAGCTAGATCGCAAGAAGTGTGCATCATTTGGAGACTTGGGTTTCGAGAATTTGAAGTTTGGTGTTCATCGTGTTCATCGTGAAGTTGCAACAATTTTGGAGCTTTCGATCCATATCATTTTGGATCAAAGTCCGGAAAGTGTTTGAAGTTGAGCCGTGCATCACTTTGAAGTGTTCAAGGCCGAGAGCCAAGTATTGAAGTAAGCCGTGACTTGTTTGTTCAAGTTTGAGTTGAAGTTTTTGAAGATTGTTTGATTTGTTGAAGTTCAATCATGCCGCCGAGACGAGCTCAACGTCATCGCAATATTAATGCTTTGTATGGAAGAGAAGAGGCCGATGAAATGGAGCAAAAAATCAACGAGAATTTCACCAAAAAGTTGAATGAAGGGATTGGTCGATTAGAGAGAATGATGATTGAAATGAATCAAAGTAGAAGAAGGGTTTCACCTGAATCGAGTCATGGGGGGACAGAGTTTCACCACAGTCAGATCGGGAAAGAAGGGAAGTTCATGATCGTAGAAGTGTTGACAATCATGATCGGAATAAAGATCGAAGAAGTGGTGGTGGAAGAGAGGTTGGTGGTCGTGATCGACATCGATATACTTCAGATTTTGATGAGGAGTTTAATGGTGATAGAGGTAGTGTGCATTATCGAGATCGAGGTCAAGTACGAAATCGAGACAGAGATTTTGAAGATGACCATAGATGGAAATCGGGAATGAAGATGGAAATTCCAGAGTTCAAGGGTGGAATGGTTGCAGAAGAATTTTTGGATTGGTTGTCTAATGTTGAAGAGATCTTTGATTTCAAGGAGGTAACGAAAGATCGTCGAGTGAAGTTGGTTGCTACTAGGTTGAGGGGAAGAGCTATGGCGTGGTGGCAACAAACCAAACTTACACGAGAACGGATGGGGAAGTCGAAGATTGTTGATTGGGAGAAAATGAAGAAATTGATGAAAGCTATATTTTTACCTTACAATTATCAGTCACTCATGTATCTGAGGTTGCAGAACTTGAGGCAAGGGACGAAGACTGTTAATGATTATGCTGACGAGTATTATCAACTGATTGCTCGAAATGACATTATGGAGACAGAGGAACAGTTGACGGCTAGGTTTGTTGGAGGGTTGCGAATGCAGATCCAGGATATGGTTAATATGTTTGATCCGAGATCTATGGCTGAAGCGCACCAGAAAGCGTTGGCTTTGGAGAAGCAGGGAAGATGAGGAGGTGGTGTTTTTACAAGTTCCAATATTCAAAGCAAAGGTGTTAGTGGGAGTTCCAATGTTTCTAAAGCTGTCAGTAAACCAGTTGTGAAAGAGGTTGAGAAGGCAAAGGTCAATAGCAGTTTCAAATGTTACAATTGCCAGGAAGTGGGTCACAAGAGCAACGAATGTCCAAAGCCAAAGAAGAGAACGATGATTGCTGAAGTTGAAGGCGAGGATGTTAGTGAAGGTGATTCTAGTCCAGTGGAGAAAGATGAACAGGATATCGCGTCAGGAGATGAAGGATGTAATCTAATGATGAGGAGGTCTTGTTTAACACCGAAGCAAGAGGATGAAGCTAGTTGGTTGAGGAGTAACATCTTTCAGTCAACATGCACTATACTGGGAAAGGTGTGTAAATTCGTGATAGACGCGGGAAGCTGTGACAATATTATAAGCTGTAAGGAAGTTGAAGACGGAGAAACACCCTAATCCTTACAAGTTAGCGTGGCCGAGAAAAGGAGGAGAGGTGAAGGTGGACAGGCGAGTTCGAGTTCCATTTTCTATTGGGAAGAAATATAAAGACGAGATCTGGAGTGATGTAGTTGAGATGGATGTTTGTCATTTGCTTTTGGGAAGACCATGGCAGTATGATCGAGCAGTGCAGCATAACGGTCGAACCAATAGCTACAGTTTTATGTTTAAAGGCATTAAGATTATTCTAGTTCCAAAGAAGAGACAGCAGGGAGAGAGCAAATCAAAAGAGATCGAGGAGCTTAAAACTTTGTTGACTTTAAAGGAATTTTTTGAAGAAATAGAGGAGAGTCCTAAAGTGTTTTTGTTGATTGGACATGAAGCTACTGAACCCGTTGAAGTTCCAGAGAAAGTAAAACCGATATTGGAAGAATTCAGTGATGTGTTTCCAGAAGAGTTACCAAAGGAGCTACCGCCTTTGAGGGATATTCAACATCAAATTGATCTTGTGCCAGGATCAGTATTACCTCACAGGCCACATTACAGGATGAGTCCTAAGGAACATGAAGAACTCAGAAGGCAGGTGGAGGAATTGTTAGAACAAGGGCGTGTTCAGGAGAGTTTGAGTCCATGTGCCGTGCCAGCCTTATTGGTACCGAAGAAGGATGGGACGTGGAGGATGTGTACGGACAGTCGGGCTCTTAATAAAATCACCATGAGATACAGATTTCCAATGCCGAGATTTGATGATTTGATTGACCAGTTGAGTGGGGCTGTTGTGTTTTCCAAGATTGACTTGAAGAGTGGATACCATCAAATTTGTATTAGACCGGGTGATGAGTGGAAGACTGCTTTTAAAACCAGGGAGGGTTTATACGAATGGTTGGTTATGCCATTTGGCTTTCAAACGCTCCTAGTACTTTTGTGAGAGTAATGAACCAGATTTTCAGACCATTTGTTGGGAAGTTCGTGGTTGTTTACTTTGATGATATTTTGATTTATGGTAGGAGTACGGAAGAGCACCTCCAACATTTGCAAGAAGTACTGTTGATTCTACGACAAGAGCAGTTCTATGCAGCAGCAAAGAAGTGCGTGTTTATGACGGACAGTGTTTTGTTTTTGGGATATGTACTGTCGAAGGAGGGTATTCAAGTGGATGAAAGCAAAGTGGAAGATGTCAGAAGTTGGCCACAACCGAAGATGATTACTGAAGTAAGGAGTTTTCATGGGTTGGTATATTTTTACCGAAGGTTCATTCCACACTTTAGCAGTGTGATGGCACCTGTAACCGATTGCATGAAAGGAAAGAAGTTCGTGTGGACAGTGGAAGCAAAGTTAGCTTTTGAGAAGATCAAGACACTATTGATGTCAGCGCCAATTCTAGTTTTACCGAATTTTCAGTCGTTGTTTGAGTTACATACTGATGCGTCGAAGGTTGAGATTGGTGGAGTTTTGAGTCAGAATGGAAGACCAGTTGCTTATTTCAGTGAAAAATTATCTAGAGCCAAGATGAGATATAGTACATATGATGTAGAGTTTTACACGATTGTTCAAGCTATGAAGCACTGGCGACATTACTTGTTTCAAAAAGAGTTTGTTCTTTACACTGATCATGAGGCGTTGAAACATCTACAAGGGCAGGACAAGATTTCAACGAGACATGCTTCCATGGATAGAATATCTACAACAATTTACTTTCGTTGTGAAACACAAATCAGGGGTGACAAATCGTGTAGCGGATGCTTTGAGCAGGAGGAATCACTTGTTGACAACGTTGAAGGTTGAAGTGACAGGATTCGAATTATTGCCAGAGTTGTTTGAGGAGGATCCTTACTTTGCAAAGTTTGTTGAGAAAGTTAAGGATGGGAGTACTGATGAATTTGTGTTGGTTGATAGATTTTTGTTCAAGGGGAATCGATTATGCATACCAGACTGTAGCTTGAGAATGAAGATTGTTAAAGAGTTACATGAAGAAGGACATGTTGGACGGGATCGCACCTTACAGTTAATTTCACAATCTTATTTTTGGCCGTCAATGAGGAAAGAGGTAGAGAGATTTGTGGAGAGGTGTCATATCTATCAGGTTTCGAAGGGAACAGCGACGAATGCGGGATTATACATGCCATTACCCGTGCCTACTAAACCATGGGTTGGTATTAGCATGGATTTTGTGCTGGGTTTGCCGAGAAATCAGAGGGGAAATGATTCTATATATGTTGGAGTGGACAGGTTTTCGAAGATGGCTCATTTCATAGCCTGTAAGAAGACAGCTGATGCCGTTCGAGTAGCTCAATTATTCTTTAAAGAGGTGTATCGATTGCATGGTTTACCAGAATCTATTGTTTCTGATCGAGATACTAGATTTTTAAGCCATTTTTAGTTGAGTTTGTGAAAGATAGTCGGAACAAAGATGAATTTTAGTAGCGCTTACCATCCGCAAACTGATGGGCAAACGGAGGTGGTTAACCGATCGTTGGGAAATATACTGAGATGTCTTGTGAAAGACAATTTGAAAAGCTGGGATATGAAGATATGCCAAGTGGAGTTTGCACATAATCATGCAGTTAATCGAAGTACTGGATTCAGTCCGTTTTAAGTTGTATATTCTACCATTCCAAAGGGACCGTTGGATTTAACGACAGTGCCATATCAGAAGGGAGTCGTTAAGTGGGCTAGTGATTTGGTGAATGAGTTACAAGAATGCCACAAGGTTGTACAGGAACGATTGCTTAAGACGAATGAGAAGTATAAACAAATGACAGATAAGAAACGAAGAAGTGTTGTCTTCGAAGAAGGAGATTTTGTATATGCCGTTTTGACGAAAGATCGTTTTCCAGTTGGAACTTACAACAAGTTGAAAGCACGAAAAATTGGTCCAGTAGAAATCTGGAAGAAGATCAATGATAATGCGTATCGGTTAAGATTGCCGGAAGAGGTTCATACTTCTGATGTTTTCAATGTCAAACACTTAATTCTGTATTATGGAGAGAAGCTTGTCAAAGATGACGAGAGTGTGAATTCAATGTCGAATTCTTTCCAACAAGAGGAGGATGACGAAGCGCTTACCTCAGCCCATCGCAGCCATCGCCGCGACCTACGACCTAGCTTCCACGATTGCCGCGACCCACGACCTAAGCCTCTCTGCCCTCTTCGCGACCTTCACCGTACCCGCGACCTAACTCCTTCCTCAATTCGTTAATACGCGGCTCCGCCTCCTGATGTCGCAAACGACATAACTAGGTCGCTGCCATCAAAAGCCCTAGTTCGCGAACGACACAAATCCTAGGTCGCGAAGTTAAGTCGCGAGCGGCCCTAGGTCGCTGCCATGCTTTTTGAGTCGTTCAAGCCTAGTAAGTCGCGATGTTGAAGCAGTAAGTCGCGTGCGTTGTCCTTTAGGTCGTTTGTGTGTTTGTAAGTCGTTGTAATATTTGTATTTCATTTTTTTTAAGTCGCTGTGTTTGTTGTACCGCTTTTTTAAGTCGTATGTGTTGTAAACTCCTATAAATAGGGGTTAAAGTATCATTGTAATGGTTGTTGAAATTTGAATAAAATTTGGTTTGTACTTTGTGCTTCCATATTTAATTTGGTAGTCGAGTGTTATCTCCTATCTCCACTATGGCATTCGAGTGCGCTCGAATCAACGAATGTTGAAGCCAATTCGCGGAATCAAGTGCGCTTGATCAACGCTCAAAGAATTGTAGATCTTTCTTCACGGTATCGTGCGCGATCAACGTGTCGAAGATTACTAAAATCCGGTATCTTCGTGATTAACGAATTTGGGCCTTTCGGTATTCTTAAATCCATTGATTCTTCGTCGATTCACCGATTATTTTCGCTAATCGTGCGAGATCCTGGACGGATTCGATTTACATCGTCGAAATTCGCTTCTCACGCTGCGTCAGATTTGTTTTCTGAATTACATCATTTAATATTAGAATTATGAATGATGCAAAGATTTTTGATTTAACAACTTCATTGAGAATGATTTTAGATGTGGCAGTAATTGTGAGTTCTTTAATATAAGAACTTTGTTAAGTCGTGGTAAAAGATCGCTACCCTCGTCTGAGCTAAAATGCTGCTGCGATTTTTTGAAAACATGCTTGGTGCAGTCTGCATCATTTCGACAAGTTTAGTGAATGGAATTATTATTGTTCTCTAACCAAATATAACTTTGGAGTTTTACAAACTGTTTCATTTTCGATTATGTTGACGATGAGTTGTTCTTGGGGCTTTCATCAGTTAAAAGAGTAGCCACCGATTATTACTACTGTGCAAGTATATATAACTAAATATTTTCTAATCTATTAAGGATAGTTTACAGGTTTGCGCCCATACAAATAGTAGAGTGTACATTGTATTTTTGTCTCCACAAACGTGATTTAATAGTTATATAGCAAAAAGTAATCATATATTATTGTTTCCACCCAATTACATTGCCAGTATTCTTATGCAATATTCTTATGTGGAGTCGATATCTGTTCAGCAATCTAAAGGAACGAACAAAGTTACTTGCATGATGAGAATTTGTTAAATGCTTAATAAGTCATATACGTTCAACTGATCAAGGAGATACACAATTAAGAGGCTTGTTTTCGGCAGGATCAATATTTCTATTGGAGCTATATATATACATACACACATATACATATATATATATATATATATATGTATATGTGTATGTATGTATGTATGTTTATGTATACGTACTATGAAATTACTTCTGCGTCTAGAAAAAAAGTACACTGTATACATGCTAAAATATTTCGATAGGAGCGATGCGTAAATTGTTCAGTTGGTATTCCAAACTCATTTCCAGACATTTCCAGGAGTCATATAATCACCAGGCTAGAGGTATCATGAAACATATTCTTCTGTTGGATATAATACAAAGTTTTCTTTATCGGCAACTGGTGATGTAGTAGTACAGCGACAACACTCATCTGAGGAACTCTGTAAATCGGAGTCTTTTCAACCAAAGGAAGCAACCCTTTTCCATTTCTTTGCCCTTTTAACAAGCTTCACCATTGCTTCAAAAATTATAAATTAAACCCTCTTTAATTAACAGATAACTTGAAATACTGATGAATTAGGGAGAATATTATTTAATATTGTCAATTATTTACAGTGGTTAGGAGGAGGCTCAAATACAGTTAAGGCAGTTCATTTATGGTTACTATCTCTAGTGAGCATTGTTGCCAAATCCATGTGGTTGGTAAATGTTAAAACTTAGTAGTACATGTTTCCTTTTACTTGCCAAATTTCTTCTGAAACAATGACATGGGTACTATTGATTTATCATATTGCTTTGTCTACATGGCCAGGCTTAGACGCATACATTTCTGGACAATAAAATGAGACAGCTGCACATGTCAGTGACCATTTTAAAAAATCTTTATTAATGTCCCACTGTTGAATCACTAAAATGCATTAACATAGCAAGATCAATCAACAGTCTCTATAACAGAAACACATTGCAATATATATATATATATATATATATATATATATTTGTATGTATATGTATGTAAATAAGTATATGTGTATATATGTGTGTATGTGTGCGCGCACACATACATATATTTGTAGGGCAAGAATCGACTACATATGATTTTTACTACACTTCAAATTGTGATGATTTCAACCACATGCCTGAATTAAATAATTATACTTTCTTTCTCTTGCCATTTCCCACTATTATTTAATTATGAATTTGTGGTTGAAATTAACGGATTAGAGGTGTAGCCAAAATGAGATGTAGCGCATCATTGCTGTTATATCTGTATATGTATATGTATACACATGTATGTACATAATATCCGCACCTTAGCTTTTCGGTCCGTGAAAGTATCAAAACCATCTAAAAACAATCTAAACATATGGATCCATGCCTAATCCAATGGTTTTTGTATGTTTATTTTCTAATTCCAAGGAAAACAATCATCCAAACATATAAATAGGATCCAATTCACGGTCAACGGTCCAAAACACACTCATATCTATCATGATCAAATATAGTCATCGAAAATTCAAAAAATACTACATATGCCAATTAATATTTGAAGGTCATGATCCTCGACTGTATAATATTTGTAATATATACTTTACATAGAAATAACCATTGAATAAATTCAAAAGGGCCATGAGTGAATAACTCATCACATACTGATATCGCAATGTCAGTCTCCACTGTCACCTAGAATCATCTATAGAGAATGAGAATCACTTCAACACCCACCAATTTCAACATGAACTTTTATATCCACTCTTTCCTTTTCTAATTTTCCACTCATTGCACTGAAAAAAATAAGCATTCCTCCTCCAATCAAGCTTGTCCACCCAACATTGTCATGACTTCTTTCTATTTCTTTATATGAAATAATTGGAAAATTAGCGGTATAAGGGATATTTATATGGATATAGTTAGTTAATAAACTAATGAATGTGCATCCATCCTAGTGTAATCTAAACATGGAACAAAAATGACTTATTTATATATTAAAAAACTGAATAACATATCAAGGACCACTTGCTCATCCAGTTAATGATGAGACAGACACTCTAGACTTAGGTTTTAGAGGTCATGAATTCGAATATTTGAAACATTAAAATGAGTTTTTTTCTTAGAATAAAGTACGTATATGACCGGATAACATTTACATATGATATATTCAAATTGTAGAATGTTTATACATACGCACACATACACACTAATATACGTAAGACTTCAATGATACAACGCATATTAAAGAAGATTTGGAAGATATTTGATTCAATGGAATTATGCTCAAAGTTATTGTCTCTTTTAATGCATTGAAGAAGGCAAGAAATTATATAAATATGAAGGAGTTATTTTGAAAGATTGAAGTAATCAATCAATTTTCAAATAAAGTCATTTTATCAGATGCATGCAAATTGGAGGAAACTGGAAACATCAAATTGATAAATCTTTCTCATATGAATAGAAGATTAATGGAGCATTGATTTATTACCATATATCAATTACTTCAACCCTAAATGATAGTCTCTATATAAAGATAGTCATTCTGTAGAGATTAACATCATCCTCTCAAGTTGTATTTCTTCATATTCTTCTTCTTAGCATACATTATCAATCTTGTAATTTTCTTTTATTGGAAAGTAATAAAACCTTCTCTCCCTGAAGTAGATGTACACTATCTCGCGATAATGGAACCAATATAAAATGTTATGTGATTTTATTTCTGTTTGCGCATTTTTGATTTGTGATTGCTTATGTTAGGATATTATTTTTCAATTTTTTTACCTCACCATCAACACGATCATATTATTTCCACTGTGTTTGGGGTGCTAATCCAAATTTTAGCCAATAGTCTGGTAATAGAGCAATTTGGTTATTGAAGAAAGATGTTAAACAGTATGGCAGGAGACGAAAGTACCCTAGTTAAAGCAGGCTCTATGTTAGAAGATCTTATGTGGAATCAGAATCTAAGTTGGTGATAAATAAGTGGAATGGGGATAATGACTTTGAGAAGTGACAATGAAGGATGAAGCTCATTTTAAGGAGGAATAGTGTTCATTTGATTGTGTTTGATGCTGAGAAGTTGCCCACTAATATTTTAGCTTGTAAGAAGGAGGGTGGAAGAATGGGCTTTTATTACTCTTTAATTGGCCATGAAAGAGAATGTTACGCTGGTGATTATTAGTGAAACTAGTCCTAAATGTATTTGGACCAATCTGGAAAATCTCTATCTGAAGAAGTCGCTCATAAACCGTATTAAAGATATTTTTCACCATAAAGATGAGAGATGGTACTTCAATGAAGGTGTATTTTGGTTTCTTTAATGACCTTTTGATGAAGATGAAGAATATTGATTTGTAAATCGATAAAGAGCGTAAGGTGGTGGTTCTTTTGTGTTTCCTTCTAGAGCATTGCACAGGCTTTGCTAATAGTGTGATATATGGAAGAGAAACTTTGACAATAGTCAGATGAATGAATGAATGATTGAGATAAGTAAAGGTAGAGGGGGCGTAGTTGTCAGGATCTATTCATTGAGAGAGGAATAAAGGAGAAAAAGAGTTGGAATTCTATAGGACGTTTCTAGGCTTTGAAAGCCCGGAAATGGTTGGAGAGGAAAATCTAGAGATGGAAAGTGTCACCACTGTAAGACATCAGGCCATGAGAAGATAGATTGTCTAGATTTTAAAAGGAAGACTTAGATGAATCATCATTGATTGCGGTGGATAAGTTGTATCCAACGATGTGTTGACTGCAGCAGCATCGGATGTATCAGACCGTGAAGTCAAGTGATATATTGAAGAAGATTGACATTATGGAAGAGGAGTTAGAGTCATTGTTGAAGAACAAGACTTGGAATTTGGTACCACCTTCTCATGGAAGCCAAGCTATATATTGCAAGTGGGTGCTCAAGATGAAGGATAATTGGAAGTACAACGCTAGATTAGTTGCAAAAGGGTTTTCACAGCGTAAGGGAATGGAGTATGATGAAATATTTTCTTTTATAGTGAAACATATCTCCATCTGAATTTTTCTTTTTGCAGTTGTTAGTCATGACTTGGAGTTGGAGCAACTTGATGTTAAGATCACTTTATTGCAAAGGACACCATTTACATGAAGCAGACAGAAGGATTTGTTGTAAATGGGTAAGAAGATTGAGTTTGCATGTTGGAGAAGTCTCTTTATAGACTAAGCAGTCACTTAGATGATTATAACAATCCACGATTTTAACAACCTGATGTTTAAATAATTTATTTAAATATTGGAACATTAATCAATCGAATGTCCAAAATTTGACTTTTCACATACGGGTGAATTAAGACTTGAGACTACGCCCAATGAGTCTGGATTGGCATTACAATTCAAAATGAGTATGAATATCACTATATTTAGAGTTATGGATTTATATGATTTACATGTCGTTCCACATATTTTGTAAAAATATGTGCATAGCTGAGTCCAATGGGATCTCGACTGACAACTTATGTTTCTAGGATGAGGATTCCATTATGAGATGTATAGTTGAAGAATTTTTTGAATCGAGTGATCCATGGCAAAAATGACCTTGAAATGCATGAAATTATCATGCTGGAGCGCCATCTTGGATGGTGATAAAATTTATATCATCGGCATAGGAAAAATGAAGAGATATGCGTCAACTAGTTTTCTAATAATCCGATATACTGTATGATTGTACGAGCTCAAAAACATGGTGATTTATTTAAAAATTATATAGTATACATATACACACTTCACCCATAGATCTTTTCTTCTCTTGATTTTTCATTCTCCTCCAAAAGAAATAAATGGGTCAAAAGGGGGTTAATCTAGTTTACCTCGATTTATAAAGCTATAGTCCACGAAAATTAACGAGATCAGATCTTTTGAACTCATAGAACAGAAAGCATCTCATCTACCGTGGTTTTGGCATGTGCAGTGAGGCTTGAGGAGGTCGTCATTGGGAAGCCGTTGCTTAGGGTTGGAGTTTTTCGATGGTGTATGAGGTGTTAGGCAAAATGAAGGGGACCATCATGTTTCTTGCTACTATTCGCACCTTTCTATATCATTGACCAATGCTCCAACCATCTCGTGTGATTCGTGATTTTGTGAAGCCAAGGGGATCCTTATGTTGCATTTACTAGGAGGAGTCGGACCTTGATTGGTTTGTGCCATTGTGTATGCCATCTCTTGATGTGAAGATCGGAGCTAGTAACGCGTGATTCTATTAAACGTATTTCGTGCGGTAGTGGAGAGAAGTTGCATGTGTATGGGTTTGTTTGTGCACGGCATGTATAGGAGTGGGGCAGAAGGATTATGAAGGTTATTTGGGGATTAAGTGTTCAATTGTGATGACCCGGAATTTGAAAGCAATGACAATTTAATAATCTGAAATAAAAATTAAATTGATTTGATAATCTTTGTAATAAGATATGAATTAATTTAATAATTCAATAAAATAAATAGTTATTTGATAGATTTTATCTTTTTAAATCTAATAAATTGTTTTCTATTTATAATATATATAGAATATTGTATATATTGTATATAGATCTTGTTTTAATCTGATTAATAAATAAATCCTGTTTTCTATAAAATATGTATCTTTAGTAAATTTTGAATTATGATTTTATTTAAAAATTAAAATTTTTAAAAGTTATTTCATAAATAAATATGGTTTTAAATACATAAGATAAATATTGAACTGATTCAAAATATGTTTAACTTAAGTTTAAAATTTAAATAAATAACAATAAGGTTATTTTGTTTTTCTTTTAAATATAATGTGATAAAATAAATAATTTATGAACAAAGAAAATAATTTCTTTTATAAGTTATTTATGGTTATCAAATGTTGTTATTTTGTTATTTTCAAATATATAATAATGCATTGTTTCAACAAATAAATTTTTAATAAAAAATTTTGTTTTTCAAAATTCAAATTTGTAGTTGTATTTGTAAATAAACTGGATCTCAAAATTTTAATTTGAACTTGAGTACAAATTTTTTATAATTTAAAGTATAAATGTGTTTAAACTGTTTTGATTTTTGAAATGTTTGTATAAGTTTAATTCTATAAATATAGTTGACTTATTCATTTTAAAATCTATATACATGTAAATAAATGCATGTGAACTAATTAACTAAACATATCTCATATTAAACATCTAATTTAAAATACAAGTTAACCAAATTTATAGCTTATTAACATTAATAACAAGTGTAAACTTTTTAGAAACATAAATTAACATGTGTTAGAAAATAAGACATTTAAAATGACAAATGTTAATGTAAGGGACAAGGGTCAAAAATTTAATTAGCATTTTCTTTTGGTTTTATTTTTAATGACATCAGTTTTTATAAACAAAACCTCTACCATCTTATTTCTTTTTAAAATTCTAAAGCTAAGAAACAATGGAAGAAAAAAATCTGAAACATATTCAATCCACTTCTCAAACCAAATATTTTCAAATCAAAACAAAACAGCCTACAAATTACTCCTAAAACAATCAGTGATCAACCTTTCCTCACCCCAGAACTTGTTTCAAATCATCAACCTGCAATTTCATATTTTTGTTTGAGCCTGCATCATTTCAGTATGGAGTTTTCTACATACAAACCTGGAATTAAAGCAAGGTTTTTTTAAAGCATATAAACCTGGGAACAAATGCAAGTTGAAAACATCAGTAACTCAAGTTTCAAAGATGAAGCATGCAGGTAAGGTTTATAAATCAACAACAAAAGCATTTCAGTAAAAACAAGTATAATGGCTGTTCAATTTTGGGGCTCTGCCTTCTAAAAAAAAATATTGCTCTGCCCTTCAAGCTTCAGGTGAGTAACATTTCTGTTTCCTTAAAGATTAAATTATAAATAAGTTGCATGTTAAATCTTTGTGATAAAATGTTGTTGAATGCATATTTGAATGCAATATGCTGTGACTATAATGTTTTTGTGATTTCCAATGGATACTCTCTGTTTTTATATAGATCATATGTTCAGGTTTTATTTTAAATCAAAATCTATAGACTTGTGCCTCTGATTAAACTTAGATTAAATCAATCTTATTTGTTCATGATAAGCTTTAGTTTAAAAATTTTAGTTAAGTTAAAATGACTTATATCATCTCTGTAAACCAAAAATTTACTGATTAAGTTTAGAAATGTGAAAATTCATATTTAATAAATTATAAATTCAGTACTATGAATTAAATACTAAGATCAAAACTTGATTTTTAGAATTGAAATTAGGATTTTTAGTTAAGGGTTAGGGATACAGTTCTGTGTTGAACTGTAAAGGGGAATTTTGAAATTTTGGGGGATCTGAGCAAATGTAATGGTCGGGGTTCTTCTTGTAGGTGGAGGAGCAATCATTGATGATTGGAAAAATGTGTGGAGTTGATGCAAATCAATATGAGAACTGTGGTGGTGATATTCTTCCTAGAACCCTAGTTTTAGATAGGTAGTTTAATTTGGCCGGTTCTTCAAGAAGGAGTGATCGAGTTGTCTAAATTTCTGGGAAATGATAGTAGATTGGTGGATGGACCCGTGGCCGGAGACACTGACATGCCGGTGGTCAGAAGGTGGAGGATGAAGGTGTTACAGGTTTGGGTAAAAACCTGTTCTTGCAGTTTCAGGTTTGGAGGAGAAACTCAAATTTCAAATTTGAGTTTTTGGAAGGAGAACTTGATGGTGGAGGTTGATAGTGGGTTTGTTTGTTGATGTCAGGAGTCGCCAGAAGGAGGTAATGGTGGCTGGAGGCACGGTGCATGTGCACCGTGCAGAATTTTGAGTTTTGATTTCTTTTGGGTACTGCAGAATTTTTTTAATTCGAAGTAAAACTCGAGTGGTTGCTGAGTTTTCTCAAAGGATTCAGTTAGATGACTCGAAGCAATTTTAGGATGGCTCGGGTATTTTGCAATATTACAGTTTTCTGTGAAAGCTGTCTGTAGATTTAAATTTAAATTAAAATTTAAAATGAACAAGCTGTGTTGATAAGATTTAAACAAATTCAAATCTGCAGAATGAATTCAGTTCCAAAAGGTATGAAATCTGATAAGCTTTGAATTTTTAAAAGAGGGTTTTCAGTGTTTTTTTTTTTAAAAAAAAAGAAGGGAACCTGGCAGTTTTTGAAATTTTGAGATTTTCATTTTTTAACCTGAAACAAAATTTTAAATAGTAAATTTGAATTTCAAAATTTAGTTCAGGGTTTGAATTTTCAGTTTCTTTTAAAAAATGGAATTTGAATTTTAAATAAAGAGTTTTAGAGTCATGGTTTAAATCAAAAGTTTAATGCAAGTTTAAATTTAAATAATTTTAAATAAGAAATGATTTCAGATGTTTTGAATTTAAAACCTGGATATTTGAATAAGTTTTAAAATTTGAATGTTTTTCCAAACAAGTTAAATTTAAACTGTTTATTAGAAGTAAATTTGTTTTCAAACAAATATTTTAAACTTGATTTCCTTTTTGAATAAAGTTATTTATAAAAGGTTTGTAATAGGAAGATAAATGATTTGTTAAATGGAATTTGAAATTTAAATAGTAATGTACTTGAAACTTAATTTTTAATTAAATTAAGTAAATTAAGACTTATCCTATATAAGTTTTAAAAAAATAATAATAAATGTTATTTAAATTTATTTTAAAGAATAATAAATGAAATTTAAATTGGTTAATTCTTAATATCATTTTGAATTTTGAATTCAAATTGGAATTTGAATTTAAATTATAAAAATGAAATGTTCTAAGTACACTTTAATATTTATGAAATTATTAAGATATTAAATATAATTAAATAAATAGGATAATTAAGGAATAACTTATTTATTTAATTTATTTAATTAATAATTTGGATTAATTTAAATTAGAGATAATTAAGAAGTAATTAAAGTAAAGTAATTAAAGAATTAATAATAGTTAATGATGGTCATTAACTAAGGTTTATTTGATAATTAATTAATATGATTAATTTTAAAATAATTAATTAGATTAATTAATTAATGACAATAAATTGTGTCATTTATTTAAGTTTAATTACTTATATAAAGGTAATTAAGAAATTAATTACTTAATGTAATTAATGAAGTTTATTGAGATTGGTTTAAATTAATTAATTAAGTTTAATTAATTTTAAACATTGGATTTGATAATTAATACCTGATGTAATTAATGAAGTGAAATTACTCAGTAAAGTAATTAGAGATAATTACTGGTTGTAATTAGTGAGTGATATTGGGATTGTGAAAATAATTTGGATTAAATTATTTTGTATAATTAATCAAGAGATTAATTAAAGAAATAATTAAGGAGTAATTAATTTGATAAGTAATTAAGGGTAGTTAATTACAGAATGAGATTAATAAAAGATGATTAATAATTATGGTTTAAGTGAGATTAATTACTGAAAGTAATTAATTTAATTGAGTAATTTATTAAATATAATTAAGAATCATTAATTAATATAATTAATGGTGTAATTAAGATTGATTAATTAATATTAATTAATCAATAATAAGTGATTAAATGTAATTAATTAATTGTAGTTAATTAAGATTAAATGTAATTAATTATAGTTAATTAATTAATGAAGTAATTAAAGGTTAATTACTGTATTTGGTTTAAAGTAATGAATTTTGAGAAATTAATTAAAGTATAATTAAACAGGTTTGATTAATTAAGATGATAAATTAGAGGTTAATTAATTAAATAATTTGTAATTAATTAATGATGATGTAAGCAAGATTTATATTGTGTAAGTAATTAATTTAATTCATTTTAAATTAATTAAAGATGATGTAATTAATTTAATTCAATTTAAATTAATTATAGATAGTATGATTTTAGATCATTGCTTATGAATGGTTGTTACTGGTTGCCTTGAATGGTTTTGAATCTCAGCTATGAGATTAATAACGTTGAGTGATTGGATACATTGGTTGCATTGTGATGATGATATTGATTATCTGTGATTATGATAATGATAATTATCTGTTGTGAATTCTATGAGTTATCTATCTGTGTGTATATAGATGATATAATTGAATTTTTTTAATCTCTAAAACAACTTGGACCTAAAAGACACGCTTTGGATTTCGATGAGACCGGGATCGGGTTTCCATATTTGGATATCCGAAAACCTCATCGATCCAAATTAACGATAGGTCGTGAATCTTATGTAGAGAGTGAAGACTCGAGGTGTAAGGGCTATACGTCAGTATAACTCTGTGGGTGATTCCGTAATGAGTTTGACGGAATAGTACTTATAGATTCGAGATGGAGATTTAGAGTGCAAGGGTTATCGTCGTTAACTCTGAGGGTGATTCCAAAACGAGTGTAACGAGATAATGCCTTCGGTTTCGTTAGAACCCGGAACGGACTTGTATGGAGTGAATGCTTTCAGAACATCGTCAGGTGGACGATGAGCATTCTAAGAGATGTGTTCTCTAAAGGTAATCGTAGCCTCAAGCCTCATCAACCGGGAATGGCTAAAACAGGGGAGGTGCAGCAAGGCTTCGTGGGTAGCTCCCACTGGAGAGCAAGATTGATCCATGTCTAGAGGTCCCTTTTATATTTGGCTTAGTGGGCAGTTGGATATGCGCACCAACTGCGGGGTTGTCTTGTTCGGAACTGTTCAGTAAGGAATGGGTCTGGCTTTGTGTTGCAGGGGAGCGGGCGTACTCCTCGGTACGTTGATCTAGGCCACGAACGTACTGTGACGGGCGGTATCCCAGTAGCCCTGCCATTGTATGGAATCCAAAATCCAATAAGTGCCAACGGTTTTGACTGTATTACCCACTTTTGTGGCTAGTAGCTGGAATTTAATCATGTAACAATTTCAGCTATTTCATATTTACTTGAAAACCCTAGACCTAATATAATATCACTGGATTTCCTATCAAATGTTTTGGTTAGCGTAAGATAAAATCTTTTCCATGTTTATGTGTGGGAAGTCTTACGTGATACCTTTCTTTCCAAAAGGATTTTGAAAGTTAAGAAACTTTAACCTGTTACTCACACCAGACCCATGTCTGACCTGGAGTTTATCTTTTGTTCTCATAAATTCTTGGGTACTCAAATGTTTACGAGTAGCCAAGGGATTCAGGTTAGCTTTGACGAATATTAGATGAGCAATGGAGCAGGAGGCTTCTATGTTAGATATATAGTATTCCGCTGTGTGTTCTGTGTTGTATTATGTTGTAAATACTAGGCAGGTGTTTATAACTGTCTAGTATGTGTTGTATATCTATGTACTCTGATAGTGGTTGTAAAACCATGAAATATTTTATGTTATTAATATAATTTATTCGTTCCGCTGTTTAGATTCTGTCGTGTTGTTTCTTCTTTCTTCTCTTTCTTTCTCTTTTCTATCCCTTTCTTTCTTATTAGCGATGCGACTTCCTGGAGTTTGGAAGTTAGGTCGTCACAGTGGTATCAGAGCATTAGGTTAAGTGAATACCTAGGCTCTGTAGTGGTGTCTATGTTGAGAGAGCGTATTTGTAATTATATATATATATATATATATATATATATATTTATATATATTTATCTATTTGTACCTATCTGTTGGGTTACCTGTTCGGGTTTTCCAATATAGGCTATAAAGGTAGATGAGGTAGTGATGTGTGTAACACGATTACTACCATTGATTGGAGTCTGATGTTTGAGGTTGGAAGTGTATCTGACGAGACTGTAGACCTAATACCGACTCGAGTAAGTTTTGTTGTATTTCATCGATCTCTGAAGGAAACCTGTTAAGGTTCAGAGACATCTTTGAAGTACAGAGTTTGGTGAGTAGAGTTTGATCTGTTCGATTGGGCTGGAATAAGTGATGGTATTTTGATACCTTAGGAAGTTGTAACTGCGTGATGAGATGCAGTGACTATGGATGTGTCCGAAGATATTTCTTTGGAACAAGTTTGGAAAGTGTGTCTGCTTCGATATTGTGACTGGATTCAGCAGGATGTTGTGGTCAGTTTTGAAGTCCGAGTTTCTCGAAGAACTTTGGATCAGGAAGTTTGGAATTGGTGTCATCAGTGCAGCTCGGAGTGTTCTGTGTGCCGACAGAGAGGTCTTAGATGAGTAGTTTTTCTGGAAGTGAAATTCAGAAGCTGCAGAGTGAATCCGTTTCTTCAATGGATTGACTAGATCAGTGTAAGCTGTTCTGTTTGGTAAAGAGAGAATGGTTTTCTTTGGAAATTTATTTGGGTTGATCGCAAAGGTGACTTGCGATTGTTTGAGTGTTCTTTTGGGATTGTTAAAGATTTTTCTGGATGTCTTCTGGGAAGACAAAGGTTTGTCAGCATCTGGAAACTGAGTTTTCTTATCGACTAGTATTCCAGGAGTGGAACCGGTGGTTCTGTTTAGTTGAAGAATGATTCCTAGAGATGGAATTTGATGAAGCAACATAGTTTTGAAGGAATTTCTGAGTGTTCATTATGGATCTGTTGAACCATATTTCTGTAAGGTGATGTCCAGTTGGTGCTTGTGTTCTTCATCAGCATTTTCTTATCTACTTCGGATCAGAGTTGTGCAGCGAAAGCAGTTTGGATGTGTTTCTGATTGTCTTTTTCGGATTTGGAGAAGTTTGTTGTCTTCTGTTGTTTATGAAGTAGAATTGTGTTTTGGGTTGGATCGATCTTGAGGAGATCATTGTGTTGGGTTGTTTTTAGTTCTGATTGTTTCTAGAGGAATCAGCA
This sequence comes from Allium cepa, assembly GCA_030765085.1. NCBI lineage: Eukaryota > Viridiplantae > Streptophyta > Magnoliopsida > Asparagales > Amaryllidaceae > Allium > Allium cepa. The sequence goes on along the minus strand of CM060940.1, from coordinate 71,896,665 downwards.
AGGGTTAAGCTGATCAGTTTGGATGTTGGAAACCCATGATCGTCCGAAAACTTTTGAGGATAAGGGACGGAGAAATTTGGAATTCGAAGTTGGAGACTTCGTTATTGTTGGAGTTTTCTCTGATTAAGGAGCTATAAGTTTTGGTAAGACTGGAGAAGCTAGCTCAGTGATGTTTGGATCTCTTCTCTGTGTTTTGGTTGGATTGGTATTTAGTTTTCAAGATTGAATTGTCAGTTTGGATAACTGGAATTCGATGAGTTTCACGTATCTTTGAGGGAATACGTGTATGGTCTATCTCTGGTTTTGGAACCAGTAGTTATAGAGGTTGGTTGTTAAGTCAGACTCGTATGTAGTCTGATATGCTGTCTAGATCTGTAGATCTAGAAGAATAGGAGCTCTATAGCTTAATAGTATTGATTGTTTGGAATCTATAGAGCGAGTATCCCGATATTTTTATCGGGGAAAACTCGTGGAAGTTCTATCCAGAATTTTTCTGGATAACTATATTTGATTGATTGGATGAATTGATTGCTATGGTTGTAAGCATATCATTGGTATATGCTTGTGTTTTAAAATTAAATCTTTAAATAGATTATTAAATTACCTTTGTTTTAAATTTCGGGGACGAAATTCTTTTAAGGGGGGAGGAATGTGATGACCCGGAATTTGAAAGCAATATCAGTTTAATAATCTGAAATAAAAATTAAATTGATTTGATAATCTTTGTAATAAGATTTGAATTAATTTAATAATTCAATAAAATAAATAGTTTTTTGATAGATTTTATCTTTTTAAATCTAATAAATTGTTTTCTATTTATAATATATATAGAATATCGTATATATTGTATGTAGATCTTGTTTTAATCTGATTAATAAATAAATCCCGTTTTCTATAAAATATGTATCTTTAGTAAATTGTGAATTATGATTTTATTTAAAAATTTAACTTTTTAAAAGTTATTTCATAAATAAATATTGTTTTAAATACATAAGATAAATATTAAACTGATTCAAAATATGTTTAACTTAAGTTTAAAATTTAAATAAATAACAATAAGGTTATTTTGTTTTTCTTTTAAATATAATGTGATAAAATAAATAATTTATGAATAAAGAAAATAATTTCTTTTATAAGTTATTTATGGTTATCAAATGTTGTTATTTTGTTATTTTCAAATATATAATAATGCATTGTTTCAATAAATAAATTTTTAATAAAAAATTTGTTTTTCAAAATTCAAATTTATAGTTGTATTTGTAAATAAACTGGATCTCAAAATTTTAATTTGAGCTTGAGTTCAAAGTTTTTATAATTTAAAGTATAAATGTGTTTAAATTGTTTTGATTTTTGAAATGTTTGTATAAGTTTAATTCTATAAATATAGTTTGACTTATTCATTTTAAAATCTATATACATGTAAATAAATGCATGTGAACTAATTAACTAAACATATCTCATATTAAACATCTAATTTAAAATACAAGTTAACCAAATTTATAGCTTATTAACATTAATAACAAGTGTAAACTTTTTAGAAACATAAATTAACATGTGTTAGAAAATAAGACATTTAAAATGACAAATGTTAATGTAAGGGACAAGTTTCAAAAATTTAATCAGTATTTTCTTTTGATTTTATTTTTAATGATTTCAGTTTTTATAAACAAAACCTCTACCATCTTATTTCTTTTTAAAATTCTAAAGCTAAGAAACAATGGAAACAAAAAATCTGAAACATATTCAATCCACTTCTCAAACCAAATATTTTCAAATCAAAACAAAACAGCCTGCAAATTACTCCTAAAAAAATCAGTGATCAACCTTTCCTCACCCCAGAACTTGTTTCAAATCATCAACCTGCAATTTCAAATTTTTGTTTGAGCCTGCATCATTTCAGTATGGAGTTTTCTGCATACAAACCTGGAATTAAAGCAAGGTTTTTTTAAAGCATATAAACCTGGGAACAAATGCAAGTTGAAAACATCAGTAACTCAAGTTTCAAAGATGAAGCATGCAGGTAAGGTTTATAAATCAACAACAAAAGCATTTCAGCAAAACAAGTATAATGGCTGTTCAATTTTGGGGCTCTGCCTCCTAAAAAAAATATTGCTCTGCCCTTCAAGCTTCAGGTGAGTAACATTTCTGTTTCCTTAAAGATTAAATTATAAATAAGTTGCATGTTAAATCTTTGTGATAAAATGTTGTTGAATGCATATTTGAATGCAATATGCTGTGGCTATAATGTTTTTGTGATTTCCAAAGGATACTCTCTGTTTTTATATAAATCTATAGACTTGTGCCTCTGATTCAACTTAGATTAAATCAATCTTATTTGTTCATGATAAGCTTTAGTTTAAAATTTTAGTTAAGTTAAAATGACTTATATCATCTCTGTAAACCAAAAATTTACTGATTAAGTTTAGAAATGTGAAAATTCATATTTAATAAATTATAATTTCAGTACTATGTATTAAATACTAAGATCAAAACTTGATTTTTAGAATTGAAATTAGGATTTTTAGTTAAGGGTTAGGGATACAGTTCTGTGTTGAACTGTAAAGGGGAATTTTGAAATTTTGGGGGATCTGAGCAAATGTAATGGTCGGGGTTCTTCTGGTAGGTGGAGGAACAATCATTGATGATTGGAAAAATGTGTGGAGTTGATACAAATCAATATGAGAACTGTGGTGGTGATATTCTTCCTAGAACCCTAGTTTTAGATAGGTAGTTTAATTTGGCCGGTTCTTCAAACTGGGAAATGATAGTAGATTGGTGGATGGACTCGTGGCCGGAGACACTGACATGCCGGTAGTCAGAAGGTGGAGGATGAAGGTGTTACAGGTTTGGGTAAAAGCCTGTTCTTGCAGTTTAAGGTTTGGAGGAGAAACTCAAATTTCAAATTTGAGTTTTTGGAAGGAGAACTTGAGGGTGGAGGTTGATAGTGGGGTTGTTTGTCGATGTCAGGAGGTCGCCAGAAGGAGGTGATGGTGGCTGGAGGCACGGTGCACATGCACCGTGCAGAATTTTGAGTTTTGATTTTTTTTGGGTACTGCAGAATTTTTTTAACTCGAAGTAAAACTCGAGTGGTTGCTGAGTTTTCTCGAAGGATTCAGTTAGATGACTCGAAGCAATTTTAGGATGGCTCGGGTATTTTGCAATATTACAGTTTACTGTGAAAGCTGTCTGTAGATTTAAATTTAAATCAAAATTTAAAATGAACAAGCTATGTTGATAAGATTTAAAAAAATTCAAATCTGCAGAATGAATTCAGTTCCAAAAGGTATGAAATCGGATAAGCTTTGAATTTTTAAAAGAGGGTTTTCAGTTTTTTTTTTTAAAAAAAGAAGGGAACCTGGCAGTTTCTGAAATTTTGAGATTTTCATTTTTTAACCTGAAACAAAATTTTATATAGTAAATTTGAATTTCAAAATTTAGTTCAGGGTTTGAATTTTCAGTTTCTTTTTAAAAATGGAATTTGAATTTTAAATAAAGAGTTTTAGAGTCATGGTTTAAATCAAAAGTTTAATGCAAGTTTAAATTCAAATAATTTTAAATAAGGAATGGTTTCAGATGTTTTGAATTTAAAACCTGGATATTTGAATAAGTTTTAAAATTTGAATATTTTTTCAAACAAGTTAAATTTAAACTGTTTATTAGAAGTAAATTTGTTTTCAAACAAATATTTTAAACTTGATTTCCTATTTGAATAAAGTTATTTATAAAAGGTTTGTAATAGAAAGACAAATGATTTGTTAACTAGAATTTGAAATTTAAATAGTAATGTACTTGAAACTTAATTTTTAATTAAATTAAGTAAATTAAGACTTATTCTATATAAGTTTAAAAAAAAGTAGTAATAAATGTTATTTACATTTATTTTAAAGAATAATAAATGAAATTTAAATTGATTAATTCTCAATATCATTTTGAATTTTGAATTCAAAATGGAATTTGAATTTAAATTATAAAAATGAAATGTTCTAAGTACACTTTAATATTTATGAAATTATTAAGATATTAAATATAATTAAATAAATAGGATAATTAAGGAATAACTTATTTATTTAATTTATTTGAATAATAATTTGGATTAATTTAAATTAGGGATAATTAAGAAGTAATTAAAGTAAAGTAATTAAAGAATTAATAACAATTAATGATGGTCATTAACTAAGGTTTATTTGATAATTAATTAATATGATTAATTTTAAAATAATTAATTAGATTAATTAATTAATGACAATAAATTGTGTAATTTATTTAAGTTTAATTACTTATATAAAGGTAATTAAGAAATTAATTACTTAATGTAATTAATGAAGTTTATTGAGATTGGTTTAAATTAATTAATTAAGTTTAATTAATTTTAAACATTGGATTTGATAATTAATACCTGATGTAATTAATGAAGTGAAATTACTCGGTAAAGTAATTAGAGATAATTACTGGATGTAATTAGTAAAGGATATTGGGATTGTGAAAATAATTTGGATTAAATTATTTTGTATAATTAATCAAGAGATTAATTAAAGAAATAATTAAGGAGTAATTAATTTGATAAGTAATTAAGGATAGTTAATTACAGAATGAGATTAATCAAAGATGATTAATAATAAGTGAGATTAATTACTGAAAGTAATTAATTTAATTGAGTAATTTATTAAATATAATTAAGAATCATTAATTAATATAATTAATGGTGTAATTAAGATTGATTAATTAATATTACTTAATCAATAATAAGTGATTAAATGTAATTAATTAATTGTAGTTAATTAAGATTAAATGTAATTAATTATAGTTAATTAATTAATGAAGTAATTAAAGGTTAATTACTGTATTTGGTTTAGAGTAATGAATTTTGAGAAATTAATTAAAGTAGAATTAAACAGGTTTGATTAATTAAGATGATAAATTAGAGGTTATTTAATTAAATAATTTGTAATTAATTAATGATGATGTAAGAAAGATTTATATTGTGTAAGTAATTAATTTAATTCATTTTAAATTAATTAAAGATGATGTAATTAATTTAATTCAATTTAAATTAATTATAGATAGTATGATTTTAGATCATTGCTTATGAATGGTTGTTACTGGTTGCCTTGAATGGTTTTGAATCTCAGCTATGAGATTAATAATGTTGAGTGATTGGATACATTGGTTGCATTGTCATGATGATATTGATTATCTGTGATTATGATAATGATAATTATCTGTTGTGAATTCTATGAGTTATCTATCTGTGTGTATATAGATAATATAATTGAATTGTTTTAAACTCTAAAACAACTTGGACCTAAAAGACATGCTTTGGATTTCGATGAGACCGGAATCGGGTTTCCATATTTGGATATCCGAAAACCACATCGATCCAAATTAACAATAGGTCGTGACTCTTATGTGGAGAGTGAAGACTCGAGGTGTAAGGGCTATAAGTCAATATAACTCTGTGGGTGATTCCGTAATGAGTTTGACGGAATAGTACTTATAGATTCGAGATGGAGATTTAGAGTGCAAGGGTTATCGTCGTTAACTCTAAGGGTGATTCAAAAATGAGTGTAACGAGATAATGCTTTCGGTTTCGTTCGATCCCGGAACATACTTGTATGGATTGAATGCCTTCAGAACATCGTCAGGTGGACGATGAGAATTCTAAGAGATGTGTTCTCTAAAGGTAATCGTAGCCTCAAGCCTCATCAACCGGGAATGGCTAAAACAGGGGAGGTGCAGCAAGGCTTCGTGGGTAGCTCCCACTGGAGAGAAAGATTGATCCCTGTCTAGAGGTCCCTTTTATATTCGGCTTAGTGGGCAGTTGGATATGCGCACCAACTGCGGGGTTGTCTTGCTCGGAACTGTTCAGTAAGGAATGGATCCGGCTTTGTGTTACAGGGGAGCGGGCGTACTCCTCGGTACGTTGATCTAGGCCACGTATTGTGACGGGCGGTACCCAGTAGCCCTGCCATTGTATGGAATCCAAAATCCAATAAGTGCCAACGGTTTTGATTGTATTACCCACTTTTGTGGCCAGTAGCTGGAATTTAATCATGTAACAATTTCGGCTATTTCATATTTACTTGAAAACACTAGACCTAATATAATATCACTGGATTTCCTGTCAAATGTTTTGGTTAGCATAAGATAAAAACTTTTCCATGTTTATGTATGGGAAGTCTTACGTGATACCTTTCTTTTCAAAAGGATTTTGAAAGTTAAGCAACTTTCACCTGTTACTCATACCAGACCCATGTCTGACCCGGAGTTTATCTTTTGTTCTCATAAAATCATGGGTACTCAAATTTTTACGAGTAGCCAAGGGATTCAGGTTAGCTTTGACGAATATTGGAGGAGCAATGGAGCACGAGGCTTCTGCGTTAGATATATAGTATTCCGATGTGTGTTCTGTGTTGTATTATGTTGTAAATACTAGACAGGTGTTTATAACTGTCTAGTATGTGTTGTATATCTGTGTACTCTGATAGTGGTTGTAAAACTATGAAATATTTTATGTTATTAATATAATTTATTCGTTCCGCTGTTTAGATTCTGTTGTGTTGTTTCTTCTTTCTTCTCTTTCTTTCTCTTTTCTATCCCTTTCTTTCTTATTAGCGATGCGACTTCCTGGAGTTTGGAAGTTGGGTCGTCACATCAATTAAGTTAACTAATTAATAATAATATTTTGAGTTCTTATAAAATTCATATCTCTTACATATGAGTTCCAATCGTTAAATGGTCTTTGCTGTTGCACTCGAACTGAGATTATCTATGACATGGTATATGGTTGGAATGGATTCAAATATTTGAGAAATTAGAGGCTCAGGTGAAAGGAATCAATGCTCTAAATTTATATGATTATATATAAATACCCATAATTATATATATATATATATATATATATATATATATTGAAAATATTACCTCGAGTAGGTAGAATAATATATGCGTAGTTATTCCCTCATTTGATTGAATTGGTTTAAGTAGATACTTGGGATAATTGATTAAGATCCCGAGTGTGTGGATAATGTTCTATTCGCATTGAATATAGTTAGATAGAGATGATATTAACATAGTTATAAATTAATTAAACTCTAATTTTTCTTCTTATTATAGAGGTAGAAATATTATTATATATTTTATTACCAATCGAAAATTAAGAGTATGACTTTTAGAAATAAGCAAGAAGGCTTAAAATGATCTATAAGCTAGTTATGTAGTTTATAAAATAGTTGCATGGTTTTATAAAATAGTAAAGGAAAATATTTGGGCTTTTATAGAAAAGATTTAGTAAATAAAGTAAGATTTGATTATTAAACATCGAATTGTTTGTTTAAATATATGGGTAAATGTATGTGAATTGGTTGTACTGTGTGCGTTAGCACATAAATATACATCTACAATGAAAGAAGGTGATGTGGTAGAGTGCAATTGGGTCGCCGTGGTGCACATCACATTTTTAGTAGTAAAGCAATCAGGAAAAGGATTCGTGACGACACGAACATCCTTCCAGACACTCGAAGCAATCAGCATACAAACTCAACATAAGGAACCAAATTTCTACGTGTGATAGAGAAAACATGGCAAGATGATTCGGTGACTTTATGGAGAAGGCAGCATGATGAAATGAGGGAAAACCGGGCCTGAAATCGTGCTCCAAGCTAGGCATTATTGCCCAGTTCAAAGCAAGGGCCAATGGAACAATGGCACTGACCGAGTCACTAATTTATGGCTGACTGGGAAAAAATACCCATATTCGAAGCATTTCTCTTTTAGACCGGTCGAATATCCTCCGTATGACTTCGGAATGACTTTTGGGCTACTCAAGGAAGTGGTATCCTAGTCCGTACCTCTTGGTTTCGACCTTGAGTGTATACGTTTGATGAATGATATCGGTCTTATGTTTGTGAAAATATATTATATTGGTCTTATATCAGTAGTCATTTATACTGTTGGTCTTATAATAGAGGCCATCCGTATAGATAAATAATGATGAGATATCATCTTCATTTGTGATAGACGTATTTGATTACGTGACTATTTACACGCACACATCGTAAGTGTTCCTATGTGGTCCCAACAATATATTCGTCTTTCTCTTTTGTAGAGACGTTACATAAATTTGTTTCAAAATACATGTTTACCGGGGGGGATGATGACAATCTCCTACAAGCGGGCTAGATGTCACCAAAGCTCAATGTATAAGGTATGGTGGCGTCCACATAGATTTCAAGTAAAAAGAGTAGGTCATGTAACACCAATGCTCGATGTAGAAGGTCTAATGCATCACCAAAACTCGATGTAGAAGGTATAATGAGATCTACACAAGACCCATCACCGAGATGGTACAATTAGGTATCGACTCTATTTATTTTGGACACTTAACAAGAATCGTTGGATCATAATAATTTGAATTATAGATAGATGTTCAATTGTGGAATCAGGTTTCAGATATCTAGAATAGGTCATATATCACCAAAGCTCGATATAGAGGATATGGTGAGATCTACATGAGACCCATCATTGAGGATACGGCTCAGGTTCTATGGTACATTTAGGTACTGACGCTACTTAACATTGGGCACGAGTCTACCGCGGACTCCACTCATCAGTGATGGTGAGTATTAATTTATATTCTCTACTTATCGCTTATCGTTATATTGTGTGTTATATAGTTGGTTGATGATATTGACTGTGTATTCGAGGATATGCTTGTATTGTGATATTTGTATTGTCTGTTGATTCATATATTAGACTACCATATCATGGTACATTGTTACGTATTAGTCACATTATATTAGTTATGTTGATTCGGTGGTTACATAAAAAGAGCAGGTTATAGTATGATTCTCTATTTTTGTGTGGGATTACTTAACTTGTTTATAAACAGTTTTAATTATTCCCAGGCCACATTAGTGGAGAGGACCGGCTGTACCTTTGTAGTTCATGTCTTATATGTATATAGTTTTGATATATGGTATTTTGATATAGTTTCCCTCACACTAGACTTTATTTCTTACCCACATTTGGTTTTTACCTATTAATGTCATGGCAACTCTTGGGTACTCGATCGAGTAGTTTTGAAGCCAGATGCTTTTAGGGTACACTATCAGAGCAGTGCATCTAGATCTTTAGAGGCGAAGACGAGGCTTTGGTTATACACTTGATAGTGTATTGGTACATGAAAGATATTATTTGTATATGAGACTTATTATGTTAGATATTCTATTTTGATATTTATCTATATGTTACTTCTGCCTCTACAGTCTCTTAAATATTGTTCATCCTATTTTATATTTTAGCAAAGATAGTTGGCTTTATAGCGGATCATCCGCTTTTATAATGAATTTAGGAATGGATGTTCAACGCATGCGTCAAAAAAACTTAACAAATATAAGCCCAGGAGATAGGCGAAATACTTATACTACTAAATAGACCTCACTAGTCCCCTTCAGAAGAGGAGATACCACTCTCATCCTCAGAAGAGGCAAAGCCAATGGCATCCATATATCTAGAAGAAAGAGAAACTAAAGAAGAAGCAAAATCCACCGAATCGGTTCCGTACATATACTACCTATCCTATGTGTCGTTAGCCAACACAGACTTATTACTATCACCAAGATCACCCAGAACACATAAAGAAAGCACTTCACCATCCACCTGATAGAACATGAATTTCTCCTCGCCTTCAACTCCTATATACTTGAAATATATGGATTCCAGTAGACGGCTCGTTTCTCATTTTCATTGACACTTAGATCCAAGCTTGCATTGAAAGAGTCCAACAAAAACAATAGGAGATGGATCCCCCACAAATTCCTCCAAGGATTGAGCAACAATATCACTAACAAGAGGAGTAACCATATTCGATCTATCTATAGAACAGTCATGGGAGGATAGGGGATCGAAGGCTATGTCATAATCTCAAAAGACAAAGCATCAATATTTGGATGAACTTTCGGAACACGCTTCATGATTGAAGGATAAGGAAGTGGAATCCTATCGGAAAGTGGGATAGGAGCATTAGCAGACCGATGTTTACAGGCTTCCATAAGATGACCAAAAGTGTGACATGACATGCAAATATATGGTTTCCAATTATAATTGACATCTACAACTACAAAATGACCTTTTGCAATATGAATACAAGTTTTTGAAGATAAAGGCTTTTTATGCGTTTAATAAGAGTCTTGGCATACACTAACTTTTTCGAGCTAAAGTACTAGCATCAAAACTTTTGGGCTTTCCAATAACATTCAAAAGCCAATTCATCCCAATCATAGGCTGCAAATCTGAAGAGATATATGAGAAATGAGCCTAACTAGAAGAGCCATAATTTGTTCCTTAGTTTTATCCACCATCGCACTCCATGGGGTGGTAATAAATGGTTGACTGACAGTAATGGAGGGATCCGCCTCAAGGACGAGAAGTATTTCTTCTTTTCTAGAAAACTTAAAGAAGAATATAGAATTATCGAAGTGGACATTTTGCCTACCCTTAATATTTCAAAGTTGTCGGCAGTGCTCACAAACAACTAGATAGGGGGGATTAGAATCAAGGAAGAAGCCCACTAAATAGTCATCCCAAAAATCTACGTCCACTTTCAAAACTTCAGTAGAAGGAACCATAGCATCGTCAACCTCCATAATGTCAAACGATCAGGGAATGTATTCCCCGCATTCCTTAGCAACACATTGAAAAGATAAGACATGCTGCTAGGCTTAGGGGATGCAAATTGAGGACTGATGCAAGGAACTAGATTCACAGTAGTTTAAGATACTGGAAAATTAGAACTATCATTTCCATAAAGAGGCATTGTGCGATTTGAGCAACACATAGCATCGAGTCCTCCTTCGATACAAGCATCCATCAAATTCAATACAATAACTTCGTTTCCACCAACATCACACATTATAGTATTCACCCACTATCCATCAACATTTGCAACAGCTAATAGAGGAGATATATTACCTAAGTCGATTACAGAAGTAGGCACACTCGAAATTGGATTGCGGGAGGGACCAATACACTTAAGAGATGATTCCAGCATACTAAAGGGAATGGCAACAAGTAATGCAAGCACTGGAGAAACTGTTAGAACCGAAGGAAGGCAGGCGACATTCGTTGATAGCAGAGGAAAATCATTGACAATAGCAACATACATATGCAGAGATTGTTCATTTTATTTTGTTGTTGTATAATCAGTATATTATAATTATCATTCCGCTGTGAGATTATATTGTTATGCCTTAGTATAGTTTTTTTAACTTTTCTTCGATAATCTGTCTTTTATGGTATTTGAAAGTCAAACGTTGATGCAAGGCGCTGATTTTTTTGGATATTATGAAGGACGGGTTGCTGCATTAGGCACCAGAGCCTAGGGTCAACACTCAGGAACAAGTGACCAATTGGAGATAAAACAATCTGGTAGAAATAGAGAGTGTACTCATATTTTTCTATTATAATACTGCATACACCACTTATTTTCTAGACTTTGATTTCTTTTATCTCTAGTTACTAAGGCATCTTCGTGCATGCTATCTGCATAAGCAGGTAGATTACATAAGCGACTGCAGATAGGCAGTTTGAGATACCTGATTAGTTTAGAGACTGTATAGCTACTAAAAGGGATGTTCCAACGCCCACAAACATTTCCCATAGATGCGGTTAGCATGAAAGGTGGTGTAGCCTTAGTATTTCTTGCTCCGCCAACTTTAGACTTTTGGTGTTGTGCCAGGATTTCCCCGACCTTAGCGTAAAGCCATATGCATTTTGCATGGGGTCATTCATGTTAGAAGTTGTTTGTCCTTTTGTTAGTAAATCTTTATCGATAGGGTTAATCCCATGCGATGAAGGGATATTCTCAAGGGATCGGTCAATAAACTACCCATTCTAATCAATAGTTCGAGCGTAAGGTTTCTAAGTGATTTGAAACAGTTAGGCAAGGGTTTTTTACTCCATTTTTAAAGGTGGGCACTTGAGTTGGATTCTTGATTTGATTGATAGATTTCTGAAGCATGACTCTAGTTGTGTGAGGAAATTTCAGTGGTCTGGCCCAGGATTTGGATTAGAGTTCGCAAGAGAGAAGCTAGTTGGCCAACATTAGTTTAACAAAGAAATCATGTGTGCAAACAAAGGATTAGATCAAGCATTGCATATTATTTTGGATGATCTTTATTCATTGTAAAATTATTTATACTGCAATTTGAAATGCTTATGATAGCTTGAGGAAGGATTTTGTGAAAATTTAGATAATCTTCTAGGTGGCAATATGATACTTGCCTAAGTGAGCATCATGTTACACATAGTATGTTATCCTTATCAAAATTATGAGGTTGAGGTGAGTTTGAACCCTAGCAAACCCATACACTTATTGATCGTTATTTAGTGATGATTTAATTAAGATTTTCTCCTTTCAAGAACGAAATCTTTTAAAAGGAAAAGGAAAGTAGGGGCTTAGGTCGTTAGATTTATTTGAGAGTTTTGGGGATCGATGATGCAGCATATTGTATGGAATTCCCTTTTTGTAATGGGGGTGTAAATAGCTTTTCAAGTATTGTATTCATGAAAGGAGTTGCACCACTTAAGTATTTTGTCTAACTTGGATGTCGGACTGTCTCATTGGAGTTTATAGTCTGCCATGCAAGTTTTAACTATTGTTGGTCACCGTGTGTGTCAGTATAAACTCTTTAATATGTTTTGTTGTTTTATATGCTTGTAGATTGTTGTTTGTTATTTCTTGTTGTTATTTGTTGTTGTTGTGCTTATTGTTGTCTTTTGTTTTTTGTTGTGCTTGTTGTTGTTTATTGTTTTTTATTTTGTATGGTAGTCTGTATGCTAGTTATTTTTATTTTTTGATTGTTTATTGTTGCCCATTGTCGATTACTTGTTGTTGCTTATCGTTGCTTGCTGTTGTTTGATTATTGATTCTTATTGATTTTTTATTGTTGGTTGTATGTTTGGTAGTATATATAAATTATTGTCGTTTGTTGCTACATGTTGTATATTTGGTCGCTTGTATGCTAATTATAATTACATGTTAAAGTATGTTTATAGAGAGATAATGATAACCATCTAAAATAGATTACATATCATTCATACCCACTATAGGGTTGAGATAGGATCTATATAAATCTATTGCCTTCTGATTTTACTTGGAGTCAATAGTATATTTAGACGCCGAAAAATTTGAGCTTACTCTTCAATTGTTAGTCATGTATGATTATGGTGGTATCAGTTAGTGTGCTTGACTATACATGTTTTAATATCATGTTGTTGCATTAGAGATATGCTTATTGCATAGATTGTTATAACATGTTTATTTGAGATGCTTGTTGCATTAGATGTGCTTGTTTCATAGTTAGTTGTAACAAGTTTATTTGAGATGTTTGTTGCATGATTTCGTATAGCATACTTATTTGAAACGATTTCTATATATGATTTAGCATGCTTAAATCCATAATTTGGTGTTGCAACTACGCTTAATCCTTTTTGTTGAGTAGATCATTAGATACATGGAAGTAGTTATGCATTATTGAAGGCTTATTTGCTTGTATTCGCACCTAAAGGGTATGCTCTTGTTGTAAATGAGGTACATAAGGTCTATAGTGTTGATAGTATGTGTGTGTGCGTGCATGTGTGTGTGTGTATGCTTGTTTGTCCATAGAAATGAGATGTCTCAAATATTGGATATGAGATGAATATATATGTTGTTTTGGGATTTTCTTCCGAAGCGGGCTACACAAAGGAGGTGCTACTGAAATTTTCAAAATAAGTGGAGCTTTGAATCCTAAAGGTTAGGAAATTTATTTTGTGCTTTGGATGTTCTCGTAATGCTAGAAGCGTAATGGAAAAATATTGAAATTTATAGAAGCGGGTCTTGGAAATTTTGGCTAGTTGGCTTGCATTATCATACTCATAGGAATTCGAGGAAAAAATTCTTTCAAAGTTATAATGACTAGAATTTAAATAATTAATTCAAATATTGAATATTTAATCAATTAAAGGTCCAAAATCTGACTTTTTGCACACGGGTGAATTAGGACTCAAGATCACTCCCAATGAGTCTAGATTGGTGTAACAAATCAAAATGAGTATAAATATTGCTATATTTGGAGTCATGACATTTTTATGATTCAAATACTGTTGTTTGTATTTTGTAATAATATGCGCATAGCCAAGTCCAACAGGATCTTGATCGACGGGTTGTATTTCTAGGATGAGGACTTCATTATGAGATGTACGATTGAAGAATTTTTGGAATCGGGTGGTTGGATGACCAAAACAACTGAAACTATCATCTTGGTATGTCATCTCAAATGATGACGAAATTTATACCGTCAATATCGAAAAATGAAGAGATATGCACTAGAGAGTTTTGTAGCGGTCACGTGTACCATATGATCGTACGAGCTCAAACATGAGATGATTTATTTAAGAAATCTAAAAAATATTTATATACGTACTCTACCCATAAATATTTTTTCTCCTTATTTTTCATTTTCCTTTAAAAGAAATAAATGGGTCCAAAGAGAAAATAATCGAGTTTACTTCGATCTGTAAAGCTACGGTCCATTAAAATCATCGAGATCGAATCCATTGAACTCGTGGAGAGAAGAGCGTTATATCTATGGAAATTTTGGAATGTGCTATAGGGCTTGAGGAGTTCATCATCGTGAAGTCATCGCCTTGGGTTGGTGTTTATAGGCGGTGGAGGAGGTGTTGGTAAAAGCGAAGGGCGCCATCATGTTTCTCATAGTGGATGCACACCTCTCTATATCATCGACTGGTGCTTCGACCATCTCACGTGATTCACGATTTTGTAAAGTCGAGGGGGAAGCCTAATGTAGCGTTTTCACTAGGAGGAGCCGAACCTTGATTGGGTTATGCCATTGTGTTTGTAGTTGCTTAATGTGAAGATTAGTGGTGGTGGTGATGCGTGATTCAGTTGACCTTTAGCTCACATGGTAGTGGAGAGATGTTGTATATGTATGGATTTGTGTATGCACGACAGTTGAGGAGTTAAGGAAGAAGGATTATGGAGGCAATTAGGAAATTAAGTGATTAATTAAGTTAATTAATTAATATCTAAATTTTTAATTCTTATAAAATTTGTATCTCTTGCACACGAGGTGCAATCGAGATGTGGCTTCACCATTGCACTCATAGTAAGTGTTATCCGGCCTTTTGACCCAGCTATATTCAGATTGATTGGGCATGTTAGACTCGAAGATATATATGGCAAGTAGCCCAAAGAAGTGATCATAGAGAACAGAGGTCAACCATTGACAATAGTGTGAAACAACGATCAAGCGAAACCAAATCATAGACCCTATGAAGCATTATAAGTGTGGATTATTGCTTCCCCTAGATAGGGGATCTGATTGGATCACTATGGCCATAAATAGCATGGATTAGCATTTCAACTCAACGGGAATTGATCGATATCTCTAAAAATATGAAAGCAACTATGCAAAAAACTTTGAAAACATGAAGCCAATATGGAAAGGACTCACATAACCAATCGCACCCCGCTATGTAAATGTCTCGACTGGTCCCCTCGATCGATCCACATCAAGAATTGGGCTTTGAAATTTTCTAGGTGACCTTGTATGCATAGTAGATTCTATCAATGAATTTTTAGGAAGATATTCAATCTTCTACACCTATAAATACAGGGTTCATAGCTCATTTTAAGGATCTTTAGGCTGTTGTTTTCTTTGTACTCTATTGTAATTACGGATTCTGATCCGATCCCTCTTGTACTTAGAAATTCAAGTGACTAATAAAGCTATTTCACCAAAGTAGACATAGGCATTCAACGCCTCTCTGCATCAAAACCAATAAAGCTTAGTAGTCAACATTCGAGGCTCGGTTCAAGCACCACAGTGAGTTCTATAAAGATATAGATCAAAAAGACGAAGAAGAGGAGCCTAAAGAAACCAAGGTTGCACTCATTGAGCTAACGATCGACATCACAGTCACCTACGACGACCCATCACGGGTCTTGAAAATCGGATCATAGCTCAGTTTAGCGATGATGAAGGAATTAGCTGATTTTCTTCGAGAAAATCTTGATGTGTTCACTCGGAATCATTCTGACATATATGGGATCTCCCTGACCATCGTGAGGCATGCATTGAATATCGACCCGAGGTATGTCTCGGTGAAACAAAAGCGACGCGTCATGGATCCAAAGAGACCTACTGTACTTAAAGAGGAGGTGGACGAACTCAAGAACAATGGGTTTATCCACGATGTCTTAGACCTGAACATGGCATTCCCAGAAGATAGCTTTCCACTTCCAAGGATCGACCAGCTAGTAGACTCAAACGCTGGACATGAACTATTTCCATTCATGGATGCATATTTTTGGATATAATCAGATTCTGATGCACATTCTAG
The DNA here is from genome assembly GCA_030765085.1 of Allium cepa. Classification (NCBI taxonomy): domain Eukaryota; kingdom Viridiplantae; phylum Streptophyta; class Magnoliopsida; order Asparagales; family Amaryllidaceae; genus Allium; species Allium cepa. Next base: position 71,880,264 of record CM060940.1, on the reverse strand, counting down.
ACCAGGAGAACACCAGTTTCATTACCGACCCAGGATTATACTGCTACATTGTGATGCCTTTTGGACTGAAGAAATGCTGAAGCTACTTACAAGAGACTGGTCAACCAGATATTCCAGGACAAGATCATTAGATCAATAGAAGTATATGTAGACGATATGCTCATGAAGTCACATCGATCAAACAACCACATTGACGACGTGGCAGAGATGTTTAATGCTCTCTAAAAAATATGGAATGAAACTATACCCCGTGAAATGCTCTTTCGGCATTAGGTCAAGGAAATTCTTGGGTTTCAGCATCAACTCCAGCGAAATTGAAGCTGATCCTAAGAAGATTCCGGCTATAAGGGATATCCAAGTGTTGATAATTAGTCTGGTGCAAAGTGTGATGACCCGAAAGTTTTAACATTTGAATTGAAATATTTAATTGATTTTAAATGTTTGAATGATAGTTTAACTTGAATTTCAAATATAAATATGAAATTGGCAATTAAATTATTGAATTTAATCTATTGAAGTTGAGTAAAAAAATTTGCATCTTCAATTTTAAGCTGATTAAAAATAATTTGATGGCTTAGAAAATTTAAATTGATAATACTGAAGATAATGGAAGCTTTAGAGTTGAATTTGAAACTGTTTTGTTCAGTTTTGGAAATTTATAGTTTTAATCGATATTTGAAAATAGCCTTCCGAGGCACGGTCTCGGAATTCGACGAAACCATTTCCATTGGATCTGTAATAGTGTTTTATTATCGAATTTTAATTTTCGTAATGTTTGGAGTGATCGTTTGGCCGTACGATAATCCAACGCGTTGAGATTTAAATTGAAATTCAATGTTTTAACTGCTTCAAAAAGCTATCTTCCCCACCCGATCGAATTTGGACTCGAAACCTTTTCCATTATGTTCGGAATAGGCATATAACATTATAAAAGCCTGGCGACACGCCTCGAGTGAAGATCAAGATTTTGGGTTGCGATTATCTAGGCAGTTTCAATTTGAATTTGAATTTGAATTAAATGAATATTAATATTCTTATGCAATTGATAAATTTCTTACACGTTTCTCCTTCCTCAACACTTGGCAAAAAATAGATGACACGCGTTGTTTTTAAAATAATAAAATGGATGTCTCATACAAAAAAAAGGAAAAAAAACAACCAACAAAACAAATGAAAACATTTGCGTTTAAAATAGAAATCATGGCCGAGTAATTGTCTTTATCCCCCAGCCAAAATTCCAATGAAATCGAGATTTTAATTTCAATCCACGAAGATTTCCCTCTTCCATCTCAAAACCAAACAGATCCAAACTAAAAAAAAGAGGTGAATCGATTCCATTCGAGCGAAAGGGTGGGTGGCTCGGCAAATCGGAGGGAGCACACGCGTACGCTCGCACTCGCGCACGCGAGAGAAGCTTCAGGTTCGCGATGTCCGAAGGCAAAGTTGAATTAGGCGAGCGCGTGAGTCGAGACGAGGCATTCTAGGGTTCATCGCGATTTTGTCAATGATTAGGGATGGGTGTCGCGAGGCCGTGGAAGGGAGGGGCGAAGCCTGTAGCAGCAGCAGTCGCGCGCTTGCGTGTACGTGTGGAGGCCGAGACTCGAGCAGTAGGCGTCGCGGTTTCATCTTCGGTGGTGATAAGCGGTGGTCGGCATGACAGTCTCGAGCCTATGACGTGGAGAGGTAATTCCTATTTTTAAATATTAAACGGAATAAAAAATATATTTATTTCTAAGCAGTGAATTTATTTTACAATATGTATATACAATTTCCGATATATATATGTAGATATATATATATATATATATATATATATATATATATATATATATATATATATATAAGCAGAAATACATGCATAAAAATATTTTATTCTGCAACGAAGAGTAAAATAGTAAAGTGTGTTTGGTTTGGTTTAAAATATGTGTATAAGGTTTGAAAGACAGAAATTTATTTTATAAAGATAGAGTTTGAAAAAAATAGAAATTTATACATATTTAAAAGCTTATATAAGAATTTGATTTTTATCTATATTGATTATTTTTGGGTAGTTTCAAAGAAAAATGATAATATATATATGTGCATTTTAAATTTACTAATCAGTTTAAAAATAATTTATTAAAGTAAATTTAGTTTCAAAATTTAATTTTAAGTTAAAATAAATTATTTAAAAAGGAATTTGTTTAATAATTTAATTTTTTGTTTAAAATTAAATCATTAGTTTAAAATTAAAAAAATAGCAGTTGAATTAAAATTACAAAATGGCAAAGTGCATTGTTCGATTTATTTCGAATATTAATAAACTATACAAAATTGTTTATACAAGGTCTAATGCAGTGAAGAAAACAAGCTGGAAAGAAAATGGATTGCATGCAAAGCAAAGGTGAGATCTTCTCACTCAATCAGATTTTTCTGATTTAATTTTAAATATTTAAATTTAAAATGGTTGATTGTGTGCTTGATATGATAAATTATTATCAGTGGTATTGGATTAGACCCTATGCGCCGCATAATAGCGGATGATATTATATTAAATCCATATACCGCGATATTCGACCTCGAAGTGGAATTGGTATTTTATATATATATATATATATATATATATATATATATATATATATATATATATATATGGAGTGATTGATTTCCCGCATTATATAGCAGATGAGACCCTATGCGCCGCATAATAGCGGATGATATTTTATTAATCCCATATACCACGGTATTCCACCTCGAAGTGGAATTGGTATTTAATTGTTGTGCTAACGTCTGTGGATGTAGGGAACAGGTTGGTGGCATCCAACTGGATTCCTCAAATATTTGAATTTGTTTCAATGATTGTGTGTTGATTATTTATAATCTGTGTGTGATCATATTTGTGATTGTAATCGTTGAAGTCTCTAGTTTAGCCGAGATATATTTTTGGTACCGTAGGATACAAGAAATAAATAAAATTGGATTTTTTAAATTTAAGTAGAAAATCTATAATGAAATCCTATTGAATAAAATTCCAAAAATATGGGAAATAGTTTAATAAATGGATTTCAAGTAATAATATTCAAAGGGTGAAGAATTTATTTTAAAAATATGGTTTTTAAATAATTTGGAAGAGATAAAGGAATTTATTTTAAAAAATAAATTAGAAAATTGATTTGGTGGTAAAAGGATAAATCTTTGGGAAATCAATATGAAAATTTATTTTTTGATTGAAATAAATTTGGAAATCAATTTGAAAATTGATTTGGTGTTGAAAGTGAATATTTGAAAAACGATTTGGAAAACGTATATCAGTGGATATTTGAAAAATTAAATTCACAATGAAAATTTATAAAGGAAAAGGGAATTTGTTTTAAAAATAAATATCGGTTTATTTTTAAGTGTGGAAAGAAATCTGGAGATTGGAAATGTAAATTTAAAATAAATCGAAAAGGATTTATTAAATGATTGAACGAACCATTTTGAAATGGAAAATGTATTTTCCCAGTAAAGTCCAGTATGATTTCAAAGTAGCCTACTAATATATATTTAAAATTTTTAAGGATGGTTTTAGAAAGGATACTTTGGATAAATTATTTTCTTAAGCTGGTTTCAAAGCTTTAAAGTATAGATTTATTTAGTTACTTATAGAAGGGATTATTTTAAAGATTAAGATTGATATTTACTTTTGGAAATGGTCATTTAAATAGTTATATCCCATCTACTAATTTTATTTAAAATTAGTCTGGACTTGAAGTCTTATATGTAATAATTAGTATAATGTTTTCATAACCAATATTTAAGTAAGTATTTAAGATGGTTTTATTTTAAATGTTCAAAGAATATTTTGAATAAGTGATTCGAATTATTTTTAACTCGGCAGATTTTCAGTGGAAATGAGTAAATATTTGGAAATATATTCCGCGTAAGGAAAATGATTTGAAATTGTTTTCAGAGGATTGAAATGTGAATAGTGATTTGAAATTTCAAAGTGTTAAAACTATATCTTGCGAAGATATGTTGAAAATAAATAATTAGGGAAAAATTATTTAAATCTTGGTGATTGTTGTGAATATTTATTGATAGTTAAATAACCGACCATCAATATTGGCATTTAAATAACATTTGAATTTCGATGTGACCGAGGGTCGGATTCCAAATGGATATTCGAAAACCACATCGAACCTTTGTGATTGTGATGGATCTTTTGTTTAAAAGATCAAAGTGGGAATTTTTGTGAATTTTTGGAATCTGAATGTAACAATTATTCCTAAAATAAGCGCTCGTTATTCGGATTAGCCAGGTGAGGACTTTTGTGTCATAAAACCCATTTCGAGTAATGATACGACGAAATGGGATTGCATTTGAAGACGGTGTTGAAGACTGGGTATTTTTGGAAGCGAAAGGATTACTTGTCGAATGTCTATGCACCGAGTTACTTCGGTATAAATATTTTATCACCCTTTGTGATGGGGATTCCAGACGTGATTAGTGAATATCCGAATTGCAAGGGCTTCTTTGGAAGTGCCTTCGGTTACGTTTGATCCCGAAATGGACTTGTATGGATGTGTGTCTGACGTTACACTTTGAGATATAAAGCTGATTTCTACCAAATACATTTCTGTTGGTGGCGGAGAATTAATTCTCTTAGCTTAACACCCTTCGCTAAGACGTACGAGCTCAGAGGTTATGTAATTGATGGTTACTAGTGATATATTCCAAAATTGTTAATGTGGCATACGAAGTGCTGCTGATCATTTGTTGATCGAAGCATGGCTTTGTGAAAAGCGTAGCTTTGTGGACGGGACTTCGTTGGACCTCACAACCCGGAATGGTCAAAACAGGAAAGATGCGGCAAGGTTATTTGGTGGTAGCGCCCCCTGAGGGTATGTCATTTACTTCTGAAAAGAGGTTATATCATGGTATGGAGCCCAGATATTTAACCTATGTGAATGCTACAAATTTATTACTTTGTGGTTGTTGGTGTTGAGGATCCTCGAATAAAGGTCGGTTACGACCGGAGGATGGCATACTCGTGTAAGTAGTTACCTAGTTACAGAGGTGACCCAGCCTTGTGTTGGCAGAGATCCGGTTAGGTTCTCGGGGCGTCCCTCCAGAGGCGTACACATGTGGCAATAGGAAATTCCTTAGCCTGATCAGTTGTTGGAAATCCAATCACCAATATGCGCCCTTCACGATTGCAATTGTATAACCTGCCATTCTTAAATGGTAGCTATAGCAGGCATAATATAATGGTACCTATGCTGGCTAAGATTAATATTATACTTTTGAAATGTTTTCCACACTATACACTAATGATAATATTAAAAAGGATTTTGCATATCAAGCATGTTTGACTATCATAAGGAGAAATCTCCCCAGGTCTGCGATTGCATTGTGTGTGTGCCGGGAGGCCTTATGATAGTCTCATTTACCAAAAGCATTGTGAATTTATTTTATTCCCCTTTTTTTTTCTTTTTTTCAAAAAAATAACTGTTTTCAAGACCTCACACCAGTCCCATGATAGACCTGGAGTTTATTGTTCCCTTTCTAAACTCTGGGTGCCCACAATTTTCCACACGGGCAGCCTAGAGTCAGGTTATCAGTGATTTTGGAGCGAAGTCAGAAAAGAGATGCTGTGGAGATCAGGAGCAAGCTGGATGGCGAAGCGTATCACTAATACTATGTAGTTTTCATTGCGTCTAGTTGGTGTAAAGTGAATTTTCTATGTAAGTCAAGTTATAATGACTGTCGGTGATGTGTTATGTTATTGAAAACTCTGATAATTTGATGAATAAACTGATATAATGCTTTTACTTATCTATTAAATGTTGTTCCGCTGCGAGATGTGAGATTCTGTTATTGTTTATGTTTCTTCTTCTATCTTCTTCTGTAATCCCAATGATTCGGTTTTTTGGGCATTCGACTGTGCGGCATTTGATACAGTGGATGTATTAATGTCGACTTTCGAAAGTCGAAAAATTGGGGCGTTACACAAACACTAAATGCGAAGGTCGTCGCACTGAGCTGGTTGATCCCTAGAGACACCGACAAGTGCATTCCTTTCTTCGACTTAATCAAGAGAGGGAAGAGAAACTCCTCATGGACATAGGATTGTATTGATGTATTTCAAGCTCTCATACATCACTTAGAGAGACCCCTCGCCATGTCCAAGCTATAGGATCACGAAGACTTGTATATTTACTTGGCAGTGTCGGTTCATGCCATAAGTGTCACACTATTGTGTAAAGAGAATCACATTCATAACCCAGTGTGCTATATTGGCAAGTGGTTGACAGATGCTAAAAGAAACTATTTAAAACTAGAAAATCTCGCGCACTCCCTGTTGCTTGCATCAAGAAAGCTCTACCCTTATTTCCAGGCTCATCCTATCAATGTCTTCACCGACCAACGGTTACGACAGGTCCTACAGCGGCCTGAGATGTCTGGAAGGTTATGTAAATGGATCATCGAATTGAGTCAGTTCGATATCACTTATCTCCCTCGAAGAGCTATCCAAGGACAAGCACTGGTGGACTTCATAAATGAATTCACTACACAAGACGACTTTTCGGAGAGCAGTAAAGAACCAACCATCTAATGGAAGATGTATACGAATGGAGCATCCAACGATCATAGTTCTAGCACCAGAGTCATACTAGTGACCTAAGGAATTCTTAATCTAATATGGCTTAAAACTATACTTCCTTGTAATAAAATAAAGAAGTTGAATATGAGACCTTGATCGCTGGGCTTAAACTGGCAAGAGAGCTGGGAGTAAAAGCTTTACAACTTTTTTATGATTCCTAGTGATGTTCACGTAAAATATATATTTTTACTCTTAGACTTAATCATCTATTATTAAAATAAATATCATCTTAGGATGGTTTTAATGTTTTAAACCAAAAAATAAAAGTGCTCTTAAATCATCATTCACTCATTACATTTGGGCAAACGGTAATTTTGTGTGTGAATTAATTTTAAAAAAATTATTTGCACTTTTTAGTTTTGTTTTGTGGGAAATTGAGTGCAAACTAGAAGTGTCTTCATGGATATGCATGCAAAAAGAGAATGAAGCCAAAATAATGAAGTAATTAAATCAACATGGAGGATACCCACTCACTAATGGACCATGTTTAAAAGTAAAAACACATGTTAGTGGGCGATTATTTAAAGCTTAATGTTTACTTGGTGGCTACACAAGTTGAGGGTATTTTTGGTAGCTCTCTAAAAATGGATTATAGTTTTAGATTATATTCAAACATCCTCTTATATTACATGTAAGTCTCTCCTTTATATCCATAGAGTTGTAATCAAAAATTAGAAACAAAAGCTTCCCTTTAATGGCTTCTTAGCCATCTTCTTTTTGTGCAACTTTCTTTTACGTTTTTTTATTTCATGCTCTTTTCTTTTATGTTATTTTTATTACATGCTCTCTTTTATTTCATGTAGTAGATTAGATTTATTTTCATGCAAGTAGCTTAGTTTAATTTTATGCAAGTTATGTTCTCTTTACATAGTTTTCATTTCCTTTTTCTTATGTTAAAATCCATTTATGTTAATATGTATTCAAATACAAGAAGCTAAACCCCTTCAATTTAGGGGTAATGAAGCTCTTACGAATCATATAAAATTAACATAATGATTTCATTAATGATCTTTTGTTTTGTGCTTAATGGAAATTTTGATGTTAATCGAATTTTGTTGTTTATTTATGAATCTGATATCGTATGTTCTTCATGACAAATAGGTTATGTTTAATCAAACATAAATACATGTTACCTTTTCATCTAAATATGATTTTGGTGACGAAAGTGAAACTAGAGTCAAAATTTGATGCTTTATGCTACTAGTTTATAGTAAATAAATGATGCTTAATATAAATTTTATTCTTCATTTCATAATCATTTTCATTAGATTTGACAAGTGGGTTAAGAGGATGTATTAAAGTTGATGGTTTAAGTTGTATTAGTTAATATCACAATTGGACTATACTTATAATAAATACATCAACTAATTCCATAAGTGGTTAAAAAGAGAGATCATAAATTCATTTTGTGTTGATTTGTATGATCATGGGAAAGGTTTTGCCTTCAAATTGCATTCTAATCTCATAATTTAATTCCAAATTTTCTCAAGTTTTTAACAATTTTTAGTTAAAATTTTTATCGAAATTTTTATTATTATCTGGTTGAGTGATTTTAAAATTCTTTGTTTCCTTTTGGGATTGACCCATACTCGCATATGTACTACGATTGAACGTCGTTTGCTTGCAATTTTTATTACGATATAATTCGGAAATTTTTTAATCAATAGAAAACCTTTCTGAATGCCAAGTTAGTAGTAAACCAAGTCAGGGGAGAATACCAAACCAAAGGAGCGTGACTTGCTCCTTACCTCAATCGAGTCCAAGAACAGCTAACCGATTTTGAGCACTATACCATTACACACATCTACAGAGAACAAATGAGAAAGCCGACTCACTAGCCAATTTGGCCAATTTCAGGGTTGCATAACAAATAGGCTTGGTCCCAGTTGAAGTACTCAATCTTTGAGCATTAACTAGACAGAGATAAATTAGCTCTTAGAAACAGAGCTTGAGAAGGAGTCATGGATGACTCTGATTAAAGATTATTTGGAAGGGGGAGTCCTTCTTGAACGGAGGAATGAAAAATGCTAGATCCTTTGTAAAGCTTCATGATACATCCGTTAAGAACGAGTCATATACAGGAAGGGTTTCTCCATCCTACTACTTCGATGTATCACCAACGATGAAACCAAGCAAGTATTAAGAGAAATCCATGAAGGAGAATGGCGATCACACCGAAAGGCAAACCCTATGGTTATTTCTAAGAAACTACCAATGGAGACGCATTTGATTATGCTAGAAGATGCAATAAGTGCCAGATGTTTGTTGAAATTCCGAGAGCCCCGCCGATGAAAATCACTCAGATGGTCCGTCTATGGCCATTTTCTACTTGGAGTGTTAACATCATCAGCTCCTTACAGATTTCCAAAGGCGATGCGAAGAATACCATCGTAGCAGTTGCTTACTTCACTAAATGGGCTAAAGCAAAACCTTTGGCCATGATCACTATGAAGAAAATAATCAATTTTTTTGTTTCAAACTTTTTTGTCATTTTGGGCTCCCCCGAAAAATCATAACGGATGATGGGACATAATTCGATAGTGTTGAATTTAAAGACTTCTGTCATCGACATCATATCGAGAAAAGATTTGCGATAGTTGCTCACCCTCAAGCTAATGGACAGGTCAAAGCTATCAACAAAATCATAAAGTCCATTCTAAAGTAGTGTTTGAAAAAGGCTAGAGGCAAGTGGGTTGATGAACTCTTGTCAGAATTATGGGTGTACAGAACCACCCACAAGTCCGTGATTGGCCATACTCCATTCGCCCTTACTTACGTCTCTGAAGTTGTGATTCTTGTAGAACCTGAACTCCTTTCTCTTCGAGTTACTTTTTATGATCCCAGAACTAACAGAGATCTCCTTTTGGAATCTCTAGATATGGTCGATGAGAAGCATAAAAAAGCTTATTTGAGGGCAACTGCACATCGACATTAATTCGTTCGATACTATAATGTTAAAATCTGAACTAGGTCCTTGGAAATTAGCGATCTTGTCCTGAAATAGATCTTTCCTAGCCCCGCAAACATGGATCCGAGGTGAGAAGGACCATATGTCATCAATCATAAGCTTGGAGATAGAACTCTCAAGCTTGTGACTGTCCATCATGCTTCCTAGACCATGGAATAGCGAACATTTACAATGCTATTTCACTTAGTTTTTTTTCATTTACTTGTGTTTCATTTAAAATTTTCTTTTTCGATTGAATTCAAAGACATGCAATAAGATAGATTTCGCTGCTTCTTTTAAATTATGCAATAAAATCTAAAGTTCCTTCCATACCTATGAATTGTTTGTGCATAATATAATAGTTGTGATATATGACCAACTTACATCCACATATGCATAATAAAAACCAAAAACTACCCAGAGTTTGATACCAACCAAGTACATGGGTCCATAACCAAATTAAACAAAATGAACATAACTCGATCGTTCATTCATTAACTCTTACCTGCACTTTGATGGCTTGAGTATAAAAAAGGGAGAAGGTGTGACTCGATTATCCATTAACTAACTCTGTCTCTCGATTTGACAGGAAGAAGGTAAAGTAAAAGTGATCGTGATACGACCAACCACTCTTCGACTTTTGCCTCAGACTTGGGGGCAAGGGAATTAATCAAAGGAAATATGATTCAACCATTTTGTAAAACAGCTTCAGTCCCAAAGCGTGGGCTGGATTATGAACATCAAATGGGTGTGATTTGCCGCCTATTGGCTATCTTTGATCCCCAGAGTGCAGATAAAAAATGAGTGTGATTCGATTGTTCATTCTCTAACTCTGGCCTGAACCCAACAGAGGGAATATAAACTCATCGTGGAAGGGACCTGACCCTCCATGAACAAACTCTGCCAAACCAAGACTGGGGGCAGAAGTATAATCACTTAACCGCTAAACAGGATAGTGCAACACTGTAGCTCACACTTAGCTTTTGATACAATCTAAGGCCATGATCGAAAGGAGGCCTTGATGGATTTTTCGGATCGACGTCCCAAGCAATGAGAAATCAAAAGACATTGCAACTTGAATAATAAGCAATGAATACAAGTACATTGAATGGAAAACATAGTAGCTCAAACATTTAAACAAGTTTCGTACAAAAGCTGAACATAAGCAAAAGAATATTTATTCAGATACTAAAACTTGGAAACCAGGTACAAGTTTATTTCAGAAAGTAAAAGCCGAAAACGGGGACCATATCCGCATAATTGCGACCAACAAAAAGAAACTGGCCACCTAGCTACATACCACCTAAGCTAGTTTGATGGCTATTTCTCCCCTTTTTTGGGCTTCTTCAGGGTGATCTTCAGGGTGGATTCTCCAGAGCTTCTCCTTGTCCTCTCCTCTTCGACCCTTTTTTTTTCCTTTTTACCCTTAGGAGAAATGCTTTTAGAGATAGAAGCAGTCTCGCTTTGGGATACAGAAGATTGACCTCTTCAGGAGTGATGTCGCCCGGTAGTATAAGTTGGAGCGAAGTAATATCCAATTCGGCACTCTCCTTCTTGGCTTGCAAATCCATCCTCTCCTTTTCAATGTGCTCCGTTGTGCTAAGTTTACCAATATGTTTGGAGGCACGAATCACTACGACATCCTCTGTTTCATTCTAGCATTGCTGATCATTAGTCTTTTATTCATTTAGAGCTCCTATGACTTTAGCATCTGGGCTGGGAGTCTTCGTAGATTGATTGGTAGGAGCCATCTGTATAGTGATGGCCATAGCAGACCTTGGGTTTGCACATGCTTTCTAAAAGCTTCAGAAGACTTGTTGGAATTTTTCTTTGGATCGACCAGCTTTATACTCAAATGCTTGACCTCCACATCCAAGTACTTGATGATCTCTTTGTCATGGATCGCCTCAAGAGTTAAGCAATCAATTTCGTATTTCCTTTATATCGACACCTTTGAAATTCTCTCAGCAACACGGAGAGTTGAATTGTGATAGACAAAAACATCATTAACATAAGAAAGCACTATGTCCTAAGCTTTTGGAGGAATTGAATGCAAAGCAGGAACAAATTTGAACTCATCAAAGCACAACTTAGGGAATGTGGCCTTAAGCTCAACGATCTTCTCAGCAGCATAGACATCAAGAGTAGTTAGGGCTGAGAGGGACCGTCTATTGTTCTTGCAAGATGAATTATCAGGACCTTCTATGCTAGATTATCATTCTGAATATCGACGGGTGTTGGAAGAACTCGAATGTTGCTCGGGTGGAGAAGCCAAATTGGGAGCATGAGGTAGTGATTTACTACTGCTATGTGTACTAGGGTGTTGACCGAAACCCTTATGGTGAAAAGACTGAGATATTGATTTATGTTTTGATGACAAGTCCTTGCTTTGTAGCTTTAGTCTTGGTCTTTTCTTCCATCATACCTTTCTCTGTCTCGATTGGGCTTCGGATCTCGGCTGGGCCCAAAATAAGATCGCTGAGAGTATGTTGATCTCTTCAAGCGACCATAGTTACTAGGGCGTCCCATCGCGCCTGCAAACAAAATGAAAGTGTATAAGAATCACTAGATTTAAAAGTGGATAAGTGTCGTGCGGTGCTGTGCATGTGATTTTTGGTGTCTTAGTGTTCCCCCAATGGAGTGAGCTTCACCCGTTGGAGTAATCTCTCCCATGTTAATGGGGGGATGTTAGCGCCAAATAGAATAGGAGACTTAGACCACATGAGACTTAATATGGAAAAATCATAATTCTCAACATCTTTTGGAATTGGGATGTACGACAGCCCCTCAAATAAATTTTCTAAAGTCAGATACCTAGATTGATCTGTAGCAGTAGAGGTTAACTTTGATTTCTTCAAGACCTGCTCTTTATAAAGCTTATAAATGAGCTCTTTTCTTCTTCTCTTTTCTAGGGTGGGGAGCTATGGGTCTTGGGAGGATCAGATCATAAATGCATAACTTGAGCTCATATGGTCACGATCGGCTCATTAGTACCGCCCCTGAACTCGCTTTCCTCGACAACATTCTAAGCTCCTTCCGCTGGGGGTACGACAGGACTAACTTCGTCAACTCCTTGCCTAATGGCATCTCTTCTTTCTAGATCTTCCTCCTTGGTGTTTCTTGGCAGTCCTATGTCGAGGCCTTCTTTTAGCAAGCCGAAGACGAAAAGGCGCTCGTCAGTAAGAAGAGATCTGATGTCCCTATCCACCATCAGTATATTTTTTCATGTTGAAATAGCCTTATGTATATGTCTATGGTGGGACGTTGATTGCTACTTTCAACGTTCAATAAAAAACTACTTAATTCAGGATACGACTTGAATAAAAACACTTCAAGTTAAGTTTGAAATGACATTTACATCCTTCCATCCACCATCCTGCAAAATAATGTGGGCAACACACATAAAATCATTCATTTTTAAAAGCGTTTAGTTTCCAAGCGGCAGTTACAACCTAGAAGTTTAGTGATTGACTAAGGAAAGTGTACGAGAGGCTTCTCTTTTGGCACCAAAGATCGCAAACGAATCTGATGTCTTCCAGAGTTGGCTCATGATATAAAAATTCGAGGAACATGTATGTGCAGTGCAGAAACTCGTGGCTGTTCGGATGCTGCTGAACCAGCGTCAATCTTAATTAGTGCAACATTCTCCGAATGAATGGATTGAAAGGCGGAATGCAACCAACCTTGCACATAAAGTTGTTGCATGCAGTATACCCCTCTGGGGGCAAGTGAGCCCTGTCGTTACAGAACGGGACTCACACATCCTCGTACAGAATCCCATTTTTTATGCACAGCCTGCAGAGAGAGGCCTCATCAACCTTTAAAGAAATTGAATCCTTCGGATCATTCAAAAATATGGCATCTTCCAAAGTGTCAGGTGATGGCTTTATTTCTGCTTTTAAGTTCAAGGGAATTTCTAGCACCTGTTGTGAACTCTTGGGCTGCTCAGGTTAATGGCCTGGGGAGTTTCGAGCGGATGCTTTTGCGGAGCTAGATTTAGAGTCAGAATTATCATGTGAAGTAGTTAGTTTAGTACACATGGCGACAAACTCTTATAGCATCTTGAACCCATAGCTATCAAACTCGGCAAATAGTAATCATTAGAAAAACTAACTTGTTCCACTTGTGCTAAGTGTAAACTAGTGTAGTGCAGTGCAGTGTAAAGATAGATCGTTCAGAATTAAAACGATAGTTATAACGAGACTCTGTGATTCGACCGAAGTGACCATCATCACTGACCATCCCAACCACTTTCATGTCGATCGTTGTGGATTTCATCTAAGCTTCAAGATCAATCATCGGCATATCGGAGTATGGTATTCGCGTTTAAGTTCATTTGAGACCATATGTTATGCACATTCAAATTATAGTCGAAAGTATGCAAATTTGAGTTCGAATGATTCAAGTCATATAAATTCAAATACAAAGTCCAAACATTCAAGTTCTAAGTCATATGCATTTGTTCTGAAGTTCAAGTACTTGAGTTCGAGGTCATATGCAAGTCTCTAGTTCAAGTTCAGGCTTAAGGCAATAATTCATGCGTATTTAATCAATTTCAAGTCTTCACTCGAGCAAAGAATTTTCTATGTCCCTATAGGCATGGGGATCACACCTGATCCCTTTCCTATACCCTCTAATTTGCCAGGTAGAAATTCATTTGGAAATCATGTGGTCTCACCCTATCCAATTTCAAGCCCTCCATACCATAACTGATCCTCATTCTGAAATCACAATCTATCCCTCTATCACCGATCTCTTAGACTTCATTACTTCACTTCCTTCCCAACATGCTTCCATTCGATCCCATGAATCGATCCCTACAATAGTCAATTCCTTCATTCCATCGAGTGATCAATCCCATCATGTTGGGTTAACCCAGCTCAATTCCAAAGTACTACAACCAATCGCATCACGTTACCAATCCCTCCTAATCACTTTATCTCTTTCACATCAACACCTATCACCATTAACCGATTCCAATGCTATTGAACACTCGACAATACCATAGCCAATCCCTATGAATCAAACTGATCCCAAAACTCACATGACATACAAATCAAAATCGCCTTGCCTCGATTTGTATCCTAAACTCACCTTTATATGACGACGTAAATCAGGTTGCTGAACAAACGAAAGCTTTCCAACTATGGGTTTGGGCTAAAGTTGAATTGGAAAATTGAATCTATTGCGCTTAGATGTTGGATGCATTTGAAGAAAACGACGAGAACTATAGGAGGAGATGGGAATTCGAATCGATGATTGATTTGGATGGTGAGGTGATAGCCTTGAGTACGAGTTTGATAATGGAAATTTTGATGGGAAGTAAGGGTTCAGATCGGTTGAGGAGAGCAAATGAATGAAGTGGAGTGGAATAAGCTACACCCATAGCTTATATACAAATGTAGCCTACTTACTTGGGCTTGAAATTTGTTTGAGTCCGTTTAGACTAAGAGATCGGTACCAATCCCATGCTTAAGGGATTGGTACCAAATGCCCCATTACCATTGTTTAGAAAAAATGTGAATGGATGATGAAGATTATAATAATGTAAATATATTTCAACTATGTGATATTGACAATGACCCATGAACATGCATGCGTACGTACCCAGCATTCAATTTCTTGAATCGACAGAAATTAAATTATTACCTGGATCTCGTAGAATAGATGCCGCTACTGATAACCAAAGCCTTCTAACTCAGTCAACAAGCTCAATGGAACCGAGCATATAGAAAGATTGGGATTACACTCCGGATTTATATTGACAAATATTGACCAAGCATCAGGACAAATAGAGAGAGATATGACTGTTCATAAAGACAATTCAATGGAAAGATAACAACTATTCAGGAAAATAAATGGAATGCTTCTCGGCGATTGTAACTTGCTTCGATTCAAAGCACATCATATTTGTAACAACACACATTTTGGAGGCCAAATGTTATCCGACCTCTTTATTTGGCTACATTCGAATTAATTTGGCATGTTAGACTCGATGGTAGACAAGACAAGCAGCCCAAAGATGTGATCATAAAGACCAGAGATCAAAAATAGACAATAGTGTGGAGCAATCATCAAGAAGAACCAAGGGATAGTCCCTACGAAACTTTATAACTACGGATTAGTGCTTCCCCTATGTAGGGGATTAAATTAGATCATTATGGCTATGAGCAGCTTGGATCAGTAGTTCAACTCAACGGGAATTGATCGGTATTTCTATAAACATGAAAGCAACTATGCAAACAACTTTGGAACATGAATCCAACGTGGAGGGGACTCACACAACCGACCATGCACCGCCACGTTTACATGCCGAACGATTGGCCCCGAATGCTTCCCGTCGGGAATTGGGCCTCAAAATTTTTTGGGTGACTCAATTACATTTGGAGATTCTTGCGACGAATTTTCAGAAAGATATTCAGTCATCTATGCCTATAAATACAGGGTCTATAGCTCATTTAAAGGATTTTTTAGGCTATTGTTTTCTTTGTACTCCATTGTAATTACAAATTTCGATCCGACACATCTTGTACACAAAAATTCAAGTGGTTAATAAAGATTTTTTTTTAACCAAAGTGGACGTAGCCATTCAACGCCGAACCACTATAATCTGTTTGACGTTGTGTTTTGTTTGTTTTCTGCTCCTTTCCTCTGTTTTAATTTAGATTTCTTCATTTATTTATCTACATATAAATTATTGGGTGTTTGTGCCAACTATTCGTGCAAATGTTGAGATTATCAACGACATGGTATAGGATCACACTGGATCCAAACACCTAAGAAATTGCATTTCTGGTTGATGGAATAGATAGTGTGAATTTATATTGTAATACAAATTCCTGTAATTATATATATATATATATATATATATATATATATATAATTATAGTAAAATAGGCTCAAGGAAATAGCTAGATTTTTGGGCTAAAGGATGCGGCTTTTGTACTTACGTATGAAGGATGCGAGCTTTATATTTGGGCTGAAGGAAGATCGTTAAAAAAGTAAAATCATGTCATCTTCTACAATCTTGATCTTAAATACTGGTTTCGATCTTTATTTTTTCTCAATATCGATTCTTGTATAACTTTTCTTCTTTTCAATCTCATTTTCATTGTATTCTCAATTTTCGATTTTTCGAGTTTAGCTTCATCATGCTGATTTTTTGATCAGCTTACTAATTCAACTTTTAATTTAGGTTAGCTTTATTTATTTTGTGTATGTGTATTATGTAGTCTATATCGGTTGTAAATACATTTTTGTTGGTTATTTGATTTACTTATGGTTGAATTGGGTTCCAGTAGCATATTCACTTCCATGCTAAAGTATGCTTTAATGTGTAATTCTATGTTTTTTAGACTTTGTTTAGTTTTGCAAATTTTAAATTTATATTTAAGTTTTGTAAAGAGCAGTGTGTTATGCTATGTAAAATTAGTATTATCAATTTTTATATCAATATTTTTGATAAGCCAGCCGTGACAGAAGATGATGTTTTGATTAGGCCTCTTAAAGAGGTTTGTGGTTCAAGAAGACCATGGTGGACTATTCTTACAACAAAAGAAACAAATTTAGTCAATGTGAATGAATTCGGTCATAACAAAAGGAACTGTCTAGCATCTTCGAAGTGTTAATGTTTTTCTATTGCATTGTTGTTGTTATGAACTTGTTTTTCAGTTGTACTTGGGAATGATATTGTGTCAATTTTGCATATTTTAGAATTACTTTTTAATGATACCTTGTTACCATAAATAGTGCTATCGAATATGAAAAGAAAACATGTCGAAATTCAAAATATCTAAAACAGTAGAGCATTTAGCAAGGGATATCACACTTTAAGCACTTCAACAAGATGACGAACTTCTATTATAAAGGATGTCGAAAGCCTAAGAAAGGATGGCAAGCTTCCAAGAATGTTGAATCCTAAGCGATTGACAAATGCAAAAGTTATTTAACTTCAACAAAGAGGAGATATCACACTAAGGCATTGAACTTATAAAAATATCGAACTAAAAGAGTTATCAAGCTTGAATAAAGGAAGGGAAGATCTCAGATCTTAACAACCTTAGAGTTTGTCAAGCATATATAGAGGAAGAGATATCGTATTCAAAACATCTCCTAGGGATATCGTGCATGTAACAAGCTCGAAGTGGTATTGAATAACAACAGATGCCGAAAGGTTATGGTATAAGGGATATCGAACTTGAAGATAAACAGAGAGAATTATCGAAACACAACGGGATAAACCAATGAAAAGAAGGAATATAACGACTCTATGTATATAGAACCTTTACAACTACAAAAATTATGTAGCATCTACAAACGAAAAGTGGTTCCAAACTTTTACAAGTAGCAGAAGATGTATGACCTCAATGAATATAAGGGGTACCAAATATCTACAGTTATCTAGAATGCCACATATCACTAGTGCCACCAAGGATGTTGAATGGCATCAATATTAAGAGAGATATCAAAATTCATCAGAACCATGAAGGATGTTGAATATCAACGGCTATGAAGGAGATCGTATATTAGCAGTGTCATCAGGGATGTCGAATATCTATAGTAATGGAGGATGTCGTATTTCACTAGTGTAACAAACAATGCAATAAATCATCAATATGGAAAGAATGTTATAAATCATCAATATGTCAAGGATGTCGTAAATCATCAATAGAGAATGATGCCACATTTCATCAATATATAAAAGGTCACTACATATTATCATTGCAATGACTAATGCCAAAAATCAAGGATGCCGATAGACACGTGGAAACCAGACCGCCTACCTCCACCCCTATAAATACAAACCCAATGGCAACTTGGGAGGGAGGGGGTGAATTTTTCTCATCTCATTTCTTACCTTTTCAAGTTGTAAATCCTTAAGTGATTTGGGGATTTTTAGAGTTGATTGTGCTCTTATGACATTTTTCATATAAGACCTTGAATATTTAACAATTGCATAGCAACTTCAATTGAACAAAGATATCGGTCCAACTATTGATCCTATGGCATGCATATGACTTCTTGTATTGGACTTGGAATATGAACATGTATACTTCACTATTGAGAACTTGGATCCAAATCCTGGCTTGCATGCTTTTATTAAGCTTTACATAAGCTATTCAAGCCCTTATCTGAACAAGATCTCCCATATTTGGGGATAACAAAGAAATTTGTTAACATTTTGATGCTAGAAAATGGCTCGAACCTCTGACTCCATACATATCTCATGTTCGATTATCCGTGACCTACATACATATGTTATAAAGGATTTACCTTAACCTGCATATATTCTATAAAGGAACTTTTCAAATTCTGCATAACCTTCCTTGGACAATATAATGACAATATTGGAACAAGGATCTTCTGAACATTAGGCAGTTAGGCCATTTTATCAAATCTCTTCTGATCTTCGGTTTCTTTAGGAACAAGTATTAAGGATGTTAACACTACAATTCATGGAAGAAGGCAAGTGATTCCTTATCATCCTGGTAAAAGGGAGCATAAATCCATTTCATATAGGCTCTACCCCTATCCATGATTATCATATGTAGCCTGAAATGGAAAGCGCAAAAAAGACTAGCATGTTCCTAAAATAAAAAGGGTTATACAATTCCAATCCAAAGGAACTATTTTTGAAAAAAAATTATAAAGAGACTTTGAAAATTTTGCCGAAAGGTAGAAGGAATAATTGATCATCCTTCCAAACGAATCCAAGCTCGAGAATCTTTAAACAAACAACTTACAGACAATGCTATTAGTTTGGGCTTGTTTATTTTCCTTCCTTTGTTGACTAGGAAAGCGGTATCTTTGGAGGGATATCTTCCCGCGAAGCTGTTAGTTTGCGGAAGATGGATCTTAAGGCTAATTTAACGCTAAGAGAGTGTGAACAGTGTTTACTGATTTCTGTGAATCATTTTAAATTCTTTTAATATTATAATTAAATAATGCAGAATCAACAATTACAGATGCAAACACAGACAAATATAAATGTAATAAAAGCAAAAGGTAAAGATTTGGAGAGACCACACCAGGAATTTTTATACTTGTTTGGAGTTACCTTACGGCAAGTCCCGTACAATATCTTGTACACATTTCTTTTCAAATATCAAAGCCAGTGCAATTTTGATTTCAAGGCTATGAAACGCTCTTCAGATTTTTCGAGCTTTGAGTACATTCACTAGATTCGGACGGGACGCGAGCACACCCATTTGGATTTGTAGGACACCAAGCACACCCACATCATTTAGATGGAACACAATGACACCCACTTGGATTTCAGGGACACCAAGCACACCACAAAGTATAAAAGTACGATTTGGTAGTTTTTACTGACTCGGTTACTTAATCTTGAGTACAAGTGATCTTATAACCACTTGAATAGCATTTCGATCATCATTTGAGTGAGAGAGTAATGAAGATCAGAGAGTAATCAATAGAGAATCAAATCAATGGAATTTGGATTTGATTCTGATTGAATTTGAGAAGAGTTTGAGTACAATTCCTTTTAGGAAAAAGGAAAGTACAAGGAGGAGAGAAATAATAGATAGTAGTTAAAAAATTTCGTTGGTAAAACCACCTATTCATAGAGAAACAACGACCATTTCTATTTAGAAGAGATACGACAAAAAGATACTTCATTCAAATTTTAATTTCAAGAAAATTGGTCTATATGTCGACATATAGTATTAGGGTATGTCGACATATCCCTTTATATTTTAAAATTGTACTTAAAAAATTGTTTTTTAAAATATTAATATTTGTAAAATAGCTTAAAACTTTATGCAATCATCTAAACATAGTTTATGCAAATTTTAATCATATTAGAACCTAAGAAAACATTTTAAATTTATTTTGAGATGCTTTTTAATATATAAAGGATTAAAATATTATTTTCTTTAAAAATATTATATATAAAGTATGAGTGAATATATACTTAAAAACAAAGTTACAATAAATGTGATAAAATACCTATAAACATTTGGAGATTATAAAACTAAAATTATAACAAGGTATAAAAGATTTAAAAGTTTAAAAACTTAATTACTCAAATATAATTACAAAATCAAAACGTGAGAAATCATTTGAAGGCCATTTTGAAAAGAGGAATTCTTTTAAAATCATTTTTGAAATCCAGATATTTAAAAACAAAGAAAAAATATTTAAAACCTTTAAGAAAACTGAGAAGAGAGATCGAAGAAGTGCTATCAAGGTTTTAACAAAATATATATGATTCTACAACTTATCTGGATATCTTGAATCTTCAATACTCATGAGCCTTTTATCTCAAACTCTTGAATCTCTATATCAGCCACTTAAATCTGCTTTTGATGCTGTACAGTTTTCTTAATTAATACTTGTCTAATATCCTACATTATATACTATATATAACTTTATAAAATCATTAGTATCTATATTTTGTATTATGTCATATGGTTGTTGTCATCAAAATCAATGCCTAATGTACTAACAATCTCTCCTTTTTTGATGATGACAACATGTATCTAAAAATATGTTGTACCTTCCCCTGAGTTACAAAACTTTCCCTTAATCTATGCCTAAAACTCCTTTTTAATCTATGCCTAGATTTTATATATATTTCCCCCGAGTTACAAAACTCCCCCTTAATCTATGCCTAAAACTCCACCTTAATCTATGTCTAGATTTTATATATATTTCTCCCCTTTTGTTATCAACACAAGTCTAACTGAAAACTTTCCCTAACTAATGGTAGTATATAATCTACATAAAAGTGATAACAATGATGTATAAGAATAATAAGTGATAACACAAATCATTTTTATTAATCACACAAATCCTTTACACATATTCATACTAAAGTCACACCAAACCAAAAGACAATCAATTCAAATCCTACTATAGATCTATACACATAAATTTAAAGAAAAAATCAATCCAAATCAAATCAAGCATGTCAAACAATAATTCATATAAAAATTAAAACCAAACCAAATTCGAATCCTAACAAATCATATTAAAACATGCAAATGCTAAGACTTAAGTTTTCTTCTTGATAATGGGAGACTTGTGGATGGGATAGTAGGGACAGTGAAGACAGAAATATCCTTTTTGCTAGACCAAATTTCCATCCCGAACAAAGCATACTTCACAGACACACTGGACTTCATCTCTATTGTCACCTTTTTCTTTCTCTTCTTCATCCTTCTCTTCCTCTTCTTCTTCACTGTCATTTAAAGGATCATGAATGGCCAAATTTGCAACATCATCCTTAATGACTTTTGGATTTGTAGGGTTATCCAATAGATACTTTTGTAGATTTCTAAGAATTCTGCCTCGTTTCTCGTGTTTATTCTTCATTCTCATTAGCTTTCGTTTTAGAAAGTATATTTAGAATTTGTTTCAAATCACTCTCAATTCT
This sequence comes from Allium cepa, assembly GCA_030765085.1. Lineage (NCBI taxonomy): Eukaryota > Viridiplantae > Streptophyta > Magnoliopsida > Asparagales > Amaryllidaceae > Allium > Allium cepa. The sequence goes on along the minus strand of CM060940.1, from coordinate 71,858,295 downwards.
TGTCACTTTGCTAAAGTAGAGTTTTGGAGAGAGCCCGAAGTGGGAGAATCGAAGGAAAATGATGTTGATTCATGCGTTGAACGTTTGGAATAGTTAGGATCCATTAATTTTATTTTATTTTTTAAAAAGAAGAAGACTGTAGAATATGTTTGATTTCGAAATAGAATGGATATATATAGTAGTTTTAAGTTTTGAATTAAGTAGGGAAATTTGAAATCAGAAAATAACTTCATATATCAACATACATATCATGAATATGTCGACATATCTAATATAATTTTGTTTGTTTGTTTTTCCTTTGAGATTTTTAATTTATATGTTATCGTGTTTATATTTCTAAGAAGGAACATATTCCTAACTCTTTTCTTAGCTTTATAAACGATGATTGATTTAATGGTTTTATTAATATATGAACTAGTTGAATTTCAGTATATATAAATTCGAGTGATATAATTTTTTTATTTACGTTATCTCTTAGAACGTGATGTCGTAAATCTATATGTTTAGCTCTTGCATGGCGAGTTGGATTTTTAGATAATTTAGTTGCACTAGTATTATCGTAGTATATTGGCGATTTAGTAAAATTTAAACCAAATCTATTAATTGTTGTTGCATATAAATAACCTGAGAATAGGCTAATGCTGCTGAAATATATTCTGCTTTTGTTGCGGACTAAGATACATAATTTTGCTTTTTGCTAAACCAGGAAACTAGAGAGTTTCCTAAAAAGTGACAAGTTAAACTTGTACTTTTTCAATCTAATTTTCAACCAGCATAATCAGCATCACTATACGAAATGAAAACAAAGTTTTTGGATAAAAGAGTCTATAGTCTAATATGTTATTTACGTATCTTAATATTTGTTTTATAGATTTTAGATGAGGTTCCTTAGGTTGAGATTGATATCTTGCACGGAGACATACATTATGCATTATATCAGGTCCACTGGCAGTCATATAAAGTAGTGATCCGATCACACCTCTATACAATTTTGATCTATATCTTTTCAATTTTCTTCCTTATTTAATTTTTCATTTATTTCCGTAGGAATTGGCTTACCACTGGCACTTAACATACCAAATCTCTTAATTAAATCTTTAGCATATTTTTCTAGACTTATGACAATACCTTTACTTAATTGTTTTATTTGTAATCCTAAAAAGTAACTTAGTTCTCCCATATGGCTCATTTCAAATTCTTTGGTCATTATATCTAAAGAAAATTATTTAATTGTTTAGTGGTTGAACCAAAAATAAAACAATCTACACATATTTATATTAGTTGAATATCATTGTTATTTCTTTTAATATTAGAGTAATCTACTTTACCAATTTCAAATTAGATTATAATAAATAGGTTTTAATTCTGTTATACAATGCAATAAGAGCTTGTTTTAGACCATATAAAGTCTTCTTTAATTTATAGGCAAGATTATGTAGTTTTACATATTTAGAAAGAGAAGGTTGTTCTACATAGGCATCTTCTTTAACAATACTATTTAAAAAGGTACTTTTAACATTCATTTGAAATAATTTACAATTACTATGATCTGCAAAATCAAGTAAGATTCTTATTGCTTCTAATCTGGCTACGAGTGCAACGGTTTCATCAAAATCTATACCTTCTTTCTAATAATAACCTTGAGCGACTAAATGTGCTTTTCCTCACAACTTCTTCATGTTCATTCATTTTATTTCTATATACCCATTTAGTGCCTATTATAGATTTATCCTTGGGTCTTGGGACTAATTCCTAAACATCATTTCCTATGAACCGATTCAATTCCTCTTGCCTAGCAAGAATCCATGATCATCTAATGATGCTTCCTTTGAATTTTTAGGTTTAACAGTTGAAATAAAAGAAACATTACTCGTTTTGTTTAATTGATTCCTTGTTTTAATAACATATTCTATATTCCCTAGAATATTTTCTATAAGATGATCTTTTAAGTATTCTTTTCTCTTATTTGGATGTAAATTTTTGGAATTATTATTATTATCGTTTATGATTTCATTATTGGTAATTTCATTTATCTTATCAACATTTTCTTCTTCATTGACAATGGTATTATTAATTTTAAAATTTTCATCAAATGAAACATGAATGTCTCTTCAATAGTATTAGTTCTAGTATTAAAAACTCTATAAGCTTTACTTCTGTTTGAATATCCAATGAAAACACCTTTGCCCGATTTAGCATCAGAATTATCTAAATTTTCTTTAGTATTTAATGTAAAACATTTACTACACAAAACGCTAAAGTATGTTACTTTAGGCTTTTTGTTATAAATAATTATATGATGTCTTTTTAGTCAGAGGTCTTATTAAAATTCTATTTAATATATAACAAGTCGTAGCAACTACTTTAGTCCAAAAAGTTTTTAGGTAAATTACTATCATTTAACATGGTTATAGCAAATTATGCTTTGAATTCCTAATTAACAAAACATTAGAAATACTAGAAGTTTTAGAATTACCAACATTGCCGATACTAATCATATACCCTTTAGAGTTGTCTTCAAATTTTACCAATCCATAATCTTTATAAATGATATCTTTTAGGATCTCCAGATTTCCTATCATGTGCCTTGAGAATCCACTATACAATATCCATTTATCCCTTTTCATTTGTAAAGTTTGGTTATCAAGTGTATGTTCATCAAAAGCCATGTAACACATCTCTTCCTACAACTTATACATTTTCAAAAGATCAAGTGGCTTTTCATTATAAATAGATGCGAATTTATGAAACAACATATATTGATTTTTGCAAAATTGCTTTTCAAAAAAAGTGGTAAAAATATTATCACTAACTTTTACCATTACAAATTTTCAAATTAAAATTATAGAATTTTGAAAACCAAAGCCCTGATAATAAATGTTAGTTTGTAAAGGATGGATCTTAAGGCTAATTTAACACTAGAGGTGGGTGAATAGTGTTGATTGATTTTTGTGAATCCATTTAAATTCTTTTAAGATTATAATTAAAAGATGTAGAATCAATAATCACAGATGCAAATATAGGCAGATATAAATGTAGTAAATATAAAATGTATAGAGTTGAAGAGATCACGTCGGTAATTTTTATACTGGTTCGGAGTTACCATGCATCCAGTCCGTTATAGTATCTTGTATAGAGTTATTTTCAAATAACAAAGTCAATACAATCTCGATTTCAAGGCTATGAGACACAACCTTCAAAATTTTTGAGCTCCAGATACACTCACTAGATTCAGAAGGGACATCCGCACACCTATTTGGATTTTCGAAACATAAAGCACACCCACTTGATTTACATGGGACACATGCATACCCACTTGATTTCAGGGACACCAAGCACACCACAAATTATAAGGGTATGATTTCATAGTTTTTACGGGCTCGGTTCTTAATCTTGAGTATAAATGATCCTACAACCTCTTGAATAGAAATTTGATCGTGATTTGAGTAAGAGAGATGATAGAGATCAAAGAGTAATCAATAAAGAATAAAATTAATAGAGGTTGGATTTTATTCTGATTAAATTTGAGAAGAGTTTGAGTATAATTTCTTTTAGAAAACGAGTGAGTAAAAAAAAGGAGAGAAATATAGGAAAGCCGTCAAAATTTTCATTGATAAAACCTCGTATTTATAGAGAAACAATGGTCATGTCCATTCGTGAAGAGATAAAATGAGAAGGCACTTCCATTCAAATTTAAATTTTGGAAAAATCAATCTATATGTCGAAATATTGTGTTAGGGTATGTCAACAAGTCCTTTTATATTTTGAAATTTTACTTAAAAATTATTTTGAAAATATTAAGATTTGTAGAATTTTTGTACAATCATCTAAAAATAGTTTATACACATTTTAATCATATCAAAGCTTAGGAAACTTTATAAAATTATTTTGAAATATTTTTTAGATATACAAAGGATTAATATATTCTTTGAAAATAAATTATATAAAGTATGAGTGAATATATAGTTAAAAACAAAGTTATAAGAACTGTTATAATATATTTATAAACGTTTGGAAATCAAAAAACTGAATGTATAACAAGGTATGATGGATATAAAAGTTTAAAAACTTAATTGTATAAAATATAGGTATACAATCAAAAGGTAAAAACTCATTTGAAAGCCATTTTGAAAATAGGAATTCTTTTAAAATTATTTTTGAAATTCAAAATATTTAAAAATAGGAAATAGATTTCAAAATCTTTAATAAAAATGAGAGGATGATCAAGAAGTGCTATATGGGTTTTAACAAAATAATCTATAACTCTATAACTTATTTGGATACCTTTAATTTTCAATACACATGGGTCTTCATTCTCTAACTCTTGAATCACTATATCAACCTCTTGAATATGCTCTTGATATTATACGGTCTTTTTATGATCTGTCTAATATCCTATACTATATACTATGTATAACTTGATAAAAACATTAGTATCTATATTTTATATAATTTCATATGGTTGTTGTCATCAAAACCAATACCTAAGGTACTAAGGGAAGTGTCTTGGGGATTTGGTGGGTCATGAAGATCTGCATAATGGGCATAGGAGTTTAGCTTATCACCACCTGATTTATTACCCATATCTCTTTTTTCCTTCTTGACCATTTGCACAATTATCTCCATCTTGAGTATCATCATCTGCATTTTCATTCCTTCCTTCATCAGAATCTTAATCTCTTTTGAGCGGGGGGTCAACAAAGGATGACAACTTCTTTAGATTGATAGCTTCCTCTTTAGAAAATTCATCTTGAAGAAATCATGAACTCTCCCTAATATAAGATCAAACTTTCCCTTGAATTTGTCATTTAGGTCTTGGAGGGAAGGAAATTCCAAATCTGAACATTTAACGATACTATCGCTATATGCTACAAAAAGAGTATCTTCATAGCATTTTTCTATGATCTTAGTAAGGGCATGATCCAAGAAGAAGTAAACTTTCCTCTTAGCATCTTTTATAGTATGGTTAGCATGAAACAGAGCGACTTCTTTACTTTCTAGCTGGCTCTCTAGAGACTTTATCTTGCTAGCCATTTCGTCCTTCTCTTTATTGCCTGCTCAAGCTCAGTTTTGGTCCTCTTTTCAAGTAACAGTTTGGCTTTCTTCTGCTCATCGAGGGAGGAGTTTCTCTTTTCAAGAATAGCTTCATTATTTTTCGCTGCACTATGCAAGGTCCCAACTTTAGCTGTTAATGGGGAATATATTCCTTAAGTTTCGTAACTTGACCAGCATTTCCCTAAGAGGCTTGTTGAAGAAAGAGCATGCGCTTAGCAACCTAAAACATAGGACGGATGTAAGTTAAATAAGGATGTACAAAATTAAAGTCCATATTAGCCAAACACAAAAGGATATATACCAGCAGAAGCTACTGATAGAGGACGTAAAGGCGATCCGTTGAGATAGACGGTGCTGTAGTGGGTGTCAAACTAAGCTTTTTTATAAGGGATGAAGGTGATACATAGGACTATCCAATTGGTTCCTTATTCTTACAAGATTTACTAGGATATGGATAGTCTCGACGTTTAGTGAATGAAGTTTAGCTTCCCTGGTAAGGACCTCTAGGCAACTCAAGTAAGTCTAGGAGTTGAGGGTCAACTAAATCGAAGTAATGTCTAAGTGCTCCAGGAAGTGCAAAAGGAAGTTTAGGAAAGAAAAGTAGCCAGAATGCAAGATATGAATAGGAGTGAAGGCAAAGAATCCCTTTGGAGGATTATCTATTCTACCGAATGGACCGACAATCATGGCTTCCATATTCATACTCCCGGACAATTGGAAAATAGTATTTATCTTGCTAAGTAGTAATGAGGGATTGGTTATGCATATAGTCTCCTTTCTTTGAAATGGGAGAAGATTTGTACCTTTTGGTAGACTTCTTTTATACATTTGTCTACTAGGTGATATTATACAAAATTAGGGAAGTATTGCATATTTTATGAAAATTTGGAATGATCATAATATAGATGCAAGATAAGAAATTGAATGCCTAACCAATAGGTATTTGATTAATTGAATGCAATTTAATTCTTAGTGGTAAAGTGTCAATAGCAAGACTAGTTACATAATTTATTATAATAAATAATCCATTAAATTTTCCATTCCTAGATGTCTAACTTCCAATAAGAAATTGATTTTGTAGATTATTGAGAAATTTATAACCAATTTGGAATTTAACAACCATTGGATTTATGACTAGATAACTGGTTAATAAGGCTCAATTAATGTAACATACGAATAGAATCTTATAGAACTATAATAGGATGTTTAATCTACAACCTGATATCGAATTTTAAGAATTTGGAATTCATAAATTACGAGCACGGTTAGATTTATTTAGAAATGCATTAACCATTTGACAAATTTATAAGATGCCGAATGCATAAATAGCTTATAGGTCTACGACACAATAATCACATTCTGAACTCATGATGTCGTATCGGAATTAAGCAGAATATCGAATTTCTAACCTATGTATCAGCTCTTTAAATGGTTTTTGAATATGTAAAGGGATAGAGGCACACTATGAGTTATCGAATTTATAACTAATAAAACCATTCCCTAAAATAGTGGTCGAACTCCTAATAGATATCGAACTTCTAATCGGTTGTTAACTTTATAGAAAGGTATCAAATTTCAAAAAAAACTAATGAATTTAAGATCCAGGCAAGTAGTCAAGTTCTTAACAACTAATCAAATTCCTGAGTAAATAGCGAAACCTTAAAAGAATCTCGATTTTAACATAATAGAAACTCCGAAAAGTTATCTTTCTAGAAAGCTTTCGAATTTGCATTAACAATCATTCGATTTCAATCAATCATCGGAAGAAAACACCAGAAACAACATTTAAACCCAAATACTAAGTCTACCACTTCAATTTAATCACAAAATTTTACAAAAACCGCATGATTGATTGAACCCTATTTTCTAAATTGAGAACCCCCTTTCAATTTCTCAACTAAATCAAATAGAGATAAAAATCGAACATTAAGATTGAGCTTAAGTGTCGGAAAAGATTGAAATTTCTTAAGTCGAACTGGAAATTAAATTTTTTCTTTATAGTTTAACTTGCAGGTGAAAAGGTTGAAGAGGAAGAAGATAATTACTTATAGAAAGAAAGGGGAATGATGGAAGTCGTTGATCTGTTTAACTAAACAGACAAGATCTAAAAGGGATACCAATAGGCGGCAATATAGTTATCGAAGCCATAAGCATGATATTGAGGTATGAACTTGAAAAGTTGACGTTTCTTCTACGCTAGGGGAAAAAGTTACCACAAATAAAAATGTCTAACATGAAAAGAGAATGCATCGAATTTCAAGAAACTGTAGAGCATTCAGCAAGGGATTACACTTTAAGCACTTCAAGAAAAGGTCGAATTTCCATAATAAAGGATGTCGAACGCCTAAGAAAGGCTGGCAAGCTTCCTAGAATGTTGAACCCAAGTGATTGACAAACGTAAGGGTTATCGAACTTCAATAAAGAGCAAAAATATCACATAAAGCATTGAATCTCTAGGAGGTCAAACTACAAGAGTTATCAAGCTTGAATAAATGAAGCGGAGATATCGGACCTCAACAACCTTAGATGTTGTAAAGAAGTTAAAGAGGAAGAGATATCGTATCCCAAAACAGCTCCTAAGGATATCGCGCATGTAATAAGCTCAAAGTGATATCGAATGACAACAGATGCTGAAAGATTATAGTATAGAGGATATTGAACCTGAAGAAAATCAGACAAAATTTTGCGAACCACCACAGAATAAAGAAATGCAAAGAAGAAATATAGAGACTCTATGGACGTCGAGCCTTTACAACTATAACAATTATGAATTACTTACAAGGGACAAGTAGTTTTGAACTTTTACAAGCAGCTAAGGGTATCGGGCTTCAAAGAATATAAGGGATATAGAATATCTACAATTACTAAGAATGTCGCATTCTTCAGTGCCATCAAGGATGTCGAATGATATCAATATGAAGAGAGATATCAGAATTCATCAAAACCACAAAGGATGTTGAATATCAACACCTGTGAAGGATGTCGAATATTAGTAGTGTCATCGAGGATGTCGAATATCCAGAGTTATGGAGGATGCCATATTTCACTTGTGTAACAAACAAGTCGTAGATCATTAGTATGGAAAGGATTTCATAAATCATCATATGGCAAGGATGTCCTAAATAACCAATATGGCAAGGATGCCATAAATCATCAATAGAGCATGAAGCCTCATTTTAATAATATACAGAAGGTTGCCCCCACATTATCAATGCAATGAATGATGCCGAAAGACATGTGGTGGCCTGACCACCTACCTCCACCCCTATAAATACGAACCCAATGGCAACATGGGAGGGGTGAATTTTTCTCATCTCATTTCTTACCTTTTCAAGCTGTAAACTCTAACTTAATTTGGGGATCTTTAGAGTCGGTTATACTCTTATGACATTTTGCATATAAGACCTTGAACATTTAATAATTGGTAGCATACTTCAATCGAACAAAGTTATTGGTCCAATTATTGATCTTATGGCATGCATATGACTTCTTGTACTGGACTTTGGAATATGAACATGTACACTTTACTATTAAGAACTTAGATTCAAACCTTAGCTCACGTACTTCTATTAAGCTTTACATAAGGCTATTTAAGCCCTTATTTAAACAAAGTCTTGCATATTTGGGGTTGATAAAGAAATTTGTTAACAATACACTTAATCACTGATATATTAAAGGGGGAATCAATTTAAATGACAAAATTTTATATATTTTTAGCCTCAAGGACACGACCTCGATATTTTAACCACAAGGACAAACATTCTCCTAGAAATTATTTAAAGGACAAACATTCTTCCAAAACTACTACCGAACTAAAAACTGATACCTAAAAACTGCTACCGATAACTATAAACTGATACCTAAAAAATGCTATCAATAACTAAAAGCTGATACCTAAAGAAAGTGGTCCATCAGGCTAAAATACTGAAAGTCTATCCTTGAGGTTAAAATGCTGAAAATTTTTGTCCTTCACAATAATTTCCTGTATATTAAACTAGCATTTGTATCTATGGCATCGCTGTGTTTGTGGTCTCGATGGCATATTATATAGGCTATAATCGTCGTTCTCTTTTGTAAAGAAGTTATGTGAATTTGTTAAGAAATTCATGATGATTGAGGGGGAGATGTAACGAAGCACCTTTTCAACCCTTAAATGTCAATAAAACACATTCACGGTATTCGTGTGCTAAACATCCAAGTCTCGAAAAGACAATTTTTAGTGTAAAATAAAAGGAAAAAAGAAAGAAAGTAGGAACACAATATTAGAATCTTACAACGGAAAGATAACATATAATATCAATAAAAAGTACAAAACTATCGCTCTAAGATACAAAGCTTTTCAAAATTTCAATTCTAAATATTATAATTAGCCTAGACAGTTAACACAATTTGTCTCCATAAATGCTAATATATACTAATAGTAATGCAGTGGAAATAAGAATACTATGGTAGGTGAAACATGTAGCTCATCTCCTCGAGCTGCAACGAACATCCATGAAAACTTTCTAAAACCACTTGAAAGAGCACACGAGGAATTTAGGAAAAGTAAAAGCTACGTATCAGACATAATTCTGGTATGAGAAACTCAAGAAATATGCAGCTGACATAAAACAGCACTTTTAAGATCGTATAGAATAATGTTAAGGTTTTCCCCACAAAAGGACCACTCATCTATTAAGTACATAAGGTAATCATAAAATAGCAATGATGCTTACATTGACTGCACCATAACATATTGAGGGTATAATTGAAACCGCTAAGGTACGTTCACTTATGGATTTTTTCATGGAGATCCCTTTGGTCAAGTTGAAACCTAATCTCCTGCACAAGGATCAGAAACTATCTCTTAGCTTCGTATATCTCTAAGACAGAATATACCATGAGGGAAATATCACCGGTCCACATTTAATAGACATGACCCCAAATATAATCTCCACATGCCTGCAACAGCGATAAGCATACTCTAGATATGAAGTGATAATATACTATCGTCGGTTAGCCATACCCTAAGCTATGAGCCTACTTAGTTTTCTGTCTTTTCCGATGTCGAGGCTATGTTCGATATCTCCCACATGATCCTTTATCACTCGAACAGAACACGAATCCCTAAATGGATTCCAACATCTTGAATAGATCACTAATCTATACATGGATTTGAGAATCTCGAATAGATCTCGAATCTATACATAGATTCCCACATAACTCCTTTAACGAATGCTAATATTGACCTCTCCCTTGGATTTAAGCTTAGGATAGATAGTTCAACTCTATAACATTCCACTTCATAACGCTTCCAAAGCATAGACCTCTATATCAGTTTTGAAGTGGTATTTGATAAATACAACATTTACTAATCCCGATCTCTTCAAAATCAATTTGATTGATTTCCGGTCAAATTCGATAGTCTACTAATTGACTATCAAGTTTAAAATAGACGACCGCATATCGAAACTAAGTCTTGTATACTTACCACCTTCCCGACCTTTTCGTCTTATACTATCCCTCAGTCATGAGTGAAGCCGGTATATTAGAGCAGTATTTCTTCTATCCCTACTCGAACATCGATCTTAACCCTCACAGATAGGTAAGCATACTTTATCGGCTTTTAGTGCCAATTATAGGACTAAATACTTTTCATAAATGAATTAACACATAAAACACTATCAAGTCACACAAAGCACAATTAAGTCACATAAGCGACTTCAATCACCTTTTCTTTAATTAATATTTTTTATTAGTTAAAACTATTTTACTAGTAATTTTTTTTATCTAATTAAACATTGTTCATCAATCACTAATATTCATTTGTACTCTTTCAATATTTCAAAACGTATTCATATACTTATCTCAAAAGGCATAAATATATTTACAAATCATTAGCAGGATTTCTTACTTGAAAAGTTTTCCTAAATATTTCACACTTATACTTTCCTCCAAAATATAGAGTATAAGGATCTAAGTACTTTCAAAAATTCATTCAAAAGATTAAACTAATGTTACATAAACATTGTCACTACAAACCCAAAACCATTTCACATATGCTTACCATTAAAACATTCTTTTAAAGATCATTTACATTCATAAGTATATAAAAAAAGTTTAAAGACAAATGTTATTAATATATTTTTACAACAAACCCAAAACCATTCCATATTTATATTCTCTTTAAAAAAAATCTTTTAAAGATCTGAGTTAATATTTGGTTAAGTACGATATTTGACAAGTCAACTACCCAGTCCTAAAAATAATCTTTTATGGAAATCATGGATCATATACTTAACTCGTTTCTAACATTCCAACTTATATTATCCCTCATTCAAGAGTGAAGCCACGTAAGTTAGAGCATCGGTTGCATATCAAAGCCTTGCCTGGATACTTCATTCTTGACTCTTATAGATATATAAGTCTACCTAATCGGCTTTTAGTGTTAAGTATAGTATTAATGCCTTCTATAAATGCATAAACAAACATTATGTTTACACATTTCTAACATTCTCGACATAATTATTCCTCGATCACGAGTGAAGTTGGTAGGTTAGAGCATTATTGCTTCTATCCTTACTCGAATATCAATCATAACTCTCATAAATAGATAAGTCTACTTCGTCGACTTTTAGTGCTAAGCATGGTTAATTACTTTTTTGAAACTTATATATATACACTTTAAAAATACTTATAAATAAAGTTTTAAATACGTATATAAAATATTTCTTGAAAATAACTAATTTATACTTTGATGAAAATAAATAAAAACATGTCTTATATTATAAAACATCTTTACTTTAAAAATTCATAACTAATTATTAAAAATATATTTAAACTTCAAACCAACTTTAAAATACTGAAAAAATATGTTAGGAAATATCCCTAAATATTCCAGAAAAAATACCAAATTTAAATATCATTTTTACACTTAAAACCATAAGCAACTTACTACAATACCTATAAATACTGTTAAAAAACCGTGATAAAGAACAATATAGAAAAACACGATCTTTGTGATCAATTTTAATCACTTAAACAAATGATTTAAGACTTAAATTTTTATAGTAAGTACTCCCCATAGATTACTTGAAAACCAGGGAAAGAAACCCCTAAGGAAAAAAATCCAAAAAAACAAAATATTTACTAAAATGTTCATTTAGCAACATTTTTATTCCAACTTTAGCCATTTTGTTTGACTAGTTGCAAAAGCTTTTAAAGTCCAATTTTTTTCCAGTAATAACTGAAAAATAATAACTAATAAAATGCAAAGAAACCCCTAAGGATACCATAAAAATTAAGTAAAAAAATTCTCAAAAACAGGATATTTCAAAGCATTCAAATAGCTAGCTTCTTCTCGCTATAATTTTTTGCAGCTTTGTTTCACAAGTTAATTAGTGATTTAAACTTTCATATTTTTCCAGAAATAAGTAGACTTATAGTATTTATTTCGAATGCAAAGAAGCCCCCAGGATATCTATCAAAGTTGATTTTGAAAATCATCAAACACAAAGCTTTTCAAAGTGCATCCACAATGACCTTTTCGCTTCCAAATTTCACAATTTTATTTCACAATTTCTGTAACTTTTCAAACTATTTATTTGTTTTTCTATACACCAAAATATGTGTAGAGAATAACCAAAATGAATTATTCCAAGTTAAGATCATAAATCTTTCATTTACACAAGTTAAAGTTAAGAGACGTCGAAGCGCACTTATAGCCACTATTCTTGCTTCAAACACTTTCAAACATACTTCAATTCAGCATACAAGCCAACCAAGTATGTAAACACAATGTCTATGCCATGTAGTAAAAATTAATAGAAGTAATGTTATAAAATACAAAGTTGTTATTTGCTTTGAAACGCAGGAGGGGTCCAAAAGTATAACTTTACTAAATGTCACTTTAACTCTTTATTTGCACACACACACACACACAATATATACATACAAGATAGTGAAATAGTCACCAAAATCCAAACCTACAACAAACACAAATACATAAGAACCAATGAACCACTTCCTACCAACCATCAGCGTAAGCCTAAAGATCCAACCTTTAAGCTACATCACATCCTCCTTCCTCATGCTCACTGTCATAAATGGAAATCCCATTTCCTCTTTCATTTCTTCCACTTCTGAGTTTAGATCCACGCTTCCTAAGATGTTCTAAGGTATTAGTGAAAGCTTGATGGAGTTTGAAAGAGATTTGAACTAATTAGAGAAAGATTGGTGAAGATAGAAGTGGATTATTGCTAATTAATTCTATCATTTTTGTTCTTTTTGTTATTTTCAAGCTTTGGAAAGTGATGAATAACTAATACGCCTAAGCCCTTACTTTACACGGTCAAGAACCCCTTCCGTTTATCCTTGCATGCTCCTTTGACTTTACACCTCATTTTTCTTAGTAAATCACCCTTTTCCCTTACTATGACATCATCCATGAAATCATCAAATATTTTATTTTCCATAAACGACAAAACATTTTTAGTTCATATTCTTGATTTCCTAAGTAAATAAGTGTGTGTAAAAAAAATTAAATAATTTTCGATTAGTAAAAAGCTGTTTATCGATAAAATGATTTTCGGTCACATATTTGATATTTCTTAAAAAAATTGTAAATATTTTTCCAAAACAAGTTTACCATCATTAGTTATGTTTTAAAAGTAGGTTAACAAGGTTATTAAATTTCTTTAATAACATTTAATCCAAGATTTAAATATTTAAACAATTTAGATATTTAAGTACGAAGTGTTCAAAATTCCAGGTCGTTATAGGAAATGACGACAATCCCTACGAGTGAACTAGATGTCATCAAATCTTAGTGTAGAGGGTACATTGAGGTCTACGTAGGCTTCAAGTAAATAGAGTAGGTCATGTAACACCAAAGCTCGATGTAGGGGGTACTGTGAGATCTACACGAGACTCATCGTAGAGGATGCGGTTCAAGGTCTATGATACAATTACGTACTGACTCTACCTATTTTAGACTCTCAATAGGAATCATTGGGTCATGATAATTTGAATTATAAATAGATATCCAATACGGACTTAGGTTTCAAATATGTAAAGTGGGTCATATATAACAAAAATTTGATGTAGAGAACATGGTGAGAACTACACGAGATCTATCACCAAGGATGTGGCTTGGGCCTATGGTACATTTAGATCCTGACTCTATTTATCATTATGCATGAGTCTACTATGGACTCCACTCGTCAGCGATGATCAGTATTAATTTATGTTCTCTACCTATTGCTTATCATTATATTGTGAGTTGTATTAGTTGGTTGATAATATTGATTTTGTATTTTAGGATATACTTATATCATGATATTCATATTGTCTATTCATTCGTATATTGTGTTACCCTATTATGGTATATTTTACGTATCAGTTACATTATATTAGTTGTGCCAATTCGTTGGATGCAGGAGAAGAGCAGGTTATAAAATAATTACTTACATTTATAATGGGCTTACTTTACTTATTTGTGGGTAGTCAGGATTATCCCCACACAACGTTTGTGAAGAGTACCAGTTGTACTACAGTAGTTCACGTCCTTTATGTATATAGTTTTGGTATATGTTATTTTGAGATAGTTCCCCTCACATCAGCTTTTATGATTGACTTGCGTTTTATCTTTATTTATTTTGTTATGACCACTCTTGGGTACTCGATTGAGTAGTTTGGGAGCCAATGCTTTTGGGATACGCTATCAGAGTGGCATAGTTGGAGCTTTGGAGGTGAGGATGATACTTTGGATATATACTTGATATTGTAGTAGTAAATGAATTTTTTTATATATGCATGAGACTTATTATATCAGATATTCTATTTTGACTTGCTATGTTGATATTTATTTATCAGTTACTTCTGCCGGTGTTGTCTCTTATATATTGTCATTATATTCGATTCATGTATATTCAATATATTATATATTATCATTCCATTGTAAGATTATATCATTTTGCCTTGATATAGTGTTTATTTTTAATTTTTTCAAACAATTTGTCTATTATTCTATCGAAAGTCAGGCGTTGATGTGAAGCGTTGATTTTTTTAGGTATTACAAAGGACGGATTGTTACAATAGTAGTACAAGAGGTTTGATTTTTTTATGTTTTCACTTGGCTTTAATCATGATATTAAGGACGCATGTGTTTATCGTAAGCATTTAAAGAATGGTAGTTGGGTGCATTTTCCCTTATACATGGATGATATGTTAATTTCTTCTAAGGATAAAGTGGAAATAAAAAAAATTAAAGTTGAAGTTAAAAGATAAATTCAAGATGAAAGACTTTGGAGAAGTAAGAAGAATTTTGCATTTAGAAACTCAAAAAGATAGAAAGTTTGGATTTTTAATGCTTACTTAAAAGGAATATATTCGGAAGGTGCTTGCTCAGTTTAGCATTAAGAAAGCAAAGGCAATTAGTACACCCATGTCTTTGCTCATACAACTTTTTAGCAAAGGCTCTATGATCTCATAGAAGGACAAGGCCTACATGGCGAAGGCACCGTATTTGAGTGCAGTTGGTAGCTTGTTGTATGCTAACGTTTGCACTAAACCTAAAATTGCACAAGCTGTTGGATTGACTAGTAGATATATGAAAAATCCATGAAAGACACATTGAGTGGCGGTGAAGTATATTTTTAGGTATCTTAAAGTAACTATAGACATGAGCTTGTTTTTGGTGGCATATATAGAGATTTCAGCTTGGTTGTATTATGTGATTTTGACTATGCTAGAGATAGATATCGAAGGAAGTCAACATTGGATTATATGTTCAATCTTGAAGGAAAAACTATTAGTTAGAGTATGAGATTGCAAACGATAGTTGTTTTGTCTACTACAGAGGCAATAGCTGATAGCTACTGTTGAAGCAACTAAGGAATCACTCTACTTGAGGCGATTTATATGTGACTTGGGCTTCAAATATGCTGAAGTTGTGGTAAGTAGTGATAGTCAAAGTGCAATTCAATTAGCAGAAAATCTGGCTTTCAGGTCAAGGATAAAGTATATAGAGGTAAGAGAGTCCTTTCTTGTCTTGATGAATGAGTAGAAGCTAGTTCGTTTTCAAAAGATTCATATGTAGGATAATGCAATAGATATGTTTACCAAGTCCTTACCTGCTACAATATTCGAACATCGCTTGAACTTGATCCGCTTGTTGAGGTGTTAGGTGTCATATGGTGCCACATGAGGAGAGTGAGTTGGTAGATGGAAATATTTGTTTTCATTGTGGAGATTGATAAGTCCTACATGGAGAGGGTACTTTCAAAACTTTCTTTGCAGGTCGTGGCCTTATTGGAGTTCGTTGACAAAATGCAATGGGTGATGGTCATGCCTAAGCACATTGGGAAAACATCCATGATGTCTTGATTGAGAGTTGATTGGAGTATGAGGATATATGTGGAGTTGGTAAGCTTGCGTGGATATATAATATTATGATGGAGATTGTTAGAATTTTATATTACAATATTTCCATGTTAAATAAGGTTTAGGAGATATTTGAGCCAGTTTGAATTATGATTCAAATTTATTACCCTTTTTAATGCATTAAAGAAGACAAGAAATTATCTAAATGAAGAGTTATTTTGAGAGACTGAAGTAATCAATCAATTTCTTAACCGGTTGATTAAGGAATGTATTTTATCAAACGCATGCAAGTTGGAGGAAACTGAAAAAAGTAAATGGATATACGTTTCTCATATGAATAGGAGAAAAGATGAGGCATTGATTTATTATCATAAATCAATTACTTCAGCGATAAATAATAATATCTATATAAAGATAACCATTCATTAAATATTAACATTGTAATCTTAAGTTGTGTTACATCACATTCTTTTTTTGACCTCCATGATTAATCTTGTAATTATTTCTTAGGAGATAATAGAATGTCCTCTCTCCGAAGTAGATGTATACTATCTCGCGATAGTAGAACCGCTATAAATCATGTGTGTGATTTTCTTTTCTGTTTGTACACTGTGATCTGTGATTGCTTATGGCATATTAGTCTTATGTTTATTCTATCTAACCATCAACACGATTCTATTATTTCTGCAGCGTCCGGGGTGTTAATTCAAATTTTCCCTAACAGCTCTAAAACATTTTTTAATTTTAAATTGTAACAAAAGTTTTATTATATATAATTATATGCTCATGTGTGTAGACACGGACACATATATGTGAGATTGGGTACCTTATAAAAGTGGAATGCACTTTGAGGGACCAAAAAAGAAGTTGCTTGAAGTTGAGTGAGGTTTACCTAGATAGCTAATAAACATATGAGATGGTATAGTAGGTACATATAATAATTTGGGAAAATGTTTATGAAATGAACTAATATGACTAAGTCCAAAACTTTCGGTATGATCGATAATTAGATTTATGAACAATTTTCATGTATACACCTAAATACTATACAGCTTGCTGTAAAGCATACAATTCAGAAGCTACAAACAGCTTGTTGCTGACTAGATCCATCAAGGTTTGTCGAACACTGAAAATGTTGACGTTGAGATACAGTTTCTAAAAATAACTTTTCTGAAGCTTTGGACCCCTTGTCAATCACTTGTACTCCATGAAGACTGAATCGCAAGGCAATGTGATGGGTCCATCGCTTGTAATTCCAGACTCATCTTCTGACATTTTCAGAAGTTGTATAAAGACAGTGCTGGCTAAATATGCCAATGGGATCATGAAGCATTGCCATCAAGAGTATATATAACAAAGTTTCCTCTATCTGCAACAGGTATACTTGTGCTGCACTCATCTAAAGAATCAGTCTCTTTTCGGCCAAAAGAAGCCACCCTTTGCAATTTCATTGCCATTTTTACAAGCTTAACCATTGCTGCAAAAGTTATGGCTTGAATATTCTTGAAGGAATAAATAAATTAGTTCAAATAGGGATGTATTGAGGAGAAGAGTATGTTACAAATTAATGCATCTTCATATCTGTGCATTTACTTTATTTTCTGCACAACTAGTCTAATACAGACTAGGTTAATAAGTTTTGAATAAGTCAGTAGTAGGTGTCAATAAGCCAGCATTTTTTTCTTTCGTTTTTTTGGATCTGAATCAACTAGTTCGTTTTAGTTTCAGTTATAAAAACCAGCGTAGTACTGTGTGATATTTTTAGCTGCTTCATTAATAAAATTTGATTGCTTCATTTGCTTTGGTAATTCTCTGTTATTTATTTATTTCAGTGGTATCAGAGCCGAAGGTTACGGTATGGGCCATGCAGACACGTCAGTACTCTCAAAGGTTACCGCAAGGGGATGCGAGTCAAGGGGGAGATTGTTAGGGTTGTCTCGCATGTTTACTGGAGGAACGACGGTTTGGATTGGAGAAAAGTCCCACATCGCTAAATAATATGGAAAAGTGGTGTATAAATATGGGTTGGTAACCCTGTAACATTAGGGATTCCTTTTATTACAACAAAGTGTGTGCCAACCCACATGCGTATGCCACATGCTGGAGATGAGGAGCTTGGTCCGACCATCATTACACAACAGTGGTATCAGAGCCATACTAAAGCTATTGTGTTGTTTCAGTCTTCTTGCCTATCAAGTTTATCTTTTTGGAGAAGTTTAATCCAAACAACAGTTCGTTTGTTATTTGGTGAAATGGAGTTTATCAATGGGGGAAGTAGTTCTAGCACGCAGTATGGCATGGAGAAACTTGTTGGCACAAATTATGAGTACTGGCGAATGTGCATGGAGGCCTATCTTCAAGGTCAAGACCTTTGGGAACTAATTTGTGGAGCTGATGCACAAATTCCAGCTGATATTTCCGAAATGTTGAGCAACGAAGGAAATGGAAAATAAAATGTGGGAAGGCATTGTTTGCCTTAAGGACGTTAATCAGCAAGGATTTTATCGATCATGTTCGAGATGTTGATTCACCAAAAAAAGTATGGGAGATTCTTGAAAAGTTGTTTTGTAAAAAGAACACATCAAGGTTGCAGTTCTTAGAAAATGAATTGGCTATGACTACACAAGGCAGTCTGTCAATTTCAGAATACATCTTAAAGATCAAGAACATCACTGCTGAAATTTCAGAGTTGGACACAGATGAAAAAATTAGTAAAGCTCGTTTACGTCGATATCTCATTCGTGGTTTAAAGAAGGAATACTCACCTTTCATCACTTCAATTCAAGGATGGGAAATTCAACCATCAGTTGGAGAATTAGAAAACTTGCTTTCTAATCAAGCAGCTTTGGCTTCACAAATCGCTAATAATTTAAATTCAGAACCTGATGCTATTTTATTTTCCAGAAAGAAAGATTCCGAGGAAGGTGTAAATGAGAAACGGACATGGAGCGGTCCACAAAGTAACAAGTTCATTAAATGTCATAGATGCGGAAAGATTGGGCATATCAAAAGAAATTGTCGTGTTAGACTCTCTAAAGCAAATACAGCATGTGAAGCTGAAGAAGAAGAAGAGCAAGTCAATTGGGAGCAATGTTTTACTACTAAAGTTACTGAAAGAAGAGGCAATGTGGATTCTAATGATGTAATGATCAAAACATCAGTCAACTACATCGACTACAAAAAGGAATGTATCATTGATTCCGGCTGCTCGCATCATGTAATAGGAAATGATCTATTATTTTCAGAAATGCGCCAACATGATGGAGAACGAGTTATCATAACAGCTGATAACTCAACTCATCCTGTGATTAAAGAAGGTGTGGTGAATATTGGTGCACACAATGCAAATATGAAGTTGAATGATGTTTATAATGTTTCAAGTTTGAAGAAAAATTTAGTTTCAGTTTCTCAAATTACTAATTCTGGAAAATATGTTTTATTTGGTCCAAAAGATGTGAAAGTGCTTGATAATGTAAAGAATGTGGTAGCTGATGTTGTTCTTGTAGGTGAAAAAAGAGGTTCATTATTTGTTATGTCTGTAGGAGAGGCATACGTTAAGAAGACGAGTCAAACTGATAATGCAACCATTTGGCATGCTCGATTAGGACACTTGGGCTATCAGTTGTTACAAATTATATCCTCAAATCAATTGCTAGATGGTTTACCAGTTCTTAAGAATATACGTGAAGACATAGTTTGTCAAGGTTGCCAATATGGAAAGTCACATCGCCTACCGTTCAAAAGCTCGTCAAATTGACGGTCAGCGATGTTTGAGTTGATTCATACAGACCTGATGGGCCCAACAAAAACAGCAAGCTATAGTGGTTATCGCTATGTTATGGTGTTAGTAGATGATCATTCCAGATATACTTGGGTGTATTTTTTGAAGGAAAAGAGTGAAGCACAAATAAAGTTTGTTGAGTTCAATAATACAATAAACAAAAAGTTTGGTCAGAAAATTAAATGTCTAAGAAGTGATAATGGCGGTGAATTCATGCCAGCTGAATTCTTTAAATATTGTGATGATAACAACATTCAACGACAAAAGACTTGTCCAAATACTCCACAGCAAAACGGTGTAGCAAAGTGGAATTTGGCACATATATCTTCAATATGTCTTTCATGGATACGTGATAAAAACCTGCCTAGAGAACTTTGGGCTGAAGCTATGCAGTGTGCATGTCATGTGTTAAATCGACTACCTTCATGGCCAGGTAAAGAAAAGACTCCACTTGAAATTTTATATAATTCAAAGCCAAATGTTGATTATTTTCGTGTATTTAGATCCACCTGTTATGTTCATATACCCAAAATAAATCGATCTAAAATAGATCTGAAAGCAAAGAAGTGAATTTTTGTTGGCTATGATTCATGTGGGAAAGGTTGGAAGTGCATGGACCCAATAACAAACAAGTTTGTCACATATAGAAATGTTGTTTTTGATGAGATATCTTCTTGGTGTGCCGTTCAACAGTCAACTGTTAAGGATGTTGCACTTACTGATGATCAAGATAATTTAGAGTTATTTTCTCCAACATCGACACGAATGACATGTGATAATCCAAGCATTGAAGGAAGAGATGAGTCTTCAATTTCAAGATCAAACACTCCAACTTCAGAAGATGAGCCAGTGATAAGAAAATCTTTTAGGAAGAAAACTCAGCCAAATTATTTGAATGATTATGAGATAAATCAATGCACTGTGACTCATGCATTTTTTGTTGGAACACAAGTTGATGGAGAACCAACATGTTATGAAGAAGCCATGAACAGTAAAGAATGGAAAGAAGCAACGAAGGAAGAATTTGAAGCTTTAAACAAAAATGAAACTTTGGAATTGGTGCCTAAGCCAGATAATGTATGCCAGTTTCTTGCAAGTGGGTTTACGGGTTGAAAAAAAATCAGATGGCACAATTTACAGGTATAAAGCTCGTCTTGTTGCTCGTGGTTTTTCTCAAAGTTATGGACTGGATTATAAAGAGACTTTCAGTCCTGTGGCAAAAATGGTTACAGTCAGGTCAATTTTTTCGCTTGCTGCACATAAAAGTTGGAAGATTTGGCAACTTGATGTAAAGAATGCATATCTTTATGGAGAATTGGATCGTGAAGTTTTGATGGAGCAACCCCAAGGATTTGTTTCTCGGGTTTTTCTAAGCTATGTTTGTCGGTTAAGAAAGGCGTTGTATGGCCTTAAACAAGCACCACGTGCTTGGAATGGTAAAGTTGCTCAATACTTTATCTTTTGTGGCTTTAAAGTTTCTGACTCTGACTCTAGTCTATTTGTAAAAAATGAATCAAATAAGCATCTACTTGTTTTATTATATGTGGATGACATGATAATCACAGGAGATAGTGAAGCTGAAATTTCTCATCTGAGAAATGATTTATCAGTCCGTTTTGAAATGAAAAACTTGGGTGAAATCGGTTGTTTTCTTGGCTTGGAAGTGAGAAAGTCCGATGATGGTTATTTTATATCTCAAAGCAGTTATGCGAAAAATTTACTGGAGCGTTTCAATATGGAGGAGTCAAAAAAAATGGCTACTCCTATGGATACACATCTCAAGTTAAAGAAAGAGGATGGGAAGTTGTTACCAGATGCAAAACAGTTTAGACAGCTTGTTGGAAGTTTAATATATTTAACTATTACAAGAGCAGAAATTGCTTACTCTGTTGGCATCATTTCTCAGTTCATGCAAAATCCAAGAACTTCTCATCTAGATGCTGCAAAAAGAATTTTACGATACATAAAAGGAACACTCTCATTTGGTCTAATGTATAAAACGAGTGATCATTTTTTGTTGGAAGGGTTTACCGATGCTGATTGGACAGGTGACTCAATAGATCGTCGTTCAACTTTAAGGTATTGCTTCAATATGGGGTCCGCAGCAGTTTCTTGGTGTAGTAAGAAGCAAGCTACTGTTGCTTTGTCGAGCACTGAGGCTGAATATATGGCAGCAACAATGTCTGAGCAAGATTGCATGTGGCTGAAGTGTTTGATCAAGGATATTTTCTCTAAAATTAATTGCACAGTCACGATACATTGTGATAATGAGAGTGCCATAAAACTAGCTTCAAATCCAGTTTTTCACAGAAGAACAAAGCACATTGATATTCATTATCACTTTATTAGAGAAAAGTTCTAAGCCAAGAAATTGAGTTACAAGGAATTGACACTAATGATCAAATGTCTGATATTTTTACAAAGGCCCTAGCTAAACCAAAATTTGAAAATTTGAGGACTGCTCTTGGTATCATTGATAGTAAGCATGCATTAAGGGGGAGTGTTACAAATTAATGCATCTTACTATCTGTGCATTTACTTTATTTTCTGCAGAACTAGTCTAATACAGACTAGGTTAATAAGTTTTGAATAAGTCAGTAGTAGGTGTCAATAAGCTAGCATTTTTTTCTTTCGTTTTCTTTGGATCTGAATTAACTAGTTCTTTTTAGTTTCAGTTATAAAAACCAGCGCTGCTTCATTAATAAAGTTTGATTTCTTCATTTTCTTTGGTAATTCTCTGTTATTTATTTGTTTTAGAGTAGCTGCTATCGCCATATCCATATCGAGGTTGAAGGAGGCCCAATACAGTCTGTTGAAATTTGAAGTATGCTTACCATTGGAAGCAGAACCATGTGATCAGTAAAGGAGTCGAATCTGAAATGTCTCGATTATGTTTTCATTAGGAAACAAGTTGTATTATATCTAACGGCTGCATATATGCACCAATATTACAGGATTTGTCATCAATGTTGACAGACCATTCTATTTGATATGAAATTTTTTTAGTGTCGAGAACAAAGCACACGAGTAGTATTACATGACTTGGACAACGAACCTCATTTATTTATTTGGTGAGTTGACTAAAGTTGTGTTGTAAGTGATAATGGTTAAGCGTCTAGTATTATCAGAATGTCGACATAGAATTACAATTTGCCGGATGTTCGAATAGTTAAGTCAAATCCCTTACGTGCATCCATAGCTTGAACATAAAGTTACAAGAAGTTCTGTTTGCTATAACTTTTGTTCAACTATACTTCGATTTTAGTTAAACAAAAACTAGTGTTTTAATTCAGCAATCAAGTTGCTTTTTAGATGCTGAGACATAAGTAACTGGCAGCTCGTTTATGATTTATTAGTCTCCTCTTAAGGATTCGGAACGAAAGTCCACAGCTAACAAGGTTGATTATCCTAACAAGGCTTAATAAAACTCAAACCCAAGGAAGAAAAAAAAGGAACGGTTGTAATCATCTGAACTATACAATTAAGTTTTGGTTCAATATAATTCACATTATCATTGAAATATCACTTACACAGATAAAGCAATTCATTTCATGACCAAAACAGCTTGTGTTACAATTGTCATTAATATCATTGAAATATGCATAACTGCTCAATATGCTCCATGCCTGTGTCACTAATTTCGATTTTGTTGCCTTCATGTGGATATGATATAAACACCAGTCACTGCTAGTATGATTTTTTTGTCAAACTGATGATGCATAAATTAACCCAGCACAAGTTTAGGGAGTTTCCCATATTAATAAACCAAAATGTACATATACAACATATATTCAAAATTTAGTTATTTCACAGACTGAAGATTTTCAACAAATTAAATTCTCAAGTTAGGAAATAAAAAATTATGATCGATGATGATATCTGATCTGATATTTTTATAACAAAGTTTGATTTGCAGTATACAACAAATGATATGTACAAGTTGGACATGAATATTCAGAAGCCACAAACAGCTTGTTGATTCAATCTTAAAGAATGCAAATAAACTGGAGAAGGATGGTTTTTCAGTACAGTTTCTAGCAACAAGTTCTTGACAGGTTTAAACCCATTTCTTTGAAGCAAACAAAAAATATATTCCAGAAACTTGGCATCACAAGGAAGGGTGATAGGACCATCTCCTGGTAGCCCGAACTCTTCTTCCGATATATTAAGCAATTGCTCAAATATAGGTATGCCAAGATAGGACAAAGGAATCATAAATCGCTTCCCATCCAACGAGTATACGATAAGACATCCCTTATCTGCGAGACATAATGTGCTCAATTCTTTCGAAGATGATTGAGATTCAGATCCTTTTCTACCGAATGAAGCAACTCTTTGCAAATTCTTAATAATCTTCTTTGTGTTCTCCATTTTGCTACTAACAAATGTAGTTATTGTATCTTGAATAACAATATTTAATGAACAGTTTTGAATTTCAATTATAAATAATAATTGCGAACTGATGAAAAGAATTGTAGAAGTTGCCTAGTACTTTATAGGAGTACCTTGCTAATCAGAAGATGCATATGTTCTTTGGGTGAGGAACCCATCACATGCTTAGTAATGCAGGACTATGACATTTCATTCCAGATGTTCGAAGATTGTTATCAAGTCTCCGTCCAATTTAGTTGATGCGCTGCCAAATAATTTTCTTTTTTGGCTCAAACACTCAAACCCAGCAAATGGTTTGAAAAATCAAAACTAATAACGCAGCTAAATTACATAGATGTTCTTGTCGCTTGATATGGATCTGCGCTAAGATCATATTCCATATGAATAAGTACTTAGATTTTTGCTAAATATCATCTAAAAACCAGGGAAACAAATAGATATGGCAGTGTCCCCCCGTACATACATACATACATTGATTAAAATTAACCCATCTATTTAGGAAATATAATCACTTGTGTGTGAGGATAAAGTAAGGAATCCAAGATTCACAAGTCATGAAGTTATTAAAAAGGCAGCATGATATTATATCGGGTTTGGTTGTACATGTATATATACCATGTTCCATGTTTGAAAATAACATATTTTTTGAGAACTTGCTTGGTATGTTGTATTGCTTTGTCTGCATGGGAAGGCTTAGATGCATATATTTGTGGACAATAAATTGAGACAGTTTCACATGGCAATGGCCATTTCAGAAGTTCTTCATCAATGTCCCCATATCCATATGCCTAACATGCATCAACATGGTAAGATCTATCAACAATCTCTATAGCCCATTTTACATTACTTTATGTTTTTTTAGTGATGTAGGCTAAACCATGTGAGTTGTATATGTGTATATGACAATGGTCATGAGTGTTAAAAATTTTCTGTCAAGTTGCTTTTCTCAGACAGGACCTTATGCTTAAAAAGAAGCAATAGCTTGGCTCTTTGAGAAAGCAAGCCACTAACATTTCTTACTCCACAGATACTTGGCTTCCAATGCATTGTTTATGTTAGTTCAGTTCTGTCCGCCTAAAACAAAATGGCAAGACGTAATAGCCAGCTTACGTTAGTTCATCACATACTTTTCACCATGTTAAGATCATACTTGACAAATGGACAGTTAACATTGGTCCGTCACATTAAGAAGCAGTGTACTTCCATTCTTAGGATACTTGTCTAAAATCGAATCAATCTTCTGCATAGAAACCCTCTAATTTACAGTTACAGATTCATTTGTTAAAAAAAAAAGTTTTTTTCTGGTAGTGATTTTTTTTTTTGGTTATCGGTGTAGGGATTTTTTCATCATGTTGTTGTTTTAAAAATTTATTAACTTTGTTTTTGTGATAAAAGATTTGTTTTCTGAGTTACATCCTTTAATATTAGAATTATGAATGACGAAAAGATTTTTGATTTAACAATTTCATTGAGAATGATTTTAGACGTGGCAGTAATTGTGAGTTCTTAAATATAAGAACTTTGTTAAGTCGTGGTAAAAGATCGCCACCCTCGTCTGAGCTAAAATGATGCTGTGATTTTTTGAAAACATGTTTGGTGCAGTCTACATCATTTCGACAAGTTTAGTGAATGGAATTATTATTGTTCTCTAACCAGATATAACTTTGGAGTTTTACAAACTGTTTCATTTTCGATTATGTTGACGATGAGTTGTTCTTGGGGCCTTCATCAGTTAAAAGAGTAGCCACCGATTATTACGTGCAAGTATATATAACTAAATATTTTCTAATCTATTAAGGATAGTTTACAGGTTTGCGCCCATACAAATAGTAGAGTGTACATTGTATTTTTGTCTCCACAAACGTGATTTAATAGTTATATAGCAAAAAGTAATCATATATTATTGTTTCCATCCAATTACATTGGCAGTATTCTTATGCAATATTCTTCCGTGGAGTCGATATCTGTTCAGCATTCTAAAGGAACGAACAAAGTTACTTGCATGATGAGAATTTGTTAAGTCTTACTAAGTTATATACATTCAAATGATCAAGGAGATACACAATTAAGAGGCTTGTTTTCGGCAGGATCAATACACTACTACAAACGGCTTCTAAAGCAACGGCTAAAAAAGGCGGCCGTCGCGAATATACATATCTACAGCCGAGAGAAACATTTCATTCCCTTCCTTTCATTCTCTCAGCTCATTCTCCTCCCTCCCGCAACCAGCCGCCGATATCCGCCACAATGAGCCGTCGTAACCTTCCGTCGCTAAGTTGAACCTCTCCACACTTGCCGGTATCTCTTATTTTCCATTATCTTTGTTTAATTTAGGTTTAAATTAAATTAGTTGATGATTTAGGAATTTGAAATTGGATGATTTAGGGGTTTGAAATTGATGCATATATGTTATTAGTTTATGGTATATAGTTTATTATTTGAATTGGGTATATAATGGTACACCTAATTTAGAAAATTGGTTGATTATGTGTTTGAAAATGGTGATTATTGCGTATTAGGTGATGATAATTAGTGTTGATTTGGTGGTATTAACTAGTGAATTTATTGTTCACTTTGTTGTTAAAAATTATGGCTACTTTAAAATCCAAAAAATAATACATGATCATTCAATAATATGTTTATTGATAAGTTTACGATAATGTTTGTTATACTGTTGTAAGCGCTAACTACTTATTTAGTTCACAAAATCGTTAATTAAAATTTATGTTGTTAAAAAAAAAGTTAAAATACGTTTTAAAATTTTAGATTTAATTAATAAATATTTAAATAGTTAAATGAAATATAAAATAGTTTTTGTAGTTGTTAGAATGGTAACTCATAGTTTCCATTTGTGAGATAAGCGATATTTTCCGAGTTACTGATAGTTCCTATGGATTTTGATTCATAATTAAACGAATTCTATTTGGCTACATTACTAAAAAAATTAAGATCATTATTTCACTACAGACCACTAACACTTCAATATTAATATTTTTTAATTGTGCTTTATTTATGTGAACCCCTTAGAGAATTTTTGGCCACATCTAACAAGTGTTGTATATGATCGTTATATGAATATTCGTTTTTCCACAGAACGGACATCTATATTCATCTGATACAACATTTGTTGGATTTGTCCTAGTATTTGGATAAGTTACAAACACAATAAAGTAATCATATTTTGTAAATAATTTCAGTTTAAACGGTTCAAAAAATTTCGATGGCACTTTTTTTCCCTGTGTACACGCATTTTTGTACGATACAAGGAAAAAAGTGAAGTGCTGTCGAATTTTTTTAGAATCATTTAATCTGAAATGATTTATAAAATATGATTACGTTATTGTGTTTGTAATGGGAAGTAGGATAACCGGCCATCAATGTAAAAAAACAATAAACTTAAGAATTGAAAATTTTAATGCAGTATTTATTTGAATTTGTTAAAATAGTAAAGGGTTATATATGAATTTTTACAAGACTTTAATATGAAGTGTTTTATTCAATCTCGAAAAGGTATGAAATGATCAATAAAAGAACCTCGAAAAGGTATGAAAGGATCAATAAAAGAACGTTTCTGTAACGGTGCTCACGTATTTATTAGATTTGTTCAATCTAATAATCGAAATAACGTAGACATTCGTTGTCCGTGTAGTAAGTGCAAACGTCTGAAGCATTGGAAACCAGATGTAGTAGAAGTACATTTGTACAAATTTGGTTTTGTGTCGAATTATTACTTATGGGATCGTCATGGAGAACTTGTTCAACATATACCTAATCCTGTAGTGTTAGAGGACGATAATACTATGACCAATCCTATAGAAAGCATGGTGCAAGACGCTGCACAGTCAATGTTTCCTACCTTTGACCAAGGTGATGATGGGAACGAAAATGTTGACGAAGAGCTGACCGCGGAAGCTAATTTTTTTATGATTTATTGGATTCTGCTAAGAGACCATTGTGGGATGGATGTACAAGCGGAACCGAATTATCTGTAACCGCCGAATACATCACTATGAAATCGAAATTTAATCTTATAGAAGCTGCATTTACAGCAGTTGTAAAAACTGCAAAACGACACATGCCACCTAATAATTTGATGTGTGATAGTCATTATAAAATAAAATAAAACTTATGTCTGCTTTTGGATTGTCGTACCAGAAGATAGATACATGTGTAAAAGGTTGCATGCTGTATTGGAAAGAAGACGCTCATCTTACTAAATGCAGAATATGTAACGAGGAAAGATACAAACCAAGAAAAAAGAAAGAAAAAGAAGTTCCATATAAGAGGATGCATTATTTACCCATCACTCCCAGACTTCAACGGTTATATGCATCTTCTGCTACAGCATGTCATATGTGATGGCACAGTGTGAGAACACCAGAAGAAGGAACTTTGATACATCCATCTGATGGAGAAGCATGGAAACATTTCGATAAGACTTATCCTGAATTTGCAGCAGAGAGCCGTAAAGTTAGGCTTGGCTTATGTACGGATGAATTTTCGCCATTTTCTAAGTTTGGCAGTAAATATTCATCATGGCCTATTATTATTACTCCGTATAATTTACCTACATGGATGTGTATGAAAACTCCATATATGTTTCTATCGATTGTCATTCCCGGTCCGGATGATCCGACATAAGGAATTGATGTTTATCTACAACCACTAATCGACGACTTGAAAACACTGTGGCATGAAGGAGTTGGAACGTACGACATTTCAAGAAAAAGAATTTTCATATGTTTGCTTCTTTATTATGGACTATTAGTGATTTTCCAACGTATGGCATGCTTTCAGGTTGGAGCACATCTGGATGTCTAGCTTGTCCTTATTATATGGATGAAACACGAGCATTTTCATTAAAGTATGGAAAGAAAATTTCTTGGTTTGACTGTCATCGGTGTTTTCTACATATCAATCATAAATTTAGAACGGATAAAAAGAACTTTAAAGCTAACAAAGTATGCTATCACCTAAGGTTTGGATAAGTGAAGAGGTATATGAAATTGTAAAAGAGGAGCTTATAAAAGATTACCATGTGGCACACACATATGTTCTTCTAAATTGTGCTGAAGTTGCACCATTTGTCATGTAATTATGGATTCATATATAATTCAATTATACACGTATATA
Source organism: Allium cepa (assembly GCA_030765085.1). Classification (NCBI taxonomy): domain Eukaryota; kingdom Viridiplantae; phylum Streptophyta; class Magnoliopsida; order Asparagales; family Amaryllidaceae; genus Allium; species Allium cepa. Next base: position 71,828,573 of record CM060940.1, on the reverse strand, counting down.
TTAATTATAGAGGAATATAATACATATTTGCAGCATATGCGAACCACAACATCCATCTGGAAATCTCGGTAAACAATTTGCTGGATGGTTTTCAGACTACGTTCATGATACAAAAAACTGTGTTGTTGACGAAGGATTGCGACATCTTGCTATCAGACTAAAATGAAATGTCAAGACTTATCCAATATTCTTCGTCAATGGATTTAAATTCAACACCAAAGATTACGGGGCTGAAAAATTAACATATAACAGCGGTGTATTTGTCAAAGGAAGTGATGATCCAGAGGAGCATATAAAAGATTTTTACGGCATCTTAACACAAGTTTTAGAGTTGACATATTATATACAACCTGCAGAGAAATTTTTTTTTATTCAAATGTAACTGGTTTAGCAATGTTCCTGGCTCTAGAATTAACGTGCACAAAGATTATAAGCTAATTGAAATAAGGCATACGTCGCATTACTATCAGTATGATCCCTTTGTATTAGCTAAGCAAGCTTTACAAGTTTATTTTGCTCCATATCCGTTCTTAAAAAAAGATAAAGCAGACTAGTTGGCTGTTTTTAAAAAGAAGGCAAGATATACTTTTGATGGAAATAATATTCTAGATGAAGCAGCGTATCAAGCGGATCTCGATCCAAATACTAAAATAGTGGTAACCGATGACGTTGATGTAGGGTCATTGACTGATGAATAGAATGTTTTAATAGATGCATTTGTAAGTACTGAAGAAAATGATAAAGAGAACAAGACCGAGTCTGAATCAGAATATGACGATAACTGATCGTAGATGGCATCACTAATTGTATAAGTGTGAGCTATGTATTAACAATAATGACTATGTTCTATAATATTCTGAGCTACATAATAATAATGATGACTATATATGATCTGTATCATTCTTAGTTATGCATTATTCTTTTCATGTACACTTTTTTCGATGATTATGTGCAGAGTATGCTTATGTGATGATTATCACTTGATTAATAATTATGTGATGATTAATGATTACGTGATATTGATTGATGATTATGTGATGCTTATGTTATCAGTGCACTTTTCTAAGCAGTGTACGTATGATATTATATATATGTTTGTCAGTTAAGTCTGATAGACGATGTGATCGACGTAGTACATCTCAGTCACCTTAACTTGGAGAAGGTCCGAGTACATCTGAGCCAGATCTCCGTCGAGTTGCGGAGATAGTTCCGAAAAGTGCTGGGTATGTATCAAACTTATTTGAATTATATTATATGAAATATATTAAATATATACATCAACATTTCTACAGAGGGTTCGAGATGGAGCCATCCGATTTCATTTTACAAGTATCGAAGGAGGCATACAAGAGTAGGATGTCCGGGTGTTGGCCTCAGTGGGATAACATACCAACACATATAAAAAACGCAATATGGGCTTATCTTATGGTAAATACAATTTTGTAATATATAATTATGCCTTATAAGAAACCAAAAACAATATGTCATCATGCCTTATGATATCAGTTTTACGTATTATGTTCTGCTGATTGTTTTTTAATTATACAATCTCTTTTACATAACACGTATGATAATTCAATATGCAGGCAGCTGTACGTGTGGATCCGCAGGATATGGATGTTTTTGTAAATCATTGGAATAAAAGATGCGGAAAAATTACATAGAGACTTTGTCAAGGGCTAAGAGTTCAGGGAAAAAACCAAGTTTGATGGGGGATGATATTTGGGCTGGATTCCAACAATATTGGAAATCTGAAGCATTCAGAGTAAGTTATATTGTCATTATATTTTTACATTTAAATGTGTTGAATTATTTTACTTAATAGTGTGTATAAATTAATAGGAATTGTCGGAAAGAAACAAGGCTAATAGGAACAAAAATCCCGCTTTACATCGTGGTGGCTCGAAATCCTTCCAACAACATAGGAGGGAATTGGTAAATAAATAACCAATATTTATGTTATGCATGTATATATTTATTAGTGTCTCTTTACCATATATTCTATTCTTGTATATACTCATGAAATTTATCAATATAACCTATTCTTGTATATATTCAATAGGCAAAGTATGGTAGGGAGCCCACATCGGTTGAGGTTTTCCGAGTCACACATGCAGTGGAGCATATAGATGAGGATGGGATTGTTTCATATGATTGGTCGGATGACAAGGCTGCTTTTGTAATGGTAAATATGTTTATTTCTGTAATGAAAATATTTCATATTTGTTTATTTCACAGTAAATAAGTAAATTGTATAGCAATTGTGTCAAATATCTGTTCATAATTGTACGAGAGATATAACGTAGAGTATTCACGAGCGATACAAGCGAGTGGATGGAAGTCACTTACGGCTGATGAGTCTAATCGGATATGGAATTCAATCATTGAACCGGCAATTCGAAACAGGCGTTACAGTTTCGGCAATATGGTTTGTACTCAACGTTTACACAGTAGAAACCTGTATGCCATGAACTTCTTATTCACTTCAGTTTATTACCAATAACTTGAGTTTTCTTATTTTTATTGTATGCCATGAATTTCTTATTCACTTGAATTATTTCACAGGCTCTTAATTTCCAAAGGTCATATAAGAGATCCATGGATGAGGAAGAGATTGCTCAAAATGCAAACACAATTGGATGAGCTCAATGATTGGGGGAAGAGTCAGTTGGTGATGTAGATAGATGAGCATATTGCTGCGTTCTATCAGGAGCATGGGTCAATGCCCGAGGAAGGAGGTGCAGATGAAGATGATGCTTAGCTGGTTTGTTTTGATGGGTATGCTTTTTATATATATGTGTACATATTATGATGGGTTTGACATTTGGTACTATGGATGTTGTGATTGATACTTAGTGTTTTTGTGGGTTTGGTATTTTGGTTGTTGTGATTGATACTTGGACAATGTGGTTTGGTTTGATGGATTTTCGTATTTGGTTATGTTGATTTTCTTATGATTTTGTAAATATATGTTAGAATATGCAATATTTGATGATTTGGTTGTGTTGATATTGATTATATGGTATGATGGAATGGTATTATATGTGTGAAATGATGGAATTATATTATTTGGATTGATTGAGATTGAGGGTTGAAGATGCTAGAAATTGGCTGGAAAATTTTTCCAGGTTTACAACGGCTAGCAATGGCCAATTTGCAATGATTTGCAACGGTTTGCGTCAACAACCCAGGAAACCAACAACCCAACGGTTGCTTCCACGTGGACACTTAGCCGTTACAAGCCGTTGCAAAAAGAACAACGGAGCCGTCGCTAAGGCCGTATCTTTCTTTGTTGCAATGAGGTATTTTGCAACGGCATTTAGCGACTGCCGCCAACGGCTTTTTGCCGTCGCTAAACAGTGTGTCTTTTGTAGTGATATTTCTATTGGAGCTATATATATACATACATATACATATGTATGTATGTATGTATATCTATACGTACTATGAAATTACTTCTACGTCTAGAAAAAAAGTACATTGTATACATGCTAAAATATTTCGATAGGAGCGATGCGTAAATTATTCGGTTGGTGTTCCAAACTCATTTCCAGACATTTCCAGGTGTCATACAATCACCAAGCTAGAGGTATCATGAAACATATTCTTCTGTTGGATATAATACAAAGTTTTTTTTATCGACAACTGGTGATGTAGTAGTACAACGACTGCACTCATCTGAGGAACTCTGTAAATTGGAGTCTTTTCAACCAAAGGAAGCAACCCTTTGCCATTTCTTTGCCCTTTTAACAAGCTTCACCATTGCTTCAAAAATTATAAATTAAACCCCTTTTAATTAACAGATAACTTTAAATGCTGATGAATTAGGGAGAATAATATTGAATATTGTCAGTTATTTACAGTGGTGGTTAGGAGGAGGCTCAAATACAGTCAAGGCAGTTCATTTATGGTTACTATCTCTAGTGAGCATTGTTGCCAAATCCATGTGGCTGGTAAATGTTAAAATTTAGGAGTAGTACATGTTTCCTTTTACTTGCCAAATTTCTTCTGAAACAATGACATGGGTACTATTGATTTATCATATTGCTTTGTCTACATAGCCAGGCTTAGACGCATACATTTCTGGACAATAAAATGAGACAGCTGCACATGTCAGTGACCATTTTAAAAATTCTTCATCAATGTCCCGATGTCGAAATCACTAAAATGCATTAATATAGCAAGATCAATCAACAATCTCTATAACACAAACACACACAATATATATATTTGTATGTATATGTATATAATTATGTATATGTATGTATGTGTGTGTGTGTATATGTGTGTGTGTGTGTTTGTGTGTATGTGCACACAGATGCATGCATATGTATATTTGTAGGGCAAGAATCGACTACATATGATTTTTTACTACACCTCAAATTGTGATGATTCCAACCACATGCCTGAATTAAATAATTATACTTTCTTACTCTTGCCATTTCACACTATTATTTAATTATGAACTTATGGTTGAAATTAACGGATTAGAAGTGTAGCCAAAATGAGATGTAGCGGATCATTGCTGGTATATGTGTATGTGTATATGTATACACACGTATATATATAATATCTGCACCTTAGCTTTTTCGGTCCGTGAAAGTATCAAAACCATCTAAAAATAATCTAAACATATGGATCCATGCCTAATCCAATAGTTTTCGTATATTTGTTTTCTAATTCCAAGGCAAACAATCATCCAAACATATAAATAGTATCCAATTCGCGGTCAATGGTCCAAAACACACTCATATCTATCATGATCAAATATACCATCGAAAATTCAAAAAATACTACATACGCCAATTAACATTTGAAGGTCATCATCATTGACTATATAATATATATAATATATACTTTACATAGAAAAAATCATTGAATAAATCCAAGAGGGCCATGAGTGAATAACTCATCACAAACTGATATTGCAATGTCAATCTCCACTTTCACCTAGAATCATCTACAGAGAATGAGAATCACTTCAACACCCACCAACTTCAACATGAGCTTTTAGATCCACACTTTCCTTTTCTCATTTTTTCCTCATTGCACCGAAAACAAATAAGCAGTCCTCCTTCAATCAAGCTTGTTACCCAACATTGTCATGACTTCTTTCTATTTCTTTAATGATTAAATAATTGGAAAATTAGCGGTATAAGGGATATTTATATGGATATAGTTAGTTAGTAAACTAATGTAGGTGCATCCATCCTAGTGTAATCTAAACATAGAACAAAAATGACTTTTTTATATATTAAAAACTCAATAACATTTCAAGGACCACTTGCTCATCCAGTTAATGATGAGATAAACACTCTAGAATTATGTTTTAAAGGTCATAAGTTCGAACCTTTGGAACATTAAAATGAGTGTTTTGCTTAGAATAAAGTACATATATAACCGAATAACATTTATATATGATATTTTCAAATTGTATAATGTTTATACATACGCACCCATACACACTAATATACATTAGACTTCAATGATACAATACATATTAAAGAAGATTTGGAAGATATTTGATTCAATGGAATTACGCTCAAAGTTATTGTCTCTTTTAATGCATTAAAGAAGGCAAGAAATTATATAAATATGTAGGAGTTATTTTGAAAAATTGAAGTAATCAATCAATTTCCAAATCAATTGATTAAAGAAGTCATTTTATCAGACGCATGCAAATTGGAGGAAACTGGAAAAATCAAATGGATAAATGTTTCTCGTATGAATAGAAGATTAATAGGACATTGATTTATTACCATATATTAATTACTTCAACCATAAATAGTAGTCTCTATATAAAGATAGTCATTCTATAGAGATTAAAGTCATCCTCTCAAGTTGTATTTCTTCATATTCTTCTTCTTAGCATCCATTATCAATCTTGTAATTTTCTTTTAATGGAAAGTAATAAACCTTCTCCCCCTGAAGTAGATGTACACTATCTTGCGATAATGGAACTAATATAAAACGTTATGTGATTTTATTTCTCTTTGCGCATTTTTGATTTGTGATTGCATATGTTAGGATATTATTTTTCTGTTTTTATACCTCACCATCAACACGATCATATTATTTCCACTGTGTTTGGGGTGCTAATCCAAATTTTTGCCAATAGTCTGGTAATAGAGCAATTTGGTTATTGAAGAAAGATGTTAAACAGTATGGCAGGAGATGAAAGTACCCTAGTTAAAGCAAGCTCTATGTTATAAGATCTTATGTGGAATCATAATCTATGTTGGTGATAAATAAGTTGAATGGGGATAATGACTTTGAGAAGCGACAATGAAGGATGAAGGTCGCTTTAAAGAGGAATAGTGTTCATTTGATTGTGTTTGATGCTGAGAAGTTGCCCACTTATATTTTAGCTTGTAAGAAGGAGGGTGAAAGAATGGGCTTTTATTACTCTTTAATTGGCCATGGAAGAGAATGTTATGTTGGTGATTATTAGTGAAACCACTACTAAAGGTATTTGGACCAAGCTGGAAAATCTCTACCTGAAGAAGTCTCACAGTAACCGTATTAAAGATATTTTTCACCATGAAGATGAGAGATGGTACTTCAATGAAGGTGTATTTTGGTTTCTTTAATGACCTTTTGATGAAGATGAAGAATATTGATTTGGAAATGGATAAAGAGCATAAGGTGGTGGTTCTTTTGTGTTTCCTTCTGGAGCATTGCACAGGTTTTTCTAATAGTACGATATATGGAAGAGAATCTTTGACAATAGTCAGATGAATGAATGAATGAATGAGATAAGTAAAGGTAGAGGAGGCGTAGTAGTCAGGATCTATTCATTGAGAGAGGAATAAAGGAGAAGAAGAGCTGGAATTCTATAGGGGTTTCTAGGCTTTGAAAGCATGGAAATGGTTGGAGAGGAAAATCTAGAGATGGAAAGTGTCACCACTATAAGACATCAGGCCATGAGAAGATAGATTGTCTAGATTTTAAAAGTAAGACTTAGATGGATCATCATCGATTGCGGTGGCTAAGTTTGTATCTGATGATGTGTTGACTGCAGCAGCATCGAATGTATCAGACCATGAAGTCAAATGATAGATTGAAGTAGATTTTCTTTATGGAAGAGGAGTTAGAGTCACTGCTAAAGAACAAGACTTGGAATTCGGTACCACCTTCTCATGGAAGCCAAGCCATTGTTGCAAGTGGGTGTTCAAGATGTAGGATAATTGGAGGTACAATGCTAGGTTAGTTGCAAAAGAGTTTTCACAGCATAAGGGAATGGAGTATGATGAAATATTTTCTCTTATAGTGAAACATATCTCCATCTGAATTTTGCTTTTTGTATTTTTTAGTCGTGACTTGGAGTTGGAGCAACTTGATGTAAAGACCACTTTATTTGCGAAGGAGACCATTTACATGAAGCAGACAAAAGGATTTGTTGTAAATGGGTAAGAAGATTGAGTTTGCATGTTGGAGAAGTCTCTTTATAGACTAAGCAGTAGCTTAGATGATTATAAAAATCCATGATTTTAACAACTTGATGTTTAAATAATTTATTTAAATATTGAAACGTTAATCAATCGAAGGTACAAAATTTGACTTTTCACATACGGGTGAATCAGGACTCGAGACTACGTCCAATGAGTTTGGATTGGCATTACAATTCAAAATGAGTATAAATATCGTTATATTTAGAGTTATGGATTTTTATGATTTACATACCGTTCTACATATTTTGTAAAAATATATGCATAGTTGAGTCCAATGGGATCTCGACTGACAACTTATGTTTCTAGGATGAGGACTCCATTATGAGATGTATAGCTGAAGAATTTTTTTGAATCCAGTGATCCGTAGCAAAAATGACACCGAAATGCATGAAATTATCATGCTGGAGCGCCATCTTGGATGGTGATGAAATTTATATCATCAGCACAGGAAAAAAAAGGGATATGCGTCAACGAGTTTTCTAATAATTTGATATACTGTATGATTGTGCGAGCTCAAAAACATGGTGATTTATTTAAAAATTATATAGTATACATATACACACTTCACCCATAGATCTTTTCTTCTTTGATTTTTCATTCTCCTCCAAAAGAAATAAATGGGTCAAAAGGGGGGTTAATCTAGTTTACCTCGATTTATAAAGCTACAGTCCACGAAAATGAACGATATCAGATCTGTTGAACTCACAGAGAAGAAAGCATCTCATCTATGGTGGTTTTGGCATGTGCAGCGAGGCTTGAGGAGGTCGTTATTGGGAAGCTGTTGCTTAGGGTTGGAGTTTTTCGACGGTGGATGAGGTGTTAGGCAAAACGAAGGGGACCATTGTGTTTCTTGCTACTATGCGCACCTTTCTATATCATTGACTAATGCTCCATCCATATCGTGTGATTCGCGATTTTGTGAAGCCAATGGGGATCCTTATGTTGCATTTACTAGGAGGAGTCGGACCTTGATTGGTTTGTGCCATTGTGTACGTCATATCTTGATGTGAAGATAGGAGCTAGTAACACGTGATTCTGTTAAACGTATTTCGTGTGGTTGTGGAGAGAAGTTTCACGTGTATGGGTTTCTTTGTGCGTGGCATGTATAGGAGTGGGGAAGAAGGATTATGAAGGTTATTTGGGGATTAAGTGTTCAATTAAGTTAATTAATTAATAATAATATTTTTAATTCTAATAAAATTCATATCTCTTACGTATGAGGTCCAATCGTTATGCGGTTTTTGCTGTTGCACTCGTACTTCTATGACATGGTATATGGTTGGAATGGATTCAAATATTTGAGAAATTGGAGCTCAGGTGAAAGGAATCAATGCTCTAAATTTATATGATTATATATAAATACCTATAATTATATATATATATATATTGAAAATATTACCTAGAGGAGATAGAATAATATATGCGTAGTTATTCCCTCATTTGATTGAATTGGTTTGAGTAGATATTTGGAATAATGGATTAATATCCCGAGTGTGTGGATAATGTTCTATCTGCATTGAATATAGCTAGATAGAGATGATATTAATTTATGACGTATAGTTATAAATTAATTAAACTCTAATTTTTTCTTATTATAGAGGTAGAAATATTATTATATATTTTATTACCAATCGAAAATTTAGAGTATGACTTTTAGAAATAAGCAAGAAGGCTTAAAATGATCTATAAGCTAGTTATGTAGTTTATAAAGTAGTTGCACGGTTTTATAAAATAGTAAAGGAAAATATTTAGGCTTTTATAGAAAAGATTTAGTAAATAAAGTAAGATTTGATTATTAAACATTGAATTGTTTGTTTATGTATGTAAATGTATGTGAATTGGCTGTAATGTGTGCGTTAGCACATAAATATACATCTATGATGAAGGAAGGTGATGTCGTAGAGTGCAATTGGGTTACCGTGGTGCACATCGCATTTTTGGTAGTAAAGCAATCAGGCAAAGGATTCGTTACGACACGAACATCCTTCCAGACACTCGAAGCAATCAGCATATAAACTCAACATAAGGAACCAAATTTCAATCGTGTGATAGAGAAAACATGGCAAGATGATTAGGTGGCTTTATGGAGAAGGCAGCACGATGAAATAAGGGAAAACCGGGCCTGAAATCGTGCTCCGAGCTAGGCATTATTGCCCAGTTCAAAGCAAGGGCCAATGGAACAATGGCACTGACCGATTCACTAATTTATGGGTGACTGGGAAATATGCCCATATTCGAAGCATTTCTCTTTTAGACCGGTCGAGTATCCTCCGTATAACTTTGGAATGAATTTTGGGCTACTTGAGGAAGTGGTATCCTAGTCCGTACCTCTTGGTTTCGACCTTGAGTATATATGTTTGATGAATGATATCAGTCTTATGTTTGTGACAATATATTGTATTGGTCTTATATCAGTAGTCATTTATACTGTTGGTCTTATAGTAGAGGCCATCCGTATAGACAAACAATGATGAGATATCATCTTCATTTGTGATAGACGTATTTGATTACGTGACTATTTACACACACGTCGTAAGTGTTCCTTTGTGGTCCCAACGGTATAATCATTTTTCTCTTTTGTAGAGACGTTACATAAGTTTTTTAGAAAATACATGTTGACTGGGAGGGATGATGACAATCACCTACAAGCGGGCTAGATGTCACCAAAGCTCAATGTATAAGGTACGGTGAGGTCCACATAGGTTTCAAGTAAAAAGAGCAGGTCATATAACACCAAAGCTCGAGGTAGAGGGTATAATGTATCACTAAAGCTCGATGCAGAAGGTATAATGAGATCTACACAAGACCCATCACTGAGATGGTACAATAAGTTGTCGACTCTATTTATTTCAGACACTTAATAAGAATCGTTGGATCATAATAATTTGAATTATAGATAGATGTTCAATTGTGGACTCAGGTTTTAGATATCTAGAATAGGTCATATATCACCAAAGCTCAATATAGAGGGTATGGTAAGATCTACATGAGGCCCATCATTGAGGATACAGCTCAGGTTCTATGGTACATTTAGGTATAGACTCTACTTAACATTGGGCACGAGTCTACCCAGTCTCCACTCATCAGTGACGGTGAGTATTAATTCATATTCTCTACTTATCGCTTATCGTTATATTGTGTGTTATATTAGTTGGCTGATAATATTGATTGTGTATTCTAGGTAATGCTTGTATTGTGATATTTGTATTTTCTGTTCATTCATATATTGGGCTACCATATCATGGTACATTATTACGTATTGGTCACATTATATTAGTTATGTTGAATCGGTGGTTACATGAGAAGATCATGTTACAGTATGATTCTCTATTTTTGTGTGGGATTACGAAACTTGTTTATAAACAGTTTTAATTATTCCCAAGCCATATTTGTGGAGAGGATCGGCTATAGCTTAGTAGTTCATGTCTTATATGTATATAGTTTTGATATACGGTATATTGATATAGTTTCCCTCACACTGGACTTTATTTCTTACTCGCATTTGGTTTTTATCTATTTATGTCATGACAAATCTTGGCTACTCGATCGAGTAGTTTGGAAGCTAGATGCTTTTGGGGTACACTATTAGAGTAGTGCATCTGGATCTTTAGAGGCGAAGACGATGCTTTGAATATACACTTGATAGTGTATTAGTACATGAAAGATATTATTTGTATATGAGACTTATTGTTTTAGATATTCTATTTTGATATTTATTTATATGTTACTTCTGCCTCTGCAGTCTCTTAAATATTATTCATCCTATTTTATATTTTAGCAAAGATAGCTGGCTTTATAGTGGGTCGTCCTCTTTTATAAATGAATTTAGGAACAGATGTTCAACGCATGCGTCAAAACAACTTAACAAATATAAGCCCAGGAGATAGTGGAATACTTATACTACTAAATAGACCTCACTAGTCCACCTCGGAAGAGGAGATACCACTCTCATCCTCAGAAGAGGCAGAGCCAATGACATGCATATATCTAGAAAACAGAGAAACTAAAGAAGGAGCAAAATCCACCGAATCGGTTCCGTACATATAGTACCTATCCTATGTGTCATTAGCCAAGACAGACTTATTACTATCACCAAGATCACCTAGAACACATAGAGAAAGCACTTCACTATCTGCCTGATAGAACAGGAATCTCTCCTCGCCTTCAACTCCTACATACTTGAAATATATGGATTCCAATAGACGGCTCATTTCTAATTTTCAATGACACTTAGACCCAAGCTTGCATTGAAAGTGTCCAGCAAAAACAATAGGAGATGGATTCCCCACCAATTCAACCAGGGATTGAGCAACAATATCACTAACAAGAGGAGTAACCATATACGATCCATCCATAGAACAGTCATGGGAGGATAGGGGATCAAAGGCTACGTCATAATCTCATAAGACAAAGCATCAATATTTGGATAAACTTTCTAAACACACTTCATGATTGAAGGATGAGAAAGTGGAATCCTATCGAAAAGTGGGATAGGAGCATTAGCAGACCGATGTTTACAGGCTTACATAAGATGACCAAAAGTGTGACATTACATGCAAATATATGGTTTCCAATTATAATTGACATCTACAACTACAACATGGCCTTTTGCAACATGAATACAGATTTTCAAAGATAAAGGCTTTTTAGGCGTTTAATAAGAGTCTTGACATATACTAACTTTTTCGAGCTAAAGTACTAGCATCAAAACTTTTGAGATTTCCAATAACATTTGAAAGCCAATTCGTCCCAATCATAGGCTGTAAATCTGAAGAGATATATGAGAAATGAGCCTAAATTAGAAGAGCCATAATTTGTTCCTTAGTTTTATCCACCATTGCACTCCATGCGGTGGTAATAAATGGTTGACCGACAGTAATGGAGTGATCCGCCTGAAGGACCAGAAGTATTTCTTCTTTTCTAGAAAACTTGAAGAAGAATATAGAATTACCGAAGTGGACATGTTGCCTACCCTTAATATTTCAAAGTTGTTGGCAGTTCTCACAAACAACTTGATTAGGTGGATTAGAATCAAGTAAGAAGCCCACTAAATACTCATCCCATCTACGCCCACTTTCAAAACTTCAGTAGAAGGAACCATGGCATCGTCAACCTCCATAATGTCAAATGATCGGGGAAAGTATTCGCCCGCATTCCTTAGCAACTCAGTGAAAAGATAAGACATGCTAGTAGGCTTAAGGGATGCAAATTGAGGACTGATGCAAGGAACTGGGTTCACAGTAGTTTAAGATACTAGAAAATTAGAACTATCATTTCCATAAAGAGGCATTGTGCGATTTGAGCAACACACAGCATCAAGCCCTCCTTCGCTACAAGCATCCATCAAATTCAATACAATAACTTTGTTTCCACCAACATCACACAATACAGTATTCACCCATTATCCATCAACATTTGCACCAGCTAATAGAGGACCTAAGTCGGTTACAGAAGTAGGCACACTCAAAATTGGATTGCAGAAGGGACCAATACACTTAAGAGATGATTCCAGCATACTAAAGGGAATGGGGATAACCAATGCAAGCACTGGAGAAACTGTCAGAACCGAAGGAAGGCGGGCGACGTTCGTTGATAGCAGAGGAAAATCATTGACAACAGCAACATACTTAGGCAGAGATTGTTCATTTTATTTTGTTGTTGTATAATCAATATATTATAATTATCATTCTGCTATGAGATTATACTGTTATGCCTTGGTATAGTTTTGTTTCTAACTTTTCTTCGATAATCTATCTTTTACGGTATTTGAAAGTCAAATGTTGATGCAAGGCACCGATTTTTTTGGATATTATGAAGGGCGGGTTGTTGCATTTGGCATCAGAGCCTAGGGTTAACACTCAGGAACAAGTGACTAATTGGAGTTAAAACAATCTGGTAGAAATAGAGAGTGTACTTGTATTTTTCTATTATAATACTACATACACCACTTATTTTCTGGACTTTGATTTCTTTTATCGCTAGTTACTAAGGCATCTTCGTACATGTTATCTGCATAAGCACGTAGATTACACAAGCGACTGCAGATAGGCAGTTTGAAATACCTGATTAGTTTAGAGACTATATAGCTACTAAAATGGATGTTCCACCACCCACAAACATTCCCATGGATGCGGTTAGCATGAAAGGTGGTGTAGCCTTAGTATTTCTTGCTCCGCCAACTTTTGGTGTTGTGCCAGGATTTCCTCGACCTTAGCGTAAAGCCATATGAATTTTGCATAGGGTCATTCATGTTAGAATTTGTTTGTCCTTTTGTTAGTAAACCTTTATCGATGAGGTTAATCCCATGTGATGAAGGGATATTTCCAAGGGATCAGTCCATTAACATACCCATTCTAATCATTAGTTCGAGCGTAAGGTTTCAAAGTGATTTTCAATAGTTAGGCAAGGATTTTTTACTCGATTTTTAAAGGTGAGCACTTGAGTCAGATTCTTGAGATTGATAGATTTCTGAAGCATGACTCTAGTTGTGTGAGGAAATTTCAGTGGCCTGACCATTGGAGTTCGCATGAGAGAAGTTAGTTGGCCAACATTAGTTTAACAAAGAAATCATGTGTGCAAACAAAGGATTAGATCATGCATTGCATATTATTTTGGATGATCTTTATTCATTGTAAAATTATTTATACTACAGTTTGAAATGCTTATGATAGCTCGATGAAGGATTTTGTGAAAATTTAGATAATCTTTTAAGTGGCAATATGATACTTGCCTAAGTGAGCATCATTTTACACTTAGTATATTATCCTTATCAAAATTATGAGGTTGAGGTGAGGTTGAGGTGAGTTTGAGCCCTAGCAAACCCAGACATTTATTGATCGTCATTTAGTGATGATTTAATTAAGATTTTCTCCTTTCAAGAACGAAATCTTTTAAAAGGAAAAGGAAAGTAGGGGCTTAGGTTGTTAGATTTATTCGAGAGTTTTGGGGATCAATGATGCAGCATATCGTATGGAATTCCCTTTTTGTAATAAGGGTGTAAATAGCTTTTCATGTATTGTATTCATGAAAGGAATTGCACCACTTAAGTATTTAATCCAACTTGGATGTCGAACCATCTCATTGGAGTTTATAGTCTGCCATGCAAGTTTTGACTATTGATGGTCACCGTGTGTCATTATAAACTCTTTAATATGTTTTTTTGTTTTATATGCTTGTGGACTGTTGTTTGTTATTTCTTGTTGTTATTTGTTGTTGTTGTGCTTATTGTTGTTTTTTGTTTTTTATTATGCTTGTCGTTGTTTATTGTTTTTTATTTTGTATGATTGGTAGTTTGTATGCTAGTTATTTTTATTTTTTGATTGTTTATTGTTGCCCATTGTTGATTACTTGTTTTTGCTTATAGTTGCTTGCTGTTGTTTGATTATTGATTCTTATTGATTTTTTATTGCTGGTTGTATGTTTGGTAGTATATATAAATTATTGTCATTTGTTGCTGCATGTTGTATCTTTGGTTGCTTGTTTGCTAATTATAATTACCTGTTAAAGTATGTTCATAGAGAGATAATGATAACCATCTAAAATAGATTACATATCATTCACGTCCACTATGGGGTTGAGATAGGATCTATATGAATCTATTGCCTTTTGATTTTACTTGAAGTCAATAGTATATTTAGACGCCGACAAATTTAAGCTTGCTCTTCAATTGATAGTCATGTATGATTATGGTGGTATCAGTTAGCGTGCTTGACTATACATGTTTTAATATCATATTGTTGCATTAGAGATATGCTTGTTGCATAGATTGTTATAACATGTTTATTTGAGATGCTTGTTGCATTAGATGTGCTTGTTTCATAGTTAGTTGTAACAAGTTTATTTGAGATGTTTGTTGCATGATTTGGTATAGCATACTTATTTGAAACGATTTCTATATATGATTTAGCATGCTTAAATCCACAATTTGGTGTTGCAACTAAGTTTAATCCTTTTTGTTGAGTAGATCATTAGATACATGGAAGTAGCTATGCATTATTAGAAGGCTTATTTGCTTGTATTCACACCTAAAGGGTATGCTCTTGCTATAAAAGAGGTACATAGGATCTATAGTGTTGATAGTATGTGTGTGTGTGCGCACGTATGTGTGTGCATGCTTGTTTGTCCTCAGAAATGAGATGTCTCAAATATTGGATATGAGATGAATATATATGTTGTTTTGGGATTTTTTTTCGAAGCGGGCTACACAAAGAAGGTGCTACCGAATTTTTCAAAATAAGAGGAGCTTCGAATCCTAAAGGTTAGGAAATTTATTTTGTGCTTTGGATGTTCTCGTAATGCTAGCAACGTAATGGAAAACTACTGAAATTTATAGAAGCGAGTGCTTGGAAATTTTGGCTAGTCGAGTTGCATTATCATACTCATAGAAATTTCGAGGACAAAATTCTTCCAAGGAGGGAGAATATAATGACTAGAATTTAAATAATTAATTTAAATATTGAATATTTAATCAATTAAAGGTCCAAAATCTGGCTTTTTGCACACAGGTGAATTAGGACTCAAGATCACTCCCAACGAGTCTAGATTGGTGTAACAAATCAAAATGAGTATAAATATTGCTATATTTGGAGTCATGACATTTTTATGATTCATATATTGTTGTTTATATTTTGTAAAAAATATGCGCACGGCCGAGTCCAATAGGATCTTGATCGACGGCTTGTATTTCTAGGATGAGGACTTCATTATGAGATGTATGATTGAAGAATTTTTGGAATCGGGTGGTTGGATGACCAAAAAAACTTCGAAATGAGTGAAACTATCATCTTGGTATGTCGTCTCAAATGATGACGAAATTTATGTCGTTGATATCGAAAAATGAAGAGATAGGCACTAGAGAGTTTCGTAGCAGTCAGATGTACCATATGATCGTACGAGCTCAAAACATGAGACGATTTATCTAAGAAATCAAAAATAAATATTTATATACGTACTCTACCCAAAAATATTTTTTCTCCTTATTTTTCATTTTCCTTTAAAAGAAATGAATGGGTCCAAAGAGAAAATAATGGAGTTTACTCCGATCTATAAAGCTACGGTCCATAAAATTCATCAAGATCGAATCCATTGAACTCGTGGAGAGAAGAGCATTATATCTATGGCAATTTTGGAATGTGCTATAAGGCTCGAGGAGTTCATCATCGTGTAGTCATCGCCTTGGGTTGTTGTTTATAGGCGGTGGAGGAGGTGTTGGTAGAAACATAGGGCACCATCACGTTTCTCATAGTGGATGCACACCTCTCTATATCATCGACTGGTGCTTCGACCGTCTCACGTGATTCATAATTTTTTAAAGTCGAGGGGGAAGCCTAATGTAGTATTTTCACTAGGAGGAGTCGAAACTTGATTGGGTTATGCCATTGTGTTTGTAGTTGCTCAACGTGAAGAATAGTGGTGGTGGTGCACGATTCTGTTGACCTTTTAGCTCACATGGTACTGGAAAGATGTTGTATATGTATGGATTTGTGTACGCAAGACAGTAGAGGAGTTAAGGATGAAGGATCATGGAGGTAATTAGGAAATTAAATGATTAATTAAGTTAATTAATTAATATCTATATTTTTAATTCTTAAAAAATTTGTATCTCTTGCACACGAGGTGCAATCGAGATAAGGTCTTCACCATTGCACTCATAGTGAGCGTTATCCGGCCTTTTGAGCCAGCTATATTCGGATTGATTGGGCATGTTAGACTCGATGATAAATATGGAAAGTATTCCAAAGAAGTGATCATAGAGACCAGAGGTCAACCATTGACAATAGTGTGAAACAACGATCAAGCGAAACCAAATCATAGACCCTATGAAGCATTATAAGTGTAGATTATTGCTTCCCCTAGACAGGGGATTTGATTGGATCACTATGGCCATAAATAGCATGGATTAACATTTCAACTCAATGGGAATTGATCGATATCTCTAAAAATATGGAAGAAACTATGCAAACAACTTTGAAAACATGAAGCCAATACGGAGAGGACTTACATAACCATTCGCATCCTGCTATGTAAACGTCTCGACCGATCCCCTCGATCGATCCACATTAAGAATTTTTTTAAAATTTTCTAGGTGACCTTGTATGCATAGCAGATTCTATCAATGAATTTTCAGGAAGATATTCAATCTTCTACACCTATAAATACAGGGTTCATAGCTCATTTTAAGGATCTTTAGGCTATTGTTTTCTTTGTACTCTATTGTAATTATGGATTCTGATCTGATCCCTATTGTACTTAGAAATTCAAGTGATTAATAAAGCTATTTCACCAAAGTAGACATATGCATTCAACGCCAAACCACTACAAATCGATTTTCATTGTTTTTTTATTTGTTTTCTGCTTGTTTCCTCTGTTTTAGTTTGATTTCATAATTTATTTCTTTATATATAATCTATTGAGTGTTTGTGCCAACTTTTGGTGCAAACATTTTGGTGCTTTCACTGATAAGAAATGCTCAGCCTGATTGGATCTCATCATCTACTGGTGGATTCCCATATCCACAAGATAGATCCAGATTTTTGCCGATAGGTTTTTGTTTCTACTCATATTTGAAGAAGACCTAGAAATGAGCTATTAGCTCTGGCCAGAGGAAAGTCTACTACTTCTTATGCTGTTGAAGGCAATGACGATGCTAGTGTTCATCAAGTTGATCAAAATGTACAATCGGCAGCAGGTGATGCCCATAATCTAGCTGAATACATCACTAAAGCATATTTTAAAGTCCTAATGAAGGCACCAATGGATAGCCATCAGCAGCTCAACCAGAAAATCCAGGCTAACATCAGCCTGACGAACCAAGTGAAAGATCGGCATGGAAAGGCACGGAGGAAGCCTACTCCATATTCAACGTAGAAAAATTCCTCCTCGTCTGATAACTATCACCAAAACAAACACTGCAAAATAGATGCATCTACATCAGAAGCATTGGGACTGGACCAGGCGATCGGATATGGCAGATCGGCACCAAACCCCCCAAGGGAATCGGCACTGAACCCTTTAATCAAGGGGGCAATCAGCATGCAGGTGTTGGAGCTTACTCTGGAGGTGCCACGATCGATCAAGTTGCTCGAGCTCTGGCGAATATGGTTGAACCGCAGTTGAGAGATGATGATAGAACCGCTGCTCAGGAAATGGACCAAGAGCAAGTGCAGCCAAGGCAATGTGGCATTTCCCGGAGTCATGGATCGGGTCGCTCACACTAGGTGGAATATGACTACCGCCTGGCGCCAACTTTCCAAACATCAAACTTAATTGCTATGTTGAGGAAGCTAGTGAAAGAAAGCCAAGGCGTAAGCAATGATGATTGGGAGCTCTCCAGAATTCATACTCCATCACTAACAACATTCTAAATGCAGAATATCCATGGAGATTCCATATGCCTACGATGTCTGCCATCGTGGGAAAAACCGACCTCATGCAGCATCTCTTGAAGTATGAATGCACATGGACTCTGCTTCAGCCACTGATTCAATCAAGTGCATGTGTTTTCTATTTTTTTGGAAGATTTTGCGACCGTTCGGTTCACTAAGCTACCACCATGGCCAGTTTCTTTATTTGATGAGTTAGCAAAGAAGTTCATGGAGCAGTTCTACATGCACACGACTTGTCCCAAGGATATAATGTCACTCTCCAGCTTGGTCCAGGCTCCAGGAGTCACTGAAAGATTTTAGAAAGTTTTAATATAGATGTTACAAAAGTCAGTACTTCGGATGATGATGCAATACTCATGGCACTGACTAAGGGAGTTGACCCTGACTCCGAATTTGGCGACTAACTGGCGAGAAAGCCTCCTTTTACATTGGAACGTTTCTTTGCAAAGACAGCTCAGTTAATGAGAAAAGAGGAGGTGAAATGAACCATGAAGAGGGATGTTGCAGGCCCAAGCGTTGAGAAAGTACAAAGAAATGTGGTGGTGAAGCAGTTCGGTAATAGTTCTGGGAAAATTCAAAACAATGTTCAGAACAAATCGAATAAGCAAAAAAAGGCGGTGATAGAAACCATGACCGTAGACAGGATTCCAAGAGAGGGAGCCAAGGATCCCATTATTTGATACATATATGTAGTTGAATACATCGCTAGAGAATGTTTATCTATCGACCCGTAATACTATGCAGTATAAGAAACCACCTTCAAAGGAACTGACGAAGAAACAGAGATGGTACGGAAAGTACTATAGGTTTCATGAAAGATATGGACATACCACGGATTAGTGTCACTAACTCATGTTATTGAAAAATTAATCCATGAAAGAAAATTGCTGCAATTTGTCAAAGACGCATAGGTTGGCTGGAGGGGACATCTCCTCTGCCAGTGCTAAAGAAAATCAACGGGAAGCAGGGAGATTAATTACTAATACCATTGTCAGAGGATCCCATTTCGCCAACAAATATGGAATGAAATGGATCGTTACGTGAACGCTATTAGATAAGTTGACATTGATTGTTGCTCGAAACAAAGGACGGTGCTCCAGCAAAGCTCCAACAAATTATAATAGATGATATCATGTTTTGAAGTAGAGATGCAGTTAAGGTGGGGGCCTCTACGATCGACCCAGTGGTGATCTCGGCAAGGATCGACCCCGCCTTGGTGAGAAAGATATTGATTGATTGTCGAAGTTCTATGAATATCATTTTCAAGAATGCATATGACTAGATGTTACTTGAAGCCAATGATTTAAAACCGTGCAAAGCCCGTATTCATGGCTTTAACGGTATTGCAACCGAAGTGGTAGGTTATGTCGAGCTATTGGTGGAGTTAGGAGATGGTAGCCAAATGAGAGTGCGAGTCTTTTCGTTTGTTGTGGTGGATGTGAACTCACCGGACAATGCTTTTTTGGGTCGACCGGCCCTTGCTAAATTCAGTGGAGCTATCTCCCTTTGTGCTTAACGCTAAATTTCCTAACAGAGAACCACAGGGGAATTATTCATGGAGAACGGATGAGGGCCATGCCTGTTATGTAGCTGAGTTGAAACATGCTCAACAGAAAGAAAAAGGAAAGGATGAGGAGAAGCCTCTCTGCATCAAAACCAATAAAGCTTAGTAATCAACGTTCGAGCTTGGTTCAAGCACCACGGTGAGTTCTATAAAGATATAGATCCAAAAGATAAACAAGAGGAGCCTAAAGAAACCAAGGTTGCACTTATTGAGCTAACGATCGACATCAGTTTAACGATGATGAAGGAATTAGCTGGTTTTCTTCGAGAAAATCTTGATGTGTTCACTCGGAATCATTCTGACATATATGGGATCTCCTTGACCATCGTGAGCCATGCATTGAATATCGACTCGAGGTATGTCTTGGTGAAATAAAAGCGACGCGGCATGGATCCGAAATGATCTACCGCACTTAAAGAGGAGGTGGATGAACTCAAGGACAATGGGTTTATCCACGATGTCCTATACCAAAATGGGTATCTAATCCAGTTTTGTGGGAAAATATAATGGAAAGTGGTGGACATGCGTCGATTACTTAGACCTGAACAAGGCATTCCCAGAAGATAGCTTTCCGCTTCCAAGGGTCGACAAGCTAGTAGACTCAAACGCTGGACATGAACTACTTCCATTCATGGATGCATACTTTGGATATAATCAGATTCTGATGCACATTCTAGACCAAGAAAACGCTAGTTTCATTACCAACACTACAACATAGAGAGGATTTTGGCACTGCCGTAGGTGGCGTATTTGATACGGCTACAAGCTGTATCAAATTTTAATACGGCTTATAGCTGTATCTAAATCGTTTAATACGGCTTTAAGCCGTATTAGTATTTGATACGGCTTGTAGCCGTATTAAATTCCGTGCCTCTTTTCGTGGGAAAATTTTCCCCAAAACGCACACTCTCCCTCCTTTTTTTTATTTCAGTCGACTTCATCGTTTTGTCTTCAGGTTGTCACCTATGTCGTTAAAACGATGCCCTAATTTGATTTTGTTCTAGGTTCGTAGTTCATATTTTAATCTAGTGAATGAATTGCAGGTTCGATTAAGCTGAGTCGAATATTCTGATTGCAAGTTCAGCCGAATACAATTAAGTGTTTCCTTTCTTCCATTCGCTAACCCAGTTGAGGAGAGCTTCTACATAGTGGGTAAACTCGGTATGTTTTTTCTTCTTCAGTGATAAACATAATCCAAAGCAAGCATATTTACTTATCAATGTGTTGTGTTATGCATTATAAATGTATTGTGTTGCTTGCCTGCTTTGTTATTACAGGCGTTGTCATGTCCATTTTCTCCCCTTTTGATTCAGCCTTCTTCGTTATAACTGGAGTTGTCATCTCCATTTTTACTTGTACCGCATCTATATTGTACTGTTGTATGACTTAAGTATTGGTATTTTCAATTGGTGAACTGACTGAATGTAGGTTTTCCAATGGTGTTTGTGTTTGTTAAAGATCAATCCACCAGCCGATGGATTGAAGTTCTATGTTTATTAATAGACATTTCTAAGTAAAAAATTGTGTTAGCTGCTTGGATGCGTAGCAACTTATGCAATGTCACCAAACTAGCTTTGTTGCCATTAATTAAACACAAGTAATCTGATTTCATAGTAACTGTACATAAATGATATGGTTATTTTCTCTTATTAATGCCTTGGTTTTAAATTTTTTTTTACTCCATTGTAATGTTGAGCAACTATAATTTATAATGTTATTGCTGATATACTTGAGTAAGTCCTGCTCCAAATAATGGGTTTGCTTCATTTGTTAGCTTTATGTTGCTGCCTAAGAGGCATAAACTTGGGGCTGAATGATGTGATTCATGTGTTATGCTTGTGTTTTGGGGAATAATCAAATTCAACTTGGGAGTTATGTTGTATATGGTTCTGACATTATATATGGTTTTGATATTGTTGTATAAGTGGATAAAATTATTGTTAATGGCGCAAGCCAAGTATCATGAGAGGGGTAATGCATAGACATTACTCCGGTGCTATAAAATAACGCCGTTGTAATGGCAAATTTTTGGAAACAGTTTGGTGTAGCAAAAAAATTAATTTCTACAAAAATTTTGTAAGTATAGCAAGAAACAGATATATATATATAAATAATAGAATATAAATTACAACTACTATTTTAACAACTACAAAAACTATTTTATAATATTCTTGATTCATATAGATCTTCTTAATCTTTTTCTTGCATTACATTGATTTAAAACAATAGTGAATTTCGTAACATGTTTTGTTTTTAGGCATTAAATGAATTAACAAAGTAATAATCTTGTATAACTTCCCGGGGGCCGTATGTGCCATGAATTGGAACAAAGAGACATAGCTTAATCTCCTCATAAGTTTACAATTAGCATGAATATTGTTTGAGTGAATAATGGATAAGGAACAACAAATTTGGAGAATATCAATTCATTTCCATCAATTAAATTAATAAGTTGATCATTGTTTTGTTCTAATTTAATAACATTGCACAACTAACTGAATGTTCTTCCAAAAAAAAACTAAATTTTAATCACTAATTTTCATCAATTCATCAGTATCTACTCCATTTTAGAATCTATAAATATTAATTGACTCGAAAGTAAAAGTAACCTAGAGTGTGTAAAAAAGTAAGCTCGAGCTGAGAGGAAGTATTTAGTTAACGGACTAGAATGTTTCTCCAACTGTATAAAATATTTTTTATAAGCATCAATATGAATCCATATAGGATTAATAGATTGCATAATCTTCATTTTAGTCATTTGCTAATTTCTACATTTATATTTAATCGAAAAGTTTAGAATTTACCTTATACAGCATTAGCACGTTGCAAATCCAAAATATGTATGGAACCAAAATGAATGCAGGAAAAGGTTTACAAAGGGGAAAAAAACTTGCTGTGATATTACGAGGGTAAGTGATACTAGGACTATCAATTTAGACTAAAACAAATTCAAGAAGAATTAAAGTGAGGTGTTGTTGAAGTTGATGTAGGTTGATGGTGGTGGTGGCGGCCTAGTAGGTTGTTGCTGATGACATATTTGACTTCAAGGTTTTGTTGCTAGGTTCTTTGTGATTTTAGTGGTGAGTGGAGAAATTTGTGGAGAAGACAGTATAGGTTTGGGTGATGTGAAGGTGTTTGACATGGAGATGTAGATGATGGTTGCAGTTTCTATTTATAGGAGGTAAAGTAGCAGTTTGGATGTGCGTGTGGGGTATGTGCAGTTCATGGATGGAGATTATGTGTGGCGATGGTGGTTAAAGAAGTGTGAACTGTTGATGGTTATGTATGTTGAGTGTTGAGTGTAACTAAAGTGACAGAAGATGGACTGAGTTGGTGGGCAAAAGTAATGAATGTAGGAGTGATTAAGTAAGGATGCGAGAACATTTTGTGGGTTGATGGTTGCTTGATGATGTTGGAGGAGAAAGTGGTCTATGCAGAAGTTTGAATTACTGTAGATTGACAGTATAGTGATGGAAGTTTGTTGTGAGATGAGTGTTGTTGTTGCTTGGTGGAGTCGCCGTAAGGTGGTCAGGCATGTACAGATGGCAGATGAGTGTACTGTATGGAAGGTTTGTATGGTGTGGTGATGGCAAGAAGCAAAGGCAGTTTTGGAGCAGTTAGCAGTAAGGTGGAAAGTGAATGTATGAGGTGCAAGTTGTAACAGACTGCACGGTTTTTGGACTGTTTAATATTTTTTTTAAACGAAAAATGTAAACAAAGAAAAGACAATGTAAATGTATGAAATGGAAATGAGATGAATTTTTTTTTTGAAATGAAAATTGCAAATGCAAAATAAAAAGTAACAATGCGAACAAACACTCAAGCAAATGCAAAGCAACAATCATTTATAATAATTTGCTCAGCCTTCTATTATTAAATAGCTAAGTAATTTTCCGACTTTGATTGATTTATATCGATCCAAATGTTGGAGCAGAACAGGTTATTAACTTTATGATCATGCTTATAGCACTGGTGTTACAATATGGGATGATCCTGTGTATCTTTCCGGAAAACAGTGATTTATTCCATGTTATCCAACAGAAATAAATATCTCGTCCACAAACAAAATCGTATCGCTTGCAGAAGTTTTGATTGCCAAAAAAGATTCTTATATTATTACATTAAAGCGTACGCCTTGTTCAGTTAAAACAAAAAAAAAGTTGAAGTAAAAATTAAGGCCAATAAAATCAAACTTGGGACTTTTAGAGTACGTCCTATATATACACTCATATATATATATTATATTTACGTCTAATGTTCTACTATATATGATATAGGAGGGCAATATGTCTTTCAGTATAGACAAAAAGTGGATAAATGAATCTGATCAAAGATCTACATACTATATAGACGGGGTGAAGAAGTTTATTAGTTTTGTTGATGAAAATGGTGGTAAGAAAGGAGTGTATTTATGTCATTGCACTCGGTGCAAAAATATGAAGACGGTCAAATTAGATGACATTCATTTTCATTTGCTTAGATGGGGTTTTATCCAATCATATACCGTATGGTATTTTCATGGGGAAAAAAGGGTAGAGAAGGAAAAACAACAACCAGTTAGTCATGCCACAAGTACCGACGAGTCTGAACCTATTATGATGGAAGATCTAGTCAATGATGCAGATAGATTTCATCATTTTCAACCTGAAAATCCGTTGTCTGATCATGCTAATGTTGGAGAGCCATCTACGGTTGATGGCAGTTGGCAGGCCAATGAAAGTAAGAAGTATAAATCACTTTTTGGTAGCGCAAAAGAGCCACTGTATCCTTCATGTTCAAAAGGGTTGACGAAGCTGTATGCCATTGTGAAACTGAATAGCTTGAAGACCCAATACGGCTTTTCAAATAATGGTGTGACTGCGCTCCTCGAACTAATAAAGGAGTTACTCCCCGAAGGTAACACGCTGCCGACAAAGTACTCCGACGTGAAGAAGTTAATTAAGCAAGTTGGGATGAATTACAAAACTTATGATGCATGCATCAATGATTGCATATTATACTGGGAAGATGATGCGAATAGAGTTTCGTGTACAAATTGCAACGAACCAAGACATATGACATCATTCAACGAAGAAAGAAAAGGCATCAAAGTACCTCGAAAGACATTAAGACATTTTCCTTTAATTTCTAGATTGAAGAGACTGTATAGTTTACCATGGATAGCAGATGCGATGACCTGGTATGGTCGTGCCAAATCTGATCCAACCGTAATGCGTCATCCATGTGACACTTCTCAATGGAAAGCCGCGGATTATTTTGACCAAACGTTTGCTGTCGAGCCATGAAATGTCACACTTGAAATAGCAACAGATGGTTTCTGTCCACATGCTTCTTTATCTAACCCTTACAGTTGTTGGCCAGTAACGTAACTGTAGTACCATATAATCTTCCACCGTTTATGTGCATGAAACGAGAGTTTTCAATGTTAACACTGTTGATTTCTGGGCCAAAACAACCAGGGAAGGATATTGATGTTTATTTACAGCCGTTGATAGACGAGTTAAAGCAGTTATGGGAAGGAGTCGTTACATATGATTCATTAAATAAATCCGAATTCACAATGAGAGCTAGGGTGTTGTGGGCAATCCATGATCACCCTACTCTTGGGACTTTATCGGGATGTATAACTCACGGTTATTTTGCATGTCCGGTTTGTGGGGAAAACACTTGTTCTTATCATCTTCCTGAAAGTAAGAAGGCGTGTTACATGGGACATCGAATGTTTCTTCCTAAAGAACACAAGTTTCGATACGACAAGACAAATTTCAACAACGAACAAGAATTTCAACGTCCTAAACGGACATTGACTGGTTTTGAAGTTTAAAAGAAAGTAGCGAATATCAAAATGAAAGTTGGTAAACACAAAGAAGAAATTAGTCGAAAACGGAAAAAGTCAATTTATGAAGAAGTTGACAATATTTCTGCATGGTACAAGAGGTCTATCTTTTTTGATTTACCATATTGGAAAGCAAATATGATTCGCCATAATATTGATGTTATGCTTACAGAGAAAAATGTCACAGAGCATCTCATCAGCACCATTATGGACCATAAAGATAAGTCAAAAGATGGCATCAATGCACGCAAGGATTTGAAAATCATGGGCATAAAACAAAAGTTGTGGGTGATGGAAGATCCTGAAACAAATAAAATAATCATACCAAAGGCAACTTTCACTTTGAGCAAAGAAGAAAAGATACGGTTTTGCACCGTTTTGAAAAACCTAAAAGTGCCCAACAAATTCTCTTCAAACTTCCACAACAATGTGAGCATCAATCCTCCCGAACTAAGAAATATGAAGTCACATGATTACCACGTCATAATGCAACATTTGCTTCCGGTATTTCTTCAACATTCTTATCCACAACATAAGGATCTGCGAAATGCTATTCATCGTATTAGTATATTCTTTAACATTTTGTGCTCAAAGGTGATCAATAGGGAACACCTTATAAAAGCAAAGGCTAGTTTGGTAGAAGCAATGTGTGTTTTTGAAAAACATTTTCCACCTGCATTTTTTGATATCAGTATCCATCTTATGGTTCATTTAGCCGATGAAGCATTAATTTGTGGTCCTGTCAGATATAGATGGATGTATCCCTTTGAACGGTAAATAACTAATTTCAGTTATGTACATTATTATTCGATAGAAATAGCTATTATGTACAATATGTAATTGATCACATTCATAGGTTGATGAAAACATACAAAGGATATGTGCGCAACAAAAGATACATTGAAGGTTGTATTGCAGAAGGATATATCGTACAAGAAGCTAGCCTTTACTGCATGGAATATATGCCAAACGGAGGTGATGGCAATCATAAACATACACGCGAAGCGTTTTTAGACGAGGACGATGAGTTTGCTGGAGAGATACCATTAGATAATGGTAAAGATATAACGTTAACCCAAGTGCAGCTTGAACAAGTACACAGATGGGTCCTTAATAAGTATGATGGATTGGATGAATGGAAGAAGTAAGTTCACACCTTTGTTTTGAATTTCCATTTTTTAATTCAATTTATGTATTCAGTTTGATATGTGTTTTTCGTAGGAGGTATAACTCCTATGCGAAAAGTACTAGATTTCAATCACGAGGCAGAGGTACAACTGTCGAAGTCGTTCAAAGTTTTACTCTATGGTTACGCAACGAGGTATTACAGCATCTTAAGTAGTTCACGTGTTTATAAGTTGGCAATACACCTTCGTGACCATGTTTTGTTTTATTTATTGTATTTTATGTAGTTGTTGAAGTGCATCGATGTTGATCCAACTCTCTGGCGGCTAGTGCATGGGCCGAAGTTCACGGCGCTTAGTTATACTAAGTACCAAGTGAATGGTTTTTTATTTTCCACGAAAATGTACGAAAATCATATGGTAACACAAGATAGCGGTGTTGCATGAAAGCAATTACGAAATTTAGAGCGAGTGGTAAAGATAAAAATTATAAGGAAGCAGAAACAACGTATTACGGAGTCATTCAGCACATACTTGAGTTGGATTACACTGACTTCAAACAAACAGTTTTTTATTGCGATTGGGTAAAGGTCGAGGATAAGATCAATGGTTGCAAAATAGATCCTGTTTCAAACTTGATCATGGTTAATTTAGGGAAATTGAAGAGCACAGATAACGTGAATGATGAGCCATTTATTCTTGCATCAGAAGCGAGTCAAGTGTTCTACTCAACGGATTTAAAAAATAACGGTTGGTATGTGGTTTTGCATACACCAAAACGGTTGACTACAAATGTGGATGACATTGAGTTTCCTACCGTCTATCAATCGGCTTTTGAAGATAATGAAAAATTAGAAGACCTTACCAAAACCATTTGTTAACTGATGAATTGTTAAATGCTTCATTTCTCGTTTGAATTCCTATTCCTTGGGGTAGTAGGAGTTTGAGATATCATTGAACCAAACAAAAATTCACATAAAGAGAAGGTTTCTTAAAATGTCTATATTGTTGTTGGTTTCTGTTATATTGAAAAGTTTCATGATAGTATGTTTTTTATAGACTTGTAGATGAAAGGGGATTTATTTTTAAAACTAAACGTGGAATCGAAATTACAAATGTAAACCATTTTCATTAGTTGATCGTAGTCAAATTTGAAATCCAAGTAGTTCTTCTGTTGTTATTGCTTTTTTACTTTAGTTATTGCCATGAATTGATGGTTGATGAGAATGCTTTTATTGGCTAAACAACAAATTTTACAGTGATGTTGATTTCATTTTTATTTCAGGACAGCTGAGGTGATCAAAACTTATTTGGTATTCAGAAAATCCAGCATTTTACAGTTATGTCACAAAATCCAGCATCATCACATTCATCATGTTCAGAAGAAAAAATAGTTGATCAAAACTTATTTGGTATTCCAGTCTCAGAAAACGCTGGAAAAATCACCACTATGCTAGGTAAACTAGTAAGAGCTCATGTGCCGATATCATACATAAGTTGGAACAAAGTACCCGATACATATAAGGATGATGTTTAGAACCAATTGGTGGTAAGTTTTTTACTTTGATTCATTTATGACGATATTTAAAAAATATTTATGGTCAGTCACTCTATTTGCAATGTATATGCACTACCTGTTACAGTCGGTTTCTGAAACCCGTTTTAAGTCTGATAGAATTGATTAACTTGTTTATGTATTTTACTTTTTGCAGAAAATGTATGCGCTCGACCCGCTTTCAAAGGAAATATTTTTAAAAAGAATGTCCGAGGCTTTTAGGAGACACAAAAAAAACTTGAGAGCAAGTTTTTATGACACTTTCGACAATAACGAAGAACGAATAAAGAATTGTCCACCTACAATTGCTCAAGAAGATTGGAACGAGTTCATAAAAAATGAAGCAACGCCTGAAGCGAGCGGAAGAAGGGAGTTAGCCAAAAAAAATAGATCATTGCTTAGTTATGCTCACCATGCAGGCCGTAAAAGTCACGCTAGAATAGAACACGAAATGGTAATTTATATTCATTTTTTTTTCCGAAATGATAGAAATCACGACTAACATATTTTATATATTGCAGATCGTTGCAAATCCATCTGCAAATATCAACCGTCGTCATGTATGGGAGAAGACACACACGAAAAAAGATGGTAGCATATCAGATGCCAATTCTTCGTACTTCGTAAGTTATTTTTGCTCCTAAAGTTAAACCGAGCAATTTTCTTTCTTTTATGCACTATGTGTCCATATAAGTATTATGCAATCTCAGGATCAAATTGCGAAATTGAAGGAAAAGATCACTGATAGTGATGAAGAAAAATTGACAGTGGATGAAGATATCGTATCACAAGTGATGGGAAAGGATACAAGGGGTCGGAGCCGCGGTGTTGGGACCGTCATACCAAAGACTAATATTAAGGCTTCTGCTATTGCACATAAAGGATTGAAACATGTTTGTGGAGACAATGTTGAGTTGAAAATGAGGATGGGAAGTTTGGAGGGTACGGTGGGAAATTTGGAGAGTACAGTAGGAAATTTGTCTGGGCAAATGGAGCTTCTGATCAACATGGTGGGAAACATAGAAGAAGGAGAACGCAACACACGACCTAATGCTTCTAAATTCGTTGTTTCTCAATCCCAGGATACGACCAATGTGGTGAACAATCAAAAATGTGAAATCCTCAACTCTGATCTAGACATAATAGCAATAGGTATTTATTAGTTGCTTTTTATTCTTACTTGTTTTCGATGCAGTTATTTTGTTGGATAGATCTAGACAATAAATTTTATTGCAATAGGTACTATATGTCGAGATTCTACATCGTCCAAAATCCATGGGAAATCTGTACCATCCACACATGAAAAATTGGTTTTGAACAATATACTGCTACCAGATGAGAGAACCAACAAAATAAATCATCAATTTGCAGAGACCTTTGTTGATGTTGGAGTGGGTGGGTATGTGTGCCATCCGAAGATTATGATTCGATATCTTTAGCAGGTATGTGAGCTCATCCAAAAATTATTTATCTTTAACATGCCATTCCTTAGTAGCAAAGTGTATGTCCATATCCAATATATCTTTCTTATAAGTATGGTGCAAGGATACATAAATCTCAACTTAAGAACATTTTTCAAATGTTATTTCATATATTAATATCAAGGTAAGATAATGCAAAATAGGATTAACATTGTTTACAAAATATGTCAGAAGCACCTGTGTTGGTTCGAAATCCTCCCAAACGTCATGTTTGCTTCTTTCGTTTCTTTGACTACTTGAGAATTAGGAGGTACTTTCACAAATAGAAGTAATTACATGAAATACATCAGCGTCTATAGGAACTTGCAAAGAGATGAGATACGCATTTAAGACATTTTTAGTTAGTAATTTATTTTTATTTTGACTCTAAATTCTGTCAAGGGACAAGAAAATTTTCAACAACCGTCCATAGAATGTAATTTTTCTACACCATGTTCCGCAATTCCTTGTTAAAAATCTACTCAAAATTCAACGGTCACCCAAATCAAAAACCTCTTTAACCAAATTGGGAGTCTTTTGATAATGCTATTTTAAGTCATGTTACCCATTACAAATGGAAGTTGGAGTATTTGTTTCAGGCAAAGACCCTTTTAATAATAATTTATTTATATTTATTTTAAGTGTACAAATGGGAGTTTCTAGTTTCTAGTCCTGACTTCCATTCAAGTCATACAGTTACGCGTTTATGAGTTTATAAACCTAAGAAAATAAAAATAGATTTGTTTTCAACTCATACAGTTACGCGCTTTTTTTACTTGAAACTATTATCTTTTCATTACCGACCTATAATTTTTGAAATAGAAAGTTTATGCAGGTTATTTGGTTAACTAGACAGAGTTTGGTAACAATTACTTATAAGTATCTTTCATGGTTAAACTCTGGTAAGATATTTGCTCCAATAATTTGTTTAAACTGTTAAAAAAAGGGAATACAGGGAAAATAAATAAATAAAAAATAAAGATCCCTGACGTACAAGACTCCACACCAGGAAGGTTTTTATAAATCAATCAAATAATAGAAGTATACTTGAATGGATACAAATAAAACACATACTTTGTATCAAACCATCAAAAATGCTGCTTTGGGCTGATAGAACTGAATGGCTACAAATAAAACACATCCTTAATTTCATTGACTCGATAGACATTTGCTTAGAGTTTATATATCAAGCCCATTTTCAAAAATGATAATTTTTCAAAATAGATTTTGCAAAATGGTAAAAGAAATGAATTTTCACTGAAAATTGAAAATTATTTGAAAAGAGCAAACCAAACAGGACCTTAGATTATTTTTGGTTGTGATCAACATCATTAGCCAATTTAATGACATCCCTTAAAGATACCTCAAATTTCCTGTAATCTTCTTCCTGCATCAACAGCCATAAAGGTTCATGGCAGAACATGCATTCAAAATTGTGTATCCACTATCTAGTCTTGAACTTGTTAGGGATAAGTATGATATATTAATCACATATTTTACTTGATAAACAACTGTAATTAAGAAAAAGGGAAGCTTACAGATAGATCGCGGGCTTTGATCCTGGCAGCAGCTTTTAGAGCTGCAAGAAGATGTTCCTCTTCGTTCATCTTCTTCAACTTCCAGTACTTCTCTATTTCATCTCTTGTAACACTCTTCATGTACTTTTTCTTTCCTCTAGATTTCTGTGCTGCTTGTTCCGGTAACGTTATGGATACAGCGGTTTTCTTCATGTCCAAATTTTGCTTTGCTTTCTCTGCTTTCATCATCTTCGTTCTTCCTTTCTGTGAGAGATGGCAGTAATAACTAGGTAGAGTTGTTATTAAGACTAAATGTAATATTTATTTACGAAGAACCATTCTTTGACGTTAACTTCCAACTTGTCTAATATGGTATGACGAAAGAAATAGAGCTTTTTTTCTTAAACTGCTTTTTACTGCAAATTTCAATTTTTTTAAGGTAATTGTTTAAGAGTAATATGTTAGTATGCAAGGTACTTTTTGGTTAGCTTCGAGGACTAGTTGAAGTTTATCTTAGTTTGTAAATCACCTTTTGCAAGTTCTATCCTTTTTTGCCTTTTTTTATTCTTTTGTTTTTTTTTTAGACATTTGTAGCTGAGTTACTTTATCTTTAGTCTTGGTACTAGGCTTTTGTTTGTTGAAATATCACTTTCAAATTTGACGCAGACACACCACTCGCACTACTACAAAATATTAAAAAAATAAATAACATCAGAAGTATTGTTAGCTCTGAAACCAGACACATTTTCTGAACTTCTTATTTTTCTGCTTAATCTCTATTTAGTTTCGATGTTCTCTTATGCAGTTTCAGCTGTGGATTTATGAGCAACTTCCCTGTTGGTTGCATTTTACTGAACAACTGAATGATTTGCTATCTCCCCTTAGATGTCAGCCTCTTCTACTGGTGAAAGCTCTGCTACTTGCTCTTAAGATACTAAGACAATGTTCTGACTTGAATGTGCAGCTTGAATGCATTGTTCCGCTTCAGTTATGATACGTTCTTACGATGCTGAATGGCTACCTAATTTATTTCTTGAGTGGCTTTGAAGTTTAACTTATTTTTTCTGAACTGACTGTAAATTTAGATCAGGTCTGTCAAACACTTATTTGTAATATCACTTTAGACTATGTTATTCTCTACCCACTAAATGTTGTGAACTATTAACTTGCCTTGTGTTGTTAATTTGTTGATCTACCAGAATTAGAGGGTTTGGACTGTCCTTGCTTATGTTGTCTATGTCCATTCCAGCATTATATTTATTTTTGTTTGAAACTATTGCCCTTTTGTTAGCATTACTAATGTTAGATTTTTGAGTACTATCATTAGAGTGCTCTGCACAACATTCTTTGTGCCCGTTTCGGTTCTCTTCAACTGTCTAGTTAGATACGGCCCATGGCCGTATCTATTTCGACAAGTAGATACGGTCCATAGCCGTATCTAATGGGAGAAATCGATACGGCCTTGGGCCGTATTTATTTCTCCAATTAGATACGGCCATGGACCGTATCTAAATGGAGAAATAGATACGGTTCATGACCGTATCTAAATCTCCAGTTAGATACGGCCCATGGCCGTATCTAATTCCTCAAGTAGATACGGTCCATGTCCGTATCTAATTGGAGAAATAGATACGGTCTTGGGCCGTATCTAAATATTAAACACGCTTATTTTTGATACGACCCTAAGCACTGCCTAATTAGCCTTTGTGGTATAGTGCGGCCTAGGATTATACTGCTATGTTGTGATGCCTTTTGGTCTAAAGAAATGCTGAAGCTACTTACAAGAGACTGGTCAACCAGATATTCAAGGACTAGATCAGGAGATAAATAGAAGTATATATAGATGATATGCTCATGAAGTCACGACGATCAACAACCACATTGACGATGTGGCAGAGATGTTTAATGTTCTCTAGAAAATATGGAATGAAATTAAAACCCTTGAAATGCTCTTGGCATTAGGTCAGGGAAATTCTTGGGTTTCAGCATCAACCCCAACGAAATTGAAGCCGATGCTAAGAAGATTCAGGCTATAAGGGATATCCAAGTGTTGACAATTAAGCTGGTGCAAAGTGTGACGACCCGGAAGTTTTAACATTTGAATTGAAATATTTAATTGATTTTAAATGTTTAAATGATAGTTTAACTTGAATTTCAAACATAACTATGAAATTGGCAATTAAATTATTGAATTTAATTTATTAAATTTGAGTAAAAAAAATTGTATCTTCAATTTTAAGCTGATTAAAAATAATTTGAAGGCTTAGAAAATTTATATTGATAATACTGAATATAATGGAAGCTTCAGAGTTGAATTTGAAACTGTTTTGTTCAGTTTTGGAAATTTATCGTTTAAATCGGTATTTTCTAATATCTCAGAATTTCAAGGAATTTAAAATGTGATAATCTCTTAATTAAATTGTTTAAATTTGATAAAGTTGTTATTTTCAAATATAAATAGCTAAACAATTAACAATGTGATGTTTTATTATTATTATGGGTCATAAATTGATTTTCAATAAGAATAAATATTTAAGTTTGTGTTATAGTATAAATAAATTCTAAATTGACTTATTGTTTTCAAAATTTATAAGTGTGTTTAAATATATATATTTATGTATTTAAATTGATTTTAAATAGAATAAATTATTTATAAATAATAATGTGTTTATTTAAAATTGATATCTATATTAATTTGAATTGATTCTAAATTTGGATTTTTAAACTGATTTTGAACTTTGAATTCAAAAGAATATATATAATAATATAGTTTGGATATAAATATGGATTATCTTTTTAGGTAAAAAAATAAGATTTATCTCATATTATTTTCTTTAAAAGAAATTTGTTTGTAAAAATTTGGAAAAGTATTTATTTAATAGGAATAAATACAAGCTTTTAAATAGCATTTAAAAATAAGTTAAAAATATTATATATGATTTTTATTTAAATTATAATTGGTTTTTATTTTAATTTCTTTTAAAGATTGTATCTATATAAAATTTAGAAAAGTATTTATAAATTTATAAATGTATTTTATAATTAGAAATTTATTAAGAAAGCATTTATAATTAATATATGTATTAATAAATTAGGAAAAATTAATTTAAAAGCCTTTAAAATCATTTATAAATAATATAAAAGTAAATGAGGACAAGTGTTAAAACTTCAAACCTTTTAAGTAACATGTGTTATCATTTTAATATAATTTAAAGACAACTTTCACTTTTATTTGAATTTTCTTTTAATTTTAATAAAATCTAAATTAATTTATATACACTCCAAATCTTCCTTCTCATTTTCTTTTTATTATCTTCTTCTCAAAAGCTAAGAAAACAATGGCAGATCAAATCTAAAATTTTCCTCAAATCAAATCTTAAACCAATGCTCAGTTTGAAAACCTGTAATTCATTCCAAAACAAATCAGAAAGTAAATCACTTCCTCTTCTATCAAAATTTGTAATCTTCTCAAACCAGTAATACAAGATCAAAACACTCCTCAGATTAAGCTTGTAACAAATTCCTCAATTTCAAATGCAAATCCAAAAGATCATCAAAACCTGTAAATTCATTTTCTAGAATTCAAACAAGCCTGTAACTCATTTCCAAACCAAAATACAAAAGCCTGTAAACATTCTTTCCATATCAATGCTCAAATTTGTAAACCATATTCTCAAGCCTGGAACCAAACAAGTTTTCAAAGGCCTGAGTCCTCATCATTTTTTTCCAGATTTATCAATCAAGCTTCAAAAAAACATGAGCATGCAAATTCCATTCCAGTTTCAAAAAGGGGTCTCTGCATTTTTAATGTGAGTAAACTTTTAAACTAAAATTTAGCAACTAATATGAGTTGCTTATGAATTACTATGTTGATGTTTGATCTGCTTGAATGTTTATATGTGAGTTTCTGAGTATTCGTCTGTTAAATTTGAAGCACCTCTGTTCCTATATTTTAAATCTCTGTTTGAATCTGTAATCATAAACCTCTTTAAAATTTGATGCATTGACATATGGTTAATGTGAATCTGTGATGTAAGTTTGAAAATATGCTTGCATGATGATTTTGGAGATTTAGAACATATTTATATATAGGAAGATGTTGAGTTTTGATTGAGCATGCCTAAATATATCAGACAAATGAAATACTTCCCAAGCTTACAGTCATTAAATGTGTTCATAAACCAATTCCTATTTTTATGATTATTTTAGAAACTAGTTTCTAAACAAAAGTTGTGAATTTTAACAAGATTCAAATTTTAAAAATAGTTTATAGTTAATTAAAGCAAAGT
Source organism: Allium cepa (assembly GCA_030765085.1). NCBI lineage: Eukaryota > Viridiplantae > Streptophyta > Magnoliopsida > Asparagales > Amaryllidaceae > Allium > Allium cepa. The sequence continues at coordinate 71,792,393 of CM060940.1, read as the reverse complement.
TGCACTGGGAAATTTGATTTACAGATAACATTTGAAATATGTTAAAAATTCAAACATCCTGGTTTGTTGTTTCAGGATACTAATTCGAATACATTTTCAAAATAAAGATTTTTAAGATAAAAATCCAAATTTTTAATATTGTATTGAATGTGTATTTGGGGTTTGACTGGAATCTTGTTTTTGGGCGAATTCTGATGATCTATGTGTCTGGGGAGTTCGTGGTTCTTGGAGTTAGAAGGAGGATCAAGGAAGCGGGCAAAAATGGTAGAAGTGGAGGTATTTCGCCGTGGTGGCGGCGGCGGCAATAGGAAGAACTAAGTTTTTAACCTAGTTTTTTTCGAACTTGAAAATTTGTCCACTTCAGCTTATCTGATGCATCGAGTTTGAAGAAATTTTGGAGATGGGATCGTGGAGGTTTGGAGATGGTGTGGCTAGATTTCTGACGTTCTACTGATCGTCGACGTGGAAGCGGGGTGTTTTCAAGTAGAGGTTTTGGGTTCGAGTTCAACTGTGAAGCTCGACTTTGTTTTGGGTTATGTAGTGAGAAGGGATGGTCGGAATCGACTGTAGAGTGGGTTGTTGACGTGTGAGGGGTGCTGGAGTTGGTCGCGGCGGCGTCGATCGTCGGTGCACTTGCACAGGAAGGTGAGTGTGTCAGTGGGCTGTGTTAGTTTGAGGAAGTGGATTTGTCTCCGGTTGTAACTTAAGATTATGGCAAGATCGCTCGAGTTTGAACCCAAGTAATGCCGAATGATTTTTAATCCTGTAACAGTTTTCTTTTGTTCACAGATTTTATAATTTAAAATTTTAACTAAAAACTTAAATTAAATTTTGAAATGGAAGAAGAGAAGAAGAGGAACTCGGGTGTTTCTCAGGTGTTGATCGGGTTAGACCCGAAGTTTGATTAAAGAACATTTTCAAAAGTATTTAAAAGGTTTATTTTATAAAACAGGTTTAAAATTTAAATAAAGTATGTTTTAAATTTTTGGCATGAATCTTGTTTTTAAATTTATTCTTGATAAAAATAAATGTTTTCTTTAACATTGTTTATAAAGTTGAAACTTTAATTAATTTAAATTTTGTTAAATCAAGTTAAAGTATTTTGAAACTTTAGTAGAAATGGAATTATAAAGATTTCATAAAAAGCAAGTTTATCCATTTAAATTTAAAACTTGATTTAAAACCATTACTTGATGATATTTTAAAGGATTTAAAGGAAGTTGTGATTTGTAAACTTTAAATTGTTATGTTGAAAAAGTATTTTAAACTTAATTAATAATTTAATTAAGTAAAGTTAATTTTTAAAGTAAATTGTTTTAATAGGCATAATTAAGATAAGATTTATCTTAAGATAATTATGGTTTTTAATAATTTGAGATTAATTAAGTTGATTAAGAAATTTAAGTGTAATTAATTAATTTTTAATTAATTAAGGATAAAGGGTTAGTAAGTAATTAATTAAGAACAATTAATTAATTTAATTAACTAATGTTTAAGGATTTAAATAATTTTTAATTAAGGATTATAATTAATTAATTAAAGGTTAATTAATTGTAATGAAGGATTATTAATGAATGATTAAAGATTAATTAATTCTTAATTACAAATTAATTAATCAAATGATTAGAGGTAAAAAAAATTGGTAATTAAGAAATTCTTAACTGAGTTTTATTAAATAAATGAGTAAGTTTTATTAATTAATAATTGAGGAATAATTAATCTATAATTAAAGGTTAATTAAGGGAATGATTAACAGGTGATTAAGAAGTACTTAATTTGTAACTAAGTGGTATTAATTAATCGTTAAGGTTTATTAATTAATGGTAAAAGTATTAATTAATATGTAATCTGGGGAAATTAATTTAAAGGACAAAAATTTCTATATTTTTTGTCTCAAGGACACGACCTCAATATTTTTGCCACAAGGACAAACATTCTTCTAAAATTTATTCACAAGGACAAACATTTTCCAAAATTATTCATAAGGACAACAAAACTGATACCGAGCTAAAAACTGATACCTAAAAACTGCTACCGGTAACTACAAACTGATACCTAAAAACTGCTATCAATAACTAAAAACTGATACCTACAGAAAGTTGTCCTTCAGGATAAAATATTGAAGGTCTGTCCTTGAGGCTAAAAAGCTGTGAAATTTTGTCCTTGACAATAATTTCCTGTTAAGATTTAATTAATTTGTTTTAAGAATAATTAAGGGATGAATTATCCAATTATAATTAATCAAATGAAGGTGATTAATTTAAGTTAATTAATTTGTTAATTACTTAAGGTAATCTTTTGGTAATTAATTAAGTATAAATACTTAATGAGATTGATAAGTGTAATTACGTAGCGAAGTAATTAATGTATAATTACAGGATGTAATTAATTAAAAGAATAATTACTTAGTGGAAGTAATTAAAGATTAATTACTTGGTGTAATTAATCAAAGGATCGGTATAATTAATTAAGGAGTCAATTAATTAAGGTAAGCAATTATAGGTTGATAATTACTGTTTATGATTTATTAAAGTTGATTAATGAAAGTAATTAATTAAGAAACATTAATTAATATAATTAGTGAGAATATTTAAGGATTGATTAAGATTAATTAATCAATAATAAGTGGTTACAAAGTAATTAATTAATTGCAATTAATTAAGGATTAATGTAATTAATTACAGTTAATGAAGTAATTATCGTTAATTACTTAATGGTTTATAGATAATTAATTTGTGAAATTAATTAAGGATTAATTACTCAATGTACTTAAGGGATAATTAATCAAGGTTGATTAATTAAGATGATGATTTATTTAATTGGTTTAATTAATGTTTACATAAGAAAGATTTATTATGATTAATTTAATTTATTTTAAATTAATTAGAGATGAAGTAATTAATTTAATTCATTTTAAATTAATTATTGATGGTATGATTATTAGATCATTGCTTATGAATGGCCGATTGATATTGAATGCCTTTATTGTTTGATGTCTCCGATAAGATATGTGTGATATATGATATGAGATGCTTTGGTTGAAGTATGATGATAATATGAATTATCTATTGTGATGATAATGTAAATTATATATTGTGAATTATCTATATGTGTGTATATAGATAATAGAATTGAATTGTTTTATACTTTAAAACAACTTGGACCTAAAAGACGGCGTTATGGATTACGATGAGACCGAGACTGGGTTTCCAAATTTGGATATCCGAAAACCACATCGATCCAAATTAATGATAGGTCGTGAATCTCAAGTGAAGATGAAGATTTAGAGTGCAAGGGTTATTGTCGTTAACTCTGAGGGTGATTCCAAAATGAGTGTAACGAAATAATGCCTTCGGTTTCGTTCGAACCCGAAACGAACTTGTATGGATTGAATGATTCTAGAACATCGTCAAGTGGACGATGAGCATTCTAAGTGATGTGTTCACTAAAGGTAATCGTAGCCTCAAACCTCATCAATCGGGAATGGCTAAAAAAGGGAGGTGCAGCAAGGCTAAGTTGGTCATGCACAATTAGGATGAGATAAACCCCTGTCTAGAGTCCCTTTTTATTCAGCTGTGTGGGCGGTTGCTAGCTATAACCATGGGGTTGTCTTGTTCGGAACTGTTCAGTAAGGAATGGTTCCGGCTTTGTGTTGCATGGGATTGGGAGTGATCCTCGGTACGTTGATCTAGGCCACGTACTGTGACGGACGGTACCCCATTAGCCCTGCCATTATATGGAATCCAAACTCCAATAAGTGCCGTACGTTTTAGATGTGCCCAACTATGTTGGAATGTGAGATGTAAGCATTCCAGCTATTTTTGTATTTTATTTGAAAACCCTAGACCCTATCATAATATCACTGGATTTCCTATCAAATGTTTTGGTTAGCGTAAGTTAAAAACTTACGCATGTTTATGTGTGGGAAGTCTTACGTGATACCTTCGTTTTCAAAAGTTTTTTTCAAAGTTAAGCAACTTTAACCCGTTTACTCACACCAGACCCATGTCTGACCCGGAGTTTATTCTGTTTTTATTAAACTCTTGGGTACTCAAATATTTACGAGTAGCCAAGGGATTCAGGTTAGAATTGACGAATTCTGGAGGAGCAATGGAGCAGGAGGCTTCAGCATATAGATATACAGTATTCCACTGTGTGTTCTCTGAGTCGTTTGTCTGTGTTGTATATTGAGTTGTATAACTAGACAGGTGTTTATAACTGTCTAGTATGTGTTGTTTAAGTTGTGTATCTCTGATGTATATAATATTATGTAATGTATTATGTGATTAATATAATTTATTCATTCCGCTGTTTAGATTCTGATGTTGTTTCTTCTTTCTTCTCTTTCTTTTCTCTTTTCTTTCCCTTTCTTTCTTAAAAATGATGCGTCTTTCTGTGGAGAGAAAGGCGGGTCGTTTCACTTGGTATCAGAGCATAGGTTGAGCGAATTCCTAGGCTCTATAGTGGTGTCTTTCTTGAGAGAGCGTACTTGTAATTTTTATATATAAGTACGTATATATATATATATATATATATATATATATCTATTTCTACCTATCTGTTGGGTTACCTGTTCGGGTTTTCCAACATAAGTTATAAAGGTAGATGGAGTAGTGGTATGTGTAACACGACTATCCATGGTTGGAGTTTGAATGTTTGAGGTTGGAAGTGTATCTATCGAGATTGTAGACCTAATACCGTCTCAAGTAAGCTTTGCAGCTTGGTGTAAGAATTTCATTGATCACTGAAGGAAACCTGTTAAGATTCGGAGTATATCATCGAAGTGCAAGTTTGATCGCGCTCGTATGAGCGGATTTTTGAGAGTTTGGATCTGTCAGTTAGGCAGAAGCAAGTGATGGTATCTTGGCAACCTCAGGAAGTAATAGCTATGTGATGAGACGCAGTAACTATGGATGTCTCCGGAGATGTTTTCTTTTGGCACAAGTTTAAGGATGTGTGTCTGCTTCGGTGTTGTGGCTGAGTTCAGCAGGATGTTTGTGTTTAGTTTGGGGCCCAAGTTTCTTAAGGAGATGTCTGCACATCTCAGGGTCCTGTGGGGATTGGTTGATCTGGTTTTGAGGATCCAGGAGCTTGGATTAATAAGTCTTTGGCATCTGTGTTAGCGATGCAGCTCGGAAGTGTTTTGTGTTCCAGCAGAAAGATCTTTGGCTTACCAGTTTCCTAGAGATAGAAATCAAAAGAAGTGGAGTGGACCCATTTCTTTGATGGATTAGTTGCTCGAGGATAAGCTGTTCTGATTGGTGAAGAAAGAACAGTATCTTTGGAATTTAGGTTGGGTAGATCGCAATAGTGACTTGCGATAGTTTGGGTGATTATCTTAGACAATCTTTTGCTTGGGTTTGAGGCGTCTCTAGAAGATGTAGGAGTTATGGAGTTGTCGAAGATTTTCCAGATATCTTTAGGAAAGTTAGAGATTTGCCCGCATTAAGGATTGAGTTTTGTATTGACTTGGTTCATGAAGCTACCGGTAATTCAGCTAGGTAAAAGGATGTCTCCTAGGTTGATTGTTTGGTGAAGCAGCTCTGTATTTCTTGGAACTTCTGTTGAACCATATTTCTGAGATGTGCTGTCTAGTCTGTGCCTGTGTTCATCGACGGCATTCTCATCTGCTCCAGATCAGAGTTGTGCAGCGGAAGCAAGGTGGCAACTGTTCTAGAGTAGAAGCAACCGGAAGTTGCAGTGTTTTGGATTAGAGAGTTTCTACTAGAGTTTTTCAGGATCTGAGGCAAGTTGGCAAGTGATCCTGTTCTGTCTCTTTCGGATAGGAGAAGTAGGTTGCAATCTTTTAATAATTCTGAAGTGGAGTTTATGGTTTTGATTTTGGGTAGATCTTGTGAGGATCAGTTTGTTGAGTTGTTTGATCCAGTTTGTTTGTAGAAGCATCAGCGAAGGTTGAGCTGATCAAGAAGGATCTGTAAATAGCCTAGGATCGTTAGTAGAGTTTTGAGGTTAAGAGACGGAGCAATTTGGAATCCAAAGTTGGAGACTTCGTTGTTGTTGAGGATTTCTCTGGTAAAGGGAGCAAAAAGATTTGTTAAGATTATGAGTTTAGCTCCGAGGTATATTGGATTCTTCTGAATTTTTATAAGGATCGGTGCTTTGGTCTGAAGAGTTGAATTGCCAGTTTGGAGGACTGAGATTCAAGGTATTTCACGTGTCTCTAAGGGAGTACGTGTCTAGTCCATCAATGGTTTTGGAACCAGTAGTTCTGTGAAGGATTTAGTTCTTGATCAGTCTTGTTTGTGGTCTGATATCTTGTGCAGATTTTAGATATAGATGAGAAGGAGCTCAGTAGCTTAGCAGTATTGCTAGTTGGATTTAGTAGAGCGAGTATCCCTTTGTCTGTACCTGGGAAACTCGAGGTAATTTTAGGAAGCTTATCTGGATCTGTGTCCAGATAGCTATAGTTGTTTGATTGAATTGTTTGTTTGGATGAAATTATTTGTGTGGTTAAGTATAGCTGATATGTATGTTTGAATTGGTTAAAATAAAATAAAAAACTTTAGATTATCTTTTGTTTTAAATTTCGAGGACGAAATTCTTTTAAGGGGGAAGGAATGTAATATCCCAGAATTTCAAAGAATTTAAAATGTGATAATCTCTTAATTAAATTGTTTAAATTTGATAAAGTTGTTATTTTCAAATATAAATAGCTAAACAATTAATAATGTGATGTTTTTATTATTATTATGGGTTATAAATTGATTTTAAATAAGAATTATTATTTAAGTTTGTGTTATTGTATAAATAAATTCTAAATTGACTTATTGTTTTCAAAATTTATAAGTATTTTTAAATATATATATCTGTGTATTTAAATTCATTTTAAATAGAATAAATTATTTATAAATAATAATATGTTTATTTAAAATTGATATCTATATTTATTTGAATTGATTTTAAATTTGGATTTTTAAACTGACTTTGAACTTTGAATTTATAAGAATATATACAATAATATAGTTTGGATATAAATATGGATTATCTTTTTATGTAGAAATATAAGATTTATCTCATATTATTTTCTTTAAAAGAAATTTGTTTATAAAAATTTGGAAAAGTGTTTATATAATAGGAATAAATACATAAGCTTTTAAATAGCATTTAAAAATAAGTTAAAAATATTATATGTGATTTTTATTTAAATTATAATTGGTTTTTATTTTATTTTCTTTTAAAGATTGTATTTATATAAAATTTAGAAAAGCATTTATAAATTTATAAATGTATTTGTTAATTAGAAATTTATTAAGAAAGCATTTATAATTAATATATGTATTAATTAATTAGGAAAAATTAATTTAAAAGCCTTTAAAATCATTTATAAATAATATAAAAGTAAATGAGGATAAGTGTTAAAACTTTAAACCTTTTAAGTAACATGTGTTAGCATATTAATATAATTTAAAGACAAGTGTCACTTTTATTTGAATTTTCTTTTAATTTTAATAAAATCTAAATTAACTTATATACACCCCAAATCTTCCTTCTCATTTTCTTTTTGTTATCTTCTTCTCAAAATTTAAGAAAACAATGGCAGATCTAATCTGAAATTTTCCTCAAATCAAATCTGAAACCAATGCTCAGTTTAAAAACCTGTAATTCATTCCAAAACAAATTAGAAAGTAAATCACTTCCTCTTCTATCAAAATTTGTAATCTTCTCAAACCAGTAATACAAGATCAAAACACTCCTCAGATTAAGCTTGTAATAAATTCCTCAAGTTCAAATGCAAATCCAAAAGATCATCAAAACCTGTAAATTCATTTTCCAGAATTCAAACAAGCCTGTAACTCATTTCAAAACCAAAATACAAAAGCCTGTAAACATTCTTTCCAGATCAATGCTCAAACTTGTAAACCATATTATCAAGCCTGGAACCAAACAAGTTTTCAAGGCCCGAGTCCTCATCATTTTGTTCCAGATTTATCAATCAAGCTTCAAAAAAACATGAGCATGCAAATTCCATTCCAGCTTCAAAAAGGGGTCTCTGCATTTTTAATGTGAGTAAAGTTTTAAACTAAAATTTAGTAACTAATATGTGTTGCTTATGAATTACCGTGTTGATGTTTGATCTGCATGAATGTTTATATGTGAGTTTCTGAGTGCTTGTCTGTTAATTTTGAAGTACCTCTGTTCCTATATTTTAAACCTCTGTTTGAATCTGCAATCATGAACCTCTTTAAAATTTGATGCATTGACATATGGTTAAAGTGAATCTGTGATGTAAGTTTGAAAATATGCTTGCATGATGATTTTGGGAATTTAGAACATATTTATATATAGGAAGATGTTGAGTTTTGATTGAGCATGCCTGAATATATCAGACAAATGAAATACTTCCTAAGATTACAGGCGTCAATTGTGTTCATAAACCAATTCCTATTTTTATGATTATTTTAGAAACTAGTTTCTAAACAAAAGTTAAAATAGTTTAAAGCTAATTAAAGCAAAGTTCCACTGGGAAATTTGATTTACAGATAAAATTTCAAATATGTTAAAAATTCAAACATCCTGATTTGTTGTTTCAGGATTCTAATTCGAATACATTTTGAAAATTAAGATTTTTAAGACAAAAATCCAAATTTTAATATTGTATTGAATGTGTATTTGGGGTTTGACTGGAATCTTGCTTTTGGGCGAATTTCGATGATCTATGTGTCTGGGGAGTTCGTGGTTCTTGCTAGACTTAGAAGGAGGATCTGGGAAGCGGGAAAAAATGGTAGAAGTGGAGGTAGTTCGCCGTGGTGGCGGCGATAGGAAGAACTAAGTTTTTAACCTAGTTTTGTTCAAACTTGAAAATTTGTCCACTACAGCTTATCTGATGCATCGAGTTTGAAGAAATTTTGGGGATGGGATCGTGGAGGTTTGGAGATGGTGTGGCTAGAATTTTTGACGTTCTAGTGATCAGCGACGTGGAAGAGGGGTGTTTTCAAGTAGAGGTTTTGGGTTCGAGTTCAACTGTGAAGCTCGATTTTGTTTTGGGTTCTGTAGTGACGAAGGGATAGTCGGAATCGACTGTAGAGTGGGTCGCTGACGTGTGAGGGGTGCTGGAGTTAGTCGCGGCGGCGTCGATCGTCGGTGCACTTGCACAGGAAGGTGTGTGTGTCAGTGGGCTGTGTTAGTTTGGGGAAGTGGATTTGTCTCCGGTTGTAACTTAAGATTATGGCAAGATCGCTCGAGTTTGAACCCAAGTAATGCCGAATGATTTTTAATCCTGTAACAGTTTTCTTTTGTTCACAGGTTTTATAATTTAAAATTTTAACAAAAAACTTAAATTAAGTTTTGAAATGGAAGAAGAGAAGAAGAGGAACTCGGGTGTTTCTCAGGTGTTGATTGGGTTAGACCCGAAGTTTGATTAAAGAACATTTTCAAAAGTATTTAAAAGGTTTATTTTATAAAACAGGTTTAAAATTTAAATAAAGTATGTTTTAAATTTTTGGCTTGAATCTTGTTTTTAAATTTATTCTTGATAAAAATAAATGTTTTCTTTAACATTGTTTATAAAGTTGAAACTTTAATTAATTTAAATTTTGTTAAATCAAGTTAAAGTATTTTGAAACTTTAGTAGATGGAATTATAAAGATTTCATTAAAAGCAAGTTTATTCATTTAAATTTAAAACTTGATTTAAAACCATTACTTGATGATATTTTAAAGGATTTAAAAGAAGTTGTGATTTGTAAACTTTAAATTATTATGTTGAATAAGTATTTTAAACTTAATTAATAATTTAATTAAGTAAAGTTAATTTTTAAAGTAAATTGTTTTAATAGGCATAATTAAGATAAGGTTTATCTTAAGATAATTGTGGTTTTTAATAATTTGAGATTAATTAAGTTGATTAAGAAATTTAAGTGTAATTAATTGATTTTTAATTAATTAAGGATAAAGGGTTAGTAAGTAATTAATTAAGAAAAATTAATTAATTTAATTAAATAATGTTTATGGATTTAAATAATTTTTAATTAAGGATTATAATTAATTAATTAAAGGTTAATTAATTGTAATTAATGATTATTAATGAATGGTTAAAGACTAATTTATTCTTAATTAGAAATTAATTAATCAAATGACTAGAGGTAAAAAAAAATTGTAATTAAGAAATTCTTAACCCAGTTTTATTAAATAAATGAGTAAGTTTAATTAATTAATAATTAAGGAATAATTTATCTTTAATTAAAGGTTAATTAAGGGTTAATTAACTATTAATTAAGGGAATGATTAATAGGTAATTAAGAAGTACTTAATTTGTAATTAAGTGGTATTAATTAATCGTTAAGGTTTATTAATTAATGGTTAAAGAATTAATTAATCTGTAATTAAGATTTAATTAATTCGTTTTAAGAATAATTAAGACATGAATTATCCAATTATAATTAATCAAATGAAGATGATTAATTTAAGTTAATTAATTTGTTAATTAATTAAGGTAATCTTTTGGTAATTAATTATGTATAAATACTTAATGAGATTGATAAGTGTAATTACGTAGCGAAGTAATTAATTTATAATTACAGGATGTGATTAATTAAAAGAATAATTACTCAGTGGAAGTAATTAAAGATTAATTACTTGGTGTAATTAATCAAAGGATCGGTGTAATTAATTAAGGAGTTAATTAATTAAGGTAAGCAATTATAGGTTGATAATTACTGTTTATGATTTATTAAAGTTGATTAATGAAAGTAATTAATTAACTAATATTAATTATTATAATTAGTGAGAATAATTAAGGATTGATTAAGATTAATCAATCAATAATAAGTGGTTACAAAGTAATTACTTAATTGTAATTAATTAAGGATTAATGTAATTAATTACAGTTAATGAAGTAATTATGGTTAATTACTTAATGGTTTATAGATAATTAATTTGTGAAATTAATTAAGGATTAATTACTTAATGTAATTAAGGGATAATTAATCAAGGTTGATTAATTAAGATGATGATTTATTTAATTGGTTTAATTAATTTTTATATAAGCAAGATTTATTGTCTTTAATTTAATTTATTTTAATTTAATTATAGATGAAGTAATTAATTTAATTCATTTAAAATTAATTACTGATGGTGTGATTATTAGATCATTACTTATGAATGGCTGATAGATATTGAATGCCTTGATTGTTTGATATCTTCGATAAGATATGTGTGATATATGATATGAGATGCTTTGGTTGAAGTATGATGATAATATCAATTATCAATTGTGATAATAATGTTGATTATCTATTGTGAATTATCTATATGTTTGTATATAGATAATAGAATTGAATTGTTTTATACTTTAAAACAACTTGGACCTAAAAGATGGCGTTTTGGATTTCGATGAGACCGGGATCGGGTTTCCAGATTTGGATATCCGAAAACCACGTCGATCCAAATTAACGTTAGGTTGTGAATCTCAAGTGAAGATGAAGATTTAGAGTGCAAGGGTTATTGTCGTTAACTCTGAGAGTGATTCCAAAATGAATGTAACGAAATAATGCCTTCGGTTTCGTTCGAACCCGGAACGAACTTGTGTGGATTGAATGCTTCCAGAACATCGTTAGGTGGACGATGAGCATTCTAAGTGATGTGTTCATTAAAGGTAATCGTAGCCTCAAGCCTCATCAACCGGGAATGGCTAAAACAGGGGAGGTGCAGCAAGGCTGATTGGGTCATGCCCAAGTAGGATGAGATGAACCCCTATCTAGAGTCCCTTTTTATTTGGCTGTGTGGGCGGTTGCTAGCTACAACCGCAGGCTTGTCTTGTTCGGAACTGTTCAGTAAGGAATGGTTCCGGCTTTGTGTTGCAGGGGATTAGGAGTGATTCTCGGTACGTTGATCTAGGCCACGTACTATGACGGGCGGTACCCCAGTATCCCTGCCATTGTATGGAATCCAAACTCCAATAAGTGCCGTACGTTTTAGATGTGCCCAACTATGTTGGAACTTGAGATGTAAGCATTTCAGCTATTTCTGTATTTTATTTGAAAACCATAGACCGTATTATAATATCACTGGATTTCCTATCAAATGTTATGGTTAGCGTAAGGTAAAAACTTACCCATGTTTATGTGTGGGAAATCTTACGTGATACCTTTGTTTTCAAAAGTTTTTTTCAAAGTTAAGCAACTTTAACCCGTTTACTCACACTAGACCCATATCTAACCCGGAGTTTATTCTGTTTTTCTTAAACTCTTGAGTACTCAAATTTTTACGAGTAGCCAAGGAATTCAGGTTAGGATTGATGAATTCTGGAGGCTCAATGGAGCAGAAGGCTTCAGCATATAGATATATAGTATTCCGCTGTGTGTTCTCTAAGTCATTTGTCTATGTTGTATATTGAGTTGTATAACTAGACAGGTATTTATAACTGTCTAGTATGTGTTGTTTAAGTTGTGTATCTCTGATGTATAAAATACTATAATGTATTATGTGATTAATATAATTTATTCGTTCTGCTGTTTAGATTCTGATGTTGTTTCTTCTTTCTTCTCTTTATTTTCTCTTTTCTTTCCCTTTCTTTCTTAAAAATGATGCGTCTTTCTGTGAAGAGAAAGGCGGATCGTTTCATATTTGAAAATAGCCTTCCGAGGCACGGTCTCAGAATTCGACAAAACAGGTTCCATTAGATCCGTAATAGTGTTTTATTATCGGATTTCAATTTTCGTAATGTTTGGAGCGATCGTTTGGCCATTACGATAAGCAAACGTGCTGAGATTTAAATTGAAAATTCAATGTTTTAACTGCTTCAAAAAGCTACCTTCTCCACCCGATCGAATTTGGACTCGAAACCTTTTCCATTGTGTTCTGAATAGGCGCAGAACATTAAAAACGCTTGGGGGCACGCCTCGATTGGAGATCGAGATTTTGGGTTATGATTATCTAAGGAATTTGAATTTGAATTAAATAAATATTAATATTCTTATGCAATTGATAAATTTTTACACGTTTCTCCTTCCTCAACACTTGGCAAAAAATAGATGATACGCGTTGTTTTTAAAATAATAAAATGGATGTCTTGTGCAAAAAAAAGAAGGAAAAAACAACCAACAAAACAAATGAAAACATTTTCGTTTAAAATAGAAATCATGGCAGAGTAATCGTCTTTATCCCCCAGCCAAAATTCCAATGAAATTGAGATTCTAATTTCAATCCACGAAGATTTCTATGACGACCTGCCCTTCTCGACTCTCGAAAATCGACGCAAAATACTCCACAGTATAATATGCCGGCGATTGAGTGCCGGAAAAGACATATTGTTGAGGAAAAAGAAAGAAGTTAGAAGAAAGAAGGAACTAAACAATAATAGAATCTCACAATCGCAGCGGAACAAAATATAATAGTCAATAACAAATCTTTATATAAAATGAAAGCTATATCTGTTTTTATATATTACATCAGAGCATATCATAAACAAACAACATTTACTAGTCTGACAACATCAACAATCATAGTAGCGGATATAAACAAGTATGGATAATACGTCTCGGACTCCAGCTCCTCTCCTGAGCTCCATAGCATCATGTTCTGTATCTATAACACTCAGTCTGACCCGAGCATTATAATTAAATAACACCCGAGTCAGTCTGGAATACCAGCTGATAAAAAAACACCCAAATGATTATTAAAGTTTCAAAAGTCCTTTTGAAAACAAAAGCATCTTGTAAGGCCACGCCACAAATAAACATGTCAGGTTTTTACCTTACGATAGCTAAAATATTTCCTATAAAATCCTCTGGTATTATAATAGGGTCTATGTACAAATACTTATTAAAATAGCCGAAATTGTTACATTCATTAAATTCCAGCTACTAGCCACAAAGTGGGTAATACAAACAAAACTCGTAAAAGGCGCGTAGGGAGAATGGATTTCCAACTAATGACTAGGCACTAGGGTACCACCTGTCACAGTACGTGGCCTAGATCATCGTACCGAGGACCACTTCCGATTCCCTGCAACACAAAACTGGGACTATCCCTTACTGGATAATCCCGAGTAAGATCACCCCATGGTTGGGATCAGCAACCGCACCACTAAGCCGAAATAAAAAGGACATCTAGACAGGGATGACCTTACCCTAATGGGTGCTACCCACATAGCCTTGCTGCATATCCCTTGATTTTCAGTCATTTTCGGTTGATGAGGCTTGAGGCTAAGCATTACCTTTTAGAACGTTTCATTTAGAATGCCCATTGCCCACCTGATGATGTTCCGAAAGCATTCATCCATACAAGTCCGTTCCGGGTTCGAACGGAACCGAAGGCACTACTCCTACTACATCCATTTTGGAAATATCCTCAGGATTAGTAGCGACTAGCCCTTGTACTTCAATTCTCCATCTTCGACTCCGAACTCGTTTTTCCCACGAAAACGTACAAACCGGATCGAAGTGGTTTTCGAGAAATTAATCCCGATCCCGGTCTCTTCGAAACGATCAACGCATTGGCCAATATTGATAGTCGGTGATTTAACTATCAATTAGCATTTACAAACAATCATCAAACAATAAATAATTTTCCCAAATTATTTATTAACCCCAAAAATAACTTTGCAAGATATATTTCCATTTCAAACCCTTTTGAAGCAGTTTTCAAACCCAACTCTTCTCATGGAATAAATTCCCAAATCTTTACTTCCACTGAAAACATCCAAGCCAAATACTTTAGATTTATAATAATTTAAATTAATTCTATTTACATACTTTATTTGAAATAAATACATACTTTTTAGATGTTTCAATAAAACTGCTTTATAAAATATAACCCATTTTTCTCCAAAATAAAGGTTAAGTCATACTATATTTTAAAATAAAGTTATGAAATCTTATACAAGTTTTTATATAAAACTTTAACCAAACTATCTTTAAAATAAATCCATTTTATAAATATAAATATTAATAATATTCCTTTAAAACATAATACCAATTAACCTTTTAAATAATTATTACTATAACTAATTTAGTAAATATTTACTTTCGAAATCTTTACAACTTAAATAAGAGTTTTCTTAAAAACATTCTTTTAAAATCAAATTTTAAACTTTTAACTTTTACTAAAAAAAATCTGCTTTAAAACGTACTTGGCTTTTCAGGTAACTACACTTCTATTTTCAGAATAAACCAAAGAATTCGTTTTATAAATCCCGCTGAATGTATCTAAATTCAAATTTATGTTTAAATCCCGTAAATTTCTTCCAACACTTTAAAAATAAACACCTTTTTATTTTTAAACACATTTCTATTTCCTGGAATATCACTTTTAAAATATATGCTTAAAATATTTTACATAAAGCTTCTAGAAATTACTTAATTGAAAATAATACTTAAGGAAATATATAGAGGTTTTCTACGTAATTTAAGCCAAATTTAACTTTTACAAATAAGTTATTAAATCAAATATTTATATTATGATTTCCTTTGAAAACTTAATGCTACTTTACTTTTTTTAAAATAATTAAATACCATAATTACTTAAATAAATGTTTACTTATACTTTAAACAATTAAAATAATATTTTTTTCTAAAATATTCTAAGCACAATTTAAACTGCCAACTTATAATTTGAAAGCTTTTCTTTGAAACATACCAAATTTCCAGGAAAAATGCGCTTTCTGTCCTTTAATGATAATCTCAACTTTACTTTTAAAACAATTATACCTTTCTTATAAAATTTCTCACTGGAAATCAATATTTTCAAATTTATCCACTGATAAATATACCAATTTATTTATAAACCCAATTTATAAATTTCTATTTCTCATTTTCATTCCAATCTCAGTTTCAAAACCATTTACAAATTTCAACCCAATTTCTCGAATTTAATCCCTTTAAATTCATTACTTAAAAATCCCTTTCATTTTCCTTTAATCCCAATTTATTTATTAATATTTTTAAAATACCAAATTATATTTATCTAACCATAACACGGCATAACAAGATCCAAATCAATTTATCACAGGATATCAATGAGATATATCACAAAATATAAATAAAATGTCTATTTGTGAGGAATCCAGCTGGATCCCTCCAACATGTTTCCCTGCATCCATAGATATTAGCACAACCAATAAATATCGATCCAATCTAATAATAATTATCATATTCAGCTAAACAACCAATCAAATATTTAACTATTAGCTATTTAAATTAACCGGTATCTAGATGTGAGTGAGATTAACTCACCTTCAGTTCCGACGAGTGTTTAAATTCCTGAATAAATTCGACCGCGATCGATTTAACCCAAAAATTCCGCTAACTCCGATTGTCTCCAAATCTGCACTGCAACGTAGACCACGTCGCTGCGATTATGACGCTTTTTGTTTCGTCCGTTTTCGACCTCGTACGGAGATGATATGCATTTTATAAGTTAGAATATATATTATATAAATTAATTTTCAATTTTCTTTTACTATTTACCATCAGAGAATCTCGGCCATTCAATACTACTTCCTCTCTCTCGTGAATAACCAGGTTGAAGAACCCATCAGCCGCCGACCATCCTCGAATTACGCGACCACGACGACGAGCTTGACGACGATCAAACCCTGCCAACCGAAAGCTCACCCCGACGCCTTCCTTCAGCCCAAAACCGGCAGAGCTCGGTTCCCTTCAGATCTCGAAAAACGTGATCGACACGGTGACGAATGCGGCAAAAATTCCGGTGATCTATCACGTTACACATGACCTCGACCGTTGGATTAACTCGCCTTGGAGAGCTCTCCAACTTTCCAGTTGGCGAAGTTCGATGATAAAGCTTGGATCGAGAGAACTTCTGTAACAACCCTGGTTTTGGAGATTACCTATAAATATTAAATTATAACGGTAGTTATGATTTAATATTGTGAACGAAAACAAGATTTGGAGATTTTAAATTGCTTATTTGGAATAAACAATGAATTTTTAGGAAATAAAATGTGAAAATAAAGTTTAAAAGCTTTATTTTGTTTTTTTGGGTTAATAATGAGTGGAAAATAATTTTTATTTAGAGAAATTGCAATAATTTTATTAATTATTACCAATTACTTCTTTTAATAATTTTTAGAGGAAGTATTCGATTTTTAAATGGTGTTTATTGAAATAAAAAGCGAAAATTGGGTTAAAAATAAGTTTTGGCCATAAATAATGTTTTGAAATGGTTTGAAATATTTTTACAAGTGTTAAAATAAATTTTGTGGAATTTTTAAACGTGGTTTTATTCATTTATTTGAGTAAATAATGCATTTTTGTTAAATACATGAATAACAATAAAAAATATTTAAAAATAAAAATTAATCTTTTTATATGATAGAAAATGTTTCATTTTGTATGTAACAAGTTTTCATATTTTTCTTATGTGTAAATACGGAGAAAATGCATTTTGTATGTTGTATATGTACATAAGTTCATATGTTAGTTAATCATTTAGCCTAATTTACTTTCTCTAATTCCAATTTGGTTCCATGAGCCCATTAGTGCACTAAAGTCAGGAATAAGAAAGAAGCGAGAAACAAAAATAACTGTATGTACTCTAGAAACCTTCTTCTTCTAGAACTTGAGAAAACTAAGAAACCCATTTCTCCTTCAACCCTAGCTCAAAATTTCTCCTAATTAATCCAATTATTGTTGTTTTCAATCAAATTGAAACTATTTTTATCAGGTAATCACTATGAAAACCATTTCTATTTCATCAAAATCATAATTTTTGAGGAGATTGTTTGTTAACAATGAATTTCTTCTTTGCATGCATATGTTTCCTCTTTCTATAGGTTCTACAAGGCCAAATTAGCTCAAAGCTCATTACTTTCAGCTTAAAATCGGATTTTTGCACTACTTAAACAAGGTGAGTTGCTGCTCACATAATGCTAGCTGAAGCAAAACTTCAAATGTAAAAAATATATGCATAAAGTGCTTGAAAATATTGATTTTGTTGATGTTTTGTTTCTGTGAAAACTAAGATTGGGTGTCCCTTTGCATGAAATTTTCTCCCAATTCCGGCAACGAAATGCTGCCGGATTATCTTCTATTGATAGTTCATATGTTGTAATATATACCTGCAAAATTTCATAGCAAAACTCCTTTGTTTGATACCTAAAGTCTCTGCTGCAAAATCAATGCACGGCCTGAAATTTACCTGTACATTTTGTTTTCTGAGTTGCTGCAAACATGGTCTGAGTCCATATTTGTGATGGCATAACTTTTCGTTTCTTACTGAAATTACGTGATTCTTTTTTGTTTGAAAGATAGGGTTTTCTTCTGTATTCATACCAAATTTCAGGTTATTTAGACTTAGATTGCTTATAGAAATATGCTGTCAAACTTTGACCTGGACCATGTTTTTGCCCAGATTTTACGGTGAAAACACTGTCTGGGTGCAACTTTCAGACATCATAACTTTTTCATATTTTATCCAAATTGCATGGTTCTTGTTTTGTTTGAAAGAAGAAGTTTTCTACTGCATGAAAACAAATTTTGAGCTTAAACCGATACAATTTGATCCTCTTATTTATGCCTGGAAGTTGAACCCAGAGTGGATTTTAAGCGTGGGCACATCCTTGTTGAACTGTTACAAACATGGTCTGAGTCCATCATGTTTGTGACAACATAACTTCTCCATTTTCTTTTGGAATTCATTATTTCTTTTTTGTTTGAAATATGAAATTTTCTACTTTATGCATACTAATTTTCATACGAATCAAAGATCGTTCTGCCTCCTGTTTTATGTCCGAAAGTTGAACCCAAAGAAAATTTCAGACCTGGGTATTATTTTAGCAGTGTTTTTATGTCATATTTCCGTCCGATTTTTGACATTTACTCATGTTTTTGTGATATTTCTGTAGTATTTTGAGGGCTATGACGCCTTTCAATAGGTTAGCCCAGTTTTGATGAATTTTGAATTCAAATTTTGAATTATTTGAATTTAATTTGAATTTAAATTTGAATTTCGGGTTGAGTGGAATTTTGCTTGTTTTTGGTCATTTTCGAGCACGGTTTTCTCCAATTTTTTTTGAAATGATTTTTAAAATTTAGGGGATTTAAAATAATTATTATATAATATTTTAAAGAATTTTCAAGTATAAAACCTATTTGTTCCTTATAATAAGGCAAATTTTCAAATATGGTTTCCAAATGGTTTTCGAAATCAGTTTTAAAAGCTTATTTTCAAGGTAAATTATTTTCTATAAAAATTACATATTTTTGTACTGTCGAGCGAATGAGGAGGAGAGTTAAATGATTGGGTAAAATGTGTAGCATCAGATACGTGTGTTTATCCTTTCGGTTAATTCCTAACTTGTCTGTTTGATCGTTTTGGCCTATAGGTCTAGTTTACCGATGATATGAGGTGAACCTTTTACTGCTTTGAGTGTGAAATTTACTAGCGATTAGGAAACCGTTTAGTGCGAATGGATGGTATGGGACACACGTTAACACTTTTCGGGTTCCTTTCCGAGAGTTTGTAACACATTTTCCTGTTGGCGTGGCACTACTGGACCTTCGGGTCATTTTCCATTGCGGCGTATTTGTCTTCGGACGTTTGCCATTGCGGCGTGTTTGTCTTTGGACTTTGCCATTGCGGCGTATTTTCCATTGCGGCGTATTTGTCTTTTGATGTTTGCCTTTGGGCAAGGTACCTATTATATAATGCACATTTAAAGCCATTTCTTTGTGGTAAATTGACAAAAAATTAAATGTGAGCATATAAATCAGTTAATATCTGATATTTATAATAGACAGTAAAAAAAATTTGTTACAACACTCACTTTTCTAAAAATTATTAACCAACTTTATTTAAATGGTTATAGAGTTACAAGAAAACGTCTAATCGTAATAACTAAGTGTATATTATATCATCCAATCTTTTTCCCTTGCATGATAAATGCATAATAAGTGAAACAGAGTGTGTCTTACATTTACTGAAAAAAATTGCTTTCTCTAATTACTTCTATAAAAAATAGTATATATAAATACGATTGTTAGCCAAACTACTTGTACGATAGCGTAGATTAAAACTCTTGTTTACACATGGTTTGTTCTTCCAATAAGCTTATGCAATGATCATTGATCGCTGATGAGAATTTCTCTGCTGCATGTCTCTTCACAATCTTTTATAACATGATAAAATGCCCCAACTAAGTACAATTCATCCAAAAAATTACAGGATAGAACGGTAACATATAGCATATGCAAATACCTTTCTCTGTTTGAACATTGACAGTGTAAACGAATGTATGACCAATCCTAGAGATCCCTTGAGAATGTCTCCAGCTCTAGGGTTCGATGATGCTTTTGTAAGATATGAACCTGAACATAAATATTTCAATATTATATTTTTAAAGGATTTTACAGTAGAAAATATTTGCACTATACAACAAAGATAATAATGTAAAGTCAGTGATCGAACTAGAACACCACCAAGTCTAGACTAGGAAAAATACCCATGCGTAAACGTTGTTGTTGCACAACAAGTTGCTCAGTCCCAGTTGTCTAATGAGGAGTCAGCTCCCTTTCATGCTTCAGCAAGCCCTCCATTGACTCCTACTGATATTCATGTTGATGGTCTTTCCAGTTCTTCATCCCCTTCCAAATCCTTATGCTTCATCCTCCTAGCTTGAACAATGATGCAAAACATAGTGATCTTCCACCTGCTGCTCATTCCTTTCAAGCTTTGAGTATTTCTTGTTAACTCAATGAAAGTAGAGGTATTGCTTGTTGACCCAATGAATTGATTACACATAAACCATGGCATATCAGCGTGATGATCAATTTATACATGTGAAAATATACTAGTAATATTCATACAAAAATTTTATTTGTTTATTTGATAGGGCACTGATACCATCCCAATCGATGTAAGGTCTTATGCTTGCTTATTGTGTATGGGGAAAAAAGGTTGTTGATAGTTGAAATTCACTAAGTTCAAAGGATTCAAAGCCAGATCTTTATTTCTAAATTAGCAGGTGTTGTGTGCAAGGAAATACATTATAAATTTGATCCTTACGTTTGAATATATGAAAAACAAATAAGAATTATCATTTATTAATTGTGCAACTCAATTTGAACTCAAGTAAATTTAGAGGCAACTCATATTAGGCTCAAGTAAATTCAGTAAAGATGATCAAATACACATTCAAACATGTACCTTTATATATCATAATGTTTTCTTTTGATGTATTAAATGTTTTTTGTAAAGGGTTTGAACAATATTTTAACCACTTTTATTTGAATAGTAAACATATGCACGTTTAAACATATATCTGTACTATAATGAATCTCTTAACACATTAAGAAAACTAATGCAAATCATTTCCTTAGTGATGGATGTTGTACCTGATCATCTTTCAATTTTGGGCGATATTTAGAGGCCGCATGCAAGTAGCCGAAGATAATATCAAATCACATATAACTATAATACTGCAACAAAAATATCTCTGTTATGGAATCCAGCATTCAAGCACAAAGCCAGAAAAAATTTAAGACTGGAATAAGACAACAAAAAACAAAGCAGTACACTATTTATTTATTTTTGATAAAATAGCACAGTAATTAACACTAAAATTATAAAATACAGTGAAATGATAAAAATTTGTATGGCATGTGTTCATATACTCTATATAATAGCTAGTGGAGTATTGAAACAATGATATTATCAATAGCTCCCGAGATGAAAATAGAGCAAATAACAAGATTCAGTACACCATTGTGATTAGCCATCCATCTGACTTTTCTATCAATCACCATACACTTGTCACATTAAATGATTTAATGATTTTCCCGTCTTTGTTTAATATTACATTAGATTCTACAATTTGGCCAATTCTTGATCACGTCCTACTATTATTATATGATACTTTCAAATTTACACATGCCATAATTTTTTTAAGTTCAATATATATTGGGTAAATAAAGATAATTTACCCGAGCTATCGAGATGCAGATGTTACCAATTCCAAATTTTTATAGATGCAAAAGTAAATGAATGGATTAAATTTAGTGGCTACATGAGTTCATAGATGTTTAGTGATAGGTGGTCTCATCCCATAAAACCGAACTCATAAAATCAAACAAACAAAATGAACATATCTGCAGGTAAAAGTGAAAGATTTCAAATGCATTTGGTTTTTCCTTCTACTAGGATATTCAATTTTCTTTTATTATTTTTCTAACTCGGATTAAAGATAATTGGTATATTAGCATTCAAATGTTGGATCTACAAAAGCAGCACCAGATGTATAAATCTTGAAAAATAGAAATACAGTCATACTGTCATAGAAAAATCATTCATCTAGAAGTGTTTCCATCCAATTCACTTCAAATTGCAGTATTTTTATTCTTTTATAACTTTTCATATAGCTAATTGTGTGTGTATTATACACAACCCAAATTAATGGGTGATCTATTCATTTAATGTAGTTGTAACAGCAATTTTATCATCAAAGGAAATTAATGTCTACAGTTTTGATCTCAATTTTTGGATGAGCTCCCTCTTTAGAATTCTATCAACAGTAGACCTATGACGCTGATTATCCTGTTAGCATAATGTTTGGACTACTGATGCAACAAGTATTTTATTCAAATCGTAAAAAAAAGTATTTCAGGATAATGAAAAACAAAAATGAAATAAAACGAATCGAAGACATACCTGCGGCAATGAGATTCAGGCGACAACAAAGTTGCACGATGGAGGAGAGCACAGATACTATGACGTGGATGGAAGGGAAACAGGAGGAGGTGGTGATGAAGGTAGGCACGGATGGGTTGCAAGAGATTTTAATGAAGATCGCTAGGGTAAGGAGGGGAAAGCGACCAAATTTTGGGGAAAGTTGGATTAGATACGGTTTTGGGAGGGAATCCATTATTCGAAAAGCGGGAATGAAAATAATTAGGGAGTCAGCTCTGGCAAAGAGCGTTCCCTGACAAATTGCTGGTTAAAATTAAACAAATTAAAACAAATAATAACACTATGAAATAAAGCGTTATCTATTGGCGTTATAAAAATCTACTTTTCTTGTAGTGAGTACTCGGCAAAAATAGCACGTGCAAAACCTTTTTGAGATGATTTTTACCCTTGTATGTCGTCATCTTGGAATAGGTCCTTTGAACCATTCGGTGGCGATTACTTCAAGATTTTGGACTCTTGGGAGTTCTTTTGAGATTTTCATTGCCTACACTAGCGTGTTGAGATTTGCCTTTTGGCGTATATGTATATTGAGATTGCCTATTGGCGCTATTTATGGGATTTGCCTTTTGGCGTTATATGAAATTTTTATCTCTTTGTTGACATTTGCCTTATGGCTTATGTTGAGATGTCTTTTGCTTATGTTTTCCTTAGAGTTGCCGTTATGGCGGGTTTGGGAATTCTTTTAGGAGTTTACATTATATTATTCCCTAAACCATTCTTATTTGATTTATGATTGCCGATGATATGAGGCATGCTACATTTTAGTGATTCATAAGATTTTTCGTCTCCTTTGTGCTTTATGCTTATTGAAGTAATCAAGTTCTATCACCTAGTGTGATTATATATGCCATACATGTTGTGTATCCTCCATATGACTATGGTTAGCTTTCTTATGGTTTCTTCTTGTTTAAGAAGAATGTCACTATGCTCTTATGCTCTATTATTCTACTATCACCTTTTACCCATTCATTTAGCTAGACTGGCCCGTGTATTTTATACTCGGGTCAGACCGAGGTGTTTCAGGTTAGGTACTTTTGGACTTAGCCTATTCTGTTTCTGCATGGACTATTCTGCTAGCTCTTTATGTTATCGCTTTTTATGTAGTCCTTTTTGGTTTGCTACTCTAATATGTATATTCTTTTGACTCTGTTTGTATTGTGGTCGTCATACCATATATGTGATGTATCATTTTGTATATTTTGTGATGTATCTGTGTAGGAGTGTATCTATGGGATTATCTATTGTTCTATGATGTGTTTTACATTTGAGTTGCTGTATTTTGTTCTGATAGATCCTATAGCCACCTATGGCTTTGTATTAAGTATTTATTGGATATGTCGATCCACTTGAATCAGAAAAAAAATTAAGGCATTGTCGACGTATTCAATAGATATTTAAGACAAGGCTATAGATGGTCGCTCCTATCCGGCCCTATTCTCTGCATTAGCAAACATTATTACCCAGTAATGCTCTTTGTTAATGTAGGTCTCGGGGTAGGACGTTACAACTTGAGGGAAAGACATGAGAGTTTTTCGACCATTGAAATGTTTTGTGGTGGCCGAAGAAAACAAATTAGGGTTTCGGGCCCTTATACGTATATATATACGTATATATATATACCTATATACATACGTATTAATTTAATATTAAATTCAATTTTAGCGAGTATTTACAAACAAACACCAAATCAGACATGCTGCCATGCGTTTATAAGGTTTTACCCGCATTCCGAACACAATAGAACGTGTTTCGGAGGCTAATTCGATCATATGTGCGAGTTACGGAAATAAACGATCAATTTTAAATTAAATCGATTAAAGTAGTTCCTATGCGTTTTGAGCTGCCAGGGTCAAACGACAACTCCGATTGCTACGAAAATTGAAATACGATAATAACTAAATATTACGGATCCAATGAAACTGGTTTTGACGAATTCCGAGACTGTGCCCCGGAAGGCTATTTTAACTCGTCGATAAATTCGAGCGATTTTCAAAATCGTCGAAATAATCTAAAATTTCACTTTTAAAACATTACTAACTTTATTATACATCATACAGAATTTATATTCACATCAAAAATCACTCTAATTCATTTCGAACCAAAATCTAATTATTTGCATTATTATATTATTAAATTCCATTATTAAATTAATATAAAATTCCAAATGTTAACTTATCGACTTTTGATTCCATCCAAAAGTCCAATATTATAATTCAAATCCAAATAGACTTAAAATAATTTTTAGAAACCATTTTCATAACCATTTATATCCAGATTCACCAATTATCACAATCCTAAATATTTAATTATTATTATTATTCAGATTCAATTGAATTGCCATATTTAATATTTTAACTAATTTTATTAATTTAACTAAAATCTTCTTATTAAAAATCAAATTATAATTCACATTCAATATTTAAAATGAATTAAATGTTCAAAATCTAACGACCAAAATTCCAGGTCGTTACAACTTCCTTCCTCCATCCCAAAACAAAATAGATCCAAACTAAAAAATGAGGTGAATCGATTCTGTTCGAGCGAAGAGATGGGTGGCTCGGCAAATCGGAGGGAGCACACATGTGTGCTCGCGCACGCGAGAGAAGCTTCGGGTTGGCGATGTCTGGAGATGAAGTTGAATTAGGCGAGCACACGAGTCGAGACGAGGCGTTCTAGGGTTCATCATGATTTTGTCAACAATTAGGGATGGGTGTCGCGAGGCCACGGAAGGAAGGGGCGAAGCCTGTAGTGGCAGCAGTCGCGCGCATACGTGTGGAGGCCGAGACTTGAGCAGTAGGCGTCACGGTTTCATCTTCGGTGGTGATAAGCGGTGGTCGGCACGACAATCTCAAGCCTGTAATGTGGAGAGGTAATTCCTATTTTTAAATATTAAATGGAATAAAAAAAATATATATTTCTATGCAGTGAATTTATTTTACAGTATGTATATACAATTTTCGATATATATATGTAGATATATATATAAGCAGAAACACATGCATAAATATATTTTGTTCTGCAATAAAGAGTAAAACAGTAAAGTCTGTTCGGTTTAGTTTAAAATATGCGTATAAGGTTTGAAAGACAGAAATTTGTTTTATAAAGATAGAGTTTGAAAAAAATAGAATTTTTTACATATTTAAAAGCTTATACAGGAATTTGATTTTTTATCTATATTGATTATTTTTAGGTAGTTTCAACGAAAAATGATAATATATATATATATATATATATATGTTTAAATTTACTAATTATTTTAAGAATAATTTATCAAAGTAAATTTAGTTTTCAATTTTAATTTTAAGTTAAAATAAGCTATTTAAAAAGGAATTTATTTAACAATTTAATTCTTTGTTTAAAATTAAATCATTAGTTTAAAATTAAAAAATAGTAGTTGAATTAAAATTACAAAATAGCAAAGTGCATTGTTCGATTTATTTCGAATATTAATAAACTATATAAAATTGTTTATACAAGGTCTAATGCAGTGAAGAAAACAAGCTGGAAAGAAAATGGATTACATGCAAAGCAAAGGTTAGATCTTCTCACTCAATCAGATTTCTCTGATTTAATTTTAAATTGTTAAATTTAAAATGGTTGATTGTGTGCTTGATATGATAAATTATTATCAGTTATTTTGGATTAGACCCTATGCGCCGCATAATAGCGGATGATATTATATTAAACCCATATACCGCGATATTCGACCTCGAAGTGGAATTGGTATTATAGATATATATTTGGAGTGATTGATTTCTCGCATTATATAGCGGATGAGACCATATGCGCCGCATAATAGCGGATGATATTTTATTAATCCCATATACCGCGATATTCCACCTCGAAGTGGAATTTGTATTTAATTGTTGTGCTAACGTCTGTGGATGTAGGAAAACAGGTTGGAGGGATCTAACTGGACTCCTCAAATATTTGAATTTGTTTCAATGATTGTGTTTTGATTATTGATAATCTGTGTGTGATCATATTTGTGATTGAATCGTTGAAGGCTATAGTATAGCCAAAATATATTTTTGGTATCGTAGGATACCAGAAATAAATAAAATTGGATTTTTAAATTTAAGTAGAAAATCTATAGTGAAATCCTATTGAATAAAATTCCAAAAAATATGAGGAATAGTTTAATAAATGGATTTCAAGTAATATATTCAAAAGTGAAGAATTTATTTTGAAAATATGGTTTTTAAATAATTTGGAAGAGATAAAGGAATTTATTTTAAAAAATAAATTCGGAAATTGATTTGGTGTTAAAAGGATAAATCTTTAGGAAATCAATATGAAAATTGATTTGTTGATTGAAATAAATTTGGAAATCAATTTGAAAATTGATTTGGTGTTGAAAGTGAATATTTGGAAAACAATTTGGAAATCATATATCAGCGGATATTTGAAAATTTAAATTCACGATGAAAATTTATAAAGGAAAGGGGAATTTGTTTTAAAAATAAATATCGGTTTATTTTTAAGTGTGGAAAGAGATCTGCGGATTGGAAATGTAAATTTAAAATAAATCGAAAAGGATTTATTAATTGATTGAATGAACCATTTTGAAATGGATAATGTATTTTCCTTGAAAAGCCGAGTATGATTTCAAAGTAGCCTATGAATATATATTTAAAATTTTTATGGATGGTTTCAGAAAGGATACTTTGGATAAATTATTTTCTTAAGCTAGTTTCAAGCTTTAAAGTATAGATTTATTTAATTACTTGTAGAAGGAATTATTTTAAAGATTAAGATTGATATTTGTTTTAGGAAATGGTTATTTAAATAGTTGTACCCCATCTACTAATTTTATTTTAAAATTAGTTTGGACTTGAAGTCTTACATGTGATAATTAGTATAATGTTTTCATAACCAATATTTAACTAAGTATTTAAGATGGTTTTATTTTAAATGTTCCAAGAATACTTTGAATAAATGATTTGAATTATTTTAATTCGGCAGATTTTCAGTGGAAATGAGTAAATATTTGGAAATATATTCCGTGTAAGGAAAATGATTTGAATTTTTTTCCAAAGGATTGAAATGCGAATAGTGATTTGAAATTTGTTTTCAAAATGTTGAAGTGTTAAAACTATATCTTGCGAAGATATGTTGAAGATAAATAATTGGGAGAAAATTATTTAAATCTTGGTGATTGTTGTGAATATTTATTGATATTTAAATAACTGACTATTAATATTGGCCTTTAAATGGCAATTGAATTTTGATGCGACCGGAGGTCAGAATCGAAATGGATATTCGAAAACCACATCGAACCTTTGTGACTGTGATGGATCTTTTGTTTAAAAGATCAAAGTGGAAATTTTTGTGAATTGTTGGAATCTGAATGTGACACTTATTCCTAAAATAAGTGCTCGTTATTCGGATTAGCCGAGAGAGGACTTTGTGTCATAAAACCCATTTCGAATAATGATACGACGAAATGGGATTGCATTTGAAGACGGTGTTGAAGATTGGGTATTTTCGAAAGTGAAAGGATTACCTGTCGAATGTCTCTGCACTGAGTTGCATCGGTATAGAGATTTATCACCCTTTGTGATGGGGATTCCGGATGTGATTAGTAAATATCCGAATTGCAACGGCTTCTTTGGAAGTGCCTTCCGTTCCACTTGATCCTGAAACGGACTTGCATGGATGTGTGTCTGACGTTACACTTTGAGATGTAAAGCTGATTTCTATCAAATATATTTCTGTAGGTTGCGGAGAATTTATTCTCTTAGCTTAACACCCTTCTCTAAGTCGCATGAGCTCAAAGGTTATGTAGTTGATGGTTACTAGTGATATATTCCCAAATTGGTAATGTGGAATACGAAGTGCCGCTGATCATTTGTTGATCGAAGCATGGCTTTGTGGATGAGACTTCGTCGTTCCTCACAACCCGGAATGGTCAAAACAGGAAAGATGCGGCAAGGTTATTTGGGGGTAGCGCCCCCTGAGGTTATGTCGTTTCCTTCTGGAAAGAGGCTGTATCATGATATGGAGCACAGATATTTAACCTATGTGAATGATGCATTATTACTTTGTGGTTGTTGGTGTTGAGGATCCCTGGATAAAGGTCGATTACGACCGGGGGATGGCATACTCGTGTCAACAGTTACCTAGTTACAGAGGTAACCCGGCCTTGTGTTGGCAGAGATCTGGTTAGGCTCTTGGGGCGTCCCTCTAAAGGAACCCATGTGGCAATAGGAAGTTCCTTAGCCTGACCATTTGTTGGAAATCCAATCACCAATACGTGCCATTTACGACTGCAATTGTATAACCTGCCATTCTTAAATGGTAGCTATACCAGGCATAATATAATGGTACCTATGCTGGCTAAGATTAATATTATACTTTCGAAATGTTTTCCACACTATACACTAATGATAATATTAAAAAGGATTTTGCATATCAAGCATGTTTGACTATCATAAGGAGAAATCTCCCCCAAGTCTGCGATGGCATTGTGTGTGTGCCGGGAGGCCTTATGCTAGTCTCATTTTCCAAAAGCATTGTGAATTTATTTTATTCCCCTTTTGATTTATTTTTGTCAAAAAAATTAACTGTTTTTAAGACCTCACACCAGTCCCATGACAGACCTTTCTAAACTCTGGATGCCCATAATTTTCCACACGGGCAGCCTAGAGTCATGTTATCAGTTATTCTAGAGTGAAGTCAGAAAAGAGATTCTGTGGAGATCAGAAGCAAGCTGGATGACGAAGCGTATCACATTATACTATGTAGTGTTCGTTGCATCTAGTTGGTGCAAAGTGAATTTTCAATGTAAGTCAAGTTATAATGACCGTCAGTGATGTGTTATGTTGTTGAAAACTCTGATAATGTGATGTGTAAACTAATATAATGCTTTTGTTTTAAATATATTCATTTATCTATTATATGTTGTTCCGCTACGAAATGTGTGATTCTGTTATTATTTCTGTTTCTTCTTCTATCTTCTTCTTCTTTAACCCCAACGGTTCGGTTTTTTGGGCATTCGACTGTACGTCATTTGATACTGTGGACATATTAATGTCGACTTTTGAAAGTCAAAAAATTGGGTCGTTACACAAAGCCTGAGTGCGAAGGTCATTGCACTAAGCTGGTTGATCTCTAGAGCCACTGACAAGTGCATTCCTTTCTTCGACTTAATCAGGAGAGGGAAGAGAAACTCTGAATGGATATAGGATTGTATTGATGTATTTGAAGCTCTCGTACATCACTTAGAGAGACCCCTCGCCCTATCCAAGCTACAAGATCACGAAGACTTGTATATTTACTTGGCAGTGTCAGTACATGCCATAAGTGTCGCACTATTGTGTAAAGAGAATCACATCCATAACCCAGTATGCTATATTAGCAAGTGGTTGACAGGTGATAAAAGAAACCATTTAAAACTAGAAAATCTCGCGTACTACCCATTGCTTGCGTCAAGAAAGCTCTACCTTATTTCCAGGCTCATCCTATCAATGTCTTCACCGACCAACGGTTACGACAGGTCCTACAGCGACCTGAGATGTCTGGAAGGTTATATAAATGGATCATCGAATTGAGTCAGTTCGATATCACTTATCTCCCTTGAAGAGCTATCCAGGGACAAGCACTGGTGGACTTCATAAATGAATTCACTACACAAGACGACTTTTCGAAGAGCGGTGAAGAACCTACCATCTAATGGAAGATGTATACGAATGGAGCATCCAACAATCAGAGTTCTAGCACCAGAGTCATACTAGTAACCTAAGGAATGCTTAATCTACTACGGCTTAAAACTATACTTACTTGTAAAAAATAAAGAACTTGAATATGAGACCTTGATCGCTGGGCTTAAAATGGCAAGAGAGCCGGGAGTAAAATCTTTACAACTTTTTTATGATTCCTAGTGATATTCACGTAAAATATATATTTTTACTCTCAGACTTAATCCTCTATTATTAAAATAAATATCATCTTAGGATGTTTTTAATGTATTAAACCAAAAAATAAAAGCGCTCTTAAATCATCATTCACTCACTACATTTGGGCAAAATGGTAATTTTGTGTGTGAATTAATTTTAAAAACAATTATTTGAACATTTTAGTTTTGTTTTGTGGGAAATTGAGTGCAAACTAAAAGTGTCTTTATGGATATGCATGCACAAAGAGAAAGAAGCCAAAAGAATGAAGGAATTAAATCAACATGGAGGATACCCACTCACTAATGGACCATATTTAAAAGTAAAAACACATGTTAGTGGGCGACTATTTAAAGCTTAATGTTTACTTGGTGGCTAGGAATTAAATCAACATGGAGGATACCCACTCACTAATGGACCATATTTAAAAGTAAAAACACATGTTAGTGGGCGACTATTTAAAGCTTAATGTTTACTTGGTGGCTACACAAAGTTGAGGGTATTTTTGGTAGCTCTCTAAAAATGGATTATAGTTTTAGAACATGTTCAAATATCCTCTTATATTACATGTAAGTCTCTCCTTTTTATCCATAGAGTTGTAATCAAAAATTAGAAATAAAAGCTTCCCTTTAATGGCTTCCTAACCATCTTATTTTTATGCAACTTTCTTTTATGTTTTTTTTATCTCGTGCTCTTTTCTTTTATGTTATTTTTATTACATGCTCTCTTTTATTTCATGTTAGTAGATTAGATTTATTTTCATGCAAGTAGCTTAGTTTCATTTTATGCAAGTTGTATTCTCTTTACTTAGTTTTCATTTCCTTTTTTCTTATGTTAAAATCCATTTATGCTAATATGTATTCAAATATAAGAAGCTAAACCCCTTCAATTTAGGCGTAATGAAGCTCTTACGAACCATTTAAAATTAACATAATGATTTCGTTAATAATCTCTTGTTTTGTGCTTAATGGAAATTTTGATGTTAATCGAATTTTGTTGTTTATTAGTGAATCTGATATCCTATGTTTTTCATAACAAATAGGTTATGTTTAATCAAACATAAATACATGTTACCCTTTCATCTAAATATGATTTTGGTGATGAAAGTGAAACTAGAATCAAAATTTGATGCTTTATGCTACTAGTTTATAGTAAATAAATCATGCTTAAAATAAATTTTATTCTTAATTTCATAATCATTTTCATTAGATTTGACAAGTGGGTTGAGAGGATGTGTTAAAGTTTGATGGTTTAAGTTGTATTAGTTAATGTCACAATTAGACCATACTTATAATAAATACATCAACTAATTCCATAAGTGGTTGAAAAGAAAGATCATAAATTCATTTTGTGTTGATTTGTATGATCATGGGAAAGGATTTGCCTTCAAATTGCATTCTAATCTCATAATTTAATTCCAAATTTTCTCAAGCTGTTAACAATTTTTAGTTAAATTTTTAATCGAAATCTTTATTATTATTTGGTTGAGTGAATTTAAAATTCTTTGTTTGCTTTTGGGATTGACTCGTACTCGCATATGTACTACGATTGAATGTCGTTTGCTTGCAATTTTTATTACGATATAATTCGGCAATTTTTTAGTCAATAGAAAACCTTTCTGAATGCCAAGTTAGTAGTAAACCAAGTCACGGGAGAATACCAAACCAAAGGAGCACGACTTGCTCCTTACCTCAACCGAGTCCAAGAACTGCTAACCGATTTCGAGCACTATACCATTACACACATCTACAGAGAACAAATGAGGAAGATGACTCACTGGCCAAGTTGGCTAATTTCAGGGTTGCATAGCAAATGGGCTTAGTCCCTGTTAAAGTACTCAATACTTTGAGCATTCACCAGACAAAGATAAATTAGATCTTAGAAATGGAGCTTGAGAAGGAGTCATGGATGACTCTGATTAAAGATTATTTGGAAGGGGGAGTCCTTCCTGAATGGAGGAATGAAAAATGCTAGATCCATTGTAAAGCTTCATGATACATCCTTCAAGAACAAGTCATATACAAGAAGGGTTTCTCCATCCTCCTACTTCGATGTATCACCAATGATGAAACCAAGCGAGTATTAAGAGAAATCCATGAAGAAGAATGTCGATCACATCGGAAGGCAAACCCTATGGTTATTTCTAAGAACCTGTCAGTGGAGACGCATTTGATTATGCGAGAAGACGCAATAAGTGCCAGATGTTTGTTGAAATTCCGAGAGCCCCGCCGATTTCCAAAGGCGATGCGAAGAATACCATCGTAGTAGTTGATACTTCACTAAACGGGCTGAAGTAGAACCTTTGGCCATGATCACTATGAAGAAAATAATCAATTTTTTTGTTTGAAACATTTTTTTCGTTTTGGGCTCCCCCGTAAAATCAAAACCGACAATGGGACACAATTCGATAGTGTGGACTTTAAAGACTTCTATCATCAACATCATATCGAGACAAGATTTGCGATAGTTTCTCACCCTTAAGCTAATGGACAGGTTAAAGCTATCAACAAAATCATAAAGTCCATTCTAAAGAAGTGTTTGAAAAAGGCTAGAGGCAAGTGGGTCGATGAACTCCTGTCAGCATTATGGGTGTACAGAACCACCCACAAGTTCGTGATTGGCCATACACCATTCGCCCTTACTTACGGCTCTGAAGCTATGATTCTTGTAGAACCTGAACTCCTTTTTCATCAAGTTACTTATTATGACCCCAGAACTAACAGAGATCTCCTTTTGGAATCTCTAGATATGGTCGATGAGAAGCATAAAAAAGCTTATTTGAGGGCAACTACACATCGACATCGATTCATCCGATACTATAAAGTTAAAGTCTTAACTAGATCCTTTGAGATTAGCGATCTTGTCCTGAAATAGATCTTTCCTAGCCTCGCAAACATGGACCGGAGGTGAGAAGGACCATATGTCATCAATCATAAGCTTGGAGATGGAACTCTCAAGCTTTTGACTGTCCATCATGCTTCCTAGACCATGGAATAGCGAGCATTTACAATGCTATTTCACTTAGTTTTGTTTCATTTAGTTTTGTTTCATTTAGAATTTGCTTTTGCAGTGGAATTCAAAGCCATGTAATAAGATAGATTCTGCAGCTTCTTTTAAATTATGTAACAAAATCTAAAGTTCCTTCCATACCTATGAATTGTTTGTGCATAATATAATAGTTGTGATATATGACCAACTTACATCCACTTATGCATAATAAAAACCAACAACTACCCAGAGTTTGGTACCAACCAAGTACATGGGTCCATAACCAGATTAAACAAAATGAACGTAACTCGACCGTTCATTCATTAACTCTCACCTACACTCCGATGGCTTGAGTACAAAGAAGGGAGAAGGTGTGACTCGATTATCCGTTAACTAGCTCTGTCTCCCGATTTGACGGGAAGAAGGTAAAGTAAAAGTGGTCATGATACGACCAACCACTCTTCGACTTTTGCCTTAGACTTGGGGGCAAGGGAATTAATCAAAGGAAATGCGATTCAACCATTTTCTAAAATAACTTCAGTCCCCAAAGCGTGGGCTGGATTATGAACATCAAATGGGTGTGATTTTCCGCCATTGGCTATCTTCGATCCCTAGAGTGCAGATAAAAAATGAGTGTGATTCGATCATTCATTCTCTAACTCTGGCCTGAACCTAGAAGAGGGAATATAAACTCATCATGGATGGGACCTGACTCTCCATAAACAAACTCTGCCAAACTAAGACAAGGGGCAGAAGTATAATCACTTAACCGCTAAACAGGATAGTGAAACACTGTAGCCTGCACTTAGCTTTTGATACAACTTAAGGCCATGATCGAAAGGAGGCCTTGACGAATTTTTCGGACCGACGTCCAAAGCAATGAGAAATCGAAAGACATTGCAACTTGAATAACGAGCAATGAATACAAGTACATTGAATGGAAAACATAGTAGCTCAAACATTTAAAAAAGTTTCGTACAAAAGCTGAACAGAAGCAAAAGAATATTTATTCAGATACTAAAACTTGGAAACCAAGTACAAGTTTATTTCAGAAACTAAAAGCCAAAAACGGGGACCGTATCCGCATAATTGCGACCAACAAAAAGAAACTGGCCACCTAGCTACATACCACCTAAGCTAGTTCGATGGCTATTTCTCCCCTTTTTTGGGCTTCTTCAGGTGATCTTCAGGGTGGATTCTCTGGAGCTTCTACCTTGTCCTCTCCTCTTCAACCCTTTTTTTTCCTTTTTACCCTTAGGAGAAATGCTTTTAGAGATAGAGGCAATCTCACTTTGGGATACAGACGATCGACCTCTTCAGGAGTGATGCCGCCCGGTAGTATAAGTTGGAGCGGAGTAATATCCAATTCGGCAATCTCCTTCTTGGCTTGCAAATCCATCCACTCCTTTTCAATGTGCTCAGTTACGCTAAGTTTACCAATAAGTTCGGAGGCACGGATCACTCTCCTTCAGCATCTGGGCTGGGAGTCTCAGTAGGTTGATCGGTAGGAGCCACCTGCACAGTGACAGCCATAGCAGACCTTGGGTTCGCACATGCTTTCCAAAAGCTTCAAAAGACTCGCTGGAATTTTTCTTAGGATCGAACAGCTTTGTACTCAACTGCTTGACCCCCTCATCCAAGTACTTGATGATCTCTTTGTCATGGATTGCCTCAAGAATTAAGCAAACAATTTCTGTTTCCTTTATATCGATACCTCTGAAATTCTCTCAACAACAGGGAGAGTTGAATTGTTTTGGACGTAAACATCATTAACATAAGAAAGCACTATGTCCTAAGCCTTTGGAGGAATTGAATGCAAAGCAGGAACAAATTTGAGCTCGTCAAAGCACAACTTAGGAAATGTGGCCTTGAGCTCAACCATCTTCTCAGTAGTAGTAGGGCTGAGAGGGCCCGTCTGTTGTGCTCACGAGATGAATTATTAGGACCTTCTATGCTAGACTATCATTCTGAATATCGACAGGTGTCGGAAGAACTCGAATGTTGCTCGGGTGCTGCAGCCAAATTGGGAGCATGAGGCAGTGATTTACTGTTGTTATGTGTACTAGGGTGTTGATAGGAACCTTTAAGGTGAAAAGACTGAGATATTGATTTATGTTTTGATGACAAATCCTTGATTGGCAGCTTTAGTCTTAGTCTTCTCTTCCATCATACCTTTCTCTGTCTCGATCGGGCTCGGATCTCAGCTGGGTCCAAAATAAGATGGCTGAGAGTATGCTGATCTCTTCAAGCGACCATAGTTACTAGGGCATCCCATCGAGACTGCAAACAAAATGAAAGTGCATAAGAATCACTAGAGTTAAAAGTGGATAAGTGACGTGCGGTGCTGTGCACGTGATTTCGGTTGTCTGATTGTCCCCCCAATGGAGTGAGCTTTGTCCATTGGAGTAATCTCTCCCATGCTAATAGGGGATGTTAGCGCCAAATACAATAGGAGATTTAGACCCCACAAGACTTAAATTGGAAAAATCATAATTCTCAACATCTTTTGGAATTGGGATGTCGGACAGCCCCTCAAATAAATTTTCTAAAGTTAGAGACCTAGATTGATCTGTAGCAGTAGAGGTTAACTTGGATTTCTTGGAGACCTGCTCTTTATGAAGCTTATAAATGAGATTTTTTCTTCTTCTCTTTTCTAGGGTGGGGAGCTATGGGCTTGGTAGGATCAGATCGTAAACACATGACTTGAGCTCATATGGTCACGACCGGCTCATTAGCACCGCCCCTGAACTCGCTTTCCTCGGCAACATTCTAAGCTCCTTCGGCTGGGGGTACGATAGAACTAACTTCGTCAACTCCTTGCCTCTTTCTAGAACTTCCTCCTCGGTGTTTCTTGGCAGTCCTATGCCGAAGCCTTCATTTAGTAAGCCGAAGACGAAAAGGCGCTCGTCGGTAAGAAGAGATCTGATGTCCCTATCCACCATCGGTATATTTTTTAGTGTTGAAACAGTCTTCAAGTATATGTCTCTAGTGGGACAATGATGGCTATTTTCAATGTTCAACAAAAAACTACTTAATTCAGGATACGACTTGCATAAAAACACTTCAAGTTAAGTTTGAAATGACACTTACGTCCTTCCATCCATCGTCCTGCAAAATATTGTGGGCCACATAAAATCATTCATTTTTAAAAGCGCTTAGCTTGTTCCAAGCGCCAGTTACAACCGGGAAGTTTAGTGATCGACTAAGGAAAGTGTACGAGAGGCTTCCCTTTCGCCGCCAGAGATCGTAAATGAATCTGATGTCTTCCAGAGTTGGCTTATGATATAAAAATTCGAGGAACATGTATGTGCAGTGCAGAAACTCGTGGCTGTTCGGATGCTGCTGAACCAGCGCCAATGTTAATTAGTTCAACATTCTTCGTATGAATGGATTGAAAGGCGGAACCCAACCAACCTAGCACATAAAGTTGTTGCATGTAGTATACCCCTTTGGGGGCAAGTAAGCCCTGTCGTTACAGAACGGGACTCGCACATCCTCGTACAGAATCCCGTTTTTTATGCACAGCCTGTGGAGAGAGGCCTCATCAACCTTTGAAGAAATTGAATCCACCGGATCATTCAAAAATATGGCATCTTCCAAAGTGTCAGGTGCTGGCTTGATTACTGCTTTGAAGTTCAAAGGAATTTCTAGCACCTGTTGTGAACTCTTGAGCTGCTCAGGCTGATGGCCTAGGGAGTTTCAAGCGG
This sequence comes from Allium cepa, assembly GCA_030765085.1. Taxonomy (NCBI): domain Eukaryota; kingdom Viridiplantae; phylum Streptophyta; class Magnoliopsida; order Asparagales; family Amaryllidaceae; genus Allium; species Allium cepa. Next base: position 71,755,139 of record CM060940.1, on the reverse strand, counting down.
ATGTTTTTGAGGAGCTAGATTCAGAGTCAGAATTATCATGTAAAGTAGTTAGTTCGGTACACATGGTGATAAACGCTTATAGCATCTGGAACCCATAGCTATCAAACTCGGCAAATAGTAATCATTAGAAAAATTAACTTGTTCCACTTATGCTAAGGGTAAACTAGTGTAGTGTAGTGCGGTGCAAAGATAGATCGTTCAGAATTAAAACGATAGTTATTACGAGACTCTGGGATTCGACCGAAGTGACCATCATCGCTGACCATCCCAACCACTTTCATGTCGATCGTTGTGGATTTCATCTAAGCTTCAAGATCAACCATCGGCATATTGGAGTATGGTATCGTGTTTAAGTTCATTCGAGACCATATGTTATGCACGTTCAAGTTATAGTCGAAAGTATGCAAATTTGAGTTCTAATGATTCAAGTCATATAAATTCAAATACAAAAGTCCAAACATTCAAGTTCTAAGTCATATGCATTTGTTCTGAAGTTCAAGTACTTGAGTTCGAGGTCATATGCAAGTCTCTAGTTCAAGTTCAGGCTTAAGGCAACAATTCTTGTGTATTTAATCAATTTCATGTCTTCACTCAAGCAAAGAATTGTCTATGTCCCCATAGGCAAGGGGATCGCACCCGATCCCTTACCTATGTGGTCTCATCTTATCCATTTTCAAGCCCTTTATGCCATAACTGATCCCCATTCTAAAATCACAATCTATCCCTCTATCACTGATCACCTAGACTTCACTACTTCACTTGCTTCCCAACATGCTTCCATTCGATCCCATAAATCGATCCCTACAATAGTCGATCCCTGCATTCCATCGAGCGATCAATCCCACCATGTTGGGTTAACCCAGCTCAATTCCAAAGTACTACAACCAATCGCATCACGTCACCAATCCCTCCTAATCACTTTATCTCTTTCGCATCAACACCTATCACCATTGATCGATCCCAATGCTATTTTACACTCGACAATACCATAGCCAATCCCTATGAATCAAACTGATCCCAAAACTCACATGAAATACAAATCAAAATCGCCTTGCCTCGATTTGGATCCTAAAATCACCTTTATATGACGACGTAAATCAGGTTGCTAAACAAACGAAAGCTTTCCAACTATGGGCTTGGGCTAAAGTTGAATTGGAAAATTGAATCTATTACGATTAGATTTGGATGCATTCGAAGAAAACGAAGAGAACTATAGGAGGAGATGGGAATTCGAATCGACGATTGATTTGGATAGTGAGGTGATAGCCTTGAGTACGAGTTTGATAATGGAAATTTTGATGGGAAGTAAGGGTTTGGATCAATTTAGGGGAGCAAATGAATGAAGTGGAGTGGAATAAGCTATGCCCATTGCTTATATACAAATGTAGCCCACTTACTTGGGCTTGAAATTTGTTTTGAGTCCGTTTAGACTAAGAGATCGGTACCAATCCCTTGCTTAAGGGATTGGTACAAAATGCCCCATTACTAATGTTTAGAAAAAATGTGAATGGATGATGAAGATTATAACAATGCAAATATATTTCAACTATGTGATGTTTACAACTACCTATGAACATGCATGCATATGTACCCAGCATTCAATTTCTTGAATCGACATAGATTAAATTATTACATGGATCTCGTAGAATAGATGTCGCTACTGATAACCAAAGCCTTCTAACTTAGTCAACAAGCTCAATGGAATTGAGCATAGAGAAAGATTGGGATTACGCTTCGGATTTATATTGACAAATATCGACCAAGCATTAGGACAAATAGAGAGAGATATGACTCTTCATGAAGACAATTCTATGGAAAGATAACAACTGTTTAGGAAAATGAATGGAATGCTTCTCGGCGATTCTAACTTGCTTCGATTCAAAGCACATCATGTTTGTAACAACACACACTTTAGAGGCCAAATGTTATCCGAACTCTTTACCTGGCTACATTCAGATTGATTTGGCATGTTAGACTCGATGGTAGACAAGAAAAGCTGCCTAAAGATGTGATCATAAAGACCAGAGATCAAAAATAGACAATAGTGTAGAGCAATCATCAAGTAGAACCAAGGGATGGTCCCTATGAAACATTATAAGTATGGATTAGTGCTTCCCCTATGTATGGGATTAAATCAGATCATTATGGCTATGAGCAGCTTGGATCAGTAGTTCAACTCAACGGGAATCGATTGGTATTTCTATAAACATGAAAGCAACTATGCAAACAACTTTGGAACATGTAGCCAACGTGGAGGGGACTCACACAACCGACCATGCACCGCCACGTTTACATGTCGAACGATTGGTCCCTAACGCTTCCCATCCGGAATTGGTCCTCGAAATTTTTTGGGTGACCTTAACTGCATCTGGAGATTCTTGTGACGAATTTTCAGAAAGGTATTCGGTCATCTATGCCTATAAATACAGGGTTTATAGCTCATTTAAAGGATTTTTTAGGCTATTGCTTTCTTTGTGCTCCATTGTAATTACAAATTTCGATCCGACCCATCTTGTACACAGAAATTCAAGTGGTTAACAAAGATTTTTTTTAACCAAAATGGACGTAGCCATTCAATGACAAACCACTATAAATTTTTTTGACGTTGTGTATTATTTGTTTTCTGCTCCTTTCCTCTATTTTAATTGAGATTTCTTCATTTATTTCTCTACATATTAACCATTTGGGTGTTTGTGCCAACTATTCGTGCAAATGTTAAGATTATCAACGACTTGGTATAGGATCACACTAGATCCAAACACTTAAGAAATTGCATTTCTAGTTAGTGGAATAAATAGTGTGAATTTATATATATATATATATGAAATTAAACGAAAATAGGCATAAGGAAATAGCTAGATTTTTGGGCTAAAGGATGTGGCTTTTGTATTTACGTATGAAGGATGCGAGCTTTATATTTGGGCTGAAGGAAGATAGCTAAAAAAAATCATGTCATCTTCTGCAATCTCGATCTCAAATACTGGTATCGATCTTTAGTTTTTCTCAATATCGATTCTCGTATAACTTTTCTTCTTTTCAATCTCATTTTCATTGTATTCTCAATTTTCGATTGTTCGAGTTTAGCTTCATCATGCTGATTTTTCGACCAGCTTACTAATTTCAACTTTTAATTTAGGTTAGCTTTATTTATTTTGTTTATGTGTATTATGTAGTCTATATCGGTTATAAATTCATTTTTTGTTGGTTATTTGATTTATTTATGGTTGAATTGGGTTCCAGTAGCAGATTCATTTCCATGCTAAAGTATGCTTTTATGTGTAATTCTATGTTTTTTAGACATTGTTTAGTTTCGCAAATTTTAAATTTATGTTTAAGTTTTGTTAAGTTTGTAAAGTGCAGTGTGTTATGCTATGTAAAATTAGTATTCTCAATTTTTATATCAATATTTTTGATAAGCCAGCCGTGACGGAAGATGATGTTTTGTTTAGGCCTCTTAAAGAGGTTTGTCGTTCAAGAAGACCACGGTGGGCTATTCTCACAAAAAAAGAAACAAATTTAGTCAATGTGAATGAAGTCGGTCATAACAAAAGGAACTGTCTAGCATCTTCGAAGCGTAAAAGTTTTTCTATTATATTGTTGTTGTTATGAATTGTTTTTCAGTTGTACTTGGGAATGATATTGTGTCAATTTTGCATATTTTAGAATTACCTTTTAATGATACGTTGTTACCATAAATAGTGCTATCGAATATGAAAAGAAGACATGTTGAAATTCAAAATGTCTAAAGCAGTAGAGCATTTAGCAAGGGATATCACACTTTAAGCACTTCAACAAGATGTCGAACTTCTACAATAAAGGATGTAGAAAGCCTAAGAAAGGATGGCAAGCTTCCAAGAATGTTGAATCCTAAGTGATTGACAAATGAAAAAGTTATTTAACTTCAACAAAGAGGAGATATCACACTAAGGCATTGAACCTATAAAAATGTCGAACTAAAAGAGTTATCAAGCTTGAATAAAGGAAGGGGAGATCTCAGATCTTAACAACCTTAGAGTTTTTCAAACATATATAGAGGAAGAGATATCGTATTCAAAACATCTCCAAGGGATACCGTGCATGTAACAAGCTCGAAGTGGTATTGAATGACAATAGATGCCGAAAGATTATGGTATAAGGGATGTCGAACCTGAAGATAAACAGAGAGAATTATCGAAACACAACAGGATAAACCAGTGAAAAGAAGGAATATAAAGACCTATGGATATCGAGCCTTTACAGCTATAAAAATTACGAAGCATCTAAAAACGAAAAGTGGTTCCGATCTTTTACAACTAGCGGAAGATGTATGACTTCAAAGAATATAAAGGGTACTAAATATCTACTGTTACCTAGAATGCCACATATCACTAGTGCCATCAAGGATGTTGAATGGCATCAATACTAAGAGAGATATAAAAATTCATCAGAACCATGAAGGATGTTGAATATCAACAGCTGTGAAGGAGATCATATATTAGCAGTGTTATCAGGGATGCCGACTATCTATAGTAATGGAGGATGTCGTATTTCACCAGTGTAACAAATAATGCAATAAATCATCAATATGGCAAGAGTGTTATAAATCATCAATATGTCAAGGATGTCATAAATCATCAATAGAGCATGATGCCGCATTTCATCAATATATAAAAGGTCACCACATATTATCAATGCAATGACTAATGCCAAAAATCAAGGATGCCGATAGACACGTGGAAACCAGACCGCATACCTCCACCCCTATAAATACAAACCCAATGGCAACTTGGGAGGGGTGAATTTTTCTCATCTCGTTTCTTATCTTTTCAAGTAGTAAATCCTTAATTGATTTGGGATTTTTAGAGTCGATTTTGCTCTAATGACATTTTCATATAAGACCTTGAATATTTAATAATTGCATAGCAACTTCAATTGAACAAAGATATTGGTCCTACTATTGATCTTATGGCATGCATATGACATCTTGTATTGGACTTGGAATATGAATATGTATACTTCGCTCTTGAGAACTTGGATCCAAATCTTGGCTTGCATACTTTTATTAAGCTTTACATAAGCTACTCAAGCCCTTATCTAAACAAGATCTCCTATATTTGGGGTTGACAAAGAAATTTGTTAACATTTTGATGCTAGAAATGGCTCGAACCTCTGACTCCATACATATCTCGTGTTGGATTATCCTTGACTTGTATACATATGTTATAGAGGATTTACCTTAACCTGCATATATTCTATAAAGGAACTTTTCAAATTCAGCATAACCTTCCTTGGACAATATAATAACAATCTTGGAACAAGTATCCTCTGAACATTAGGCAGTTAGGCCATTTTATCAAATCTCTTCTGATCCTCGATTTCATTAGGAACAAGTGTTAAGGATGTTAACACTAAGATCATGGAAGAAGGCAAGTAATTCCTTATCATCCTGATAAAAAGGAGCATAAATCCATTTCATATAGGCTCTACCCCTATCCATGATTATCATCTGTAGCCTGGAATGGAAAGCGCAAAAAAGAATAGCATGTTCCTAAAATTAAAAAGGGTTATACAATTCCAATCCAAAGGAACTATTTTTGAAAAAAATATATAGAGACTTTGACAAATTTTCCGAAAGGTAGAAGGAATAATTGATCATCCTTCCGAACGAAGCAAAGCTCGAGAATCTTTAAACAAAAAACTTACAGACAATGCTATTAGTTTGGGCTTGTTTATTTTCCTTCCTGTGTTAACTGAGGAAGCGGTATCTTTTGGAGGGATATCTTCCTGCGAAGCTATTAGTTTGTGGAAGATGGATCTTAAGGCTAATTTAACACTAAGGGAGGGTGAACACTGTTTACTGATTTTTGTGAATCACTTTAAATTCTTTTAAGATTATAATTAAACAGTGCAGAATCAACAATTACAGATGCAGACACATACAAATATAAATGTAATCAAAGAAAAAGGAAAAGATTTGGAGAGACCACACCAGGAATTTTTATACTGGTTTGGAGTTACCTTATATCCAGTACCATACAATTTCTTATACATATTTCTTTTCAAATATCAAAGCTAGTACAATTTTGATTTCAAGGCTATGAGACACTCTTTAGAGTTTTCGAGCTTTAAGTACATTCACTAGATTCGGATGGGACGCGAGCACACACATTTGGATTTGTAGGACACCAAGCACACCCACTTGATTTAGATGGAACACAAGTACACCCACTTGGATTTCAGGGACACCAAGCACACCAAAAAGTATAAATGTATGATTTGATAGTTTTTGCAGACTCGATTTCTTAATCTTGAGTAAAAATGATCTTATAACCACTTGAATAGCATTTCGATCGTGATTTGAGTGAGAGAGGTAATGAAGATCAGAGAGTAATCAATAGAGAATCAAAACAATGGAATTTGGATTTAATTCTGATTGAATTTGAGAAGAGTTTGTGTACAATTCCTTTTAGAATAAAGGAAACTACAAGGAGGAGAGAAATAAAAGATAGTAGTTAAAAAAATTCGTTGGTAAAACCACCTATTTATAGAGAAACAACGGCCATTTCTATTTAGAAGAGATATGACAAAAAGATACTTCATTCAAATTTTAATTTTGAGAAAATTGGTCTGTATGTCGACATATAGTATTAGGGTATGTTGACATATCCCTTTATATTTTAAAATTTTACTTAGGAAATTGTTTCGAAAATATTAATATTTGTAAAATAGCTTAAAACTTTGTGCAATCATCTAAACATAGTTTACAAATTTTAATCATATTAAAATCTAAGAAAACATTATAAATTTATTTTGAAATGCTTTTTAATATATAAAGGATTAAAATATTATTTTCTTTAAAAATATTATACATAAGTATGAGTGAATATATACTTAAAAACAAAGTTATAATAAATGTTATAAAGTACCTATAAACATTTGGAGATTATAAAACTAAAATTATAACAAGGTATAATAGATTTAAAAGTTCAAAAACTTAATTACTCAAATATAATTATAAAATCAAAAAGTGAGAAATCATTTGAAGGCCATTTTGAAAATGGGAATTCTTTTAAAATCATTTTTGAATCCAGATATTTCTAAATAGAAAAAATATATTTTAAAACCTTTAAGTAAACTGAGAAGAGAGATCAAAGAAGTGCTACCAATGTTTTAACAAAATATATATGATTCTACAACTTATTTGGATGTCTTGAATCTTCAATACTCACGAGCCTTTTATCTCAAACTCTTGAATCCCTATATCAGCGACTTAAATCTGCTTTTGATACTGTACAGTTTTCTTAATCAATACTTGTCTAATATCCTACACTATATACTATATATAACTTTATAAAATCATTAGTATGTATATTTTGTATAATGTCATATGATTGTTGTCATCAAAATCAATGCCTAATGTACTAACAATCTCCCCTTTTTTGGTGATGACAACATGTATCTAAAAATATGTTGTAACTTCCCATGAGTTACAAAACTTTCCCTTAATCTATGCCTAAAACTCCTTTTTAATCTATGCCTAGATTTTACATATATTTCCCCTGAGTTACAAAACTCCCGGGTAATCTATGCCTAAAACTCTTCTTTAATTTATGCCCAAAACTCCACCTTAATCTATGTCTAGATTTTATATATATTTCTCCCCTTTTGTTATCAACACAAGTCTAACTGAAAACTTTCCCTAACTAAAGGTACTATATGATCTATATAAAAGTGATAACAATGATGTATAAGAATAATAAGTGATAACACAAATCATTTTTATGAATCACATAAACCCTTTACACATATTCATACTAAAGTCACATCAAACCAAAAGACAATCAATTCAAATCCTACTATAGATCTATACACATAAATTTAAAGAAATAATCAATCCAAATCAAATCAAGCATGTCAAACAAAAATTCACATAAAAATTAAAACCGAACCAAATTCGAATCCTAATAAATCATATTAAAACATGCTAATGCTAAGCCCTAAGTTTTCTTCTTGAAATGGGAGACTTGTGGATGGGACAGAAGGGACAGTGAAGATAGAAATTTCCTTTTTGCTAGACCAATTTCCATCCCGATCAAAGCATACTTCAATGACACACCGGACTTCATCTCTATTGACATCCTTTTCTTTCTCTTCTTCATCCTTCTCTTCCTTTCTTCTTCTTCCTCTTCTTCTTCACTGTCATTTAAAGGATCATGAATGGCCAAATTCGCAACATCATCCTTATTGACTATTGGATTTGTAGGGTTATCCAATAGATACTTTTGTAGATTTCTAAGAGTTTTGCCTCGTTTCTCTTGCTTATTCTTCATTCTCATTAGCTTCCATTTCAGAAATTATATTTAGAATTTGTTTCAAATCACTCTCAATTTTTGTCACTTTTGTTAAAGTAGAGTTTTAGAGAGAACTCAAAGTGGGAGAATCGAAGGAAAATAATGTTGATTCATGCGTTGAACGTTTGGAATAGTTAGGATCCATTAATTTTATTTTATTTTATTTTTCAAAAAGAAGAAGACTGTAGAATATGTTCGATTTTGAAATAGAATGGATATATATAGTAGTTTTAAGTTTTGAATTGAGTAAGGAAATTTGAAATCAGAAAATAACTGCATATATCAACATACATATGATGAATATGTCGACATATCTAATATAATTTCGTTTGTTTGTTTTTCTTTTGAGCTTTTTAATTTATATGTTATTATGTTTATATTTCTAAGAAGGAACATATTCCTAACTCTCTTCTTAGCTTTATAAACGATGTTTGATTTAATGGTTTTATTAATATATCAACTAGTTGATTTCCAGTATTTATAAATTCGAGTGATATAATTTTTTTATTTACATTATCTCTTAAAACGTGATGTTGTAAATCTATATGTTTAGTTCTTGCATGGTGAGTTGGATTTTTAGATAAATTAATTGCACTAGTATTATCGCTGTATATTGGCGATTTAGTAAAATTTAAACCAAATCTATTAATTTTTGTTGCATATAAATAACCTGAGAATAGACTAATGCTGCTGAAATTTATTCTGCTTTTGTTGCGGACTAAGATACATAATTTTGCTTTTTTGCTAAACCAGGAAACTAGAGAGTTTTCTAAAGTGACAAGTTAAACTTATGCTTTTTCAATCTAATTTTAACCAGCATAATCAGCATCACTATATGAAATTAAATCAAAGGAATCTTTTTTAAATCAAAGGAATCTTTTTTTGGATAAAAGAGTCCATGGTCTAATATGTTATTTACGTATCTTAATATTTGTTTTATAGATTTTAGATGAGTTTCCTTAGGTTGAGATTGATATCTTGCACTGAAGCATACATTTGCATTATATTAGGTCCACTAGAAGTTATATAAAGCAGTGACCCGATCGCACCTCTATACAATTTTTGATCCATATCTTTTGAATTTTCTCCCTTATTTAATTTTTCATTTATTGCCATGGGAATTGGCCTACCATTGGTATTTGACATACCAAATTTCTTAACTAAATCTTTAGCATATTTTTCTTGACTTATGAAAATACCATTACTTAATTGTTTTATTTGTAATCCTAAAAAGTAACATAGTTCTCCCATATGGCTCATTTCAAATTCTTTGGTCATTATATCTAAAAAAAATTATTTAATTGTTTATTGGTTAAACCAAAAATAATACAATCTACACTTATTTATATTAGTTGAATATCATTGTTATTTCTTTTAATATTAGAGTGGATTAATTTACCAATTTCGAATTAGACTGTAATAAGTAGGATTTAAGTCTGTTATACAGTGCAATAGGAGCTTGTTTTAGACCATACAAAGTCTTCTTTAATTTATAGACATGATTATGTAGTTTTTCATATTTAGAAAGAGAAGGTTGTTCTACATAGACATCTTCTTTAATAAAACTATTTAAAAAGGTACTTTTAACATCCATTTGAAATAATTTACAATTATTATGATTTGCAAAATCAAGTAAGATTATTATTGCTTCTAATCTGGCTACGAGTGCAACAGTTTCACCAAAATATATACCTTCTTTCTAATAATAACCTTGAGCGACTAAATGTGCTTTTCCTCACAACTTCTTCTTGTTCATTCCTTTTATTTTTATATACCCATTTAGTGCCTATTATAGATTTATCCTTGGGTCTTGGGACTAATTCCTAAACATCATTTCCTATGAACTGATTCAATTCCTCTTGCCTAGCAAGAATCCATAAATCATCTGATGATTCTTCCTTTGAATTTTCAGGTTTAATAGTTGAAATAAAAGAAACATTACTCGTTTTGTTTAATTGATTCCATGTTTTAATAACAGATTCTATATTCCCTAGAATATTTTCTATGAGATGATCTTCTAAGTATTCTTTTCTCTTATATGGATGTAAAATTTTGGAATTATTATTATTATCGTTTGTGATTTCATTATTAGTAATTTCATTTGTCTTATCAACATTTTCTTCTTCATTGCAATGGTATTATTAATTTTAAAATTTTCATCAAATGAAACATGAATGTCTCTTCAATTGTATTAGTTTTAGCATTGAAAACTCTATAAGCTTTACTTCTATTTGAATATCCAATGAAAACATCTTTGTCTGATTTAGCATCAAATTTATCTATATTTTCTTTAGTATTTAATGTAAAACATTTACTACACATAATGCTAAAGTATGTTACTTTAGCCTTTTTGTTATAAATAATTATATGATGTCTTTTTAGGCAAAGGTCTTATTAAAATTCTATTTAATATATAACAAGTCGTAGCACCTACTTTAGTCCAAAAAGTTTTTAGCTAAATTGCTATCATTTAACATGGTTATTTCATACTCTTGAATTGTTCTATTCTTACGTTGGACTACTCCATTTTGTTGGGTGTTCTTGGAAATGAAGAATTATGGGTAATACCTTTCTTGTTACAAAAAATTCATTCTTGAATTCTCCACCGTGATCGCTTTGAATTGTTTTAATTTAACAGACATTTGATTTTGAATTATTTTCAAAAAATTTAAACATTTCAAAAGCATCATTTTTAAGTTTTAGGAAAACCATCCACGTTAACTAAGAAATATCATCTGCGATTACAAATACATTTCTATTATGATTTGTAGGTCATATTTGCGAAGGAAATAAAAGATCCAATGAAGAACTTCAAGGGGTTGAGATATAGAAATCATATCTTTTGATTTAAAGGAACTTTTTCTAGGTTTTCCCAAGTGACTCGCGTCACAAAGATTATTGACATCAAAATTTATTTTAGGAAGGCCCCTAACTAGATTATTTTCAGCAATTTTAGATAGGTGTTTGAAATTCAAATGATCAAATCTTTTGTGTCAAATCCAAGAATCACTTAATTCAACCAAAAGACATAAATTATCATTTGATGCTTTAATACTTAATATATATATATATATGTGTGTGTGTGTGTGTGTGTGTGTATGTGTGTGTGTGTATTTCTTTTTCTATTGCTTTCAAAGAAGATGTTTTACTCATTATCTTTAATGTAACACTTATCTTTTTCAAATTTAATTTTAAATCCCTTATCACACAATTGACTAATACTTAGCAGATTATGTTTCAAATTACTAACTAACAAAACATTAGAAATACTAGAATTTTTAGAGTTACCGACATTGCCGATACTAATCATATACCCTTTAGAGTTGTCTCCAAATTTGACAGATCCACAATCTTTATAAATGAAATCTTTTAGGATCTCCGGATTTCCCATAATGTGCCTTGAGAATCCACTATACAATATCCATTTATCCCTTTTGATTTTTAAAGATTGGTTATCAAGTGTATGTTCATCAAAAGCAATGTAACACATCTGTTCCTGCAACTTATACATTTTCAAAAGATCAAGTGGCTTTTCATTATAAATAGATGCGAATTTATGAAACAACATCATATTGATTTTTGCAAAATTGCTTTTCAAAAATAATGGTAAAAATATTATCACTAACTTTTGCCATTAAAAGTTTTCAAAATTAAAATTATTGAATTTTGAAAACCAAAGCCCTGATACTAAATGTTAGTTTGTAAAAGATGGATCTTAAGGCTAATTTAACACTAGAGGTGGGTAAATAGTGTTGATTGTTTTTTGTGAATCCATTTAAATTATTTTAAGATTATAATTAAACGATGTAGAATCAACAATCACAGATGTAAATATAGATAGATATAAATGTAGTAAATATAAAATGTGTAGAGTTGAAGAGATCACGTCAGTAATTTTTATCCTGGTTCGGAGTTACCATGCATCCATTCCATTATAGTTTCTTGTATAGAGTTCTTTTCAAATAACAAAGTCAATACAATCTCGATTTCAAGGCTATGAGACACAACCTTCAAATTTTTCGAGCTCTAGATACACTCACTAGATTCAGAAGGGACACCAACACACCCATTTGGATTTTCGAAACATAAAGCACACCCACTTGATTTACATGGGACACATGCATACCCAATAGGATTTCAGGGACACCAAGCACACCACAAAGCATAAGGGTATGATTTAATAGTTTTTACGGACTTGGTTTCTTAATCTTGAGTATAAATGATCCTATAACCTCTTGAATATCAATTTGATCGTGATTTGAGTAAGAGAGATGATAGAGATCAAAGGGTAATCAATAAAGAATAAAATTAATAGAGGTTGGATTTGATCCTGATTGAATTTGAGAAGAGTTTGACTATAATCTCTTTTAGAAAACGAGTGAGTAAAACAAGGAGAGAAATATAGGAAAGCGGTTAAAATTTTCATTGATAAAACCTCATATTTATAGAGATACAATGGTCATGTCCATTCGTGAAGAGATACAACGAGAAGGCAGTTCCATTCAAATTTAAATTTTGGAAAAATCAATCTATATGCCAAAATATAGTGGGTATGCCAATGAGTCCTTTTATATTTTGAAATTTTACTCAAAAATTGTTTTGAAAATATCAATATTTGTAGAATTTTTGTATAATCATCTGAAAATAGTTTATACACATTTTAATCATATCAAAGCATAGGAAACTTTATAAAATTATTTTGAAATATTTTTTAGATATATAAAGGATTAATATATTCTTTGAAAATAAATAATATAAAGTATGAGTCAATATATAGTTAAAGACAAAGTTATAAGAAATGTTATAATATATTTATAAACATTTGGAAATCATAAACTGAAGGTATAACTAGGTGTGGGCATTTAACCGAGTTAACCGACCTAACCGACTTAACCGATCCAAACCGAACCAATTTAACCGAAAGATTCGGTTAAAAAAACTTTCTGTTAACCAATCATGATCGGTTCGGTTAATGGTTAACCCGAGGTTAAACCGCGGTTAACCAGTTTACCAAAACTATTTAATAGCCCAAAATCAAATCCGCCCAATTCTATTCGCAACCCGGTCTACCCATTCCCTAACCCTAATCTTGCCTCCCTACTTTGCCAGCCGCATTTCACAAAATCAACCACTCATTTGTTCCCAAAATAAATAAAGGAATCATCAAAATTTGTTGGCTAGGCTAAAAATTCGAATCCAAATACAAATCAATCCTCCTTCGCCTTTATCTTCGTTTCTTACTATCTAGAATGATGATTTGAGCAATAGCGCATGTTAGCATGAGCAGGAAGAACATGAGTATGATTTAGTTTGTTTATTAATAGGCTTTATCTGTTTAATTAATTTTTACCGTGTCTAATTCGTATATGCTTAAACAAGATACACATATTGTTTTCATCTGTTATATCTATTTTATTTTTAATATTTAGTACCTGTTTAGTTCAAATGAACTGATCCTTTTAGTTATCTGTTTATTATACATTACGTATAAACTAATTTTTTATAACTTTGAGCCATCTTTATATCTCCTAACGGTTAACAACACTAAGAGTATTTTTGTCCCATGACTCTGAAAAACATGTCTTTGGAGTCCTGTAGGAATTTGGGGGTAGGGGATCCATTATGATTGCTGATTTTTGTAGTATTATGGCAAAAAAATCTAGCACTCCTGCATATTTCTTCCCTTCACTGAAATTCTCAAACACTCCTGCACTTCTTCCTTCTATGTTCACCCTGCATCCATAAAAATTGTGTTGATATATCATATATATAAAGCCTTAGTTACAACTTATTGCTTAAGTTTAAGCATGGTGTTAGATGCTAAAATTATTACATCTGAAAACTACTTGTCTCTATGTAGTTATCCAAATTTCAAATGTCGTATAGAATCGGAAAATGTTTCATGAAAATTATTTCATTTATTGACTTTATGGTATTGATCTGTAATACAACATGAAGTTTCTTTCTATGTAAGCAAACTAATTCTTTTGATCTATGTGTCACATGTACAACTTGTGCCATTTTTCTTACAAAAGCAATATTCTTTGAACGATGCAAGTTAGTTGCAGCTGGAATGAATGCAAAGGATTTAAGAAGAGGAATCACAAAGACTATTGATTCTGTTGTCACCATTTGAAGAGCGGGGCTAGAGTGATCAGCACCTTGGAAGAGATTGCTCAGGTTGGAACAATAAGCAATGGCAGTTGATTCTGTTAAAATGCTTGAGTTGGCACTCAAGGTATTAAGCATTACGTATATACTACTGCTTATATTACATTAAATTAGTGATGATTTTGATGTGTAATCCTTTTCCAGTGACAAAGTGTAACGACCCGAAATTTTCTATCCCAAAAATTCCAGATAGTTACGAAAAAGAAGAAAGAGATAGAAGAAGAAGAACAGAAACATTAACATCTCACATTCGCAACGGATAAAATATAATAATAAATAATAACAGTCTACAAAAGAATATTATATATGTCGATTACATTTATTATAAATCAGAGTTTCTCATACATTCATTCACTGAATATATACAATTATCATGTCTCAGGTTAACAATAATATAAATACAGCGGAAATACCCTATATGCTTCTGCCATCTAGCTCGCCTCCTGAGCTCCAGAACGTACCTACCTGAAAATCTGTAATACTCGGTCTGACCCGAGCATTACATCAAAGTAACACCCGGGTCAGGTTGGAAACCAGCGTGAGTAAACCTATCCAACATGGAATACATGCATACAACTTATATAAAACCCGGGGTAACTTATATAAATTTAACCAATTCACAATTTGCTACAGACAATACTTATTTCACATATAAATTTCTAAGTATCAACTTAGATAAAATAATCCAATTCACTTAAATCATTTCATTCCTGCCTATTGATATCTCAAATCAATTTATAAAAATTCGAAGTGGTTTCGGGTAATTCCTAATACCGGACCCGGCCTCTTCGAGACTCATATCATCATATCCCAAGTTATCCAAATGAAAATCACAACGTTTCATATTTGAGATATCAACTCATTCAAAGCATCCAATACCAATCAATCATTCATAAGCAAATTTTATAGCTTCCAAATTAATTAAATTGATTTTAATTGAATTTGTAACCTCTAATCACTTAGATTCTTTACTTGTCAATTACTTAATTCAAATCAAATAATTCAATCATCCCTTCAATATTCATCTAAATAAATCAACCTGGATTAATTATCCTTTTATTTCATTCAAACAACTGTCTTTAATTAACTTCTCCATATTATTTATCCTTAACCAAACGATAAGTAATCTTAATTATTTCATGAACAAATTAATTGTTTAGTTACATTAATCCTTAATTACTTATACATTGACTTCTGATAAATCAATTATTATTGATTAATCAATCTCATTTAATCAATCTTTAATTATGTCATTGATTATATAAATTAACGATTCCCAATTATATTTTAATTGATCCTAATCTAAATTAATTACATTAACTTAACCACAAAATTAATCATTCTTGATTTATCTTAATCCTGTAATTAACTATCCATTTATTTACTTCATTAAATAAATCAAATTCTCCTTAATTAATCATCTTAATTAATCTCCTGAATTAATTTCACCAAGTAATTATATTTTATTAATTTCATTAAGTAATTATTTTCCAAACCAACAAATGATTATTCTGAATTACTTACACTTAATTAATTAACGCAAACTCAATTAATTGATTCAAACCCTTAATTACTAAATTAATTAACCCAAATCATTAATTAATTATTCATTTTAATTACCCAACTAATTCAATGAATCACAAACATCAAGCCCTTATTAAATTTAGGATGAAAAAATTTTTATTTATGGTTTAAGTTTAAAATAGTTTAAACCCCTGATACTTCAAGTCAAACAACATTTAACCCGAGAACCAATTATAGCTAAATCACCAGATCATCAGTAATCATCCAAATAATTCAATCATTCATACAATTATTTAAATTAACCGATTAAATTTAAATAAAAATCAAACAGAGTGTAATTTACTCACATCTGCTTCACAATAGGCAGTACACTTCACTTAATTAATTACATCCAGTGATTATTAATTTATTACTATCCCAAGAGATTTTTTATTCATTACTCTCTAGCTATTAATTATTAACTTTCATTGTTAATTTCTAAAACCTAATTCCCATTTGTAAATCACTAATTACAAATTGCTCAATCAATAATTGCAAATCAATTACTTAATTAATCTTTAACTTATTTCATAAATTACCAAATCTTAAATATACTTAAGGTAAACATTTTCTTTGTTAAATTCTAAATCACAATAACATTTAACTTAATTTGTAAAATAATTAAGTTTTAAATATCTTTTATGTATTTAACATACTTAATTTAACAATAATTCAAACTGTCTTAATTTAATTTTGAAAAGCATTTAATTTACAGGATTTATAAATGATCAAAACAATTCCATTTACCATATGCCATTTACCTGATTTAAAGCTATTCTAAACGGTAACCATTTTTTTACCTAAGTTTAAATACAAACAGAGCCGAAATTAATAAATAAAGAAACAAAAAATTACTCACGAAATCATGTCGCACGAAGTCCAGACGTCCTCCAGAAATCGCGCTGCCCTACATTGCCTCAACGTCGCCTGTTGCACTCGCTCGAATCGAGCATCAATCGCCTTGGACTCGTCGAGCATCGCGATGTTGAATAAACTCAGATCGATACCCCTTCGGTCGTCATTATAGCCGTCGCCAAGCTCCAAATTGCGAGCGGATACAAGAACACGGCGCCCCCACTTTTCCTTCAAATTCTAAGTGATTTCAGAATTGAAACTTTTGCTAACTCGAACTGCTCAGCCTTTTTTTTTAAGATGGGTCGCGATTTTAAATGGACAGAGGAGAGAACGAGATTTTGGGGGACATGAAAAAAAGGGGAAATGAGAATTGGATTTCGGTCGCCATTGATTTTTTTTTTTTAGAGTTCGATTTTCTCCTGAAGATTAGAGAGGAAGACGGGAATAATATAGAGATTTGGGGAAGCTTCTCGAGTACGCGTTGGAAAAATATCTCTGACTATATGTACTTCAAATTTATTATTTTATAAAACTCTCAAACCGTCTCGTTAATTGCCATTTAAAATTTCAAACTCCACTTAAGGAATGCCGCTAGGCGATTTCAAGGTTTTACCCACGTTCCGAACACGATGGAACATGTTGCAGAAGCTAATTCAATCATATGCGTGAGTTACAAAAGAAAATGATCAATTTAAAATTAAATTGATTAAAATAGTTCTAAGCGTTTTGAGCTGCCAGGGTTAAATGACAACTCCGATTTCCATGAAAATTGAAATCCGATAATAACTAACTATTACGGAACTAATAGAACTGGTTTCGTCGAATTCTGAGACTGTGCCTCGGAAGGCTATTTTTAAATTCCAATTTAAACAATATATTATTAAAATTGAACAAATTAACTTTAAATTTAAATTTCAACTATTCTATTACCTTCAGTATCATCATTTTAAATTTTATAAGCCTTTAAATTATTTTAAACAGACTTAGAGATTTCAGGTTCAACAATTTACCCAATTTCTGTTATTAATTTCAATATTGAAACTATATAATTCCATGATTTAATTATCAAGTAAATATTGATATTTGGAATTCAAGTTAAAGTTAACTTTTAAATATTTAAAATCAATTTACAATTCCAATTTAAGTTGTAAGAAATTTTGGGTCGTCACACAAAGGAATATGCTTATTGTTGTTAAAGACATTATTATGATATGGTCAAAAAATGCTAATTCTACAGTTCATTAAAGTTTTAATGAGGATATACATAGACGAAATGCACGTACGCTTACAAATACATACACACACAAATACACATAAACACACATAAACACAGGGGTTACTTATATACATAGTTCATTGGTACTTATATACACAACTACTGGTGCTTATATATGCTGGTGATATAGATATACAATCACAAAAAACTAATCTTCCTTCAACAGTTTATATACACAATTTATATGAGGTTAAAGAGCATGATTTTGACACATAGTATACATGCATATATACACAGTTATGCTTTATATAGTAGTTGATGTATAATGCTTACACACACATTGTTCTTAAGCTTTAGTGGTATGTGAAGGAAGGAGTTAGCAGATAACATTTAAAACTAAAAGAATAATATAAACATTCAGTTTATTGCTGAAGAACTTACCGACATAATAGAATTCCATTGTTGAACTATGGAACATTTCACAAAAGGTAGACAAGAGGAAACAATACTACATACATCTCTCCAGAACTTGATGGAAGTTCCCTATTAAAAGTAATATTTCTCCATAGTTCAATCAAGTATGTGTGTCAATTGAAGCTAGACACTATGCCTATATACATAGTTTATTTGTGCTAAGTATAATGCTAAATATACAGGTGTGTTGCTTGGTGGCTGCTGTATGAAGTATGAACTGAAGTTGTATGTTTATGATGTATGAGCTGCTGTATGCCTCGTGAATTAAGGCTAAGGGTTGTTTTTATTGTTATTTCGTGTTTATGGTTGTTGCTTGTTTAGTTATGAACTGAGCATGAGATGAAGGTTTATGAACTGAAAGACTTTAAGTTTGTAATCATGTGCTTAAGCTTTTTTTTCATTTGCCATTACAAATTATTAAACACCGTTGATGTTGGGAAGTATACCATATAGCTGTATATTGCGTTTTTCTACAGAGTACTGAGTAAAAGCATTGTCATATGTAGTAAAATTGAGTACGACTTTTCATATTTTATATTGTATAGTCGTAGTTAACCGAGTAGTCAGTTAACCGTTCGAGTGTATTCGGTTAACCGTTCGACCAAATTGGTTAATCGATTGAATAATCGGTTCGGTACAGTCGGTATGGATCGACCGGAATTAACCGACTTTCGGTTAACCGAACCGTTGGTATCTAACGGTTAACCCATTTTTTTAACCGATTTATTCGATTAACCGACCGTTCCCACCCCTAGGTATAACAAGGTATGATAGATTTAAAAGTTTAAAAACTTAATTGCATAAAATATAGGTATAAAATCAAAAGGTAAAAACTCATTTGAAAGCCATATTGAAAATAGGAATTCTTTTAAAATTATTTTTGAAATTTAGAATATTTAAAAATAGAGAATAGATTTCAAAATCTTTAAGAAAAATGAGAAGATGATAAACGAAGTGCTATATGGGTTTTAACAAAATAATATATGACTCTATAACTTATTGGGATACCTTTAATTTTCAATACTCATGGGTCTTCATTCTCTACCTCTTGAATCTGCTCTTGATATTATACGTCTTTTTATGATCTGTCTAATATCCTATACTATATACTATGTATAACTTGATAAAAACATTAGTATTTACATTTTATATAATGTCATATGGTTGTTGTCATCAAAACCAATACCTAAGGTACTAAGGGAAGTGTCTTGAGGATCAGGTGGGTCATGAAGATCTGCATAATGGGCATAGGAGTTTAGGTTATCACTACCTGATTCATTACCCATATCTCTTTTTTCCTTCTTGATCCTTTGCACTATTATCTCCATCTTGAGTATCATCATCTACATTTCCATTCTCTCCTTCAATAGAATCTTCATCTCTTTTGAGCTGGGGGTCAACAAAGGATGACAACTTCTTTAGAATGATAGCTTCCACTTTAGAAAATTCATCTTGAAGCAATCCCGAACTCTCCCTAATATAAGATCAAACTTTCCCTTGAATTTCTCATTTAGGTCTTGGAGGGAAGGAAATTCCAAATCTGAACATTTAATGATATTATCGCTATATGCTACGAAAAGAGTATCTTCATGGTATTTTTCTATGATCTTAGTAAGGGCTTGATCCAAGAAGAAGTAAACTTTCCTCTTAGCATCTTTTATAGTATGGTTAGCATGAACCAGAGTGACTTCTTTAATTTCTAGCTGGCTCTATTGAGACTTTATCTTGCTAGCCATTTCGTCCTTCTCTTTATTGACTTGCTCAAGCTCAGTTTTGGTCCTCTTTTCAAGTAAAAGTTTGGCTTTCTTCTGCTCATAGAGGGAGGAGTATCTCTTCTCAAGAATAGATTCATTATTTTTCACTACACTATTACTTATTTGACTCTGCAATGTCCTAACTTTTGCTGTTAATGGGGAACATATTCCTTAAGTTTCGTAAGTTGACCAACATTTTCCTAAGAGGCTTGTTGAAGAAAGAGCATGTGCTTAGCTACTGAAACACAGGACGGATGTACGTTAAATAAGGATGTACAAAATTAAAGTCCATATTAGCCAAACACAAAAGGATATATACTAGCAGAAGCTACTGATAGAGGACGTAAAGGTGATCCGTTGAGATAGATGGTGCTGTAGTGGTTGTCAAACCAAGCTTTTTGATAAGGGAAGAAGGTGATACATAGGACTATCCAATTGGTTGCTTGTTCTTACAAGATTTACTAGGATAGGGATAGTCTCAACGTTTAGTGAAGGAAATTTAGCTTCCCTGGCAAGGACCTCCAGGCAACTCAAGTAAGTATAGGAGTTGAGGGTCAACTGAATCGAAGTAACGTCCAAGTGCTCCAGGAAGTGCAAAAGGAATTTTAGGAAAGAAAGGTAGCCAAAATGCAAGATATGAATAGGAGTGAAGGCAAAGAATCCCTTTGGAGGATTATCTATTCTACCGGATGGACCGACAATCATGGCTTCCATGTTCATACTCCCGGACAATTGGAAAATAGTATCTATCTCGCCGAGTAGTAATGAGGGATTGGTTAAGCATATAGTCTCCTTTCTTTGAAGTGGGAAAATATTTGTACCTTTTGCTAGACTTCTTCTGTCCATTTGTCTACTAGGTGATATTATACAAAATTAGGGAAGTATTGCATATTTTACGAAAATTTGGAATGATCATAATATAGATGCAAGGTAAGAAATTGAATGCCTAACCAACAGGTACTTGATTAATTGAATGCTATTTAATTCTTAGTGGTAAAGTGTCAATAGCAAGACTAGTTACATAACTTATAATAATAAATAATCCATTAAATGTTCCATTCCTAGATGTCTAACTTCTAATAAGAAATTGATTTTGTAGAATATTGAGAAATTTTTAACCAATTGGAAATTTAACATCCATTGGATTTATGACTAGATAACTGGTTAATAAGGTTCAATTAATGTAACATACGAATTGAATCTTATAGAACTATAATAGGATATTTAATCTGCAACCTGATATCGAATTTATAAGAATGTGGAATTCATAAATTATGAGCAAGGTTAGATTTATTTAGAATTGCTTTAACCATTTGACGAATTTATAAGATGCCGAATGCATAAATAGCTTTAGGTCTACGATACAATAGTCACATTCTGAACTCATGATGTCATATCGGAATTATGCAAAATATCGAATTTGTAACCTATGTATCAGCTCTTTAAATGGTTTTTGAATATGTAAAGGGATAGCGGCACACTATGAGTTACCAAGTTTATAACTAATAAAACCATTCCCCAAAATAGTGGTCGAATTCCTAATAGATATCGAACTGCTAATCGGTTGTTGACATTATAGAAAGGTATCAAATTTCAAAAAAAAAAAAAACTAATGAATTTAAGATCCAGGCAAGTAGTCATGTTTTTAACAACTAATTGAATTCCTGAGTAAATAGCGAAACCTTAAAAGAATCTCGATTTTAACATAATAGAAACTCCAAAAGGTTATCTTTCTGGAAAGCTTTTGAATTTGCATTAACAGTCATTTGATTTCAATCAATCGTCAGAAGAAAACACCAGAAACAACATTTAAACCCAAATACTAAGTCTACCACTTCAATTTAATCACAAAATTTTACAAAAACACGATTGGTTGAACCCTATTTTCTAAATTGAAAACCCCCTTTCAAATTCTCAACTAAATCAAATAGAAATATAAATCGAACATTAAGATTGAGCTTAAGTGTCGGAAAAGATTGAAATCTCTTAAGTCGAACTGGAAATTAATTTTTTTTCTTTATAGTTTAACTTTCAGGTGAAAAGGTTAAAGAGGAAGAAGATAATTACTTATAGAAGGAAAGGGGAATGATGGAAGTCGTTGACCGGTTTAAATAAATGGACAAGATCTAAAAGGGATACCAATAGGCAGCAATATAGTTATCGAAGCGGTAAGTGTGATATTGAGGTGTTAACTTGAAAAGTCAACGTTTCTTCTACACTAGGGGAAAATGTTGCCACAAGTAAAAACGTCTAACATGAAAAAGAATGCATCGAAATTCAAGATGTAGAAACTGTAGAGCATTCGGCAAGGGATATCACACTTTAAGCACTTCAAGAAAAGGTCGAATTTCCATTATAAAGGATGTCGAATGCCTAAGAAAGGATGGCAAGCTTCCAAGAATGTTGAATCCCAAGTGATTGACAAACGTAAGTGTTATCGAACTTCAATAAAGAGAAAAAATATCACATAAAGCGTTGAATCTCTAGGATGTCGAACTACAAGAGTTATCAAGCTTGAATAAATGAAGGAGAGATATTGGACCTCAACAACCTTAGATGTTGTCAAGAAGTTAAAGAGGAAGAGATATCGTATCCCAAAACAGCTCCTAAGGATATCGTGCATGTAACAAGCTCGAAGTGATATCGAATGACAATAGATGCTGAAAGATTATAGTATAGAGGACATTGAACCTGAAGAAAATCAGACAAAATTTACAAACCACCACAAAATAAAGCAATCAAAAGAAGGAATATAGAGACTGTATGGATATCAAGCCTTTAAACTATAACATTTATGAAGCACTTACAAGCGACAAGTAGTTTTGAACTTTTACAAGCAGCTGAGGGTATCGGGCTTCAAAGAATATAAGGGATATAGAATATCTACAATTACTAAGAATGTCGCATTCTTCAGTGCCATCAAGGATGTCGAATGATATCAATATGAAGAGAGATATCAGAATTCATCAAAACCACAAAGGATGTTGAATATCAACACCTGTGAAGGATGTCGAATATTAGTAGTGTCATCGAGGATGTCGAATATCCAGAGTTATGGAGGATGCCATATTTCACTTGTTTAACAAACAAGTCATAGATCATTAGTATGGAAAGGATTTCATAAATCATCATATGGCAAGGATGTCCTAAATAACCAATATGGCAAGGATGCCATAAATCATCAATAGAGCATATAGCCTCATTTTAACAATATACAGAAAGTTGCCCCATATTATCAATGCAATGAATGATGCCGAAAGACATGTGGTGGCCTGACCACCTACCTCCATCCCTATAAATACGAACCCAATGGCAATATGGGAGGGGTGAATTTTTCTCATCTCATTTCTTACCTTTTCAAGCTGTGAACTCTAAATTAATTTGGGGATCTTTAGAGTCGGTTATACTCTTATGACATTTTGCATATAAGACCTTGAACATTTAATAATTGCATAACATACTTCAATCGAACAACGTTATTGGTCCAATTATTGATCTTATGGCATGCATATGACTTCTTGTAATGGACTTTGGAATATGAACATGTATACTTCACTATTAAGAACTTAGATTCAAACCTTGGCTCACATACTTCTATTAAGCTTTACGTAAGGCTATTTAAGCCCTTATTTAAACAGGGTCTTACATATTTGGGGTTGAGAAAGAAATTTGTTAACAATACTCTTAATCACTGATATATTAAATGGGGAATTAATTTAAAGGACAAAAATTCATACATTTTTATCCTCAAGGACACGACCTTAATATTTTAACCATAAGGACAAACATTCTCCTAAAAATTATTCAAAGGACAAACATTCTTCCAAAACTGCTACCGAACTAAAAACTGATACCTAAAAACTGCTATCGATAACTACAAACTGATACCTAAAAAATGTTATCAGTAACTAAAAACCGATACCTAAAGAAAGTTTTCCTTCAGGCTAAAATACTAAAAGTCTGTTCTTAAGGTTAAAATGCTGAAAATTTTTGTCCTTCACAATAATTTCCTATATATTAAACTAGCATTTGTATCTATGGCATCAGTGTGTTTGTGGTCCTGATGGCATATTATATAGGATATAATCGTCGTTCTCTTTTGTAAAGACGTTATGTGAATTTGTTAAGAAATTCATGATGATTGATGGGGAGATGTGACGATGCACCTTTTCAACTCTTAAATGTCAATACTAACACATTCACAGTATTCGTGTGCTAAACATCCAAGTTCCGAAAAGGCAAATTTTTAGTGTAAAATAAAAGGAAAAAGAAAAAGAAAGTAGGAACACAATATTAGAATCTTACAACGGAAAGAGAACATATAATATCAATAAAAAGTACAAAATTATAGCTCTAAGATACAAAGCATTTCAAAATTTCAATTCTAAATATTATCGTTAGCCTAGACAATTATAACAATTTGTCTCCATAAATGCAAATATATACTAATAGTAATGCATTAGAAATAAGAATACAATGGTAGGTGAAACATCTAGCTCGTCTCCTCGAGCTGCAACGAACATCCATGAAAACTTTCTAAAACACTTGAAAGAGCACACAAGGAATTTAGAAAAAGTAAAAGCTATGTGTCAGACATAAGTCTGGTATGAGAAACTCAAGAAATATGCAGCTGACATAAAACAACACTTTTAAGATCGTACAGAATACTGTTAAGGTTATCCCGTCAAAAAAACCACTCATCTAATAAGTACATAAGGTAATCATAAAATAGCTATGATGCTTACATTGACTGCACCGTAACATATTGAGGGTATAATTAAAACCGCTAACGTACGTTCACTTATGGATTTTTTCATGGAGATCCCTTTGGTCAAGTTGAAATCTAATCTCCTACACAAGGATCAGAAACTATCTCTTAGCTTCATATATCTCTAAGATAGAATATACCTTGAGGGAAATATTGCCGGTCCACATCTAAAACACGTGACCCTAAATGTCATCTCCATATGCCTGCAATAGCGGTAAGCATACTCTAGATATGAAGTGATAATATCCTATCGTGGGTTAGCCAAACCCCAAGCTATGGGCCTACTTTGTTTTCTGTCTTTTCCGATGTCGAGGCTATGTTCGACATCTCTCACACGATCCTTTATCACTCGAACGAAACACGAATCCTAAAATGGATTCCAACATCTCGAATAGATCACTAATCTATACATGGATTTGAGAATCTCAAATAGATCTCGAATCTATACAATTTCCCACATAACTCCTTTAACGAATGCTAATATTTACCACTCCCTTAGACTTAACCTTAGGACAGACAGTTCAACTCTATAGCATTCCACTTCATAACGCTTCCAAAGCATAGACCTGTATATCATTTTTGAAGTAGTATTTGATAAATACAACATTTACTAATCCTAATCTCTTCAACATCAATTTGATTGATTTCCGGTCAAATTCGATAGTCTATTAATTGACTATCAAGTTCAAAATAGACGACCGCATATCGAAACTAAGTCTAGTATACTTACCACGTTCCCGACCTTTTCGCTTATACTATCCCTCGGTCATGAGTGAAGCCAGTAGATTAGAGAAGTATTTCTTCTATCTCTACTTGAACATCAGTCTTAACCCTCACAGATAGGCAAGCCTACTTCATCGGCTTCTAGTGCCAATTATACGACTAAATACTTTTCATAAATGAATTAACACATAAAACACAATCAAGCCACACAAAGCACGATTAAGTCACATAAGCTACTTCAATCACCTTTTCTTTAATTAATATTTTTTATTAGTTAAAATTTTTTTACTAGTAAAACTTTTTTTATCTAATTAAACATTGTTCATCAATCACTAATATTCATTTGTACTCTTTCAATATTTCAAAACGTATTCATATACTTATCTCAAAAGGTATAAATATATTTACAAATCATTAACAGGATTTCTTACGTTAAAAGTTTTCCTAAATATTTCACACTTATACTTTCCTCCAAAATATACAGTATAAGGATCTGAATACTTTCAAAAATTCATTCAAAAGATTAAAACTAATGTTACATAAACATTGTCACTACAAACCCAAAACCATTTCGCTTATGCTTACCATTAAAACATTCTTTTAGAGATCATTTACTTTCGTAAGTATAATCAAAATAGGTTAAAGATGAATGTTATTAATATATTTCCACAACAAACCCAAAACCATTCCATGTTTATTCTCTTTAAAAAATTCTTTTAAAGATCTGAGTTAATATTTGGTTAAGTTCGGTATTTGACAAGTCAACTACCCAGTCCTAAAAATGATCTTTTATGGAAATCATGGCTCATATGCTTAACTTGTTTCTAACATTCCAACTTATATTATCCCTCATTCAAGTGTGAAGCCAGTTAAGTTTGAGCATCAGTTGCATATCAAAGCCTTGCCTGGATACTTCATTCTTGATTCGCATAGATATATAAGTCTACCTCATCGGCGTTTAGCGTTAAGTATAGTATTAATGCCTTCTATAAATGTGTAAACAAACATCATGTTAACACATTTCTAACATTCCCGACATAATTATTCCTCGATCACGAGTGAAGTCGGTAGGGTAGAGCTTTATTGCTTCTATCCTTACTTGAATATCAATTATAACTCTCATAAATAAATAAGTCTACTTCGTCGACTTTTAGTGTTAAGCATGGTTAATTACTTTTTTGAAACATATATATATAGAGACTTTAAAAATACTTATAAATAAAGTTTTAAATATCTATATAAAATATTTCTTGAAAATAACTAATTTATACTTTGATGAAAATAAATAAAAACATGTTTTATATTTTAAAACATCTTTACTTTAAAAATTCATAATTAATTATTAAAAATATATTTAAACTTCAAACCAACTTTAACTGAAAAATATGTTAGTAAATATCCCTAAATATTCCAGAAAAAATACCAAATTTAAATATCATTTTATACACTTAAAACCATAAGCAACTTACTACAATAATTATAAATGCTGTTAAAAAACCGTGATAAAGAACAATATAGAAAAACACGATCTTTGTGATCAATTTTAATCCCTTAAACAAATGATTTAAGACTTCAATTTTTATAGTAAGTACTTCCCATAGAGTGCTTGAAAACCAGGGTAAGAAATCCCTAAGGAAAAAAAATCCAAAAAACAAAATATTTACTAAAATGTTCGTTTAGCAACATTTTTACTCCAACTTTAGCTATTTTGTTTGACTAGTTGCAAAAGCTTTTAAACTCCAATTTTTTTCCAGTAATAACTGAAAAATAATAACTAATAAAATGCAAAGAAACCCTTAAGGATACCTTTAAAATTAATTAAAAAAAATTCTCAAAAACAAGACATTTCAAAGCATTCAAATAAAGAACTTCTTCTCGCTATAATTATTTGCAACTTTGTTTCACAAGTTAATTAGTGATTTAAACATTCATATTTTTTCAGAAATAAGTAGACTTATAGTATTTATTACGAATGCAAAGAAGCCCCTAGGATATCTATCAAAGTTGATTTTGAAAATCACCAAACACAAAGCTTTTCAAAGTGCATCCATAGCGACCTTTTCGCTTCTAAATTTCACAATTTTGTTTCACAATTTCTATAACTTTTCAAACTATTTATTTGTTTTTCTATACACCAAAATATGTGTAGAGAATATCCAAAATAAATTATTCCAAGTTAAGATCATAAATCTTCCATTTACACAAGTTAAAGTTAAGAGACATAGAGGCGCACTTATAGCCACTATTCTTGCTTCAAACACTTTCAAACATACTTCAATTCAACATACAGGCCAACCAAGTATGTAAACATAATGTCTAGGCCATGTCGTAAAAGGTAATAGAAGTAATGTTATAAAATACAAAGTTGTTATTTGCTTTCAAACGCAGGAGTGGTCCAATAGTATAACTTTACTAAATGTCACTTTAACTCTATATTTGCACACACATACACAATATATACATACAAGATAGTGAAATAATCACCAAAATCCAAGCCTACACAAACAAAAATACATAAGAATCAATGAACCACTTCCTACCATCACCGTAAGCCTAAAGATCCAACCTTTAAGCTACATCACATCCTCCATCTTCATGCTCATGGTCATAAATGGAAATCCCATTTCCTCTTCATTTCTTCCACTTTTGAGTTTAGATCCATGCTTCCTAAGATGTTCTAAGGTATTGATGAAAGCTTGATGGAGTTTGGAAGAGATTTGAACTAATTAGAGAAAGATTAGTGAAGATAGAAGTGGATTATTGCTAATTAATTCTACCATTTTTGTTCTTTTTGTTATTTTCAAGCTTTGGAGAGTAATGGATAACTAACATGCCTAAGCCCTTCTTTACACGACCAAGAACCTCTCCCTTTATCCTTGCAAGCTCCTTTGACTTTACACCTCATTTTCCTTAGTAAATCACCCTTTTACCCTTACTATGACATCACCCATGAAATCATCAAATATTTTATTTTCCATAAACGACAAAACATTTTTAGTTCATATTCTTGATTTACTAAGTAAATAAGTGTATGTAAAAAAATTTAAATAATTTTCGAGTAGTAAAAAGCTGTTTATCGATAAAAATATTTTCGGTCACATATTTGATATTTCCGAATTGTTACAATAGTAGTACAAGAGGTTTGATTCTTTTATGTTTTCACTTGGCTTTAATCATAGTATTAAAGACGCATGTGTTTATTTTCGCTTTTAATGAATGGTAGTTGGGTGCATTTTCCCTTATACATGGATGATATGTTAATTTCATCCAAGGATAAAGTGGAAATAAAAAAATTAAAGTTGAAGTTAAAAGCAAAATTCAGGATGAAAGACTTTGGAGAAGTAAGGAGAATTTTGCATTTAGAAATTCAAGAAGATAGAAAGTTTGGATTTTTGAGGCTCACTCAAAAGGAATATATTCAAAAGGTGCTTGCTCAGTTTACCATTAAGGAAGCATAAGCAATTAGTACACCCATGTCTTTGCACACACAACTTTCTAGCAAAGGCTCTACGATCTCATAGAAGGACAAGGCCTACATGGCGAAGGCACCATATGTGAGTGCAGTTGGTAGCTTGTTGTATGCTGACATTTGCACTAAACCTAAAATTGCACAAGCTGTTGGATTGACTAGTAGATATATGAAAAATTCATGAAAGACACATTGAGAGGTGGTGAAGTATATTTTTAGGTATCTTAAAGTAACTATAGACATGAGCTTGTTTTTGGTGGCATATATAGAGATTTCAGCTTGGCTGTATTATGTGATTTTAACTATGCTAGAGATAGAGATTGAAGGAAGTCAACATTGGATTATATGTTCATTCTTGATGGAAAAAATATTAGTTAGAGGGCGAGATTGCAGACGATAGTTGTTTTGTCTACTATAAAGGCAATAGCTGATAGCTACTGTTGAAGCAACTAAGGAGTCACTCTACTTGAGGCGATTTATGTATGACTTGGGCTACAAATATGCTGAAGTTGTGGTGAGTAGCGATAGTCAAAGTGCAATTCAATTAACAGAAAATCTGGCTTTCAGGCCGAGGATGAAGTATATAGAGGTAAGAGAGTCCTTTCTTTGTCTCGATGAATGAGGAGAAGCTAGTTCATTTTCAGAAGATTCGCATGTATGATAATGCAATAAATATGTTTACCAAGTCCTTGCCTGCTACAATGTTCGAACATTGCCTGAACTTAATCCGCTTGTTGAGGTGTTAGGTGTCATATGGTGCCACATGAGGAGAGTGAGTTGGTAGATGGAAATATTTATTTTCATTGTGGCGATTGATAAGTCCTACATGGAGAGGGTACTTCCAAAATTTTCTTTGCAGGCCTTGGCCTTATCGGAGTTCATTAACAAAATGCAATGGGTGATGGTCATGCCTAAGCTCATTGGAAAAACATCCATGATGTTGTGATTGAGAGTTGATTGGAGTCTGAGGATATATGTGGAGTTGGTAGGCTTGCGTGGATATATAATATTAAGAGGGAGATTGTTAGAATTTTATATTACAATATTTCCATGTTAAATAAGGTTTAGGAGATATTTGAGCCAGTTTGAATTATGATTCAAATTTATTACCCTTTTTAATGCATTAAAGAAGACATGAAATTATCTAAATGAGGAGTTATTTTGAGAGACTGAAGTAATCAATCAATTTTTTAACCGGTTGATTAAGGAACGTATTTTATCAAATGCATGCAAGTTGTAGGAAACTAAAAAAAGTAAATGGATATACATTTCTCAAATGAATAGAAGAATAGATGAGGCAATGATTTATTATCATAAATCAATTACTTCAACGCTAAATAATAATATCTATATAAAAATAACCATTCATTAAATATTAACATCGTAATCTTAAGTTATGTTTCTTCATATTCTTCTGTTGACCTCCATTATTAATCTTGTAATTTTTTCTTAGGAGATAATAGAATTTCCTCTCTCCAAAGTAGATGTATACTATCTCGCGATAGTAGAACCATTATAAATCGTGTGTGTAATTTTCTTTTCTATTTGTGCACTGTGATCTGTGATTGCTTATAGCATATTAGTTTTATGTTTATTCTATCTCACCATCAACACGATTCTATTATTTCTACTGCATTCGGGGTGTTAATTCAAATTTTCCCTAGCAGCTCTAAAATATTTTTTAATTTAAAATCGTAACGGAAGTTTTATTTATATATGATTATATTCACATGTGTGTAGACACAGACACATATACGTGAGATTGGGTACCTTATAAAAGTAGAATGCATTTTAAGGAACAAAAAAAAGTTGCTTGAAGTTGAGTGAGGTTTACCTAGATAACTAATAAACATATGAGATGTGATGCAGAGCATACTTCTTTAGGTCACAGCCGACCTACCCTAGGTCACGAACGACCTACGCTTCGTCGCGAGCAAACCCTAAGTCGAGAGCAAACCAAGGTCGCTCCTCCTCTTCGCGGCGACCTTCCTTATGTCGTAAATCACCTCCAATCTAGGTCGCGAACGACATTTCCCTTAAGTTGCTTCCAGTAAGTCGCGAGCGTGATTGCTTCCAACATAGGTCGCAAACATTAGTAAGTCGCGAGCATGATTGCTTCCAACATAGGTCGCGAACATCTCCTTTTGTCGCCAAAATCTTTAGGTCGCCATGCCGCATTTTTCTTGGCTCATTGATTCTTTAAGTCGCAAACCGTGCTTGAAGCTGTTAAGTCGTAAACCGTGTGATATTGTTGTGTTGCTTATGTTGTAATATAATAATCATAGGTCATTATTCGTTTCTATTGTAACTTAATTGTTTGAAGTTTGTTGTTAAGTTTGAAGTTTTTATTGTAACTTAATTGTTTGAAGTTTGTTGTTAATAGGTCATAGGTCATAGGTCGCGAACATTAGAGATGTTTGAAGTTTGTTGTTAAGTTTCCATCCAATTAAATTGAACCTCTACCAAATAGTTTTCCTCTTTGGCTCAAATTCTAAAATTGATCTTCTTGTCGCTTGAAATCCGTGATATGTCGTGCACTAGATGAATGGGTGTTTTGAATTTTGTGCGTTATCATCTAGATACCAGAGGGACAGATATATATGCTAGTGTCCCGACCATACGTTGAAGAAAATTATTCTGTCTGATATACATGTGAGGATAAAGTAAAGAATACAAGAGGTTCACAAGTCATAAAATTATTGGAAACGTAGAATGATAACAAGGTGCAATCTATATAACATGTTCCAGGTTTACAAATTACAACCGTTTTGGAAACATGATTGGTTGTGCTGTCTACATCATTTCGACAAGTTTAGTGAATGTCGTTATTATTGTTCTCTAACCAGATATAACTATGGAATATTGTAAACTGCTTCATTTTCGATTATGTTGATGAACATATAAATCAGAGTTCTTTCGAGCAGAGGAAGCAACCGTTCGGAAGTTGTATAAAGACAGCACTTGCTAAATATGCCAATGGGATCATGAACCGCTTGCCATCAAGTGTACAAATAACACAGTTTCCTTAGGTGATGTGCTGCATTCATCTGAAAAATCAGTCTCTTTCAGGCCAAAAGAAGCCACCCTGTGTAATTTCATTGCCATTTTTACAAGCTTAACCATTGCTGCAAAAGTTATGGTTTGAATTGAATTTCGTACTGAAGAGATTTAATTCGAAAGAAAGAAATGAAGCAGAGTTTATTTTCTCAAATATTTTGTTACAAACTTTTGATACAAGTACACAATTGAAAATTGTAAAAGAAGTGAGTTACAATTCCATTCGGTCTGTAATATATATAAAGTGTATTATGCTAATGGGCTAAACATGGCCCAAAGCCCAGAGTTCTCTTGTGATGTCTATATTGTTATATTGTCCAATTATTCATATCTTGATGGCTCAGATTGTAGATAATTCCTTGATATTGTAATCCAAGTGATATTTTCTGAATCATTTCGATACTCTCCCTCAAACCCTACCTCTTCTAGGGTTTGCGGCGATTTACTTACTTATCCTCAAATGCTCAAATTATATGATTTTTTTTCATGAATTCCTTCTGAAAATTGAGAGAGAAAATGAGATCTGAAAGGATCCAGCTTTATAGACAGATCTTGATGCATGCGTGTCGTATCGAGACAAAATATTGTCTCTTTACTGGATCTTCATGGTTGAAACATGAGTATCCTCAGGAGTTTATGCTTCAGATGCTTTTCTGATGAAAAATGAGTGAGTAAGTGTTAAAGTCTTTGACTTGAAGCTTCATCGAAGTCTTCAACTTGAAGCTTCTTCATGAGCAGTATGAAAGTCTTCTACTTTATCATCCTTCTGACTGATGGCTTGAGTGTTGTTGTCGAAGTCTTCAACAAGTCTTTGACTTGAAGCTTCTTCATGAGCAGTATGAAAGTCTTCAGCTTTATCATTCTTCTGACTGATGGCTTGAGTGCTGTTGTCGAAGTTTTCAACTTTGAGCCTCTGTTTGAACCAGGTGAAAATTTTCTTTGACAAAGCCTTTGTTAAAATGTCTGCAGTTTGGTAAGTACAAGGTATGCGGTTGACACTTAGTTTTTCTTTACTCACTTGTCCTCTAACAAAGTATAAGGCCAACTCGATATGCCTAGTTCTTGCATGTAAGATAGAATTGGCAGTAAGATGTGTTGTACTTAAATTGTCGTACCATATGATTGTCTTGTTTTCTGTCTTGATTTGTAATTTACTTAATAGTGATTGCATCCACATAATTTCGGCAGTAGCATTTGCTACGCTTTTGAACTCTGCCTCTATGATCGATCTCGACATAGTTGGTTGTTTCTTTGAACACCAGGAAACTGGATTTTTACCTAAGTAAATACAGTAACCTGTAGTTGATCTTCTGTCATCTGGGTCAGTGGCCCAGTCAGCATCAGTATACCCTGTGATATTTATGACCTTACTTGATTCTAATGTTAGACCAAAGTTTAATGTCCCTTTAAGGTATCTTAAAATCATTTTTACTGTCTTCCAGTGAAGTCTGTTGGACTTTGCATGTATTGACTTGCCTTATTGACACTGTAGCAAATATCTGGTCTGGTAATTGTTGCATACTGAAGAGCACCAACTATGCTTCTGTACTGACTGTCATTTTGAATAGTTTCACCTTTATATTTGGACAAGTGAGCATTGCTTATCATTGGTGTAGAAATAGAGTTGGCCTGATTCATTTTTGCTTTCTCCAGTATTTCAGTGATGTACTTCTTCTGATTTAGTTGAATAGTTGTGTCAGATATTCTTTTGACTTCTATACCCAAGAAGTAATTCAGATCACCTAGATCTTTGATTGTAAACATTTGATTTAGATGCTTTGTAAGGTTGTTGATCTCTTGCTTGCTGTTACTTGTAATGATAAAATCATCAACGTATATCAGCACATACACTATTATGTTACTGCTAAATTTAGTAAACAATGAATTGTCAGATTTTGTTGGATTATATCCCAATCTGATCATTGTATCCTTTAGCTTTTCAAACCACACTCTTGGCGCTTGCTTTAGACCGTATATTGCTTTATGTAATTTGCAGACATAGTCTTCTTTTCCTTTTTGTCTGAAGCCATGTGGTTGTTCCATATATACCTCTTCCTGTAAAACAACATTCAAAAAAGCATTGTTAACATCTAATTGTTTGATGCTCCAATTTTTGCTCAGGGAAATTGTAATAACAATTCTGATAGTAGTAGGCTTCACAACAGGAGAAAATGTTTCATGAAAATCAAAACCATGCTGTTGATAATAACCTTTAGCTACTAGTCTTGCTTTGTGCTTAGAAATTGAACCATCAGCATTTCTCTTTAACTTATAGGTCCACTTGCAGCCTATAATGTTCTTATTTCTTGGCTTAGGAACAAGACTCCAAGTCTTGTTCCTCATTAGTGCCTCATATTCATTGAGCATTGTTGCTTTCCAGTTTTTATTCTGTATAGCTTGTTCATGTGTACTTGGTTCCACTGTATCAAGAACAGCATTAAAAACTTTTGGTTTGAATATGCCACTTTTGATCTTGTAATCATATGATGTCTGATGTCATCTCGGTTTTGCTGATGACTGGACCTCTCTATTTCTGCTTGAGTATCAGTGTCATTGACTTGTGAATTAACTAAAGATTGTTGAGATATGAGTTGTGCATTTGTTCCTTGTTGAGATGATTGATCAGGTGCAGTCACTGACTCAGTTTGAGTGTCATCTGATTCCTGTTTGCATTCATGACTTTGGAAGTCAGGATGATTTTCCTCCTGTCCCTTGTTCTGATAAGCAGCTTCATTTTGAGGCTGTATTACTATAAGTGATGGGCAGAATATTGGTGGTAATGACTCTTTTGTATTATATACTTTACATGTGGTTTTGATATTCTCTCCTTTAAAAGGAAAAGTTCTTTCATTGAATACCACATGTCTAAAGATAATTTTTTTACCATTACTATCTATGCACTTGTACCCTCTTTTTATTTGATGCATATCCTAGGAATGTACATGGTGATGATCTAAAGTTTAACTTATGTGCATTATAAGGTCTGATGTAAGGAAAGCATAGACACCCAAAAACCCTAAGGCTCGAATAATCTGGGTTAATATTAAACAATACTTCAATAGGACATTTAAAATGTCGAACTTTTGATGGCAATATATTAATTAGGTAAACTGCAGTAGCAAAAGCATCTGGCCAAAATTTTAAAGGCATAGATGCTTGTGCTAATAATGTGAGTCATGTTTCAACAATTTGCATATGTCTCCTTTGAATGAGACCATTCTGTTCAAATGTATATGAACATGTTGTTCTGTGATTAATCCCCCTGGTTTGAAAGAACTCCTTTAGAGGGAGATACTCTGTTCCACCATCAGACTGAAAGTTTTTAACTTTGCAGTTAGTTTGATTTTCAGCAAAATCTATAAATTGTAAAACTGCATTGTGAGTTTCAGATTTTGACCTTAAGAAATATATCCATACAAATCTAGAGTAAGCATCAACAAATGATATATAATATTTATATCCATAATCTGTATGTATAGGAGCAGGCCCCATAGGTCAGTAGCTACCAATTCAAGTGGTTGGTTGTATTGAGTTATTGAGTCTATGAATGATAGCTTATGACTCTTGCCCATTTGACAATATGTGCATATATATGGCAATGATATATTATCAACAGAAATATTACTCTTATTCAATACATGCTTAACAATTGTGACATTTGGATGTTCAAGTTTACAGTGCCATCTATCAAAAGTTTCATTATTTTCAAACTTTCTGACTTCTGTGTTATTACACCAATTTCTTTTAATGCTTGATTTTCTTGAATTATCCACACTGAACTTGTACAGTCCCCTACATTGTTTACCCTGCAAAAGTATTTCCTTAGTTAGGATATCCATAACTAAACAATGATTAGCGTAAAATTCAAAATAGACATTGTTATTTCTTGCAAATTGAGACACACTTAGTAAGTTCTTTTTGATGAGTGGTACCCTCAAAAAATTATTAAGATACAATTGTCTTTTACCTGTGATATAGGACCTACCAGTGTGTGTAATTGCAACAGATTTGCCATTACCCATATGTATTGTGTTCATACCTTTGTACTCCTTGTTTCCAAGGTTAAGATTGGTCAGATTGTTGGTGATATGATTGGTTTCTCATGAATCTGGATACCAATCTTCATCTTGAACATGTTCTTCTCTTGCTATCTCAGTTTGTGATGCTTTCATATCTGATATGTTGCCTGTGTCTTGTTGCATGTGAGCTATATTAGCACTGTGATTTTGATTTCTTTGACTATTTGATCCTTGATCTGGAACATAGTTGAGATTGAGTCTGAAATAGCACTTTGCTGCTGTGTGACCAAGTTTTTCACAAATCTGACATTTGCGTCTGTTATTGATGTTCCATCTCCCCCTTCCTCTTGATCTATTTGAGTATGCTCCTCTCTGTGTAGGCTGATCATTCTTATTGTTATTCTGGCCTTTGCTCTTGTAACTTGCAGCAAAGTTAGCAGATAAATCAGAATCTTGTGCTTTCTTTATATCTATTCTTGCCTCATGTGACAACAAGATAGCATGCACATCATCTATTGATGGTAAATTTCTTTGAGATGTTCAAATGGCCACCACGGCTTCATATTCATCACTTAGACCATTTAGTATGGTCATGATCTGCTCTGAATCAGATACTCTCTGGTTGGCTGCTTCTAATGTGTCACATATGGATTTAATCTTGAATAGATACTCCATCATACTGTGATTATCTTTCTTGATATTATGAAGTTGTCTTTTATAAAACAACACCTTTGCTGCTGATTAAGAATTAAAGACTTTTTCAATAGTTGACCATATATCACTTGCAGTTTTGCATCCTATAACATGTGGCAACAGATTTGCATTAATTAAGGATAATAGCCATGAGCATATTAATCTGTATTGTCTATGATATTGAACATAATCTTCATTACTAACAATCTTGTTTTCTTGATCAGTAACACACTTTGGAGGGATTGGAAGTGTTCCAAGAATGAATCCTTCAAGGCCATATCCTTGAATGGTTGCTCTACTTGCATTTTCCACAACAGATAGTTATCATCATTCAGATGCACAGTAATTAATTGACTTTGAGGGCTAATCACAGTTTTAACCAACTGCTCCACATTGTTGGTGATGTGCTGTGATACACTTCCACTGACTGGGGTTTTAGAATGTTCTTCTGACATGATGATCACAGAAAGATACCAAAAATAGAATTAGGGGGATAAAGACAGTATTCTCTTGATGAAGGTCAGAATCTTGAATGAGGAACTAATCACAAACAGGTTTGTTGCACTCAGAAAACTCAAATGATGAGGCTCTTCTGCTGATTTTTTTTATGGAATTGCACTTTCTTGATTTGTGTTGATGATTTCCGAATTCTTGACTCTGATTTCTTGATTTTTTTTGATTCTTTTTCAAAATTTTGATTCACTGATGAATACTAGTGCAGCCAGAAAATAAAACCTGGCGAGGCAGTGGCATTTGTTGGGTGGATCTTCTTCTCAAGTGATGAGAATTTATCCGATGTGAAGAAATCAAAAAAATAAAATTACTCTGCTACTTTGTTTTCATTTCTGAGATCTTCTTGATGCTGTTAAGCTTGAAGGCTTTGATACCAAATTGAATTTTGTACTGAAGAGATTTAATTCGAAAGAAAGAAATGAAGTAGAGTTTATTTTCTCAAATATTTTGTTACAAACTTTTGATACAAGTACACAATTGAAAATTGTAAAAGAGGTGAGTTACAATTCCATCGGTCTGTAATATATATAAAATGTATTATGCTAATGGGCTAAACATGGCCCAATGCCCAGAGTTCTCTTGTGATGTCCATATTGTTATATTGTCCATTGATCCATATCTTGATGGCTCAGATTGTAGATAACTCCTTGATATTGTAATCCAAGTGATATTTTCTGAATCATTTCGATAGTTTGAATTAGTTGAAATAGGGATGAATTGATGAGAAGAGTAGCTGCTATTTCCATATCCTGATCGAGGTTGAAGGAGGCCCCAACACGGTCTGTTGAAATTTGGAGTATGCTTACCATTGGAAGCAGAACCATGTGATCAGTAAAGGGGTCGAATATGAATATCTCGATTATGTTTTCATTTGGAAACAAGTTGCGTTATATCTAATGGCTACATGTATGCACCAATATTACAGGATCTATCATCAACAATGACAGACCATTCTATTTGATATGTTTTTTAGTGTCGAGAACAAAGCACATGAGTAGTATTACATGACTTGGATAACCAACCTTATTTATTTATTTGGTGAGTTGACTATCAAGTTGTGTTGTAAGTTATAATGGCTAAGCATTTAGTATTATCAGAATGTCGACATAGAATATAGTTACAATTGGCCCATTGTTTGAATGCTTGAGTCAAATCCCTTACGTGCATCCATAGCTTGAACATAAAGTTACAAGAAGTTTTGTTTGCTATAACTTTTATTCAACCATACTTAGATTTTAGTTAAATAAAAAAATAGTGTTTCTATTCAGCAATCAAGTTGCTTTAGATGCTGAGACATAAGCAACTGGCAGCTTATTCATGATTTATTAGTCTCTTCTTGAGGATTCGGAACACAGGTACACAGTTAACAAGGTTGATTATCCTAACAAGACTTAATAAAACTCAAACACAGGGAACAAAAAAGGAAGAGCGAAAAAGGAACGGTTGTAAATCATCTAAACTATACAATTAAGGTTTTGGATCCATATACTTCACATTATCAATGAAATATCACTTACACAGATATAGCAATTCATTTCATGACCAAAACAGCTTGTGTTACGATTGTCATTAATATCATTGAAATATGCATAACTGCCCAATATGCTCCATGCCTGTGTCACGATTTTCAATTTTGTTGCTTCATGTGGATATTATATAAACACCAGTCACTGCTAGTATGATTTTTTTGTCAAACTGATGATGCGTAATTTTACCCAGCACAAGTTTAGGGAGTTTCCCATATTAATAGACCAAAATGTACATATACAACATATATTCAAAATTTAGCTGTTTCACAAACTGAAGATTTTCAACAAATTAATACTCAAGTTAGGAAATAAAAAATTATGATGAATAATGATATCTGATATGATATTTTTATAACGAAGTTTGAATTACAGTATACAAAAAATGATATGTACAAGTTGGATATGAATATTCAGAAGCCACAAAGAGCTTTTTGATTTGATCTTAAAGAATGCATAGAGACTGGAGAAGGATGGTTTTTCAATACAGTTTCCAGCAACAAGTTCTTGACAGGTTTAAAGCCATTTCTTTGAAGTAAACATAAAACATATTCCAGAAACTCGGCATCACAAGGAAGGGTGATAGGACCATCTCCTGGTAGACCAAACTTTTCTTCCGATATATTAAGCAATTGCCCAAATATAGGTGTGTCAAGATATGACAAAGGAAACATTAATCTCTTTCCATCCAAGGAGTATACAATAAAACATCCCTTATCCGCGAGACATGATGTGCTTAGTTCTTTTGAAGATGATTGAGATTTAGACTCTTTTCTACTGAACGAAGCAACTCTTTGTAAATTCTTAATAATCTTCTTTTTGTTCACCATTTTGCTACTAACAAATGTAGTTTTGAATCTTGAATAACAATATTTAACGAACAACTTTGAATTTCAATTATAAACAAATAATTGTGAACTGAAGAAAAGAATTGTAGAAGTTGCCTAGTACTTTATAGGAGTACCTTGCTAATCAGAAGATGGATATGTTCTTTGGGTGAGGAACACACCACATGCTTAGTAATGCAGGACTATGACATTTCATTCCATATGTTCGAAGATTGTTATCAAGTCTCCGTCCAATTAAGTTGATGCGCTGCCAAATAATTTTCGTTTTTGGCTCAAACACTTGACCCCAGCAAATGGTTCAAAAAATCAAAACTAATAATGCAGCTAAATTACATAGATGTTGACGCAGCTCGGAAGGCGATTGACACAGCTCTGAACGCGGATTCTTTTAGGCTCGAACAGTTAGATGTCAAACTGTCGCAACCTATCTAGAATCTTCCTCACTAATGATGATTTCGTGTCAAATAACCCGATAGAATGATAAATGCTCAATTCCGTTGATCGAGATGATACCGGAATCTAGCTATCTCCAACCCGTTGATCTTGCAAGATACCGTGTTGAAAGATCTACAATTCGATCGTTGATCACTCGAAAGTGATACCGAGAATTGGCTTCAACTTCGTTGATTCGCACACGAATAACCCGTAGATGGAAAGAAGAAGGAGATCACACTCAACTTCAACAATGGTGGCAAAATCTCACACACAAATTTTATTCAAAAATCAACTCCCTTTACAAAAGACAACACACCCCTATGTATAGGAAATTACAACACATACCAGCAACTCAACATACAACACATACATGCGACTTATCAACACCACAATGACCTAACAGCATATGACTTAACACACATTACACCACTTACAACATAGCATTACACGACTTAACAATATTACATACATGACATAACAACATACGACTCAAGATCTAGCGACATAAGAAGAAAGCACGGCTTCAGGAACGGCTTAAGAAGATACACAGCTTCATGCGACATAAGAAACCATGCGACCTAGCGACATAGCGACATAAGAGAAAGCACGACTACAGGAACGGTTTAAGGAAATACAACATAAGTAAACGGTTTAAGGTAGGTCATTGAGCAACTTAAGCATGCGACTTAAGGAAGTGAGCGACTTAAGGAAATGAGCGACTTAAGGAAATGCGGCTTCAGGATACGACTTAAGAGATGCAGGCTTGTTTATTGAGTCGCTTACTAAGACAGACGACTTACGACTTAAGGTAGGCGGCTTATGGATTGAGCGACTTAAGGCAGTTGGGACATAACTCGCAGGCGACTTAAAATTGAGCGACTTAACATGGTGCGCTGCATCAGATGTTCTTGTCGCTTGATATTGATCTGCGCTAAGATCATATGCCATGTGAATAAGTATTTAGATTTTTGCTAAATATCATCTAAAAACCAGGGAAACAAATAGATATGGCAGTGTCCCCCTGTACGTACGTATGTACGTACATACATACATTGAATAAAATTAACCCATCTGTTTAGGAAATATAATCACTTGTGTGTGAGGATAAAGTAAGGAATCCAAAAATCACAAGTCATGAAGCTATTAAAATGGCAGCATGATATTATATCAGGTTTGGTTGTACATGTATATATACACCATGTTCCATGTTTGAAAATAACATATTTTTTGAGAACTTGCTTGGTATGTTGTATTGCTTTATCGGCATGGGAAGGCTTAGATGCATATATTTATGGACAATAAATTGAGACAGTTTAACATGGCAATGGCCATTTTAGAAGTTCTTCATCAATGTCCCCATATCCAAATGCCTAACATGCATTAACATGGTAAGATCTATCAACAATATCTCTACAGCCCATTTTACATAACTCTATGTTTTTTTAGTGATGTAGGCTGAACCATGTGAGTCGTATATGTGTATATGACATTTGTCATGAATGTTAAAATTTTTCTGTCAAGTTGCTTTTCTCAGGCAGGACCTTATACTTAAAAAGAAGCAATAGCCTAGCTCTTTGAGAAAGCAAGCCACTAACATTTCTTACTCCAAAGATACTTGACTTCCAATGCATTGTTTATGTTAGTTCAGTTCTGTCCGTCTAAACCAAAATTGCAAGACATAATAGCCAGCTTACGTTAGAATATCGCATACTGTTCACCATGTTAAGATCATGCTTGAAAAATGGACAATTAACATCGGTCCATCACATTAAGAAGCAGTGTACTTCCATTATTAGCATACTTGTCTAAAATGGAATTAATCTCCTGCGTAGAAACCCTCTAATTTACAGCTACAGGTTCATTTGTTATAATTTTTTTTTTTGGTAGTTCTTTTTTTTGGTTTTTGGTGTAGGAATATTTTCATTATGTTGTTGTTTTAAAAATTTATTAACTTTGTTTTTGTGATAAAAGATTTGTTTTCTAAGTTACATCATTTAATATTAGAATTATGAATGACGTAAAGATTTTTAATTTAACAACTTCATTGAGAATGATTTTAGATGTGCCAGTAATTGTGAGTTCTTTAATATAAGAATTTTGTAAAGTCGTGGTAAAAGATCGCTACCCTCGTCTGAGCTAAAATGCTGCTGCGATTTTTTGAAAACATGCTTAGTGCAGTCTACATCATTTCGACAATTTAGTGAATGGAATTATTATTGTTCTCTAACCAGATATAACTATGGAATTTTACAAACTGTTTCATTTTCGATTATGTTGACGATGAGTTGTTCTTGGGGCTTTCATCCGTTAAAAGAGTAGCCACCGATTATTACTACTGTGCAAGTATATATAACTAAATATTTTCTAATCTATTAAGGATAGTTTATAGGTTTGCACCCATACAAATAGTAGATGTACATCGTATTTTTGCCTCCACAAACGTGATTTAATAGTTATATAGCAAAAGGTAATCATATATTATTGTTTCCACCCAATTACATTGGCAGTATTCTTATGCAATATTCTTACGTGGAGTCGATATCTATTCAGCAATCTAAAGGAATGAACAAAGTTACTTGCATGATGAGAATTTCTTAAGTGCTTAATAAGTTATATACATTCAACTGATCAAGGAGATACACAATTAAGAGACTTGTTTTCAGCAGGATCAATATTTCTATTGGAGCTATATATATACATACATATACATATACATATACATATACATATATATATATATATGTATGTATGTATGTATGTATATGTATGTATGTATATATATGTATACGTACTATGAAAATACTTCTACGTTAAGAAAAAAAGTACACTGTATACATGCTAAAATATTTCGATAGGAGCGATGCCTAAATTGTTCAGTTGGTATTCCAAACTCATTTCCAGACATTTCCAGGAGTCATATAATCACCATGCTAGAGGTATCATGAAACATATTCTTCTGTTGGATATAATACAAAGTTTTCTTTGTCGACGACTGTTGATGTAGTAGTACAGCGACTGCACTCATCTGAGGAACTCTGTAAATCGGAGTCTTTTCAGCCAAAGGAAGCAACCCTTTGCCATTTCTTTGCCCTTTTAACAAGCTTCACAATTGCTTCAAAAATTATAAATTAAACCCACTTTAATTAACAGATAACTTGAAATGCTGATGAATTAGGGAGAATAATATTTAATATTGTCAATTATTTACAGTGGTTAGGAGGAGGCTCAAATACAGTCAAGGCAGTTCATTTATGGTTACTATCTCTAGTGAGCATTGTTGCCAAATCCATGTGGTTGATAAATGTTAAAACTTAGTAGTACATGTTTCCTTTTACTTGCCAAATTTCTTATGAAACAATGACATGGGTACTATTGATTTATCATATTGCTTTGTCTACATGGCCAGACTTAGACACATACATTTCTGGACAATAAAATGAGATAGCTGCACATGTCAGTGACCATTTTAAAAATTCTTCATCAATGTTCCAATGTCGAAATCACTAAAATGCATTAACATAGCAAGATCAATCAACAATCTCTATAACACCAACACACACACTATATATATATTTGTATGTATATGTGTATATACATATATATATCTGTGTGTGTGTGTGTGTGCGCGCACACACAGATACACACATATGTATATTTTTAGGGCAAGAATCGACGACGTATGATTTTTACTACACCTCAAATTGTGATGATTTCAACCACATGCCTGAATTAAATAATTATACTTTCTTACTCTTGCCATTTCCCGCTATTATTTAATTATGAACTTGTGGTTGAAATTAACGGATTAGAGGTGTAGCCAAAATGAGATGTAGAGCATCATTGCTAGTATATGTGTATATGTATATGTATACACACGTATATACATAATATCCGCACCTTAGCTTTTTCGGTCCGTGAAAGTATCAAAACCATCTAAAAACAATCTAAACATATGGATCCATGCCTAATCCAGTGGTTTTGGTATATATATTTTTTCTAATTCCATGGCAAACAATCATCCAAACATATAAATAGGATCCAATTCACGGTCAACGGTCCAAAACACACTCATATCTGTCATGATCAAATATAGTCATCGAAAATTCAAAAAATACGACATATGCCAATTAATATTTGAAGGTCATGATCCTCGACAATATAATATTTATAATATATACTTTACATAGAAATAACCATTGAATAAATTCAAAAAGGCCATGAGTGAATAACTCATCACATA
Organism: Allium cepa; assembly: GCA_030765085.1. Lineage (NCBI taxonomy): Eukaryota > Viridiplantae > Streptophyta > Magnoliopsida > Asparagales > Amaryllidaceae > Allium > Allium cepa. The sequence continues at coordinate 71,710,485 of CM060940.1, read as the reverse complement.
CTGGTATTGCAATGTCAGTCTCCACTGTCACCTAGAATCATCTATAGAGAATGAGAATCACTTCAACACCCACCAACTTCAACATGAACTTTCAGACCCACTCTTTCCTTTTCTCATTTTTCCCTCATTGCACCGAAAACAAATAAGCATTCCTCCTCCAATCAAGCTTGTCCGCCCAACATTGTCATGACTTCTTTCTATTTATTTATATGAAATAATTGGAAAATCAGCGGTATAAGGGATATTTATATGGATATAGTTAGTTAGTAATCTAATGAAGGTGCATCCATCCTAGTGTAATCTAAACATATAACAAAAATGACTTCTTTATATATTAAAAAACTGAATAACATATCAAGGACCACTTGCTCATCCAGTTAATGATGAGACAGATACTCTAGACTTAGGTTTTAGAGGTCATAAATTCGAATCTTTGAAACATTAAAATGTGTTTTTTGCTTAGAATAAAGTACATATATAACCGAATAACATTTATATATGATATATTCAAATTGTAGAATATTTATACATACGCACACATACACACTAATATACGTTAGACTTCAATGATACAACACATATTAAAGAAGATTTGGAAGATATTTGATTCAATGGAATTATGCTCAAAGTTATTTTCTCTTTTAATGCATTGAAGAAGACAAGAAATTATATAAATATGAAGGAGTTATTTTGAAAGATTGAAGTAATCAATCAATTTTCAAATAAAGTCATTTTATCGAACGCATGCAAATTGGAGGAAACTGGAAAAATCAAATGGATAAATGTTTCTCATATGAATAGAAGATTAATGGGGCATTGATTTATTACCATATATCAATTAATTCAACCCTAAATAGTAGTCTCTATATAAAGATAGTCATTCCGTAGAGATTAACATCATCCTCTCAAGTTGTATTTCTTCATATTCTTCTTCTTAGCATCCATTATCAATCTTGTAATTTTCTTTTATTGGAAAGTAATAAAACCTTCCCTCCCTGAAGTAGATGTACACTTTCTCGCGATAATGGAACCAATATAAAACATTATGTGATTTTATTTCTCTTTGCGCATTTTAGATTTGTGATTGCTTATGTTAGGTTATTATTTTTCTGTTTTTTTATACCTCACCATCAACACGATCATATAGTCTAGTAATAGAGCAATTTGGTTACTGAAGAAAGATGTTAAACAGTATGGCAGGAGACAAAAGTACCCTAGTTAAAGCAAGCTCTATGTTAGAAGATCTTATGTGGAATCAGAATCTAAGTTGGTGATAAATAAGTGGAATGGGGATAATGACTTTGAGGAGTGATAATGAAGGATGAAGGTCGTTTTAAGAAGGAATAGTGTTCATTTGATTGTGTTTCATGCTGAGAGTTGCCCACTAATATTTTAGCTTGTAAGAAGGAGGGTGGAAGAATAGGCTTTTATTACTCTTTAATTGGCCATGGAAGAGAATGTTATGCTGGTGATTATTAGTGAAACCGCTACTAAAGGTATTTGGACCAAACTGGAAAATCTCTACCTAAAGAAGTCGCTCATAAACCGTATTAAAGATATTTTTCACCATGAAGATGAGATATGGTACTTCAATGAAGGTGTATTTTGGTTTCTTTAATGACCTTTTGATGAAGATGAAGAATATTGATTTGGAAATGGATAAAGAGCATAAGGTGGTGGTTCTTTTGTGTTTCCTTCTAGAGCATTGCACAGGTTTTGCTAATAGTGTGATTATGGAAGAGAAACTTTGACAATAGTCAGATGAATGAATGAGATAAGTAAAGGTAGAGGGGGCATGGTAGTCAGGATCTATTCATTGAGAGAGGAATAAAGGAGAAGAAGAGTTTGAATTCTATAGGGTGTTTCTAGGCTTTGAAAGCCTAGAAATGGTTGGAGAGGAAAATCTAGAGATGGAAAGTGTCACCACTGTAAGACATCAGGCCATGAGAATATAGATTGTCTAGATTTTAAAAGGAAGACTTAGATGGATCATCATCGATTGCGGTGGATAAGTTTGTATCCAACGATGTGTTGACTGCAACAGCATCGGATGTATCAGACCATGAAGTCAAGTGATAGATTGAAGTAGATTTACACTATGGAAGAGGAGTTAGATTCATTGCTGAAGAACAAGACATGGAATTTTGTACCACCTTCTCATGGAAGCCAAGCCATATATTACAAGTGGGTGTTCAAGATGAAGGATAATTGGGGGTACAATGCTAGATTAGTTGCAAAAGAGTTTTCACAGCGTAAGGGAATGGAGTACGATGAAATATTTTCTCTTATAGTGAAACATATCTCCATCCGAATTTTTCATTTGTAGTTGTTAGTCATGACTTAGAGTAGGAGCAACTTGATGTAAAGACCACTTTATTACGAAGGAGACCACTTACTTGAAGCAGATAAAAGGATTTGTTGTAAATGGGTAAGAAGATTGATTTTGCATGTTGGAGAAGTCTCTTTATGGACTAAGTAGTCACTTAGATGATTATAACAATCCACGATTTTAACAACCTGATGTAATTTATTTAAATATTGAAACATTAATCAATCGAAGGTCCAAAATTTGACTTTTCACATACGGATGAATTAGGACTCGAGACTACGTCCAATGAGTCTGGATTGGTATTACAATTCAAAATGAGTATACAAATCGCTATATTTAGAGTTACGGATTTATATGATTTACATACCGTTCTACATATTTTGTAAAAATATGTGCATAGTTGAGTCCAATGGGATCTCGGCTGACAACTTATGTTTCTAGGATGAGGACTCCATTATGAGATGTATAGTTGATGAATTTTTTGAATCGAGTGATCCATAGAAAAAATGATCTCGAAATGCATGAAATTATCATGCTGGAGCGCCATCTTGGATGGTGATGAAATCTATATCATCGGCATAGGAAAAATGAAGAGATATGCGTCAATGAGTTTTCTAATAATCTAATATACTGTATGAATGTACGAGCTCAAAAACATGGTGATTTATTTAAAAATTATATAGTATACATATACACACTTCACCGATATATCTTTTCTTCTCTTGATTTTTCATTCTCCTCTAAAAGAAATAAATGGGTCAAAAGGGGGGTTAATCTAGTTTACCTCGGTTTATAAAGCCATAGTCCATGAAAATCAACGAGATCAGATCTGTTGAACTCACAGAGCAGAAAGCATCTCATCTATGATGGTTTTGGCATGTGCAGTGAGGCTTGAGGAGGTCATCATTGGAAAGCATCAAAACATTTGAGATTTCCAATAACATTCAAAAGCCAATTCATCCCAATCATAAGCTGCAAATCTGAAGAGATATATGAGAAATGAGCCTAAACTAGAAGAGCCATAATTTGTTCCTTAGTTTTATCCACCATTGCACTCCATGGGGTGGTAATAAATGTTTGACCGACAGTAATGGAGGGATCTGCCTCAAGGACCAGAAGTATTTCTTCTTTTCTAGAAAACTTGAAGAAGCATATAGAATTACCGAAGTGGACATGTTGCCTACCCTTAATATTTCAAAGTTGTCGGCAGTGCTCACAAACAACTTGATAAGGGGGATTAGATTCAAGGAAGAAGCCCACTAAATACTCAACCCAAAAATCCATTCCCACTTTCAAAACTTCAGTAGAAGGAAACATAGCATCGTCAACCTCCATAATATCAAACGATCGTGGAACGTATTCGCCCGCATTCCTCAGTAACACAGTGAAAAGATAAGACATGTTACTAGGCTTAGGGGATGCAAATTGAGGACTGATGCAAGGAACTGGATTCACAGTAGTTTAAGATACTGGAAAATTAGAACTATCATTTCCATAAAGAGGCATTGTGAGATTTGAGCAACACACAGCATCGAGCCCTCCTTCGTTACAAGCATCCATCAAATTCAATACAATAACTTCGTTTCCACCAACATCACACAATGCAATATTCACCCACTATCCATCAACATTTGCACCAGCCAACAGAGGAGATATATTACCTAAGTCGATTACAGTAGTAGGCACACTCGAAATTGGATTGCAGGAGGGACCAATACACTTACGAGATGATTCCAGCATACTAAAAGGAATGGCAACAACTAATGCAAGCCTGGAGAAACTGTCAGAACCGAAGGAAGGCGGGCGACATTCATTGATAGCAGAAGAAAATCATTGACAACAGCAACATACATAGGCAGAGATTGTTAATTTTATTTTGTTGTTGCATAATCTGTATATTATAATTATCATTCGGCTGTGAGATTATATTGTTATGCCTTGGTATAGTTTTTTTTTAACTTTTCTTCGACAATCTGTTTTTATGGTATTTGAAAGTCAAACATTGATGCAAGACGCTGATTTTTTTGGATATTATGAAGGACGGGTTGTTGCATTTGGCACTAGAACCTAGGGTCAACACTCAGGAACAGGTGACCAATTGGAGTTAAAACAATCTGGTAGAAATAGAGAGTGTACTTGCATTTTTCTATTATAATACTACATACACCACTTATTTTCTGGACTTTGATTTCTTTTATCGCTAGTTACTAAGGCATCTTCGTGCATGCTATCTGCATAAGCAGGTAGAGTACATAAGGGACTGCAAATAGGTAGTTTGAGATACCTGATTAGTTTAGAGACTATATAACTACTAAAAGGGATGTTCCACCGCCCACGAACATTTCCCATAGATGCGGTTAGCATGAAAGGTGGTATAGCCTTAGTATTTCTTGCTCCGCCAAATTTAGAATTTTGGTGTTGTGCCAGGATTTCGCCGACCTTAGTGTAAATCCATATGCATTTTGCATGGGGTCATTCATGTTAGAAGTTGTTTGTCCTTTTTTTAGTAAACCTTTATCGATAGGGTTAATCCCATGTAATGAAGGGATATTCTCATGAGATCGGTCCATTAACATACCCATTCTAATCATTAGTTCGAGCGTAAGGTTTCTAAGTGATTTGCAATAGTTAGGCAAGGATTTTTTACTCTATTTTTAAAGGTGAGCGCTTGAGTCGGATTCTTGATTTGGTTGATATATTTCTGAAGCATGACTCCAGTTGTGTGAGGAAATTTCAATGGTCTGACCAAGGATTTGGATTGGAGTTCGCATGAGAGAAGTTAGTTGGCCAACATTAGTTCAACAAAGAAATCAAGTGTGCAAACAAAGGATTAGATCAGGCTTTGCATATTATTTTGGATGATCTTTATTCATTGTAAAATTATTTATACTACAGTTTGAAATGCTTATGATAGCTTGAGGAAGGATTTTGTGAAAATTTAGATAATCTTCTAAGTGGCAATATGATACTTGCCTAAGTGAGCATCATGCTACACTTAGTATATTATCCTTATCAAAATTATGAGGTTGAGGTGAGTTTGAACCCTAGCAAACCCATACATTTATTGATCGTCATTTAATGATGATTTAATTAAGATTTTCTCCTTTCAAGAACAAAATCTTTTAAAAGGAAAAGGAAAGTAGGGGCTTAGGTTGTTAGATTTATTTGAGAGTTTTGGGGATCGATGATGCAGCATATCGTATGGAATTCCCTTTTTGTAATGGGGGTGTAAATAGCTTTTCATGTATTGTATTCATGAAAGGAGTTGCACCACTTAAGTATTTTGTCCAACTTGGATGTCGAACCGTCTTATTGGATTTTATAGTCTTCCAAGCAAGTTTTGATTATTGTTAGTCACCGTGTGTGTCAGTATAAACTCTTTAATATGTTTGTTGTTTTATATGCTTGTGGATTGTTGTTTGTTATTTCTTGTTTTTATTTGTTGTTGTTGTGCTTATTGTTGATTTTGGTTTTTTTGTTGTGCTTGTTGTTGTTTATTGTTTTTTACTTCGTATGGTAGTTTGTATGCTAGTTATTTTTATTTTTGATTGTTTATTGTTGCCCATTGTTGATTACTTGTTGTTTCTTATCCTTGCTTGTTGTTGTTTGATTATTGATTCGTATTGATTTTTTATTGCTGGTTGTATGTTTGGTAGTGTATATAAATTATTGTCATTTGTTGCTACAAGTTGTATATTTGGTCGCTTGTATGCTAATTATAATTACCTGTTAAAGTATGTTCATAGAGAGATAATGATAACCATCTAAAATAGATTACATATCATTCATGCCCACTATAGGGTTGAGATTGGATCTGTATGAATCTATTGCCTTTTGATTTTACTTGGAGTCAATAGTATATTTAGACGCCGATAAATTTGAGCTTACTCTTCAATTGTTTGTCATGTATGATTATGGTAGTATCAGTTAATGTGCTTGACTATGCATGTTTTAATATCATGTTGTTGCATTAGAGATATGCTTGTTGCTAGGTTGTTATAACATGTTTATTTGAGATGCTTGTTGCATTAGATGTGCTTCTTTCATAGTTAGCTGTAACAAGTTTATTTGAGATGTTTGTTGCATGATTTTGTATAGCATACTTATTTGATACGATTTCTATATATGATTTAGCATGCTTAAACCCACAATTTGGTGTTGCAACTACGTTTAATCCTTTTTGTTGAGTAGATCATTAGATACATGGAAGTAGCTATGCATTATTAGAAGGCTTATTTGCTTGTATTCACACCTAAAGGGTATGCTCTTGCTATAAAAGAGGTACATAGGATCTATAGTGTTGATAGTGTATGTGTGTGTGCGCACGTATGTGTGTGCATGCTTGTTTGTCCTCAGAAATGAGATGTCTCAAATATTGGATATGAGATGAATATATATGTTATTTTGGGATTTTTTTTCGAAGCGGGCTACACAAAGGAGGTGCTACCGAATTTTTCAAAATAAGAGGAGCTTTGAATCCTAAAGGTTAGGAAATTTATTTTGTGCTTTGGATGTTCTCGTAATGCTAGCAGCGTAATGGAAAAATATTGAAATTAATAGAAGCGGGTGCTTGGAAATTTTGGCCATTCGGGTTGCATTATCATACTCATAGGAATTTCGAGGAAAAAATTCTTTCAAGGAGGGAAGAATATGATGATGTAATTTAAATAATTAATTTAAATATTGAATGTTTAATCAATTAAAGGTCCAAAATCCGACTTTTTGCACACGGCTGAACTATGACTCAAGATCACTTCCATTGTGTCTAGATTGGTGTAACAAATAGAAATGAGTACAAATATTGCTATATTTGGAGTCATGACATTTTTATGATTCTGTAATTTGTAAAAATATGTGCATAGCCTAGTCCAATAGGATCTTGATCGACGGCTTGTATTCCTAGGATGAGGACTTCATTATGTGATGTACGATGAAGAATATTTGGAATCGGGTGGTTGGATGACCAAAACAACTTCGGAATGAGTGAAACTATCATCTTGGTATGTCATCTCAAACGATGACGAAATTTATACCGTCGATATCGAAAAATGAAGAGATATGCACTAGATAGTTTTGTAGCGGTCAGATGTGCCATATGATTGCACGAGCTTAAAACATGAGATGATTTATTTAAGAAATCAAAATAATATATTTATTACATACTCTACGCATAAATATATTTTTTTCCTTATTTTTCATTTTCCTTTAAAAGAAATAAATGGGTCCAAAGAGAAAATAATCGAGTTTACTCCGATCTATAAAGCTACGGTCCATAAAATTCATCGAGATCGAATCCATTAAACTCGTGGAGAGAAGAGCATTATATCTATGGCAATTTTGGAACATGCTATAAGGCTCGAGGAGTTCATCATCGTGAAGTCATCACCTTGGGTTGGTGTTTATAGGCGGTGGAGGAGGTGTTGGTAAAAACGAAGGGCACCATCATGTTTCTCGTAGTGGATGCACACCTCTCTATATCATCGACTGGTGCTTCGACCATCTCGCGCGATTCACGATTTTGTAAAGCCGAGGGGAAGCCTAATGTAGCATTTTCACTAGGAGGAGTCGAACCTTGATTGGGTTATGCCATTGTGTTTGTAGTTGCTCAATGTGAAGATTAGTGGTGGTGGTGCGTGATTCTGTTGACCTTTTAGCTCACATGGTGGTGGAGAGATGTTGCATATGTATGGATTTGTGTATGCACGACAGTAGAGGAGTTAAGGAAGAAGGATTATGGAGGCAATTAGGAAATTAAGTGATTAAATAAGTTAATTAATTAATATCTATATTTTTAATTCTTGTAAAATTTGTATCTCTTGGACACGAGGTGCAATCGAGATGTGGTCTTAACCATTGCACTCATAGTAAGTGTTATCTGGTCATTTGACCCAGCTATATTCGGATTGATTGGGCATGTTAGACTCGATGATAATTATGGCAAGTAGCCCAAAGAAGTGATCATAGAGACCAGAGGCCAACCATTGACAATAGTGTGAAACAACGATTAAGTGAAACCAAATCATAGACCCTATGAAGCATTATAAGTATGGATTATTGCTTCCCCTAGACAGGGGATCTGATTGGATCACTACGGCCATAAATAGCATGGATTAGCATTTCAACTCAACAGGAATTGATCGATATCTCTAAAAATATGAAAGTAACTATGCAAACAACTTTGAAAACATGAAGCCAATATGGAGAGAACTCACATAACCAATCGCACCCCGCTATGTAAATGTCTCGACCGGTCCCCTCGATCGATCCATATCAAGAATTGGGCCTTGAAATTTTCTAGGTGACCTTGTATGCATAGTAGATTCTATCAATGAATTTTCAGGAAGACATTCAATTTTCTACACCTATAAATACAGGGTTCATAGCTCATTTTAAGGATCTTTAGGCTGTTGTTTTCTTTGTACTCCATTGTAATTACGGATTCTGATCTAATCCCTCTTGTACTTAGAAATTCAAGTGACTAATAAAGCTATTTCAATAAAGTAGACATAGGCATTCAACGCCAAACCACTACAAATTGGTTTTCATTGTTTTTTTTATTTGTTTTCTGGTCATTTCCACTGTTTTAGTTTGATTTCATAATTTGTTTCTTTATATATAATCTGTTGAGTGTTTGTGCCAACTTTTGGTGCGAACATTTTGGTGCTTTCATTGATAAGAAATGCTCAGCTTGATTGGATCTCATCATCTACTGGTGGATTCCCATATCCACGAGATAGATCCAGATTTTGGTTACAGGTTTTTGTTCCTATTCACATTTGAAGAAGACCTAAAAGGGAGCTATTAGCTATGGCTAGAGAAAAGTCTACTATTTCTTGTGCTGTTGAAGGCAATGACGATGCTAGTGTTCAACAAGTTGATCAAAATGTACAACCAGCAGCTGGTGATGCCCAGAATCTAGCTAAATACATCACTAAAGTATATTTTGAAGTCCTAATGAAGGAACCAATGGATAGCCATCGGCAGCTCAACCAAAAAATCCAGGCTAACATCAGCCTGATGAACCAACTGAAAGATCAGCATGGAAAGGCAAGGAGGAAGCCTACTCCATATTCAAGGTAGAAAATTCCTCCTCATCTGATAACTATCACCAAAAAAACACTGCAAAATAGATGCATCTGCAGCAGAAGCATTGGGACTGGATCAGGCGATCGGATATGGCCGATCGGCACCAAACCCCCCAAGGGAATCGGCACTGAACCCTTTAATCAAGGGGGCAATCAGCATGCAGGTGCTGGAGCTTACTTTGGAAGTGCCATGATCGATCAAGTTGCTCGTGCTCAGGCGAATATGGTTGAACCGCAGCTAAGAGATGATGATAGAACTACTGCTCAGGAAATGGACCAAGAGCAAGTGCAGCCAAGGCAATGTGGCATTGCCTAGAGTCATGGATCGAGTCGCTCACACTAGGTGGAACATGACTACCGCCTGGCGCCAACTTTCCAAATATCAGACTTAATTGCTATGTTGAGGAAGCTAGTGAAAGAAATCCAAGGCTTGAGCAATGATGATTGGGAACTTTCCAGAATTCATACTCCTTCACTAACAACATTCTAGATGCAGAATATCCACGGAGGTTCCATATGCCTATGATGTATGCCAACGTGGGAAAAACCGACCTCATGCAACATCTCTTGAAGTATGAATGCACATGGACACTGCTTGAGCCACTGAATCAGTCAAGTGCATGTGTTTTCTATTTTTTTGGAAGATTTTGCAACCATTCGGTTCACTATGCTACCACCATGGCCAGTCTCTTCATTTGATGAGTTAGCAAAGAAGTTCATGGAGAAGTTCTACATGCACACGACTCGTCCCAAGGATATAATGTCACTCTCCAGCTTGGTCCAGGCTCCGGGAGTCACTGAAATATTTTCTAGAAAGGTTTAGTACAGATGTTACAAAAGTCAGTAATCCGGATGATGTTGCAATACTCACGGCACTGAGTAAGGGAGTTGACCCCGAATCCTAGTACGGCGACCGATTGGAGAGAAGGCCTCCTTTTACATTGGAACGTTTCTTTGCAAAGACAACTCAGTTAATGAGGAAAGAGGAGGTGTAGTGAACCACGAAGAGGGATGTTGCAGGCCCAAGCGCTGAGAGAATACAAAGAAATGTGGTAGTGAAGCAGTCTAGTGATAGTTCCAGGAAAATTCGAATCAATGTTCAGAACAAATCGAATAAGCAAAAGAAAGGCGGTGATAGAAACCACGACCGTAGGCAGGATTCCAAGAGAGGGAGCCAAGGATCCCATTATTTGATACATACATGTCGTTGAATACATTGCTAGAGAATGTTTATCAATCGACTTGTAATACTGCGCGGTACAAGAAACCACCTCCAAAGGAAATGATGAAGAAACAGAGATAGCACGGAAAGTACTGTAGGTTTCATGAGAGATATGGACATACCATGGACTAGTGTCACCAACTCTATGATTTTGTTGAAAAATTAATCCACGAAAGAAAATTGATGCAATTTGGTAAAGACCCATAGGTTGGCGGGCATGGGACATCCGATACCAATCGAGGACAAGCTCCTCCTAGTGCTAAAGAAAATCAACGGGAAGCAGGGAGATTAGTTACTAATACCATTATTAGAGGACCACATTTGGCCAACAAATATGTAATGAAATGGATCATTACGTGAACGCTATTAGATACGTTGACATTGATTGTTGCTCGAAACAGAGGACGATGCTCGAGCAAAGCTCCAACAAACTATAATAAATGATATCATGTTTTGAAGTAGAGATGTAGTTAAGGTCGGGGCCTCTATGATCGACCCAATGGTGATCTCGGCAAGGATCGACCCCACCTTGGTGAGAAAGATATTAATTGATTGTGGAAGTTCTATGAATATTATTTTCAAGAATGCATATGACTAGATGTTACTTGAAGCCAACGATTTAAAACCGTGCAAAGCCCGTTTTCATGGATTTAACGATATTGCAATCGAAGTGGTAGGTTATGTCGAGCTACTGGTGGAATTAGGAGACGGCAGCCAAATGAGAGTGCGGGTCTTTCCTTTTGTTGTGGTAGATGTGAACTCACCTGATAATGCTTTTCTGGGTCGACGAGCCCTTGCTAAATTCAGGGGAGATATCTCCCTTTGTGCTTAACGCTAAATTTCCTAACAGAGAACCACATGGGAATTATTCATGGAGATCGGATGACGGGTCATGCCTGTTATGTAGCTGATTTAAAACACGCTCAGCAGAAAGAAAAAGGAAAGGATGAGGAGAAGCCTCTCTGCATCAAAACCAATAAAGCTTAGTAATCAGTGTTCGAGGCTTGGTTCAAGCACCATAGTGAGTTCTATAAAGATATAGATCCAAAATACGAAGAAGAGGAGCCTAAAGAAACCAAGGTTGCACTCATTGAGCTAACGATCGACATCACGGTCACCTACGACGACCCATCACGGGTCTTGAAAATCGGATCACAGCTCAGTTTAGCGATGGTGAAGTAATTAGCTGGTTTTCTTCAAGAAAATCTTGATGTTTTCACTTGGAATCATTCTAACATATATGGGATCTCCCTGACCATCTTAAGCCATGCATTGAATATTGACCCGAGGTATGTCCAGGTGAAACAAAAGCGACGCGGCATGGATCCGAAGAGATCTACCGCACTTAAAGAGGTGGTGGATGAACAAGAACAATGGGTTTATCCACGATGTCCTATAACAAAAGTGGGTATCTGATCCAGTTTTGTGGGAAAATATAATGGAAAGTGGTGGATATGCGTCGATTACTTAGACCTGAACAAGACATTCCCAGAAGATAGCTTTCCACTTCCAAGGATCGACTAGTTAGTAGACTCAAACGCTGGACATGAACTACTTCCATCCATGGATGAATACTTTGGATATAATCAGATTCTGATGCACATTCTAGACGAGGAAAACACCAATTTCATTACCGACCTAGGATTATATTGCTACGTTGTGATGTCTTTTGGACTGAAGAAATGCTGAAGCTACTTACAAGAGACTGGTCAACCAAATATTCAAGGACTAGATCAGGAGATTGATAGAAGTATATGTAGATGATATGCTCATGAAGTCATGGCGATCAAAAAATCACATTGATGACGTGGCAGAGATGTTTAATGTTCTCTAGAAAATATGGAATGAAACTAAACCCCTTGAAATGCTCTTTCGGCATCAGGTCAAGGAAATTCTTGAGTTTCAGCATCAACTCCAGCAAAATTGAAGCCAATCCTAAGAAGATTCAGGCTATAAGGGATATCCAAGTGTTGATAATTAAGATGGTGCAAAGTATGACGACCCGGAAGTTTTAACATTTGAATTGAAATATTTAATTGATTTTAAATGTTTGAACGATAGTTTAACTTGAATTTCAAATATAAATATGAAATTGGTAATTATATTTATTGAATTTAATTTATTGAAGTTGAGTAAAAAAAATTGTATCTTCAATTTTAAGTTGATTAAAAATAATTTGATGGCTTAGAAAATTTAAATTGATAATACTAAAGATAATGGAAGCTTCAGAGTTGAATTTGAAATTGTTTTGTTCAGCTTTGGAAATTTATCGTTTAAATCGATATTTGAAAATAGCCTTCCGAGGCACGGTCTTGGAATTCGACGAAACCATATCCATTGGATCTGTAATAGTGTTTTATTGTCAGATTTCAATTTTCGTAATGTTTGGAGTGATCGTTTGGTCGTATGATAAGCAAACGCGTTGAGATTTAAATTGAAAATTCAATGTTTTAACTGCTTCAAAAAGTTATCTTCTCCACCCGATTGAATTTGGACTCGAAACCTTTTCTATTGTGTTTGGAATAGGCGTATAACATTATAAACGTCTTGCGACACGCCTCGATTGGAGATCGAGATTTTGGGTTGTGATTACCTAGGCAATTTCAATTTGAATATGAATTTAAATTAAATAAATATTAATATTCTTATGCAATTGATAATTTTTTTACACGTTTCTCCTTCCTCAACACTTGGCAAAAAATAGATGACACGCGTTGTTTTTAAAATAATAAAATGGATGTCTCGTACAAAAAAAAAGAAAAAAACAACCAACAAAACAAATGAAAACATTTTCGTTTAAAATAGAAATCATGGCCGAGTAATCGTCTTTAACCCCAGCTAAAATTCCAATGAAATCGAGATTTTAATTTCAATCTACGAAGATTTCCCTCCTCCATCTCAAAAAAAACAAATCCAAACTAAAAAAAGAGGTGAATCGGTTCCGTTCGAGCGAAGGGATGGGTGGCTCAGCAAATCGGAGGGAGCACATGCGTGCGCTCACGCTCGCGCGCGCGAGAGAAGCTTCGGGTCGCGATGTCCGAACGCAAAGTTGAATTAGGCGACCAGGCGAGTCGAGGCGTTCTAGGGTTCATCGCGATTTTGTCAACGATTAGGGATGGGTGTTGCTAGGCCGCGGAAGGGAGGGTCGAAGCCTGTAGCGGCAGCAGTCGCGCGCTCGCGCACGCTTGGAGGCCGAGACTCGAGCAGTAGGTGTCGCGGTTTCATCTTCGGTGGGGATAAGCGGTGGTCGGCACGACAATCTCGAGCCTGTAACGTGGAGAGGTAATTCCTATTTTTAAATATTAAATGGAATAAAAAAATATTTATTTCTATGCAGTGAATTTATTTTACAGTATGTATATACAATTTTCGATATATATATACATATATGTAGATATATATATGTATATATATATATAAGCAGAAACACATGCATAAAAATATTTTGTTCTGCAATGGAGAGTAAAACAGTAAAGTGTGTTCAGTTTAGTTTAAAATATGTGTATAAGGTTTGAAAGACAGAAATTTGTTTTATAAAGATAGAGTTTGAAAAAAAATAGAAAATTTTACATATTTAAAAGCTTATATAAGAATTTGATTTTTATCTATATTGATTATTTTAGGTAGTTTCAAAGAAAAATGATAATATATATATATATATATGCATTTTAGATTTACTAATTATTTTTAAAACAATTTATTAAAGTAAATTTAGTTTTAAAATTTAATTTTAAGTTAAAATAAATTATTTAAAAAGGAATTAGTTTAATAATTTAATCATTAGTTTAAAATTAAATCATTAGTTTAAAATTAAAAAAATAGCAGTTTAAATAAAATTACAAAATGGCAAAGTGCATTGTTCGATTTATTTCGAATATTTATAAACTATATAAAATTGTTTATAAAAGGTCTAATGCAGTGAAGAAAACAAGCTAGAAATAAAATGGATTGCATGCAAAGCAAAGGTGACATTTTCTCACTCAATCGGATTTTTCTGATTTAATTTTAAATAGTTAAATTTAAAATGGTTGATTGTGTGCTTGATATGATAAATTATTATCAGTGGTTTTGGATTAGACCCTATGCGCCACATAGTAGTGAATGATATTATATTAAACCCATATACCGCGATATTCGACCTCGAAGTGAAATTTGTATTATATATATATATATATATATATATATATATATACACACACACACACACAGAGTAATTGATTTCCCACATTTTATAGCGGATGAAATCCTACGCGCCGCATAATAGCGGATGATATTTTATTAATCCTATATACCGCGATATTCCACCTCGAAGTGGAATTGATATTTAATTGTTGTGCTAACATATGTGGATGTAGGGAAACAGGTTGGAGAGATCCAACTGGATTCCTCAAATATTTGAATTTGTTTCAATGATTGTGGGTTGATTATTTATAATCTATGTGTGATCGTATTTGTGATTGTAATCATTGAAGGTTATAGTTTAGCTGAAATATATTTTTGGTATCGTAGGATACCGGAATATATAAAATTGGATTTTTTAAATTTAAGTAGAAAATCTATGGTGAAATCCTATTGAATAAAATTCCAAAAATATGGGAAATAGTTTAATAAATGGATTTCAAGTAATAATATACAAAAGGTGAAGAATTTATTTTAAAAATATGGTTTTTAAATAATTTGGAAGAGATAAAGAAATTAATTTTAAAAAATAAATTAAAAATTGATTTGGTGGTAAAAGGATAAATCTTTGGGAAATCAATATGAAAATTGATTTGTTGATTGAAATAAATTTGGAAATCAATTTGAAAATTGATTTGGTGTTGAAAGTGACTATCTGAAAAACAATTTGGAAATCGTATATCAGTGGATATTTGAAAATTTAAATTCACAATGAAAATTTATAAAGGAAAGGGGAATTTATTTTAAAAATAAATATCGGTTTATTTTTAAGTGTGGAAAGAAATCTGCGGATTGGAAATGTAAATTTAAAATAAATTGAAAAGGATTTATTAAATGATTGAATGAACCATTTTTAAATGGAAAATGTATTTTCCCTAGAAAGCCGAGTATGATTTCAAAGTAGCTTATGAATATATATTTAAAAATTTTAAGGATGGTTTTAGAAAGGATACTTTGGATAAATTATTATCTTAAGATGGTTTCAAAGCTTTAAAGTATAGATTTATTTAGTTACTTATAGAGGGATTATTTTAAAGATTAAGATTGATATTTGTTTTTGGAAATGGTTATTTAAATAGTTATACCCCATCTACTAATTTTATTTTAAAATTAGTTTGGACTTGAAGTCTTATATGTGATAATTAGTATAATGTTTTCATAACCATATTTAAGTAAGTATTTAAGATGGTTTTATTTTAAATGTTCCAAGAATATTCTGAATAAGTGATTTGAATTATTTTAACTTGGTAGATTTTCAGTGGAAATGAGTAAATATTAGGAAATATATTCCGCATAAGGAAAATGATTTGAATTGTTTTTAAAGGATTGAAATGTGAATAGTGATTTGAAATTTCAAAGTGTTGAAGTGTTAAAACTATATCTTGCGAAGATATGTTGAAAATAAATAATTGGGGAAAAATTATTTAAATCTTGGTGAGTGTTGTGAATATTTATTGATAGTTAAATAACCGACTATCAATATTGGCCTTTAAATGGCATTTGAATTTCGATGCGACCGAGGGTCGAATTCCAAATGGATATTCCAAAACCACATCGAACCTTTGTGATTGTGATGGATCTTTTGTTTAAAAGATCAAAGTGGAAATGTTTGTGAATTGTTGGAATCTGAATGTAACACTTATTCCTAAAATAAGTGCTCGTTATTCGGATTAGCCGGGAGAGAACTTTGTGTCATAAAACCCATTCCGAGTAATGATACGGCGAAATGGGATTGCATTTGAAGACGGTGTTGAAGAGTGGGTATTTTTGAAAGCGAAAGGATTACCGGTCGAATGTCTCTGCACCGAGTTACTTCGGTATAGATATTTTATCACCCTTTGTGATGGAGATTCCGGACGTGATTAGTGAATATCCGGATTGCAAGGGCTTCTTTGGAAGTGCCTTCGGTGATGTTTGATCCCGAAACGGACTTGTATGGATGTGTGTCTGACGTTACACTTTGAGATGTAAAGCTGATTTCTATCAAATACATTTTTGTTGGTGGCGGAGAATTTATTCTCTTAGCTTAACACCCTTCTCTAAGACGTACGAGCTTAGAGGTTATGTAATTGATGGTTACTAGTGATATATTCCCAAATTGGTAATGTGGCATACGAAGTGTTGTTGATCATTTGTTGATCGAAGCATGGATTTGTGAAAAGCCTAGCTTTATGGAAGAGACTTCGTTGGACCTCACAACCTGGAATGGTCAAAACAGGAAAGATGCGGCAAAGTTATTTGGGGGTTGCGCCCCCTGAGAGTATGTCATTTCCTTCTGGAAAAAGGTTGTATCATGGTATGGAACCCGGATATTTAATGTATATGAATGCTGCAAATTTATTACTTTGTGGTTGTTGGTATTGAGGATCCTCGAATAAAGGTCGGTTACGACCGGGGGATGGCATACTCGTGTCAGTAGTTACCTAGTTATAGAGGTAACCCAGCCTTGTGTTGGCAGAGATCCTGTTAGGTTCTAGGGGCGTCCCTCCAGAGGCGTACACATGAGGCTATAGGAAGTTCCTTAGCCTGACCATTTGTTGGAAATCCAATCACCAATACGCGGCCTTCACGATTGCAATTGTATAACCCGCCATTCTTAAATGGTAGCTACAGCAGGCATAATATAACTGTACCTATGCTGGCTAAGATTAATATTATACGTTTGAAATGCTTTCCACACTATACATTAATGATAATATTAAAAAGAATTTTGCGTATCAAGCATGTTTGATTATCATAAGGAGAAATCTCCCCCAAGTCTGCGAGTGCATTGTGTGTGTGCCGGGAGGCCTTATGGTAGTCCCAATTACCAAAAGCATTGCGAATTTCTTTTATTCCCCTTTTGTTTTCTTTTTGTCAAAAAAATAACTGTTTTTAAGACGTCACACCGGTCCCATGACAGACCTGGAGTTTATTGTTCCCTTTCTAAACTGTAAGTGCCCACAATTTTCCATACGTGCAGCCTAGAGTCAGGTTATCAGTTATTCTGGAGCGAAGTCAGAAAAGAGATGCTGGGGAGATCAGGAGCAAGTTGTATGGCGAAGCGTATCATTCATACTATGTAGTGTTCATTGCGTCTAATTGGTGCAAAGTGAATTTTCTATGTAAGTTAAGTTATAATGACTGTCAGTGATGTGTTATGTTGTTGAGAACTCCGATAATGTGATGTATAAACTGATATAACGCTTTCGTTTTAAAGATATTCACTTATTTATTATATGTTGTTCCGCTGCGAAATGTGAAATTCTGTTATTTTTTATGTTTCTTCTTCTATCTTCTTCTTCTTTAACCCCAACGGTTCGGTTTTTTCGGCATTCGACTGTGCGGCATTTGATACAGTGGACGTATTAATGTCGAATTTTGAAAGTTGAAAATTTGGGCCTTACACAAAACATAAATGCGAAGGTCATCGCACTGAGCCGGTTGATCCCTAGAGCCACCGACAAATGCATTCCTTTCTTCGACTTAATCAGGAGAGGGAAGAGAAACTCCGAATGGACATAGGATTGTATCGATGCATTTCAAGCTCTCGTACATCACTTAGAGAGACCCCTCACCCTGTCCAAGCTACAAGATCATGAAGACTTGTATATTTACTTCGCAGTGTCGTTACATGCCATAAGGGTCGCACTATTGTGTAAAGAGAATCACATTCATAACCCAGTATGCTGTATTGGCAAGTGGTTGACAGGTGCTAAAAGAAACTATTTAAAACTAGAAAATCTCGCGTACTTCTTGTTGCTTGCGTCAAGAAAGCTCTACCCTTATTTGCAGGCATATCCTATCAATTTCTTCACCGAACAACAGTTACGACAGGTCCTACAGCGGCCTGAGATGTCTGGAAGGTTATATAAGCGGATCATCGAATTGAGTCAGTTCGATATCACTTATCTCCGTCGAAGAGCTATCCAGGGACAAGCACTGGTGGACTTCATAAATGAATTCACTACACAAGACGACTTTTCGGAGAGCAGTGAAGAACCTACCATCTAATGGAAGATGTATACGAATGGAGCATCCAACGATCAGAGTTCTAGCACCGGAGTCATACTAGTAACCTAAGGAATGCTTAATCTACTATGGCTTAAAACTATACTTCCTTGTAAAAAAATAAAGAATTTGAATATGAGACCTTGATCGTTTGGCTTAAACTGGCAAGAGAGCCGGGAGTAAAAGCTTTACAACTTTTTTATGATTCCTAGTGATGTTCACGTAAAATATATATTTTTACTCTCAGACTTAATCCTCTATTATTAAAATAAATATCATCTTAGGATGTTTTTAATGTTTTAAACCAAAAAATAAAAGTGCTCTTAAATCATCATTCACTCATTACATTTGGGCAAAACGGTAATTTTGTGTGTGAATTAATTTTAAAAAAATTATTTGCACATTTTAGTTTTGTTTTGTGGGAAATTGAGTGCAAACTAGAAGTGTCTTCATGGATATGAAGTAATTAAATCAACATGGAGGATACCCACTCATAATGGACCATATTTAAAAGTAAAAACACATGTTAGTGGGCGATTATTTAAAGCTTAATGTTTACTTGGTAGCTACACAAGTTGAGGGTATTTTTGGTTACTCTCTAAAAATGGATTATAGTTTTAGAACATGTTCAAATATCCTCTTATATTACATGTAAGTCTCTCCTTTTTATCCATAGAGTTGTAATCGAAAATTAGAAATAAAAGCTTCTCTTTAATGGCTTCTTAGCCATCTTGTTTTTATGCAACTTTCTTTTATGTTTTTTTATTTCATGCTCTTTTCTTTTATGTTATTTTAATTACATGCTCTCTTTTATTTCATGTTAGTAGATTAGATTTATTTTCATGCAAGTAGCTTAGTTTCATTTTGTAACGACCCGTATTTTACGTGTCGATAAAATCGTAAAATAATTGCATTAGGTCGTTAGTATTGCTTTAAGTCGTATTGCCATAAGTTAAGTTGTCCAAGAGTTGAGTTGTATGGAGGCATGAGTCGTGACCGACTTAGTGGTGTTGAGCGACCCATGGTAGTGGCCGACTTAAGAAGGCTAGCGACTTAAGGAAGGTGGCCGAGTTATAGAAGCTTAGATCGTGTGGAGGTTAGCTCGTGTGAGCGACTTAAGGTGTTGCCGAGTTAAGGTGTGGCCGACTTAAGGTGGTAGGCGAGTTAGTGGGTTGGACCGACTCATAGGGTGACCGGCCTAAGAAGACTACGGCTTAACAGGGTTAGCGGGTTAACGAGTTAGGAGATAGGTCGTTGGCGACTTAAGACAGTGGACGGGTTAAGGGCTTAACGACCTATAGGATTTGGAGCGACCTAAGGTAGTTGACGACTTACGGGTTAACGAGTTACGGCTTATAGATTTGAGCGACTTAGGGGGTAGATGACCTATGATAGTTAGAGGCTTAAGGGTTTAGGTCGTGAGTCGTTTGGACGACTTAACAAGATAGCGACCTAGTAGTTAGCTTATGTTGTAGTTAAGTTGTGAACGACCTAAGGCTTGAGTCGTGTGTGTTTTTAGGTCGTCTCATAGTTAAGTCGTGTGATCCTGTGTTGAGTCGCGCGTGTTAGATCGCGTGCATGTTTTTGGTCGCATAGGTGTTGGGTCGGCACTAGGGCTAAGTCGTTAAGTCGCTGGGCCGTGTGAGTGTTAGGTCGTGAGTCGCATCTGGATAGGTCGTTGGGTCGTGTGGGGCTGTTAGGTCGTAGGTCGGCCATAGTTAGGTCGTGAGCGACCTAAAAGCGAGCGACTTAAGGGACGTTTCAGCCTATAAATATGCGTCCATATCTTCACTTTTTGGCACCGGATTTTGAAGCGACGAAGTGCTGCCATTTTGAGAGCTCAACTACAACACTTCTTCACTTCTTTTCTCCACTCTAATCTAGTGATTCCATCCATCTAAAGTGAAGATCAAATCGAAGATCCAAGAGCCAAAGTTGAAGATCTTCATCCAACAAAGAGAGATTTCTTCGATTGAAGCGAGATTTTGCCGGATCAAGCTTAGATCTTTGCTGTCCAGATCTGGAGTTGGTTGTTTTTGAGGTGTTTAGGTGATTTGGTGAGTGGTAGTTATCTCTCATACGGACCCAAGGGAGTATACTGGATCAGTGGCTTGTTTATGTGTTAAAGATAGTGATTTCTTGCATTTTCCCTAAGTCTGCATGTAGATCTATCATCTATGAAGTTTTGACACCTATTTTACTACATGTTAACTTATGCAAGTTCATTCATCAAGTTGTAGAGATATTGTTCATAATTCATGCTTGTTAGAATGCATGTTAGACTTGAACTCTTTATTTACGAAATTGCCATTACTGTTGTAATTGTTTATTTAGATCTTGTTTGAATGATTGATTGCTTGGATTAATGTTTGATTTGATTGATTAGTTGATCGATAACTTGACTTGGACAAGTTGGTCGAAGATGATTCAAAAGCTAAGTGGAAAGGCTCTTGAATGGTGAAAGCTGCTTGTGGCATATGAAGCGGATGTGGAAGCTCATATGGATAGATTTGTTGAGATGGGACTTTGCCATGATGCGATGAGGCAAACCATGATGTTGAGATGGGGCTTTGCTGTGATGCGTTGAAGCAAAGCACAATGTGTGAAAGCCTTGGTTTAGCCCAGACGGGATCATCCCAAGCATGTTGATAACTCGGTGATGCGGTCCGGGTTGGTTGATAATGGTGGGCTCGAGAGGCGCTTGAGCTAGTGTGAGAATAGTCATCGAGGAGGATGACTAGGAGGCTTGGATCTTGTCGTTATTAAAGGTTCTAGCATGCTCAAAGCAAGAGTACGTTGGAACGGGTCACGATGACGTTCCAGACACGGGTCATGATGACGTGTTAGTACTCTGGGCAGATGCGATAGTCCTAGGCACTGGTCATGATGACGTGTGGAGTTATGTCTAGAACCGAGGTTGCCATTAGCCCTTGACGGACGGCTGAAAGAAGGTACCGGTCATTCAATTAACGGTGGAATCGAGGCAATGATAACAGTGATAGCCAGAGTCATGGATGTTTGGTTGTATCGTCATTCGGACTCAAGAGCGGTGTTTTCTGGATGCTTATCTGATCTTGGTTTAGGCCTTGGGGGTTTGTACTTGGAAAACATCGACCTTGACTCGAGTGATAATTACTTTACTTAAATTGTCTACTTTGTTATGCTTGTTTATGCTTAGTGGGTCTGGGGGATATCACTGTAGAATGAGGTGGAGTGGGATGGTTGAGTTCCTATTCCTTTTATCCTTTATGCTCTTTTGGTATGTATGATAGTTAATTTACTGCTCACTAAGACTGTTGTCTGACTCAAGGTTTTATGTTCAACTCTTATTACCTTGGGCAGTTCATCCATGTTGGGATGGGCAGACTAGGTAGCAGGTGACAGGTGCTGTTCTTGGCTACCAACGTTGTTGATGACGAAGACGAGCTGGAGGCTTTTGCATATTGTTTTCTTACTATATGTACTGGATATTCCGCTGTTTGTTTGATACTCTGAGTGTTATGTAGTGAGGCTTGATGTATTGACTATTCAAATGATTGTATAAAACTATTATGAGTTTATATGATGAGACTTCTGTTCTATAGAGCTTCACTATGTATATTTTCTATTGTATTTTATCCATGCGCTGTGAGTAATACGATAGAGTTTCTGTTTTATCTTACCCTGACTATCGTCCATGACTGCCTGGCACGCCTTTCAGCGCACCATTCTCTTGTTTTAGTGCAGGAGTCATGGGCGGTCGTCACATTTGGTATCAGAGCTTTGGTTTATCGATTTTAGCCAACGCTCGCTGACGTAACTACGTATGAGAGACGTAATTGTAATTTTGATGGATGACTACTATATATAATATAGTAGTTTAGAAGAATTTGAACTCCTTATGTAGTTGTTTCTCAAGGTGTTCTAAATTATTCCTTTTTGTAGATATTAAGGATGATTCGAAGTGAGAGACGAGCTGCTAGGGAAAGCCGTGCTGCTGGGGGAGCTACTGACTATGCTGCAATGTCCGAAGCTATGATGACTTCGATCATGAGAAGGATACCAACTTCAGGACCGTCAGTAGATGTTGGAGTTCAAGTTCAAGCTCCAAGACCAGTGGATTTTGCTAAGTTGTGTAAGGACTATACTGCTCTTGGAGGGAAGGCTTTCTTGGGAACAGAATCAACCGTTGATGTTCAGAGATGGATTGATGCTTGTAGAAGGATCTTTGGCGATTTGGGAATTGAGGATGCAATTAAGAGGAAGCTTGCATCAAGACAGCTTCAAGGAAGAGCTTCGGATTGGTGGAATCCTATCACCATTGATACTCCAGAGGAAGAGATTACTTGGGAGCAATTCCAAGTTAGATTTGAAGCTAAGTTCATCTCTACGGCTCAGAAATCTGTTCTGTTTAAAAAGTTTGTGGAGCTCAAGCATGGTGGAAGACCAGTTCTTGAGTATGTTTCTGAGTTTAAAGCTTTGTCCAAGTATGCTCGGTCGTATATTGATTCTCCCTATCAGAAGAATGAGAAGTTTGTGACAGGCTTGGACAGTTATCTTGGGAGACAGTTGGTGGATCATCTGGACAATCCATTTGAGAAGCTTATGGAGAAAGCTCTCAGACATGAGAGTTTGTTTCCTAAGGAAGGGTCTGTTGTTGCTGTGACCAAGGAAGAGTCCAAACCACAACAGGGTGGAAACAAGAAGAGGAAGCAGCAGCAACAGAAGGGTAAGGATGGCCAGAAGTAGCCAAAGGGTGAAGTGACCTGCTACAATTGTCGGCAGAAGGGCCATTTCTCTAGGGATTGCAAGAATCCAAAGGTGCAGTTGAAGTGCCACAACTGTGATAAGCTGGGACATATCAAGAAGGACTGTCCAGAACCGAGGAAAGATAAGCAGATTGTGCAAGCTTATGCTTTGGGAGATGTTCCATCGTCTTCGAAAGCTCCTACTGTTGTTGAGAAAGGGAAGAGTGTGGTGGTTCAAGGTACTCTTTCCATTTGTGGTGTTCCAGTTAGAGTGTTGTTTGATACTGGGGCGTCGCATTCGTTTGTTTGTGATGATTTGGTAGGTCGGTTGGGTTTGGAACCGGAAATTGTTGATAGACCATTGGTTGTGACTAATCCAGTTGGGGGTTCGTCTTGTTTGTGTATGGTATGCCATGGTCTAGTTGTATCGAGTCATGATTGCTCTTTTGTTTGTGATTGTTTTGTTCTGAACTTTGCGGGGTTCGGAATTATTTTGGGTATGGACTGGCTTAGGAAGTATGCGACAAAGGTTGATTGTGAGAAACTGGAGGTGACAGTCGGGAATGTGGAAGGGCGAAAGGTTGTGATACGATGTAAGCATGAAGAAGGCGTCTTCATGGGCTTCATGTATTCGCTGGTTGTTCCACGGGATGGACTGTCATCGATGCCAGTTGTGAACGGATTTGAGGACGTCTTTGACGAGGTCAAAGGGTTACCGCCGCATAGGGAGATCGAGTTTCGTATCGATCTAGTTGAGGGAGCCAGACCTGTTGTGATGCCTCTTAGACGGATGGCGCCTAGAGAACAACAAGAGCTAAAGGTGCAGGTTGATGACCTTTTTCGGAAAGGATTCATTCGGCGTAGTGTGTCCGAATGGGGTGCACCAGTTGTGTTCGCAACCAAAGCGGATGGATCGTTGAGGTTGTGTGTGGATTATCGTGAGCTGAATAAGGTGACTAAGAAGAACAAGTATCCACTGCCGAGAATAGATGACTTGTTTGATCAGCTTCACGAAGCTAAGGTGTTTTCTCAGATGGATTTGGCAACGGGATTTCACCAGTTGAGAGTGGCTAAGGATAGTGTGCCGAAGACTGCTTTTAGGACACCGTCTGATTTTTATGAGTGGTTGGTAATGTCGTTTGGATTGACTAACGCACCAGCATATTTTATGGATCTTATGAATAGAGTGTTCAGAGATCAGTTGAACAAGTTTGTACTTGTGTTCGTGGATGATATTCTGATTTATTCCAGAACTGAGGAAGAGCACAAGACACACTTGTGTATTGTTTTGGAAATCTTGCGGAAACATCAGCTGAAGGCTAAGTTTTTGAAGTGTCACTTCTGGAAGAGTGAAGTGAGGTTCTTAGGCCATGTTATCTCTGGAAATGGAATAGCGGTTGATCCCGCTAAGGTGGCAGCAATCCAGGATTGGATTAGACCTAAGAATGCATCTGATGTGAGAAGTTTTCTTGGATTAGCAGGATATTATCGTCGGTTTATCAAAGACTTTTCCAAGATAGCTGCACCGTTAACAGGATTGACGAAAAAGAATCAGGTATTGATATGGGATGATAAGTGTGAGCAAGCTTTCGTAATCCTGAAAGAGCGACTGACAAGTGCTCCTGTTTTGATTATTCCAAGTGGGAATGATGAGATGGTGGTTTACACCGATGCATGTGGTACTGGACTTGGAGCAGTGCTAATGCAAAAGGATAAAGTTGTTACATATGCAAGTTGACAACTGAAGCCGCATGAAAGGAATTACCCGACTCATGATTTGGAGTTAGCGGCGATTGTTTTGGCTCTGAAGATGTGGAGACATTATCTATTGGGAGTTCGATTCGAGTTGTTTACATATCATAAGTCATTGAAGTATCTGTTTTCCCAAAAGGATTTGAATCTTCGGCAGCAACGATGGCTAGAGTTTTTAGCATCGTATGATTTTGGTATAGCCTATACTCCGGGAAAAGGTGACGCAGTGGCAGATGCGTTAAGTCGAAGACATGCAGGATTGGGAGCCATGTTTTCGGAATGGAAGAGTCTCGAGTATTTGGCTGGATTTGACTTCAGGACCAGATGTAAATTGGAACCTGAGATGTTGGCAAACTTATCGATAAGACCTACTCTTGTGGAGAGAATTGGCGAGAGCCAAAAGCGAGACGATAAGCTTGTCAAGATTATTCGTGATTTGGAATCTGGATTGAATCCAGAAAAGGATATAGGATTCGAAGTCGATCGAGAGGGTTGGCTTCGGAAGCAAGGACGATTAGTTGTTCCCGATATAGATGGATTGAGAGATGAAGTTCTTAAGGAAAATCATCACTCGAAGTTGACGATTCATCCAGGTGGAAATAAGATGTATCGGGATATGAAGAGAACCTATTACTGGGAAGGTATGAAAAAGGATGTTGGAAATTTTATTTCCAAGTGTATGAACTGCCAGTTGGTAAAAGCCGAGCAGAAGAAGCCAAGTGGATTGCTTCAGCCGTTAGAGGTTCCTACATGGAAGTGGGAGCAGATATCGATGGATTTTATCGATGGTCTACCTAGAACCAGGGCAGGAAATGAAGGGATTTGAGTCATCGTAGATCGTTTGACTAAGAGTGCAAGGTTTATTCCTGTTCGATCAACTAGGACTGCATCGAAGTTGGCTGAGTTGTATGTTAAGTGGATAGTTCGATTTCATGGTATTCCGAAGAGTATAGTGAGCGATCGAGACCCATTGTTCACTAGTGGATTTTGGAAGAGCTTCCAGGAAGTTTTGGGAACCGAGTTGTGTTTGAGTACAGCTTATCACCCCCAAACAGATGGTCAGACTGAGAGAGTCAACCGAGTTTTGGAAGATCTCCTGAGAGCATGTGTTTTGGATTTCGGAGGATCATGGGAAGATCATCTCCATTTGGTGGAATTTGCACATAATAACAGTTACCAGTCAAGTATTGGTATGGCACCGTATGAAGCACTATATGGAAGACCGTGTAACTCCCCGACATGTTGGTTAGAAACTGGAGAAAAGTTGATACTTGGGCCAGAGATGATTCGACAGACTACGGATTGTATAGGGATCATTCGGCGACGAATGAAGGCGGCCCAAGACCGTCAGAAAAGTTATGCCGATAAGCGTCGTAAGGATTTGGAATTCGACATAGGCGATATGGTTTTCATGAAGATTTCTCCACTAAAGAATGTTATTAGATTCGGGAATAAAGGAAAGTTGACTCCGAGATTTGTTGGACCATTCCCGATCATCGAGTGAATTGGAAAGCTCGCCTATAGATTGGAGTTACCGGAAAAGATGGCGGGTGTGCACAATGTTTTTCATGTATCTTATCTACGGAAGTATGTGCATGACTCGAATACGGTGGTTTCTGTTGATAGCTGTGGAGATTTAGAGGTTGATCCAGTTGTTACGAGACCTCGTAAGCCGCTTCG
Source organism: Allium cepa (assembly GCA_030765085.1). Classification (NCBI taxonomy): domain Eukaryota; kingdom Viridiplantae; phylum Streptophyta; class Magnoliopsida; order Asparagales; family Amaryllidaceae; genus Allium; species Allium cepa. The sequence continues at coordinate 71,683,521 of CM060940.1, read as the reverse complement.
TGTTGTTGAAACCGACACGAAACAGCTTAGGAGGAAGACGATTACGTTGCTTAAGATACAATGGAGTGATGATGTTGACGACTGTACATGGGAGGAGGAAGAGAGGATGAAGGCAGCTCATCCTGAACTCTTCAAGGTATGACCCTAAGGTGTCGTGACATCTCATGAATTTGTAGCTTGTTCTAAGTCATAGAATTCTGCATGCTAGGCTAGTAATTGGATGCATGGTTTGTTGGTTGCTGTGGATGGTAGGCATGCAGAATAATTTTGATTGCTCTTGTTTGTTTGGAATTTCGGGGGCGAAATTCCTAAGGGGGAGAGAATGTAACGACCCGTATTTTACGTGTCGATAAAATCGTAAAATAATTGCATTAGGTCGTTAGTATTGCTTTAAGTCGTATTGCCATAAGTTAAGTTGTCCAAGAGTTGAGTTGTATGGAGGCATGAGTAGTGACCGACTTAGTGGTGTTGAGCGACCCATGGTAGTGGCCGACTTAAGAAGGCTAGCGACTTAAGGAAGGTGGCCGAGTTATAGAAGCTTAGGTCGTGTGGAGGTTAGCTCGTGTGAGCGACTTAAGGTGTTGCCGAGTTAAGGCGTGGCCGACTTAAGGTGGTAGGCGAGTTAGTGTGTTGGACCGACTCATAGGGTGACCGGCCTAAGAAGGCTACGGCTTAACAGGGTTAGCGAGTTAACGAGTTAGGAGATAGGTCGTTGGCGACTTAAGACAGTGGACGGGTTAAGGGCTTAACGACCTATAGGATTTGGAGCGACCTAAGGTAGTTGACGACTTACGGGTTAACGAGTTATGGCTTATAGATTTGAGCGACTTAGGGGGTAGACGACCTATGATAGTTAGAGGCTTAAGGGTTTAGGTCGTGAGTCGTTTGGAACGACTTAACAAGATAGCGACCTAGTAGTTAGCCTATGTTGTAGTTAAGTCATGAACGACCTAAGGCTTGAGTCGTGTGTGTTTTTAGGCCGTCTCATAGTTAAGTCGTGTGATCCTGTGTTGAGTCGCGCGTGTTAGGTCGCGTGCATGTTTTAGGTCGTATAGGTGTTGGGTCGGCACTAGGGCTAAGTCGTTAAGTCGCTGGGCCGTGTGAGTGTTAGGTCGTGAGTCGCATCTGGATAGGTCGTTGGGTCGTGTGGCGCTGTTAGGTCGTAGGTCGGCCATAGTTAGGTCGTGAGCGACCTAAAAGCGAGCGACTTAAGGGACGTTTAAGCCTATAAATATGCGTCCATATCTTCACTTTTTGGCACCGGATTTTGAAGCGACGAAGTGCTGCCATATTGAGAGCTCGACTACAACACTTCTTCACTTCTTTTCTCCACTCTAATCTAGTGATTCCATCCATCTAAAGTGAAGATCAAATCGAAGATCCAAGAGCCAAAGTTGAAGATCTTCATCCAACAAAGAGAGATTTCTTCGATTGAAGCGCGATTTTGCCGGATCAAGCTTAGATCTTTGCTCTCCAGATCTGGAGTTGGTTGTTTTTGAGGTGTTTAGGTGATTTGGTGAGTGGTAGTTATCTCTCATACGGACCCAAGGGAGTATATTGGATCGGTGGCTTGTTTATGTGTTAAAGATAGTGATTTCTTGCATTTTCCCTAAGTCTGCATGTAGATCTATCATCTATGAAGTTTTGACACCTATTTTACTACATGTTAACTTATGCAAGTTCATTCATCAAGTTGTAGAGATATTGTTCATAATTCATGCTTGTTAGAATGCATGTTAGACTTGAACTCTTTATTTACGAAATTGCCATTATTGTTGTAATTGTTTATTTAGATCTTGTTTGAATGATTGATTGCTTGGATTAATGTTTGATTTGACTGATTAGTTGATCGATAACTTGACTTGGACAAGTTGGTCGAAGATGATTCAAAAGCTAAGTGGAAAGGCTCTTGAATGGTGAAAGCTGCTTGTAGCATATGAAGCGGATGTGGAAGCTCATATGGATAGATTTGTTGAGATGGGACTTTGCCATGATGCGATGAGGCAAACCATGATGTTGAGATGGGGCTTTGCTATGATGCGTTGAAGTAAAGCACAATGTGTGAAAGCGTTGGTTTAGTCCAGACGGGATCATCCCAAGCATGTTGATAACTCGGTGATGCGGTCCGGGTTGGTTGATAATGGTGGGCTCGAGAGGCGCTTGAGCTAGTGTGAGAATAGTCGTCGAGGAGGATGACTAGGAGGCTTGGATCTTGTCATTATTGAAGGTTCTAGCATGCTCAAAGCAAGAGTACGTTGGAACGGGTCACGATGACGTTCCAGACACGGGTCATGATGACGTGTTAGTACTCTGGGCAGATGCGATAGTCCTAGGCACGGGTCATGATGACGTGCGGAGTTATGTCAAGAACTGGGGTTGCCATTAGCCCTTGACGGACGGCTAAAAGAAGGTGCCGGTCATTCAATTAACGGTGGAATCGAGGCAATGATAACAGTGATAGCCAGAGTCATGGATGTTTGGTTGTATCGTCATTCGGACTCAAGAGCGGTGTTTTATGGGTGCTTATCTGATCTTGGTTTGGGCCTTGGGGGTTTGTACTTGGAAAACATCGACCTTGACTCGAGTGATAATTACTTTACTTAAATTGTCTGCTTTGCTATGATTGTTTATGCTTAGTGGGTCTGGGGGCTATCACTGTAGAATGAGGTGGAGTGGATGGTTGAGTTCCTATTCCTTTTATCCTTTATGCTCTTTTGGTATGTTTGATAGTTAATTTACTGCTCACTAAGACTGTTGTCTGACTCAAGGTTTTATGTTCAACTCTTATTACCTTGGGCTGTTCATCCATATTGGGATGGGCAGACTAGGTAGCAGGTGACAGGTGCTGTTCTTGGCTACCAACGCTGTTGATGACGAAGACGAGCTGGAGGCTTTTGCATATTGTTTTCTTACTATATGTACTGGATATTCCGCTGTTTGTTTGATACTCTGAGTGTTATGTAGTGAGGCTTGATGTATTGACTATTCAGATGATTGTATAAAACTATTATGAGTTTATATGATGAGACTTCTGTTCTATAGAGCTTCACTATGTATATTTTCTATTGTATTTTATCCATGCGCTATGAGTAATATGATAGAGTTTCTGTTTTATCTTACCCTGACTATCGTCCATGGCTGCCTGGCACGCCTTTCAGCGCACCATTCTCTTGTTTTAGTGCGGGAGTCATGGGCGGTCGTCACACGTTTTATGCAAGTTGTGTTCTCTTTAGTTAGTTTTCATTTCGTTTTTTCTTATGTTAAAATCCATTTATGTTAGTATGTATTCAAATATAAGAAGCTGAACCCTTTCAATTTAGGAGTAAAGAAGTTCTTATGAATCATATAAAATTAACATAATGATTTCATTAATGATCTCTTGTTTTGTGCTTAATGGAAATTTTGATGTTAATCGAATTTTGTTGTTTATTAATGAATCTGATATCCTATGTTTTTCATAACAAATAGGTTATGTTTAATCAAACATAAATACATGTTACCCTTTCATCTATATATGATTTTGGTGATGAAAGTGAAACTAGAATCAAAATTTGATGCTTTATGCTACTAGTTTACAGTAAATAAATCATGCTTAAAATAAGTTTTATTCTTAATTTCATAATCATTTTCATTAGATTTGACAATTGGGTTAAGAGGATGCATTAAAGTTTGATGGTTTAAGTTGTATTAGTTAATATCACAATTAGACCATACTTATAATAAATACATCAACTAATTCCATAAGTGGTTAAAAGAGAGATCATAAATTCATCTTGTGTTGATATGTATGGTCATGGGAAAGGATTTGTCTTCAAATTGCATTCTAATCTCGTAATTAATTCCAAATTTTCTCAAGGTTTTAACAATTTTTAGTTAAAATTTTTATCGAAATCTTTACTATTATTTGGTTGAGTGATTTTAAAATTCTTTGTTTCCTTTTGGGATTGGCCCGTACTCGCATATGTACTACGATTGAACGTCGTTTGCTTGCAATTTTTATTACGATATAATTCGGTAATTTTTTAATCAATAAAAAACCTTTCTAAACGCCAAGTTAGTAGTAAACCAAGTCAGGGGAGAATACCAAACCAAAGGAGCGTGACTAGCTCCTTACCTCAACCGAGTCCAAGGACTGCTAACCGATTTCGAGCACTAGACCATTACACACATCTACAGAGAACAAATGAGAAAGCTGACTCACTGGCCAAGTTGGCCAATTTCAGCGTTGCATAGCAAATGGGCTTGTTTCCAGTTAAAGTACTCAATACTTTGAGCATTAACCAGACAGAGATAAATTAGCTCTTAGAAATGGAGCTTGGGACGGAGTCATGGATGACTCTGATTAAAGATTATTTCGAAGGGGGGGGTCCTTCCTGAACGGAGGAATGAAAAATGCTAGATCCTTTGTATAGCTTCACGATACATCCTTCAAGAACGAGTCACATACGGGAAGGGTTTCTCCATCCTCCTTCTTCGATGTATCACCAACGATAAAACCAAGCGAGTATTAAGAGAAATCCATGAAGGAGAATGACAATCACATCGGAAGGCAAACCCTATGAAACTGTCAATGGAGATGCATTTGATTATGCTAGAAGATGCAATAAGTGCCAGATGTTTGTTGAAATTCCGAGAGCTCCGCCGATGGAAATCACTCAGATGGTCCGTCTATGGCCATTTTCTACTTGGAGTATTAACATCATCAGCTCCTTGCCAATTTCCAAAGGTGATGCGTAGAATACCATCATAGCAGTTGATTACTTCACTAAATGGGCTAAAGCAGAACCTTTGGCCATGATCACTATGAAGAAAATAATCAATTTTTTGTTTGAAACTTTTTTTCGTTTTGGGCTCCCCCGAAAAATCATAACCGACAATGGGACACAATTCGATAGTGTTGAATTTAAAGACTTCTGTCATCGACATCATATCGAGAAAAGATTTACGATAGTTGCTCACCCTCAAGCTAATGGATAGGTCAAAGCTATCAACAAAATCACAAAGTCCATTCTAAAGAAGTGTTTGAAAAAGGCAAGAGGCAAGTGGGTCGATGAACTCCTGTCAGCATTATGGGCGTACAGAACCACCCACAAGTCCGTGATTGGCCATACTCCATTCGCCCTTACTTACGGCTCTAAAGCTGTGATTCTTGTAGAACCTGAACTCCTTTCGCATCGAATTACTTTTTATGACCCCAGAACTAACAGAGATCTCCTTTTGGAATCACTAGATATGGTCGATGAGAAGCATAAAAAAGCTTATTTGGGGGCAATTTCACATCGACATCGATTCGTCCGATACTATAATGTTAAAGTCTGAACTAGGTTCTTGGAAATAGCGATCTTTTCCTGAAATAGATCTTTCCTAGCCCCACAAACATGGATCTGAGGTGAGAAGGACAATATGTCATCAATCATAAGCTTGGAGATGGAACTCTCAAGCTTGTGACTGTCCTTCATGCTTCCTAGACCATGGAATAGCGAGCATTTACAATGCTATTTCACTTAGTTTTGTTTCATTTAGTTGTGTTTCATTTAAAATTTTCTTTTGCAGTTGAATTCAAAGCCATGTAATAAGATAGATTCCGCTGCTTCTTTTAAATTGTGCAATAAAATCTAAAGTTCCTTCCATACCTATGAATTATTTGTGCATAATATAATAGTTATGATATATGACCAACTTACATCCACATATGCATAATAAAAACCAACAACTACCTAGAGTTTGATAACAACCAAGTACATGGGTCTATAACCAGATTAAACAAAATGAATGTAACTCGACCATTTATTCATTAACTCTCACCTGCACTCTGATGGCTTGAGTATAAAAAAGGGAGAAGGTGTGACTCGATTATCCATTAACTAACTCTGTCTCTCGATTTGATAGGAAGAAGGTAAAGTAAAAGTGGTCGTGATACGACCAACCACATTTCGACTTTTGCCTCAGACTTGGTGCCAAGGGAATTAACCAAAGGAAATGTGATTCAACCATTTTCTAAAATAGCTTCAGTCCCCAAAGCGTGGGCTGGATTATGAAAATCAAACGAGTGTGATTTGCCGCATATTGGCTATCTTTGATCTCCAGAGTATAGATAAAAAATGAGTGTGATTCGATTGTTTATTCTCTAACTCTGGCCTGAACCCAGTAGAGGGAATATAAACTCATCATGGATGGGACCTGACTCTCCATGAACAAACTCTGCCAAACCAAGAATGGGGGCAGAAGTATAATCACTTAACCACTAAACAGGATAGTGTAACACCGTAGCTCGCACTTAGCTTTTGGTACAACTTAAGGCCATGATCGAAAGGAGGCCTTGATGGATTTTTGTGACAGCCCTAGTTAATCAAGCATGTAGAAAATTTAGGTCATTTGAATTTTATTTTAATAAAAAAAATATATATATGGATACAATTTTCTAAAAAAAATATACTTGTGTAAAAATGAGAATGTATGTAGTGGTGCATGTGCACACTGTTGCAGTGTACAAACTGGAGCAAGTAATTCAGTAAGAATCTTGCAAGCCAAAAAAAAAAATATAAATAAATATATAAATTAGTGCATGACCATTAAGTATGAATGCACCATAGTTGAATGAAATGCATGAACAACCTGAGAAAGATTTTAGCTCTAACTTCCATAGCATAAGTGCAAACACAGTAGCTTGTGTAGGTAGAGAATATATATAAATACATAGGAATACACATGCATGTACCCAGTATTTAGCAGAAACACAGACCTAGCTGGCCATTCAAATAAACTTATATGCATGAATAACATCCAGAAAAGACAAGGAATGCCTGAGCCAAAGAATTCATGCATATAATGTGTAAAGGAATTTTGCCAAAAAAGGTTAAGACAGGGAAAAGGAAAACGGCAGGGAGAGGGTAAACTGTTGGGTGAGATTAGAAAATAATGATGGAATTTCTGATGAAAATAAATTACCTAACTAACCTTAAAACCCTAACAACTCCACTATATACCACATCATTTCCTACGGGTGCACATTTGGAAGACCAGAAATCAAAATACAGTAAAGGAAGTAAGCAACAGATTAAGGAAAATAATGGCAAACCTGAATCAAGACCTGGGAAGAAGAAACATGGTGAGTAAACCCTCACTTGGCAAGGCATTAAGACCTATGAAAGGCAGCCATTAAATCTTTAGTTTATCTTAGTTTTTCTGTGATGTTTTATATGCATTTTAGTTGACAATTTTCTGTTGTTCCTGGATTTTGTGTTTTGCAGTGCCTTGTTGTTATTTAAAATTATGCTTGATTATACATGACAATTTAATGATAGGATGATAACAACTGACTTACTTGTGGAATTTTAAGTTTGAGAAGATGTTTTTGGTTTAAGCATAAACTAGTAAGAAAAGTAGGGTGTAAGGCAGTAAGGGGAAGGGGGTCCTCTGGCTTATGACTTGCATTTGAAGGGATGATTGAGATACAGTGGAATTTCCACATGCTAAATCTTGATCCATCATTGGGTACCCTCTGGAAATAAGGATAATAAGAAAATACATTATAATGCATGGGATGACTGCAAGAACCTTATTGCTGGAGAACCCTGGTAGCATTCCACTTTGGAAATGCTCTGAGTTATGCTTCAACCAAAAGTATGTCTCTGAAGGAAATTGACTTGAAATGACTTTCAAATGTGAGTGATGGTTGAATATATGGGTTACTGAATGTTTGATGGATGTATAAAAACTGCTAGTATGCATTGATTAAGAATACAACAGTGTGGGGCATGACACTACATAGGTAATAGGGGGTTATAGGAAAGAATTTAGTAATTAAACTCAGGGCATGGGTCACCTCTATCAGGTTGGATATGAGGGAAGTGGGTATGACATGGTGGTTGGCTTGCATCAAGGATGGGGTGTAAGTTTGCACATGGCATGTTTATGCCCAAATAGATTGAAGTGCACTGGAAATCAAACAGCAGTTCCAGGCAGTGTGCACCAGTGCAACTATGAATGTGATACTGGACTCTTAAAAAGTGTTATGAATTTACAAGCAAAGGAGAATATGCTAGGAGTATGGTGGGTACTGGTATGCAGACCCAGTTTTGATGCTTTAGCTAAATGATAGGAGTTTTGCTTGATCATGGTTGTGAAATGCCTGTGTGATTTGCATGATGGCTGCTATGAATTCTTGAAATAAGAATTTCTGCTAAGAAATTGGTCTGAACACATATACATGCATTTAACAATTCATTCACTTCACTGTAAGGATACAAAAATGGGTGTATGAGGAAGTGGTTTAACAATTTGAGTAAAACATCTAACTTCTGAAATAAAGGTGATGTGGAACCAATTTCATAAATCTTATGTATTGTCAATTGAATTTACTCATACCAGATTTCAATCTGACCTGTTTGTTGCTTGCATCAAATGGGTGTTTCACTTGCATTGTGGAGCAGACCATGAGATGGTTGCAGGGAAAAAGGATGCTAAATAATAAGATGCAGACATATGATGCTAGAAGAAATTGCAAACTAACTAAGCTAGGATTTTGTAGGAGAATGGCTCTTCTGTTTTATTTTCAGTTGAAAAGTTTTATGTAATGATGTTTAAATTGTGCTAGAAAAACTTGGCTATGATGTAAAGGATGACTGGGAAGAAGTATGTTGTAATGAAAATTATTTCCAGTGAAAGAAAAATATGATGAAGGCCTTTAGCTTTATGTTGGAAACTGTGAGCATACCAAATTCTTAGGAATCAAGTAAGGAATTGGTAGTGGATCTGAAGCATATGTGAACTAGTATACTTATGTATTAGCTTGTTTAGAAAACTAGAACCTGTTCACTTAGTCACTGCAGGTATCATGAGGTAAGGAAAAACCATAGGCAGAAAGGAAAGAAAAATAGATGTAAACTCAGAATTAAAAATGTATTTGATAATTATTTGTATAAGTGAAACATGTAGATTACAACTAATTAATTTCAGAGTCTTACCTAAACAAATCAGTCCACTTAAGGACTAAGGGGAAGCAAATTGCAGCTATGCATGATTATGTGCCCGCAGGTGCACAGGAACATGCACAACCCCAGTTTAGTCATTGGGAAAGAACCTTTGGTAAGTTGAAATGCTATGAGTTAGTTTACATATTCCATTTAATACACCAATGATAAACACAAGAAAACAAGTAGGAATTAGTCAAATGAATGGCGTAGAGATTCAAATGGAAGGGATCTTCTTGATTATTTTTTTTGTGAGTAACTCAGTTTGATTTTGTCTAAAAATGGGCTGAGTTACTCAAAAAAATAAAAAAAAAAAAATATACTCTGGTATAAAAACCATGTGAATATTCAAATAGTTTTTACAAAGAAGTATATCAATATTTTTATATTGATTGGAGTGGATCTTGGGAAATAAATAAATAAATAAATAAATAAAACAATAAGAAAATAGTTGGTCAGAAAAGAAGGCAACCCTGAATTAGCCCAAACTAAATTGTGTCATTCAAAAAAAAATAATATGACAAGTAGGAAGGGGTCGTCTCAGTTGGTATCAGAGCTATGTTAATAAATACATAGCCAAAATGAATACTTGTTTGAATCTGTATGCCTTGTTTGCATTGTTTGCTGCTTGCTTGAGTTACTTTGCTTGTTATAAATAAATATGTTCATTGTTAGTTTAAAAAAAAAACAGAAGTAGTAAATAAGAATCAGAACTAACTACATTAGAAATGTTCAATAGAGACCCAGAGGAGTTAGAATCAATCCCCAGGCCACAGGAGAAAGAGAAAATGGTCAATCTTCTAACACTACTGAGCAAGCAACTAGAATGGCTGCTGGTCCCCCAATGATTAACATGCAAGATTTTGTTCAAATACCGAGGGATGGAATGGCACCTAGGGTAGATAATCCATATGAGGAGCTGTCCAAATTGCTTAAAACATATACAAATCTGGGAGGCAGTAGCTTTGATGGCACAGAAAATGCCATAGGTGTCCAGTCATGGTTAAGAACAGTAGAGAGGATCTTTGGAGACATGCAAGTCAATGATCAGAGAAGAAGGCAAATAGCTTCAAGACAGCTGAAAGGCGTAGCTTTGGACTGGTGGGAAGTGGTTATTGCAGGCAGGCAAGAACAAGAAATCACATGGAATCAGTTCAAAGAGATGTTAGAAGCCAGATTTGTCCCAGCATCAACAAAAGCTTCATTGCTTGAGGAATTTATCAAGTTGAGACAAGGATCTATGAGTGTTATTGAATACACTCAGAAATTTGAAGGGTTGTCTAAATATGGGGCAGTATTAATTCCAGATGAAACATCAAGGAATGCTAGGTACATTCAAGGGTTGAATGCTGGATTGAGTAGAGCCATGTTGCCATATAAAGATAGAACATTTGACCAAGTTATGGACTTGACACTGTCATTTGAGCAACATGACAATGCCAGAGAAAAGTTCAAGAACTTCAAGAATAACAAGAAAGGAAAGAATAGAGCACATCCATATGAGAGGAAGAAGGGAGAAGCAATGAACAAGGGAGGAAGTAAAGTGGCAAACTCTGACAACAAGAAATCTAAAGTGATCTGTTATAACTGTGGAAAGGAAGGCCATATTAAAACCAAATGCCAAGCACCCAAGTCAACTGTTCTTAGGTGCTACAACTGTGGAAAAGAGGGGCACATGAAGAAGTAGTGTCCAGAGATGGCAAGGGTGGCTGTACTTGAGGGAAAAGGCAAGGCAAGGGATGCACCAAGCCAAGTGGAAGGTATATTATTTATTAAAGGCATACCAATATCAGTTGTTTTTGACACAGGAGCCACACACTCTTTTATTTCATATGATATAGTTCAGAAATTAGGGCTAACCTGTATTCTTGTTGATAAGCCACTGCATATTGATAGTCCTTTAGGTAGTTCCTGCATTACCCATATGAAATGCATGCAAGTAGAAATAAGCATGGGTGGTCACACCTTTATCTCAGAATTATATGTGTTGAATTACCCCAAGCTAGGTATCATATTGGGAATGGATTGGTTAAAAAGCTTTTGTGCTATTATTAACTTAGGAAATTCTACCATTTCACTACAACTTCCTGATGGAAAGAGGGTTGTGGTTTTGTATGAAGCAGCCAAGGATAGGGGTATGGGAAAAATATTCAACTTGAACAATGGTGAAGTTGAATTAAGTTTAAATAAGATACCCATAGTTAACCAATACCCTGATGTGTTTGGTGAAGTGAATGGCATCCCTCATAACAGATCAGTAGAATTTCAAATAAGACTTAAACCAGGAACAAGCCCTGTCATCAAGAAACCAAATAGGATGAGTCCTAAAGAACTGAGTGAGTTGAAGAAACAACTGGAGGAATTAGAACAAAAAGGCTTTATTAGGCCTAGCAGTTCAAATTGGGGATCACCAGTAGTGTTTGTTAAGAAGCATGATGGTTCCTTAAGAATGTGCATAGACTATAGGGAACTGAACTCAGTCACTATCAAAAACAAATACCCTCTACCTAGGATTGATGATCTCTTTGATCAACTAAATGGTGCTAAAGTATTTTCTAGGCTTGATTTAGCAACTGGTTTTCACCAAATGAAAGTAGAAGAAGAAAGTATCAAATATACAGCCTTCAACACTAGGTATGGCTTGTATGAATACTTAGTAATGCCATTTGGTTTGACTAATGCACCATCCTATTTTGTAGATTTGATGAATAGAATTTTCAGAGATTATTTGGATAAATTTGTACTGATTTTCATTGATGATATACTAGTGTATTCCAAGACAGATAATGAACATGAAAAGCATTTGCATATGGTACTGAGTAGGCTAAGGCAACAAAACCTTAAAGCCAAGTTTGCAAAATGTTCTTTTTGGAAGAATGAAATAAAATTTTTGGGCCACATTATTTCTCAAGAAGGAATTTCAGTAGATCCAAGTAAAGTCATGGCAGTGCAAGCATGGAAAAGACCGAGCAATGTCACTGAAATCAGATCATTCATGGGCATGGCTGGATACTACAGGAGATTCATAAAAGATTTTGCTAAAAAGGCAATCCCACTAACCAAGTTAACAAGGAAAGACCAGCCTTTTATGTGGACTGAGAAATGTGAAGAGTCATTCAACCAATTGAAGAAGGCATTGATGGAAGCACCAGTGCTGAAAATCCCAGAGGGCAATGACAATTTAGTGGTATATACTGATGCATGTGGATCAGGTATAGGAGCTGTCCTTATGCAAGATGGTAGAGTAATAGCTTATGCATCAAGACAACCGAAACCCAGTGAAACCAAGTATGCAACACATGACTTGGAATTAGCAGCAGTGGTTTATGCACTAAAGCTTTGGAGACACTACCTGTTAGGAGCAAAGTTTGAACTTTATACTGACCACAAGGCTTTAAAGTATTTATTTTCTCAAAAAGATTTAAATATGAGACAACATAGGTGGGTGGAATTCCTTGCTGCCTATGATTTGGACATTATGTACACACCAGGAAAAGCAAACAAAGTGGCAGATGCATTAAGTAGACAACATGCCAAGTTGGCTACACTGATGATAGAGGAGTTTAAAAGGTTGTTAACACTGACAGATGTAGAAATAGAATACATGGGAGAACAAGCAATGGAGGTGGGTAAGGATGTGGAGCACTATGGTAAGCTCAGCCTTATCACAATAAAGTCAGATTTAGTGGAAGAAGTGAACCAGTCACAAGACACTGATGCATTCTTGAGAGAAAAGAAGGAGTTGTTAAAAAATGGTGTAAAGCTTGACAAATTTGAACTGGATGAAAAAGGATGTGTAAGATATAAAGGAAGGTTATGTGTACCTAACACAGAAGCACTTAAGAGGAAAATCATGGATGTCCATCACAAATCAAAGTACACCATACATCCAGGTGGCACTAAAATGTATCATGACCTAAAAAGAAGTTATTGGTGGAAAGGAATGAAGAGAAGTGTAGGTGAATATGTGGCAAAATGTATGACTTGTCAACAAGTCAAGGCTGAGTATCAAAGACCCAGTGGACTGCTGCAACCTTTGGAAGTTCCAAGATGGAAATGGGAAAGCATATCAATGGATTTCATTGATGGCTTGCCAAGATCAAAGAGAGGAAATAACAGCATTTGGGTGGTGGTGGATAGACTAACCAAATCATCACACTTCATACCAGTAAAGAGTGATAGAAATGCACCAAAACTAGCACAAGTCTTCATGAAAGAGATAGTAAAGTTACATGGGGTCCCTACCACAATTATTAGTGACAGAGATACTATATTTACATCTAAGTTCTGGAGTAGCTTTAACAGGCAATGGGGGTTGAGTTGTGCTTGAGCACAGCCTACCATCCCCAAACTGATGGTCAAACAGAAGTAGTTAATAAATTCTTAGAGGATCTACTTAGAGCTTGTGTGCTGGATCATGGTTGGAATTGGGAATACTACCTTCATTTGGCAGAATTTGCCTACAATAACAGCTACCAGAGTAGTATAGGAATGGCCCCCTATGAGGCTCTGTATGGAAGGCCTTGTTTGTCACCTGCTTGCTGGTTAGAGGTGGGTGATAGGGTAATGTTGGGACCAGATCATGTGAAAGAGACAAATGCTAAAGTTACATTGATCAGACAGAGAATGAAGGCAGCACAAGACAGAATGAAATCATATGCAGATAGGAGGAGGAAGCCACTTGAATTTGAGTTAGGAGAATATGTGTACTTAAAGGTTTCACCAATGAGGAAGGTGTTGAGATTTGGCAAGGCAGGGAAGCTAACCCCAAGGTATATAGGACCATATGAGATTATTGCAAGGATAGGAAAGATGGCTTACAAGTTGAAATTGCCAGAAGAGATGAGTGGGATACACAATGTATTTCATGTATCACAATTGAGAAAATATGTGCATGATGAAGCTTCAGTAGTTCAGCCACCAAGTAAAGTGGAAGTTAGACCTGACCTGGTGTATGAGAAGAAGCCAGTGGGCATTACAGCTAAGGAAGATAAGAAATTGAGAAACAAAATAATTAAACTGGTAAAGGTGCAGTGGAGTTTGGACCCTAATGACTGCACATGGGAGGTTGAAGACAAGATAAAGGCCCAATACCCTCAATTATTTACAGCAGATAGTTAAGGCAGAGGTATTTTAATATTTATGCTTGAATTTACTTAGTTGAACATGACATCCAATGTTGTGTGTGCTTGTTTGTTTTGGTTGAATTAAGAATGTGTATTTATGTTTGATTTTGACCCTTGATTTACATAGCAAGAAGGGTTAAATTGTGGGACACAATTTCTTAAAGAAGGGGTGTATGTGACAGCCCTAGTTAATCAAGCATGTACAAAATTTAGGTCATTTGAATTTTATTTTAATAAAAAAAAAATATGGATACAATTTTCTAAAAAAAATTATACTTGTGTAAAAATGAGAATGTATGTAGTGGTGCATGTGCACACTGTTGCAGTGTACAAACTGGAGCAAGTAATTCAGTAAGAATCTTGCAAGCAAAAAATAATAATAATAATAATAATATAAATAAATGTATAAATTAGTGCATGACCATTAAGTATGAATGCACCATAGTTGAATGAAATGCATGAACAACCTGAGAAAGATTTAAGCTCTAACTTCCATAGCATAAGTGCAAACACAGTAGCTTGTGTGGGTAGAGAATATATATAAATACATAGGAATACACATGCATGTACCCAGTATTTAGCAGAAACACACACCTAGCTGGCCATTCAAATAAACTTATATGCATGAATAACATCCAGAAAAGACAAGGAATGCCTGAGCCAAAGAATTCATGCATATAATGTGTAAAGGAATTTTGCCAAAAAAGGTTAAGACAGGGAAAAGGAAAATGGCAGGGAGAGGGTAAACTGTTGGGTGAGATTAGAAAATAATGATGGAATTTCTGATGAAAATAAATTACCTAACTAACCTTAAAACCCTAACAACTCCACTATATACCACATCATTTCCTACGGGTGCACATTGGAAGACCAGAAATCAAAATACAGTAAAGGAAGTAAGCAACAGATTAAGGAAAATAATGGCAAACCTGAATCAAGACCTGGGAAGAAGAAACATGGTGAGTAAACCCTCACTTGGCAAGGCATTAAGACCTATGAAAGGCAGCCATTAAATCTTCAGTTTATCTTAATTTTTCTGTGATGTTTTATATGCATTTTAGTTGACAATTTTCTGTTGTTCCTGTATTTTGTGTTTTGCAGTGCCTTGTTGTTATTTAAAATTATGCTTGATTATACATGACAATTTAATGATAGGATGATAATAACTGACTTACTTGTGGAATTTTAAGTTTGAGAAGATGTTTTTGGTTTAAGCATAAACTAGTAAGAAAAGTAGGGTGCAAGGCAGTAAGGGGAAGGGGGTCCTCTGGCTTATGACTTGCATTTGAAGGGATGATTGAGATACAGTGGAATTTCCACATGCTAAATCTTGATCCATCATTAGGTACCCTCTGGAAATAAGGTTAATAAGAAAATACATTATAATGCATGGGATGACTGCAAGAACCTTATTGCTGGAGAACCCTGGTAGCATTCCACTTTGGAAATGCTCTGAGTTATGCTTCAACCAAAAGTATGTCTCTGAAGGAAATTGACTTGAAATGACTTTCAAATGTGAGTGATGGTTGAATATATGGGTTACTGAATGTTTGATGGATGTATAAAAACTGCTAGTATGCATTGATTAGGAATACAACAGTGTGGGGCATGACACTACATAGGTAATAGGGGGTAATAGGAAAGAATTTAGTAATTAAACTCAGGGCATGGGTCACCTCTATCAGGTTGGATATGAGGGAAGTGGGTATGACATGGTGGTTGGCTTGCATCAAGGATGGGGTGTAAGTTTGCACATGGCATGTTTATGCCCAAATAGATTGAAGTGCACTGGAAATCAAACAGCAGTTCCAGGCAGTGTGCACCAGTGCAACTATGAATGTGATACTGGACTCTTAAAAAGTGTTATGAATTTACAAGCAAAGGAGAATATGCTAGGAGTATGGTGGGTACTGGTATGCAGACCCAGTTTTGATGCTTTAGCTAAATGATAGGAGTTTTGCTTGATCATGGTTGTGAAATGCCTGTGTGATTTGCATGATGGCTGCTATGAATTCTTGAAATAAGAATTTCTGCTAAGAAATTGGTCTGAACACATATACATGCATTTAACAATTCATTCACTTCACTGTAAGGATACAAAAATGGGTGCATGAGGAAGTGGTTTAACAATTTGAGTAAAACATCTAACTTCTGAAATAAAGGTGATGTGGAACCAATTTCATAAATCTTATGTATTGTCAATTGAATTTACTCATACCAGATTTCAATCTGACCTGTTTGTTGCTTGCATCAAATGGGTGTTTCACTTGCATTGTGGAGCAGACCATGAGATGGTTGCAGGGAAAAAGGATGCTAAATAATAAGATGCAGACATATGATGCTAGAAGAAATTGCAAACTAACTAAGCTAGGATTTTGTAGGAGAATGGCTCTTCTGTTTTATTTTCAGTTGAAAATTTTTAAGTAATGATGTTTAAATTGTGCTAGAAAAACTTGGCTATGATGTAAAGGATGACTGGGAAGAAGTATGTTGTAATGAAAATTATTTCCAGTGAAAGAAAAATATGATGAAGGCCTTTAGCTTTATGTTGGAAACTGTGAGCATACCAAATTCTTAGGAATCAAGTAAGGAATTGGTAGTGGATCTGAAGCATATGTGAACTAGTATACTTATGTATTAGCTTGTTTAGAAAACTAGAACCTGTTCACTTAGTCACTGCAGGTATCATGAGGTAAGGAAAAACCATAGGCAGAAAGGAAAGAAAAATAGGAGATGTAAACTCAGAATTAAAAATGTATTTGATAATTATTTGTATAAGTGAAACATGTAGATTACAACTAATTAATTTCAGAGTCTTACCTAAACAAATCAGTCCACTTAAGGACTAAGGGGAAGCAAATTGCAGCTATGCATGATTATGTGCCCGCAGGTGCACAGGAAAATGCACAACCCCAGTTTAGTCATTGGGAAAGAACCTTTGGTAAGTTGAAATGCTATGAGTTAGTTTACATATTCCATTTAATACACCAATGATAAACACAAGAAAACCAGTAGGAATTAGTCAAATGAATGGCGCAGAGATTCAAATGGAAGGGATCTTCTTGATTATTTTTGTTGTGAATAACTCAGTTTGATTTTGTCTAAAAATGGGCTGAGTTACTCAAAAAAAAATATAAATAAAATATACTCTGGTATAAAAACCATGTGAATATTCAAATAGTTTTTACAAAGAAGTATATCAATATTTTTATATTGATTGGAGTGGATCTTGGGAAATAAATAAATAAATAAATAAAACAATAAGAAAATAGTTGGTCAGAAAAGAAGGCAACCCTGAATTAGCCCAAACTAAATTGTGAATTCAAAAAAAAAAAAATGACAAGTAGGAAGGGGTTGTCTCAATTTTTCGGATCGACGTCCCAGGCAATGAGAAATCGAAAGACATTGCAACTTGAATAACAAGCAATGAATACAAGTACATTGAATGGAAAACATAGTAGCTCAAACATTTAAAAAAGTTTCGTACAAAAGCTGAACAGAAGCAAAAGAATATTTATTTAGATACTAAAACTTGGAAACCAAGTACAAGTTTATTTCAGAAACTAAAAGTCAAAAACGGGGACCATATCCGCATAATTGCGACCAACAAAAAGAAACTGGCCACCTAGCTACATACCACCTAAGCTAGTTTGATGGCTATTTCTCCCTTTTTTGGGCTTCTTCAGGGTGATCATCAGGGTGGATTCTCCGGAGCTTCTACCTTGTCCTCTCCTCTTCGACCCTTTTTTTTTCCTTTTTACCCTTAGGAGAAATGCTTTTAGAGATAGAAGCAGTCTCACTTTGGGATACAGAAGATCGACCTCTTCAGGAGTGATGCCGCCCGGTAGTATAAGTTGGAGCGGAGTAATATCCAATTCGGCACTCTCGTTCTTGGCTTGCAAATCCAAACTCCTGTTTTCAATGTGCTCCGTTGTGCTAATTTTACCAATATGTTCGTAGGCACGGATCACTACGACATCCTCTGTTTCATTCTAGCATTGTTGATCATTAGTCTTTTATTCATTCAAAGCTCCTATGACTTCAGCATCTGGGCAGGGAGTCTCAGTAGGTTGATCGATAGGTGCCATCTGTATAGTGACGGCCATAACAGACCTTGGGTTTGCACATGCTTTCCAAAAGCTTCAGAAGACTCGTTGGAATTTTTCTTAGGATCGACCAGCTTTGTACTCAACTGCTTGACCTCCTCATCCAAGTACTTGACGATCTCTTTGTCATGGATCGCCTCAAGAGTTAAGCAATCAATTTCGTGTTTCCTTTTTATCGACACCTCTGAAATTCTCTCAGCAACACGGAGAGTTGAATTGTGCTGGACATAAACATCATTAATATAAGAAAGTACTATGTCCTAGGCCTTTGGAGAAATTGAATGCAAAGCAGGAACAATTTGAACTCATCAAAGCACAACTTAGGAAATGTGGCCTTGAGCTCAATGATCTTCTCAGCAGCCTAGGCATCAAGAGTAGTTAGGGCTGAGAGGGCCCGTCTGTTGTGCTTGTAAGATGAATTATCAGGACCTTCTATGCTAGACTATCATTTTGAATATTGACGGGTGTTGGAAGAACTCGAATGTTACTTTGGTGCAGCAACCAAATTGGAAGCATGAGGAAATGATTTACTGCTGCTATGTGTACTAGGATGTTGACCGAAACCCTTATGGTGAAAAGACTGAGATATTGATTTATGTTTTGATGAAAAGTCCTTGATTGGTAGCTTTAGTCTTGGTCTTCACTTCCATCATACCTTTCTCTGTCTCGATCGGGCGTCGGATCTCGCCTAGGCCCAAAATAAGACGGCTGAGAGTATGCTGATCTCTTCAAGTGACCATAGTTACTAGGGCATCCCATCGAGACTGCAAACAAAATGAAAGTGTATAAGAGTCGCTAGAGTTAAAAGTGGATAAGTGTCGTGCGGTACTGTGCACGTGATTTTGGGTGTCATAGTGTCCCCCAAGGGAGTGAGCTTTGCCCGTTGGAGTAATCTCTCCCATGCTAATGGGGGGATGTTAACGCCAAATAGAATAGGAGATTTAGACCCCACGAGACTTAAATTGGAAAAATCATAATTCTCAACATCTTTTGGAATTGGGATGTACGACAGCCCCTCAAATAAATTTTCTAAAGTCAGAGACCTAGATTGATCTGTAACAGTAGAGGTTAACTTGGATTTCTTCAAGACCTGCTCTTTATGAAGCTTATAAATGAGCTTTTTTCTTCTTCTCTTTTCTAGGGTGGGGAGCTATGGGTCTTGGGAGGATCGGATCATAAACGCATGACTTGAGCTCATACGGTCACGATTGGCTCATTAGCACCGTCGTTGAACTCGCTTTCCTCGGCAACATTCTAAGCTCCTTCCGTTGGGGGACGACAGGACCAACTTCGTCAACTCCTTGCCCAATGGCATCTCTTCTTTCTAGAACTTCCTCCTTGGTGTTTCTTGGCAGTCCTATGCCGAGGCCTTCTTTTAGCAAGCCGAAGACGAAAAGATGCTCATCGGTAAGAAGAGATCTGATGTCCCTATCCACCATCAGTATATTTTTTAGTGTTGAAACACCCTTCAAGTATATGTCTCTGGTGGGACGTTGATGGCTAGTTTCAATGTTCAACAAAAAACTAATTAATTCAGGATACGACTTGAATAAAAACACTTCAAGTTAAGTTTGAAATGACACTTACGTCCTTCCATCCACCATCCTGCAAAATAATGTGGGCAACACACATAAAATCATTCATTTTTAAAAGCGCTTAGTTTGTTCCAAGCGGTAGTTACAACCTAGAAGTTTAGTGATTGACTAAGGAAAGTGTACGAGAGGCTTCCCTTTCACCGCCAGAGAACGCAAATGAATCTGATGTCTTCCAGAGTTGGCTCGTGATATAAAAATTCGAGGAACATGTATGGGCAGTGCAGAAACTCATGGTTGTTCGGATGCTGCTGAACCAGCGTCAATCTTAATTAGTGCAACATTCTCCGAATGAATGGATTGAAAGGCGGAACGCAACCAACCTAGCATATAAAGTTGTTGCATGCAGTATACCCCTCTGGGGGCAAGTGAGCCCTGTCATTACAGAACGGGACTCGCACATCCTCATACAGAATCCTATTTTTTATGCATAGCCTGCGGAGAGAGGCCTCATCAACCTTTAAAGAAATTGAATCCTCCGGATCATTCAAAAATATGGCATCTTCCAAAGTGTCAGGTGCTGGCTTGATTTTTTCTTTTAAGTTCAAAGGAATTTCTAGCACCTGTTGTGAACTCTTGGACTGCTCAGGTTAATGGCCTGGGGAGTTTCAAGCGGATGTTTTTGCGGAGCTAGATTCAGGGTCAGAATTAGCATGTGAAGTAGTTAGTTCAGTACACATGGCGATAAGCGCTCATAGCATCTGAAAACCCATAGCTATCAAACTTGGCAAATAGTAATCAATAGAGAAATTAACTTGTTCCACTTGTGCTAAGTGTAAACTAATGTAGTGTAGTGTAGTGCAAAGATAGATTGTTCAGAATTAAAACGATAGTTATGACGAGACTCTGGGATTCGACCGAAGTGACCATCATCGCTGACCATCCCAACCACTTTCATGTCGATCGTTGTGGATTTCATCTAAGCTTCAAGATCAACCATCGGCATATTGGAGTATGGTATTCACGTTTAAGTTCGTTCGAGACCATATGTTATGCACGTTCAAGTTATAGTCGAAAGTATGTAAATTTGAGTTCTAATGATTCAAGTCATATAAATTCAAATACAAAGTCCAAACATTTAAGTTCTAAGCCATATGCATTTGTTTTGAAGTTCAAGTACTTGAGTTCGAGGTAATATGCAAGTCTCTAGTTCAAGTTCGGGCTTAAGGAAACAATTCATGTGTATTTAATCAATTTCAAGTCTTCGCTCAAGCAAAGAATTTTCTATGTCCCCATAGGCAAGGGGATCGCACCCAATCCCTTACCTATACCCTCTAATTTTCCAGGTAGAAATTTAGTTGGAAATCATGTGGTCTCACCTTATCCAATTTCAAGCCCTCCATGCCATAACTGATCCCCATTCTGAAATCACAATCTATCCCTCTATTACTGATCTCCTAGACTTCACCACTTCACTTCCTTTCGAACATGCTTCCATTCGATCCCATGAATCGATCCCTACAATAGTCGATCCCTCCATTCCATCGAGCGATCAATCCCACCATGTTGGGTTAACCCAGCTCAATTCCAAAGTACTACAACCAATCGCATCACGTCACCAATCCCTCCTAATCACTTTATCTCTTTCGCATCAATACCTATCACCATTGACCGATCCCAATGCTATTGAACACTCGACAATACCATAGCCAATCCCTATGAATCAAACTGATCCCAAAACTCACATGAAATACAAATCAAAATCGCCTTGCCTCGATTTGTATCCTAAACTCACCTTTATATGACGACGTAAATCAGGTTGCTGAGCAAACGAAAGCTTTCCAACTATGGGCTTGGGCTAAAGTTGAATTGGAAAATTGAATCTATTGCGATTAGATGTTGGATGCATTCAGAAAAAACGACGAGAACTATAGGAGGAGATGGGAATTCGAATCGACGATTGATTAGGATGGTGAGGTGATTGCCTTGAATACGAGTTTGAAAATGGAAATTTTGATGGGAAGTAAGGGTTCGGATCGGTTGAGGGGAGAAAATGAATGAAGTGGAGTGGAATAAGCTACGCCTATAGCTTATATACAAATGTGGCCCACTTACTTGGGCTTGAAATTTGTTTGAGTCCGTTTATACTAAGAGATCGGTACCAATCCCTTGCTTAAGGGATTGGTACCACATGCCCCATTACCAATGTTTAGAAAAAATGTGAACGGATGATGAAGATTATAACAATGCAAATATATTTCAACTATGTGATATTGACAACGACCCATGAACATGCATGTGTACGTACCCCGCATTCAATTTCTTGAATCGACAGAGATTAAATTATTACCTGGATCTCGCAGAACAGATGTCGCTACTGATAACCAAAGCCTTCTAACTCTGTCAACAAGCTCAATGGAACTGAGCATAGAGAAAGATTGGGATTACACTCCGGATTTATATTGTCAAATATCGACCAAGCATCAGGACAAATAGAGAGAGATATGACTCTTCATAAAGACAATTTAATGGAGAGATAACAACTATTCAGGAAAATGAATGGAATGCTTCTCGGAAATTCTAACTTGCTTCGATTCAAAGCACATCATGTTTGTAACAACACACACTTTGGGTGCGAAATGTTATCTGACCTCTTTACCTGGCTACATTCGAATTGATTTGGTATGTTAGACTCGATGGTTGACAAGACAAGCAGCCCAAAGATGTGATCATAAAGACTAGAGATCAAAAAAGATATAGTGTGGAGCAATCATCAAGCAGAACCAAGGGATAGTCCCTAGAAACTTTATAAGTATGGATTAGTGCTTCCTCTATGTAGGGGATTAAATCAAATCATTATGGCTATGAGCAGCTTGGATCAGTAGTTCAACTCAATGGGAATCAATCAGTATTTCTATAAACATGAAAGCAACTATGCAAACAACTTTGGAACATGAAGCCAATATGGAGGGGACTCACACAACCGACCATGCACCGTCACGTTTACGTGTCGAACGATTGGCCCCAAATGCTTCCCATCAAGAATTGGGCCTCGAAATTTTTTGGGTGACCTCAATTACATCTGGAGATTAGAAAGACATTCGGTCATCTATGCCTATAAATACAGGGTCTATAGCTCATTTAAAGGATTTTTTAGGCTATTGTTTTCTTTTTACTCCGTTGTAATTACAAATTTCGATCCGACCCATCTTGTACACAAAAATTCAAGTGGTTAATAAAGCTTTTTTTGACCAAAGTGGACGTAGCCATTCAACGCCGAACCACTATAAACCTGTTTGATGTTGTGTTTTATTTGTTTTCTGCTCCTTTCCTCTGTTTTAATTTAGATTGTTTCATTTATTTCTCTACATATAAACTATTGGGTGTTTGTGCCAAATATTCGTGCAAATGTTGAGATTATCAATGACATGGTATAGGATCACACTGGATCTAAACACCTAAGAAATTGCATTTCTAGTTAGTGGAATAAATAGTGTGAATTTATATCGTAATACAAATTACTGTAATTATATATATATATATATATATATATGAAATTATAGGAAAATAGGCTCAAGGAAATAGCTAGATTTTTAGGTTAAAGGATGCGGCTTTTGTATTTACGTATGAAGGATGCGTGTTTTATATTTGGGCTGAAGGAAGATCGTTAAAAAAAATAAAATCATATCATCTTCTACAATCTCGATCTCAAATATTGGTATCGTCTTTATTTTTTCTCAATATCGATTCCCGTATAACTTTTCTTCTTTTCAATCTCATTTTCATTGTATTCTCAATTTTTGATTGTTCAAGTTTAGCTTCATCATGGTGATTTTTTGATCAGCTTACTAATTCAACTTTTAATTTAGGTTAGCTTTATTTATTTTGTGTATGTGTATTATGTAGTCTATATCGGTTATAAATACACTTTTTTTTGGTTATTTGATTTATTTATGGTTGAATTAGGTTCCAGTAGCAGATTCATTTCCATGCAAAAGTATGCTTTTATGTGTAATTCTATGTTTTATAGACTTTGTTTAGTTTTGCAAATTTAAATTTATATTTAAGTTTTGTAAAGTTTTGTAAAGTGCAGTGTGGTATGCTATGTAAAATTAGTATTTTCAATTTTATGTCAATATTTTTTATAAGCCAGCCGTGACAGAAGATGTGATGTTTTGATTAGGCCTTTTAAAGAGGTTTGTGGTTCAAGAAGACCATGGTGGGCTATTCTCACAACAAAAGAAACAAATTTAGTCAATGTGAATGAAGTCGGTCATAACAAAAGGAACTGTCTAGCATCTTCAAAGCGTCAAAGTTTTTCTATTATATTGTTGTTGTTATGAACTTGTTTTCAGTTGTACTTGGGAATGATATTGTGTCAATTTTGCATATTTTAGAATTACTTTTTAATGATACCTTGTTACCATAAATAGTGCTTTTGAATATGAAAAGAAAACATGTTGAAATTCAAAATTTCTAAAACAGTAGAGCATTTAGCCAGGGATATCACACTTTAAGCACTTCAACAAGATGTCGAACTTCTATAATAAAGGATGTCCAAAGCCTAAGAAAGGATGGCAAGCTTCCAAGAATGTTGAACCCTATGTGAGTGACAAATGCAAAAGTTATTTAACTTCAATAAAGAGGAGATATCACACTAAGGCATTGAACCTATAAAAATGTCAAACTAAAAGAGTTATCAAGCTTGAATAAAGGAAGGAGAGATCTCAGATCTTAACAACCTTAGAGTTTGTCAAGCATATATAGTGGAAGAGATATCGTATTCAAAACATCTCCTAGGGTTTCGTGCATGTAACAAGATCAAAGTGGTATTGAATGACAACATATGCCAAAAGATTATGGTATAAGGAATATCGAACCTGAAGATAAACAGAGAAAATTATCGAAACACAACGAGATAAACCAGTGAAAAGAAGGAATATAAAGACTATGGATATCGAGCCTTTACAACTACAAAAATTATGAAGCATCTACAAACGAAAAGTGGTTCCGAACTTTTACAAGTAGCGAAAGATGTATGACTTCAAAGAATATAAGGGGTACCAAATATCTACAGTTATCTAGAATGCTACATATCACTAGTGCCATCAAGGATGCTGAATGGCATCAATATTAAGAACGATATCAAAATTCATCAGAACTATGAAGGATGTTGAATATCAACAGCTATGAAGGAGATCATGTATTAGCAGTGTCATCAGGGATGTCGAATATCTATAGTAATGGAGGATGTCGTATTTCACCAGTGTAACAAACAATGCAATAAATCATCAATATGGAAAGAATGTTATAAATCATCAATATGTCAAGGATGTCGTAAATCATCAATAGAGCATGATGCCTCATTTCATCAATATATAAAAGGTCACCACATATTATCGTTGCAACGACTAATGCCAAAAATCAGGGATGCCGATAGACACGTGGAAACCAGACCGCCTACCTCCACCCCTATAAATACAAACCCAATGGCAACTTAGGAGGGGTGAATTTTTCTCGTCTCATTTCTTACCTTTTCAAGTTGTAAATCCTTAAGTGATTTGGGAATTTTTTAGAGTTATTGTGCTCTTATGACATTTTTCATATAAGACCTTGAAATTTAACAACTGCATAGTAACTTCAACTGAACAAAGATATCGGTCCAACTATTGATCTTATGGCATGCATATGACTTCTTATATTGGACTTGGAATATGAACATGTATACTTCACTCTTGAGAACTTGGATCCAAATCCTGGCTTGCATACTTTTATTAAGCTTTACATAAGCTATTCAAGCCCTTATCTGAATAAGATCTCGCATATTTGGGGTTGACAAAGAAATTTGTTAACATTTTGATGCTAGAAAATGGCTCGAACCTCTGACTCCATACATATCTCATGTTGGATTATCCTTGACCTACATGCATATTTTATAGAGGACTTACCTTAACCTTTATATATTCTATAAAGGAACTTTTCAAATTCTGCATAACCTTCCTTGGACAGTATAATGACAATCTTGGAAGAAGGATCTTCTGAACATTAGGCAGTTAGGCCATTTTATCAAATCTCTTTTGATCCTCAGTTTCATTAGGAACAAGTGTTAAAGATGTTAACACTACAAATCATGGAAGAAGGCAAGTGATTCCTTATCACCCTGATAAAAGGGAGCATAAATCCATTTCATATAGGCTCTATCCCTATCCATGATTATCATCTGTAGCCTGAAATGGAAAGCGCAAAAAATAATAGCATGTTCCTAAAATAAAAAGGGTTATACAATTCCAATCCAAAGGAACTATTTTTGAAAAAAATATAAAGAGACTTTGACAAATTTGCTGAAAGGTAGAAGGAATAATTGATCATCCTTCCGAACGAATCAAATCTCGAGAATCTATAAACAAAAATTTACAGACAATGCTATTAGTTTGGGCTTGTTTATTTTCCTTCCTTTGTTGACTAGGGAGCGGTATCTTTGGAGGGATATCTTCCCGCGAAGCTATTAGTTTGTGGAAGATGGATCTTAAGGCTAATTTAACACTAAGGGAGGACGAATAGTGTTTATTGATTTTTGTGAATCATGTTAAATTCTTTTAATATTATAATTAAACAATGCAGAATCAACAATTACAGATGCAAACACAGACAAATATAAATGTAATCAAAGCAAAAGGTAAAGATTTGGAGAGACCATACCAGGAATTTTTATACTGGTTTGGAGTTACCTTACATCCAGTTCCGTACAATATCTTGTACATATTTCTTTTCAAATATCAAAGCCAGTACAATTTTGATTTCAAGGCTATGAGAACACTTCAGATTTTTCGAGCTTTGAGTACATTCACTAGATTCGGACGGGACGCGAGCATACCCATTTGGATTTGTAGGACACCAAGCACACCCACTTGATATAGATGGAACACAAGCACACCCACATGGATTTCAGGGACACCAAGCACACCACAAAGTATAAAAGTACGATTTGATAGTTTTTACTGACTCGGTTTCTTAATCTTGAGTACAAGTTATCTTATAACCACTTGAATAGCATTTTCGATCCCTGACTAATGGTACTATATGATCTACATAAAAGTGATAACAATGATGCACAAGAATAATAAGTGAAAAGATAAATCATTTTTATTAATCACACAAATCCTTTACACATATTCATACTAAAGTCACACCAAACCAAAAGACAATCAATTCAAATCCTACTATAAATCTATACACATAAATTTAAAGAAAAAATCAATCCAAATCAAATCAAGCATGTCAAACAAAAATTCACATAAAAATTAAAACCAAACCAAATTCGAATCCTAACAAATCACATTAAAACATGCTAATGCTAAGCCCTAAGTTTTCTTCTTGATAATGGGAGACTTGTGGCTGGGACAAAAGGGATAGTGAAGACAGAAATTTCCTTTTTGCTAGACCAAATTTCCATCCCGATTAAAGCATACTTAACTGACACACCGGACTTCATCTCTACTGACATCTTTTTCTTTCTCTTCTTCATCCTTCTCTTCCTCTTCTTCTTCACTGTCATTTAAAGGATCATGAATGGCCAAATTTTCAACATCATCCTTAATGACTATTGGATTTGTAAGGTTATCCAGTAGATACTTTTGTAGATTTCTAAGAATTCTGCCTCGTTTCTCTTGTTTATTCTTCATTCTCATTAGCTTCCATTTTAGAAAGTATATTTAGAATTTGTTTCAAATCACTCTTAATTCTTGTCACTTTTGCTAAAGTAGAGTTTTAGAGAGAGCCCGAAGTGGGAGAATCGAAGGAAAATGATGTTGATTCATGCATTGAACGTTTGGAATAGTTAGGATCCATTAGTTTAATTTTATTTTATTTTTTAAAAAGAAGAAGACTGTAGAATATGTTTGGTTTCGAAATAGAATGGATATATATAGTAGTTTTAAGTTTTGAATTAAGTAGGGAAATTTGAAATCAGAAAATAACTGCATATATCAACATACATATCATGAATATGTCGACATATCTAATATAATTTTGTTTGTTTGTTTTTATTTTGAGCTTTTTAATTTATATGTTATTATGTTTATATTTTTAAGAAGAAACATATTCCTAACTCTCTTCTTAGCTTTATAAACGATGTTTGATTTAATGGTTTTACTAATATATCAACTAGTTGATTTTCAGTATTTATAAATTCGAGTGATATAATTTTTTTATTTACATTATCTCTTAGAACGTGATGTCATAAATCTATATGTTTAGCTCTTGCATGGTGAGTTGGACTTGTAGATAAATTAATTGCAGTAGTATTATCGCAATATATTGGCGATTTAGTAAAATTTAAACCAAATCTATTAATTTTTGTTGCATATAAATAACCTAAGAATAAGCTAATGCTGCTAAAACATATTCTGATTTTGTTGCGGACTAAGATACATAATTTTGTTTTTTTTCTAAACCAGGAAACTAGAGAGTTTCTTAAAAAGTGACAAGTTAAACCTGTACTTTTTCAGTCTAATTTTCAACCAGCATAATCAGCATCACTATATGAAATTAAATCAAAGGAATCTTTTTTTGGATAAAAGAGTCCATAGTCTAATATGTTATTTGCGTATATTAACATTTTTTTTATAGATTTTAGATGAGTTTCCTTAGGTTGAGACTGATATCTTACATGGAGACATACATTATGCATTATATCAGGTCCACTAGCAGTTATATAAAGCAGTGATCCGATCACACCTCTATACAATTTTTTATCTATATCTTTTGAATTTTCTTCCTTATTTAATTTTTCATTTATTGTCGTAGGAATTGGCTTACCACTAAATCTTTAGCATATTCTTCTATACTTATGAAAATACCATTACTTAATTTTTTTTTGTAATCCTAAAAACTAACTTAGTTCTCCCATATGGCTCATTTCAAATTCTTTGGTCATTATATCTAAAAAAATTATTTAATTGTTGATTGGTTGAACCAAAAATAATACAACCTACATATATTTATATTAGTTGAATATCATTGTTATTTCTTTTAATATTAGAGTAATCTACTTTACCAGTTTCAAATTAGATTGTAATAAGTAGGTTTTAAGTCTGTTATACAGTGCAATATGAGCTTGTCTTAGACCATATAAAGTCTTCTTTAATTTATAGGCATGATTATGTAGTTTTTCATCTTTAGAAAGAGAAGGTTGTTCTACATAGGCATCTTCTTTAATAATACTATTTAAAAAGGTACTCTTAACATTCATTTGAAATAATTTACAATTATTATGATCTGCAAAATCAAGTAAGATTCTTATTGCTTCTAATCTGGCCACGAGTGCAACGGTTGCATCAAAATCTATACCTTCTTTCTAATAATAACCTTGAATGACAAAACGTGCTTTTCCTCACAACTTCTTCTTGTTCATTCATTTTATTTCTATATAACCATTTAGTGCCTATTATAGATTTATCCTTGGGTCTTGGGACTAATTCCTAAACATCATTTCCTATGAACCAATTAATTCCTCTTGCCTAGCAAGAATCCATGAATCATCTGATGATGCTTCCTGAATTTTCAGGTTTAATGGTTGAAATAAAAGAAACATTACTCATTTTGTTTAATTGATTCCTTATTTTAATAATAGATTCTATATTCCCAAGAATATTTTCTATAAGATGATCATTTAAGTATTCTTTTCTCTTATTTGGATGTAAATTTTTGGAATTATTATTATTATTATCGTTTGTGATTTCATTATTAGTAATTTCATTTTTCTTATCAACATTTTCTTCTTCATTGACAATGGTATTATTAATTTTAAAATTTTCATCAAATGAAACATGAATGTCTCTTCAATAGTATTAGTTCTAGTATTAAAAACTCTATAAGCTTTACATCTGTTTGAATATCCAATGAAAACACCTTTGTCTGATTTAGCATCAAATTTATCTAAATTTTCTTTAGTATTTAATGTACAACATTTACTACACAAAACGCTAAAGTATGTTACTTTAGGCTTTTTGTTATAAAATAATTATATGGTGTCTTTTTAGTCAAAGGTCTTATTAAAATTCTATTTAATATATAACAAGTCGTAGCAACTACTTTAGTCCAAAAAGTTTTTAGGTAAATTACTATCATATAACATGGTTATAGCACACTCTTGAATTGTTCTATTCTTACATTTGACTACTCCATTTTGTTGGGTATTCTTGGAAATTAAGAATTATGGGTAATACCTTTCTTGTTACAAAAAAATTCATTCTTGAATTCTGCACCGTGATCACTCTGAATTTTTTTTGATTCAATAGACATTTGATTTTGAATTCTTTTAACAAAGAATTTAAACATTTCAAAAGCATCATTTTTAAGTTCTAGGAAAATCATCCACGTTAACTAAGAAAAATCATCTGTGATTACAAATACATTTCTATTATGATTTGTAGGTTATATTTGCGAAGGAAATAAAAGATCCAACGAAGAAGTACAAGGGGTTGAGATATAGAAATCATATCTTTTGATTTAAAGGAACTTTTTCTAAGTTTTCCCAAGTGACTTGCATCACAAAGATTATTAACATCAAAATTTATTTTAGGAAGACCCCTAACTAGATTATTTTCGGCAATTTTAGATAGGTGTTTGAAATTCAAATGACCAAATCTTTTGTATCAAATCCAAGAATCACTTAATTCAACCAAAAGACATAAATTATCATTTGACACTTTAATACTTAATATGTATATGTGTATATATATATATATGTGTGTGTGTGTGTGTGTGTATTCGTTTTTCAAATGCCTTCAAAGAAGATGTTTTACTCATTATCTTTAATATGGCACTTATCTTTTTCAAATTTAATTCTAAAGCCCTTATCACACAATTGAATAATACTTAGCAGATTATGTTTTAAATTCCTAATTAACAAAACATTAGAAATACTAGAAGTTTTAGAATTACCGACATTGCCGATACTAATCATATATCCTTTAGAGTTGTCTCCAAATTTTACCGATCCACAATCTTTATAAATGATGTCTTTTCGGATCTCCGGATTTCCTATCATGTGCCTTGAGAATCCACTTTACAATATCCATTTATCCCTTTTGATTTGTAAAGTTTGGTTATCAAGCGTACGTTCATCAAAACCCATGTAACACATCTGTTCCTACAACTTATACATTTTCAAAAGATCAAGTGGCTTTTCATTATAAATAGATGCGAATTTATGAAATAACATATATTGATTTTTGCAAAATTTCTTTTCAAAAATAATAGTAAAAATATTATCACTAAGTTTTTCCATTACCAATTTTCAAAATTAAAATTATAGAATTTTGAAAACCAAAGCCCTGATACTAAATGTTAGTTTGTAAAAGATGGATCTGAAGGCTAATTTAACACTAGAGGTGGGTGAATAGTGTTGTTTATTTTTATGAATCCATTTATATTCTTTTAAGATTATAATTAAACGATGTAGAATCAATAATCACAGATGAAAATATAGACAGATATAAATGTAGTAAATATAAAATATATAGAGTTGAAGAGTCACGTCAGTAATTTTTATACTGGTTGGGAGTTACCATGCATCCAGTCCATTATAGTTTCTTTTATAGAGTTCTTTTCAAATAACAAAGTCAATACAATCTTGATTTCAAGGCTATGAGACACAACCTTCAAGTTTTTCGAGCTCCAGATACACTTACTAGATTCAGAAGGGACACCAGCACACCTATTTCGATTTTCGAAACATAAAGCACACCCGCTTGATTTACATGGGACACATGCATACCCAATTGGATTTCAGGGACACCAAGCACACCACAAAGTATAAGGGTATGATTTCATTGTTTTTACGGACTCGGTTTCCTAATCTTGAGTATAAATGATCCTACAACCTCTTGAATAGCAATTTGATCGTGATTTGAGTAAGAGAGATGATAGAGATCAGAGAGTAATCAATAAAGAATAAAATTAATAGAGGTTGGATTTGATTCTGATTGAATTTGAGAAGAGTTTGAGTATAATTTCTTTTAGAAAACGAGTGAGTAAAAAAAGGGAGAGAAATATAGGAAAGCCGTTAAAATTTTCATAGATAAAACCTCGTATTTATAGAGAAACAATAGTCATGTCCATTCGTGAAGAGATACAACGAGAAGGCACTTCCATTCAAATTTAAATTTTGGAAAAATCAATCTATATGTTGAAATATAGTGTTAGGGTATGTCAACAAGTCCTTTTATATTTTGAAATTTTACTTAAAAATTGTTCTGAAAATATTAAGATTTGTAGAATTTTTGTACAATCATCTAAAAATAGTTTATACACATTTTAATCATATCAAAGCTTAGGAAACTTTATAAAATTATTTTGAAATATTTTTTAGATATATAACGGATTAATATATTCTTTGAAAATAAATTATATAAAGTATGAGTGAATATATAGTTAAAAACAAAGTTATAAGAAATGTTATAATATATTTATAAACATTTGGAAATCATAAAACTGAAGGTATAACAAGGTATGATAGATTTAAAAGTTTAAAAACTTAATTGTATAAAATATAGGTATTAAATCAAAAGGTAAAAACTCATTTGAAAGCCATTTTGAAAATAGGAATTCTTTTAAAATTATTTCTGAAATTCAGAATATTTAAAAATAGGAAATAGATTTCAAAATCTTTAAGAAAAATGAGAAGATGATCAAAGAAGTGCTATATGGGTTTTAACAAAATAATCTATGACTCCATAACTTATTTGGATACCTTTAATTTTCAATACTCATGGGTATTCATTCTCTAACTCTTGAATCACTATATCAACCTCTTGAATCTGCTCTTGATATTATACGGTCTTTTTATGATCTGTATAATATCCTATACTATATACTATGTATAACTTGATAAAAACATTAGTATCTATATTTTTTATAATGTCATATGGTTGTTTTCATCAAAACCAATACCCAAGGTACTAAGGGAAGTGCCTTGAGGATCAGGTGGGTCATGAAGATCTGCATAATGGGCATAGGAGTTTAGGTTATCACCACCTGATTCATTACCCATATCTCTTTTTTCCTTCTTGACCCTTTGCACTATTATCTCCATCTTGAGTATCATCATCTACATTTTCATTCCTCCTTCATCAGAATCTTCATCTCTTTTGAGCGGGGGGTCAACAAAGGATGACAACTTCTTTAGATTGATAGCTTCCTCTTTAGAAAATTCATCTTGAAGCAATCCTGAACTCTCCCTAATATAAGATCAAACTTTCCCTTAAATTTGTCATTTAGGTCTTGGAGGGAAGGAAATTCCAAATCTGAACATTTGACGATATTATCGCTATACTCTACAAAAAGAGTATCTTCATAGCATTTTTCTATGATCTTAGTAAGGGCCTGATCCAAGAAGAAGTAAACTTTCCTCTTAGCATCTTTTATAGTATGGTTAGCATGAACCAGAGTGACTTCTTTAATTTCTAGCTGGCTCTCTAGAGACTTTATCTTGCTAGCCATTTCGTCCTTCTCTTTATTGACCTGCTCAAGCTCAGTTTTGATCCTCTTTTCATGTAACAGTTTGGCTTTCTTCTGCTCATCGAGGGAAGAGTTTCTCTTCTCAAGAATAGCTTCATTATTTTTCGCTGCACTATTAATTATTTGACTCTGCAAGGTCCCAACTTTAGCTGTTAATGGGGAACATATTCCTTAAGTTTCGTAACTTGACCAACATTTCTCTAAGAGGCTTGTTGAAGAAAGAGCATGTGCTTAGCTACCTGAAACATAGGATGGATGTGAGTTAAATAAGGATGTACAAAATTAAAGTCCATATAAGCCAAACACAAAAGGATATATACCAGCAGAAGCTACTGATAGAGGACGTAAGGGTGATCCGTTGAGATATACGGTGCTGTATTGGGTGTCAAACTAAGCTTTTTGATAAGGGATGAAGGTGATACATAGGACTATACAATTGGTTGCTTGTTCTTACAAGATTTAATAGGACATGGATAGTCTCGACGTTTAGTGAAGGAAGTTTAGCTTCCCTGGCAAGGACCTCCAGGCAACTCAAGTAAGTATAGGAGTTGAGGGTCAACTGAATCGAAGTAATGCCTAAGTGCTCCAGGAAGTGCAAAGGAATTTTAGGAAAGAAAAGTAGCCAGAATGCAAGATATGAATAGGAGTGAAGGCAAATAATCCCTTTGGAGGATTATCTATTCTACCGGATGGACCGACAATCATGGCTCCCATGTTCATACTCCCGGACAATTGGAAAATAGTATCTATCTTGCTAAGTAGTAACGAGGGATTGGTTAAGCATATAATCTCCTTTCTTTGAAGTGGGAGAAGATTTGTACCTTTTGCTAGAATTCTTTTATCCATTTGTCTACTAGGTGATATTAAACAAAATTAGGGAAGTATTGCATATTTTATGAATATTTGGAATGATCATAATATAGATGCAAGATAAGAAATTGAATGCCTAACCAATAGGTACTTGATTAATTGAATGCTATTTAATTCTTAGTGGTAAAGTGTCAATAGCAAGACTAGTTACATAACTTATAATAATAAATAATCCATTAAATGTTCCATTCCTCGATGTCTAACTTCTAGTAAGAAATTGATTTTGTAGAATATTGAGAAATTTATAACCAATTGGAAATTTAACAACCATTGGATTTATGACTAGATAACTGGTTAGTAAGATTCAATTAATGTAACATACGAATAGAATCTTACAGAACTATAATAGGATGTTTAATCTACAACCTGATATCGAATTTGTAAGAATGTGGAATTCACAAATTACGAGCAAGGTTAGATTTATTTAGAAATGCGTAAACCATTTGACGAATTTATAAGATGCCGAATGCATAAATAGCTTATTGGTCTATGATACAATAATCACATTCTGAACTCATGATGTCATATCGAAATTATGTAGAATATCGAATTCATGACCTATGTATCAGCTCTTTAAATGGTTTTTGAATATGTAAAGGGATAGTAGCACACTATGAGCTATCGAATTTATAACTAATAAAACCATTCCCTAAAATAGTGGTCGAACTCCTAATAGATATCAAACTGCTAATCGGTTGTTGACTTTATAAAAAGGTATCAAATTTCAAAAAAAACTAAGGAATTTAAGATCCAGGCAAGTAGTCAGGTTTTTAACAACTAATCAAATTCCTGAGTAAATAGCGAAACCTTAAAAGAATCTCGAGTTTAACATAATAGAAACTACAAAAATTTATCTTTCTGGAAAGCTTTCGAATTTGCATTAACAATCATTTGATTTCAATCAATCGTCAGATAAAACACCAGAAACATCCTTTAAACCCAAAACTAAGTCTACCCCTTCAATTTAATCACAAAAGCTTACAAAAACCGCATGATTGATTGAACCCTATTTTCTAAATTGAGAACCCCCTTTCAATTTCTCAACTAAATCAAACAGAAATAAAAATCAAACATTAAGGTTGAGCTTAAGTGTCGGAAAAGATTGAAATTTCTTAAGTTGAACTGGAAGTTAAATTTTTTCTTTATAGTTTACCTTGCAGGTGAAAGGTTGAAGAGGAAGAAGATAATTACTTATAGAAGGAAAAGGGAATGATGGAAGTTTTTGATCTGTTGAACTGAACAGACAAGATCTAAAAGGGATACCAATAGGCGGCAAAATAGTTATCGAAGCGGTAAGCGTGATATTGAGGTGTTAACTTGAAAAGTCGACGTTTCTATACTAGGGGAAAATGTTACCACAAATAAAAATGTCTAACATGAAAAGAGAATGCGTCGAAATTCAAGATGTAGAAACTGTAGAGCATTCAGCAAGGGATATCATACTTTAAGCATTTCAAGAAAAGGTCAAATTTCCATAATAAAGGATGTCGAACGCCTAAGAAAGGCTGGCAAGCTTCCAAGAATGTTGAATCCCAAGTGATTGACAAACGTAAGGGTTATCGAACTTCAATAAAGAGCAAAAATATCACATAAAGCATTGAATCTCTAGGATGTCGAACCACAAGAGTTATTAAGCTTGAATAAATGAAGAGGGGATATCAGACCTCAACAACCTTAGATGTTGTCAAGAAGTTAAAGAGGAAGAGATATGTATCCCAAAACAGCTCCTAAGGATATCGTGCATGTAACAGGCTCGAAGTGATATCGAATGACAACAGATGCTGAAAAATTATAGTATAGAGGATATTGAACCTGAAGGAAATCAGACCAAATTTTGCGAACCACCACAGAATAAAGCAATGCAAAGAAGGAATATAGAGACTCTATAGATATCGAGCCTTTACAACTATAACAGTTATGAAGCACTTACAAGCGACAAGTAGTTTTGACTTTTACAAGCAGCTGAGGGTATCGGGCTTCAAAGAATATAAGGGATATCAAATATCTACAATTATTAAGAATGTCGCATATCTTTAGTGCCATCAAGGATGTCGAATGATATCAATATGAAGAGAGATATCAGAATTCATCAAAACCACAAAGGATATTGAATATCAACAGCTGTGAAGGATGTCGAATATTAGTAGTCTCATCGGGGATATCGAATATCCAGAGTTATGGAGGATGCCATATTTCACTTGTGTAACAAACAAGTTGTAGATCATCAGCATGGAAAGGATGTCATAAATCATCATATGGCAAGGATGTCCTAAATCACCAATATGGCAAGGATGCCATAAATCATCAATAGAGCATGAAGCCTCATTTTAACAATATATAGAAGGTTGCCCCATATTATCAATGCAATGAATGATGCCGAAAGACATGTGGTGACCTGACCACCTACCTCCACCCCTATAAATACGAACCCAACGGCAACATGAAAGGGCTGAATTTTTCTCATCTCATTTCTTACCTTTTCAAGCTGTAAACTCTAACTTAAATTGGGGATCTTTAGAGTCGGCTATACTCTTATGACATTTTGCATATAAGACCTTGAACATTTAATAATTGCATAGCATACTTCAGTCGAACAAAATTATTGGTCCAATTATTGATCTTATGGCATGCATATGACTTCTTGTACTGGACTTTAGAATATGAATATGTATACTTCACTATTAAGAACTTAGATTCAAACCTTGGCTCACATACTTCTATTAAGCTTTACATAAGGCTATTTAAGCCCTTATTTAAACAAGGTCTTGCATATTTGGGGTTGATAAAGAAATTTGTTAACAATACTCTTAATCACTGATATATTAAAGGGGAAATAAATTTAAAGGACAAAAATTCATATATTTTTAGCCTCAAGGACACGACCTCAATATTTTAACCACAAGGACAAACATTCTCCTAAAAATTATTTAAAGGACAAACATTCGTATATTTTTGGTAAAGACGTTATGTGAATTTGTTAAGAAATTCATGATGATTGAGGGGGAGATGTAACAATGCACCTTTTCAACCCTTAAATGTCAATAATAACACATTCACAGTATTCATGTGCTAAACATCCAAGTCCCGAAAAGACAACTTTTTAGTGTAAAATAAAAGGAAAAAGAAAAAAAAGTAGGAACACAATATTAGAATCTTACAACGGAAAGATCTGAGTTAATATTTGGTTAAGTTTGGTATTAATATATTTTCACAACAAACCCAAAACAATTCCATATTTATATTCTCTTTAAAAAATTCTTTTAAAGATCTGAGTTAATATTTGGTTGAGTTTGGTATTTGACAAGTCAACTACCCAGTCCTAAAAATGATCTTTTATGGAAATCATGGCTCATATACTTAACTCGTTTCCAACATTCCAACTTATATTATCCCTCATTCAAGAGTGAAGCCAGGTAAGTTAGAGCATCGGTTCTATATCAAAGCCTTGCCTGGATACTTCATTCTTGGCTCGTGTAGATATGTAAGTCTACCTAATCGGCTTTTAGTGTTAACTACAGTATCAATGCCTTTTATAAATGCATAAACAAACATCATGTTTACACATTTCTAACATTCCCGACATAATTATTCCTCGATCACGAGTGAAGTCGGTAGATTAGAGCTTTATTGCTTCTATCCTTACTTGAATATCAATCATAACTCTCATAAATAGATAAGTCTACTTCGTCGACTTTTAGTATTAAGCATGGTTAATTACTTTTTTGAAACTTATATATACACACTTTAAAAATACTTATAAATAAAGTTTTAAATATCTATATAAAATATTTCTTGAAAATAATATATATGCACTTTTCAAACTATTTATTTGTTTTTCTATAAACCAAAATATGTGTAGAGAATAACCAAAATAAATTATTCCAAGTTAAGATCATAAATCTTCCATTTACACAAGTTAAAGTTAAGAGACATCGAGGCGCACTTATAGCCACTATTCTTGCTTCAAACACTTTCAAACATTCTTCAACTCAACATACAAGCCAACCAATTATGTAAACACAATGTCTAGGCCATGTAGTAAAAGGTAATAGAAGTAATGTTATAAAATACAAAGTTGTTATTTGCTTTCAAACGCAGGAGGGGTCCAAAAGTATAACTTTACTAAATGTCACTTTAACTCTATATTTGCACACACACACAATATGTACACAAGATAGTGAAATAATCACCAAAATCCAAGCCTACAACAAACACAAATACATAAGAATCAATGAACCGCCGTAAGCCTAAAGATCCAACCTTTAAGCCACATCACATCCTCCTTCCTCATGCTCACGGTCATAAAAGGAAATCCCATTTCCTCTTCATTTCTTCCACTTTTGAGTTTAGATCCACGCTTTCTAAGATGTTCTAAGGTATTGGTGAAAGCTTGATGGAGATTGGAAGAGATTTGAACTAATTAGAGAAGGATTAGTGAAGATAGAAGTGGATTATTGCTAATTAATTCTATCATTTTTGTTTTTTTTGTTATTTTCAAGCTTGGAAAGTAATGAATAACTAATATGCCTAAGCCCTTCTTTACATGGCCAAGAACCCCTCCCGTTTATCCTTGCATGCTCCTTTGACTTTACACCTCATTTTTCTTAGTAAATCACCATTTTACCCTTACCATGACATCACCCATGAAATCATCAAATATTTTATTTTCCATAAACAACAAAACATTTTTAGTTCATATTCTTGATTTCCTAAGTAAATAAGTGTATGTAAAAAAATTTAAATAATTTCTGATTAGTAAAAAGCTGTTTATCGATAAAATGATTTTCGGTCACATATTTGATATTTCTTAAAAAATTGTAAATATTTTTTCAAAACAAGTTTACCATCATTATTTATGTTTTAAAAGAAGGTTAACAAGGTTATTAAATTGCTTTAATAACATTTAATCCAAGATTCAAATATTTAAATAATTTAGATA
The DNA here is from genome assembly GCA_030765085.1 of Allium cepa. Lineage (NCBI taxonomy): Eukaryota > Viridiplantae > Streptophyta > Magnoliopsida > Asparagales > Amaryllidaceae > Allium > Allium cepa. The sequence continues at coordinate 71,644,455 of CM060940.1, read as the reverse complement.
TTTAAATAATTTAGATATTTAAATACGAAGTGTTCAAAATTCCAAGTCGTTATAGGAGATGACGAAAATCCCTACGAGCGACCTAGATGTCATCAAATCTTAGTGTAGAGGGTACATTGAGGTCTATGTAGGCTTCAAGTAAATAGAGTTGGTCATGTAACACCAAAGCTCGATGTAGAGGGTACTGTGAGATCTACACGTGACTCATCACTGAGGATGTGGCTCAAGGTCTATGGTACAATTACTTACTGGCTCTACCTATTTTAGACTCTCAATAGGAATCATTTTGGTCATGATAATTTGAATTAAATAGATATCCAATATGGGCTTAGGTTTCAAATATGTAAAGTAGGTCATATATAACTAAAGCTTGATGTAGAGAGCATGGTGAGAACTACACGAGATCTATCACCAAGGATGTGGCTTGGAGCCTATGGTACATTTAGATCCTGGCTCTATTTATCATTATGCATGAGTCTACTATGGACTCCACTCGTCGGTGATGATCAGTATTAATTTATGTTCTCAACCTATTGCTTATCATTATATTGTGAGTCGTATTAGTTGGTTAATAATATTGATTTTTTATTTTAGGATATGCTTATATCATGATATTCGTATTGTCTATTCATTCGTATATTGTGTTACCCTATTATGGTATATTTTACGTATCAGTTACATTATATTAGTTGTGCCGATTTGTTGGTTGCAGGAGAAGAGCAGGTTATAAAATAATGACATACATTTATAATGGGCTTACTTTACTTATTTATGGGTAGTCAGGATTATCCCCGCACAACGTTTGTGAGGAGTACCGATTGTACTATAGTAGTTCATGTCCTTTATGTATATAGTTTTGGTATATGTTATTTTGAGATAGTTCTCCTCACATCAGGTTTTATGATTGACTTGTGTTTTACTTTATTTATTTTGTTATGACAACTCTTGGATACTCGATTGAGTAGTTTGGGAGCCAAGTGCTTTTGGAATACGCTATTAGAGTGGCACAACTGGAGCTTTGGAGGTGAGGATGATACTTTGGATATATACTTGATATTGTAGTAGCAAATGAAATTTTTTATATATGCATGAGACTTATTGTATCAGATATTCTATTTTGACTTGCTATGTTGATATTTATTTATCATTTACTTCTGTCGGTGTTGTCTCTTATATATGTCATCATATTCGATTCATGTATATTCAATATATTATATATTATCATTCCATTGTAAGATTGTATCGTTATGCCTTGATATAGTGTTTGTTTTTAATTTTTTCAAACAATTTGTCTTTTATGGTATCGAAAGTCAGGCGATGATGTGAAGCGCTGATTCTTTTTAGGCATTACAAAGGACGGATTGTTACAATAGTAGTACAAGAGGTTTGATTCTTTTACGTTTTCACTTGGCTTTAATCATATTATTAAAGACACATGTGTTTATTTTAAGCATTTAAAGAATGGTAGTTGAGTGCATTTTCCCTTATACATGGATGATATGTTAATTTCTTCAAAGGATAAAGTGGAAATAAAAAAAAATTAAAGTTGAAGTTAAAAGAGAAATTCAAGATGAAAGACTTTGGAGAAGTAAGGAGAATTTTGCATTTAGAAATTCAAAAAGATAGAAAGTTTGGATTTTTGAGGCTTACTCAAAAGGAATATATTCGGAAGGCGCTCGCTCAGTTTAGCATTAAGGAAGCAAAGGCAATTAGTACACACATGTCTTTGCACATACAACTTTCTAGCAAAGGCTCTACGATCTCATAGAAGGATAAGGCCTACATGGCGAAGGCACTGTATGTGAGTGCAGTTGGTAGCTTGTTGTATGCTGACGTTTGCGCTAAACCTAAAATTGCACAAGCTGTTGGCTTGACTAGTAGATATATGAAAAATCCATGAAAGACATATTGAGAGGTGGTGAAGTATATTTTTAGGTATCTTAAAGTAACTATAGACATGAGCTTGTTTTTGGCGGAATATATAAAGATTTTAGCTTAGCTGTATTATGTGATTTTGACTATGGTAGAGATAGAAATCAAAGGAAGTCAACATTGGATTATATGTTCACTCTTGAAGGGAAAACTATTAGTTAGAGGACGAGATTGCAAACGATAGTTGTTTTGTCTACTACAGAGGCAATAGCTGATAGCTATTGTTGAAGCAACTAAGAAATCACTCTACTTGAGACGATTTATGTGTGACTTGGGCTTCAAATATGCTGAAGTTGTGGTGAGTAGTGATAGTCAAAATGCAATTCAATTAGCAGAAAATCTGGCTTTCAGGTCGAGGATAAAGTATGTAGAGGTAAGAGAGTCCTTTCTTGTCTCGAAGAATGAGGAGAAGCTAGTTCGTTTTCAGAAGATTCGCATATAGGATAATGCAATAGATACGTTAACCAAGTCCTTACCTGCTACAATATTCGAGCATCGCTTAAACTTGATCCGCTTGTTGAGGTGTTAGGTGCCATATGGTGCCACATGAGGAGAGTGAGTTGGTAGATGGAAATATTTGTTTTCATTGTGGAGATTGATAAGTCCTACATGGAGAGGGTACTTCCAAAACTTTCTTTGCAGGTCGTGGCCTTATCGGAGTTCGTTGACAAAATGCAATGGGTGATGGTCATGCCTAAGCTCATTGGAAAAACATCCATGATGTCTTGATTGAGAGTTGATTGGAGTATGAGGATATATGTGGAGTTGGTAGGATTGCGTGGATATATAATATTAAGAGGGAGATTGTTAGAATTTTATATTACAATATTTCCATGTTAAATAAGGTTTAGGAGATATTTGAGCTAGTTTGAATTATGATTCAAATTTATTACCTTTTTTAGTGCATTAAAGAAGACAAGAAATTATCTAAATGAGGAGTTATTTTGAAAGACCGAAGTAATCAATCAATTTCTTAACCGGTTGATTAAAGAATGTATTATATCAAATGCACGCAAGTTGGAGGAAACTGAAAAAGTAAATGGATATACGTTTCTCATATGAATAGGAGAATAGATGAGGCATTGACTTATTATCATAAATCAATTACTTCAACGCTAAATAATAATATCTATATAAAGATAACCATTCATTAAATATTAACATCGTAATCTTAAGTTGTGTTTCTTCATATTCTTTTCTTGACCTCCATTATTAATCTTGTAATTATTTCTTAGGAGATAATAGAATATCCTCTCTCCAAAGTAGATGTATACTATCTCGCGATAGTAGATCCGCTATAAATCATGTGTGTGATTTTCTTTTCTGTTTGTGCACTGTGATTTGTGATTGCTTATGGCATATTAGTTTTATGTTTATTCTATCTCACCATCAACATGATTCTATTATTTCTACAGCGTTCGGGATTTTAATTCAAATTTTCCCTAACAGCTCTGAAATACTTTTTAATTTTAAAATTGTAACGAAAGTTTTATTTATATATAATTATATGATCATGTGTGTAGACACAGACACATATATGTGAGATTGGGTACCTTGTGAAAGTAGAATGCACTTTGAGGGACCAAAAAAGAAGTTGTTTGAAGTTGAGTGAGGTTTACCTAGCTAGCTAATAAACGTATGAGATGGTATAGTAGGTACATATAATAATTTGGGAAAATGTTTATGAAATGAACTAATATGACTAAGTCCAAAACTTTCAGTATGATCAATAATTAGATTTGTGAACAATTCTCATGTATACACCTAAATACTATACAGCTTGCTGTAAAGCATACAATTCAGAAGCTACAAACAGCTTGTTGCTGACTAGATCCATCAAGGTTCGTCGAACACTGAAAATGTTGACGTTGAAATACAGTTTCTAAAAACAATTTCTCTGCAGCTTTGGACCCCTTTTTTCTAAACAAAGAAATAATGTACTCCATGAAGACTGAATCGCAAGGCAATGTGATGGGTCCATCACTTGTAATTCCAAACTCATCTTCTGACATTTTCAGAAGTTGTATAAAGACAGTGCTTGCTAAATATGCCAATGGGATCATGAAGCGATTGCCATCAAGAGTATATATAACAAAGTTTCCTCTATCTGCAACAGGTGTACTTGTGCTGCACTCATCTGAAGAATCAGTCTCTTTTCGGCCAAAAGAAACCACCCTTTGTAATTTCATTGCCATTTTTACAAGCTTAGCCATAGCTGCAAAAGTTTTTGTTTGAATATTCTTGAAGGAATAAATTTAATAGTTGAAATAGGGAAGAGTTTATGAGAAGAGTAGCTGTTATTGCCATATTCTTATAAAGATTGAAGGAGGCCCCAATACAGTCTGTTGAAAATGGGAGTATTCCTACGATTTGAAGCAAAACCATGTGATCAGTAAAGGAGACGAGTATGACATTGTCTCAATTATGTTTTCATTTGATTATATATTGCTTTATCTGTTTATATGGTGAGACGTAATTAGCATTGGAGACGAGTATGACATTGTCTCAATTATGTTTTCATTTAATTATGACATTGTCTCAATTATGTTTTCATTTGAGTTGTCTGTGTGGCATAGTGGTCAAGCATGCATCGAATATTACGAGATCTACCATCAATGTCTATAGTCCACTCTATTTGATATGGTTTTTCATTTGTGTCGGGAGCAATGTCATGTGAGATGTGTATTATTTAACAATGATAAAGTTTTTTCTTTTTCTTTTTCTTTAGTCTTTTTTCTTTGATTGGGTTATCAAGCTGATTCCTAAATTGTAAGGGTTCATCTTCTAGTAGTATCATATTAACGGCAATGTTTCCTCTCTTGCAAGATTTCAAAATACTGGTCAGTTGTTTGCAGAGTTGAGTAGTAGTCCATACATGCATCCATGCTAAGAATATTATGTAATAGTAGGTGCTATATTTTGCTGTTAAATGACATTGAACTAAGTGATCGGTATAGCTAGTTTAATAAAAGAACGGATGTTTACATTATAGTTGCCTTTTAGATGTCAAGCCGGGAGATAAGTAGCTAGTAATTCATGGTTTATTGGTTTTTTCTCTTGGATACAGAAGTACACTGATCAATGGTTAACAAATATCATGAGATTCTAACAAGACTTTACAGTACTCTAAAACGGGGGAAAAAAATAAGAGAAGAAATAAGGAATACGCAGTTGTAACTCATTTGAACTGTACAATTGTGTTTAGCATCATATACTTTACATTATCATTGAAATATAACCTAATTCCAGAGATAAAGTAATTAGTTGCATGACTGAAACCACCTACATGCATAACTGTCCAAAATGCTCTACGCTTGTGTCAAAAATTAAATTTGGCATTCGCTGCTGTGAAACATGAAAAGATTGAGATGAATTGCTTATCTTTATTCGATTCAGTACATGGGTATTTATACACAATAGTATACACTGCTGAAAACTACTGTTATCATTATCATTTGAATACAAAACTAATTCCTATATATGTACACCTGAAGAATAGCTCTGGCTGAAGAGTAGCTTCACTTCCTGGAGAGTAGCTCACGTAATTTAACAGTAGAGTAGCTTCTCTTCCTGGAGAATAGCTCATGTAGTTTAACACCCCCCGTCAAGTTGGAGCCGGGAGAGAAATATCGAACACGCCCAACTTGCTAAGCAATCGTTTGAAATTATCAACACCTAGTGGTTTTGTGAAAATATCCGCCAGTTGGTCGCAAGAACGAATATAGGAAGGAGTAATAAGACCGGAGAGAATCTTTTCACGAACGAAATGACAATCTATTTCGATGTGCTTAGTTCGTTCATGGAAGACGGGATTTGCTGCAATATGAATTGCAGCTTGGCTATCACAGTGTATTGATATAGGAGCAGATTCTGGAAAACCAAGTTTGGATAAGATTGAATGTAACCATTGGACTTCAGTAGTAATAGCAGCAAGAGACCGATACTCAGCTTCAGCAGATAATCGAGAAACAATTGGTTGTTTCTTTGATTTTCAGGAAATAGGACTAGAACCAAGCATTGTAAAATAACCGGTAGTAGAACGGCGAGTGACGGGGACCCTGCCCAGTCAGAATCAGCAAAACCGACCAGAGAAAAAGAACTCGTCGCCGATAGAAATAAACCGTTACCAATAGAACCTTTGAGATATCGAAGAACTTTATTTGCAGCATCAAGATGAGTGGGACGAGGGTTTTGCATAAATTGGCTAAGTTTGTTGACAGCATATTGAATGTCAGGACGAGTGACTGTAAGATATAAGAGACAACCGATGAGTCGTCGATAAAGAGACGGGTCAGGCAAGGGATTGCCGTCATCCGGAAGAAGTCGACTATGTTGTTCCATAGGAATTGGAGTTGTACGAGAACCAAGCATACCTGAATCCTTTAATATGTCAAGTGTGTATTTACGTTGACACAAAAATAATCCCTTTTTGGAACGAGAAACTTCAATACCAAGAAAATAACTTAGATGCCCAAGATCTTTAATGGAGAAAGATTTGACGAGAAATTGTTTTGTTGTGGAAATAAAAGATTCTAACTTAGATGCCCAAGATCTTTAATGGAGAAAGATTTGGCGAGAAATTGTTTTGTTGTGGAAATAAAAGATTCATTGTTTTCTGTAATGATAATATCATCTACGTAAACAAGAACAAATATTGAAATATGATCATGGATATACGTAAAGAGACTGTAATCGAAAATAGATTGATGAAAACCATGTTGAATTAAAATAGAAAAGAATTTAGAGAACCATTGACGCGAGGCTTGTTTAAGTCCATAAATAGATTTATGGAGCTTACAAACTTGATTATCACTATGATGAGAAAAACCAAGAGGAAGTTTCATATAAACTTCCTCATTTAGATCACCTTGGAGGAAGGCATTATTGACATCTAATTGATAAAGAGACCAATTTTTAATCGTAGCGATAGAAAGAAGTAGACGAACAGTGACCAATTTCGCTACCGGAGCAAAGGTATCATGATAATCAATTCCTTCAACTTGAGTGTAACCTTTGGCTACTAAACGGGCCTTATATCGTTCAATAGAACCATCAGAATAATATTTAATTTTGTATACCCATTTGCAACCAATTGGCGTTTTATTTGGTGGTAATGAACAAACTGACCATGTTTTGTTTGCTTCAAGAGCATGAATTTCAACAGACATTGCATCACGCCAAGCAGAAGATTGAACGGCTTGAGAATAAGTTTGTGGTTCGTTATGATTAATAATTTTGGACAAAAAAAGGCGATGAGAAGGACTAAACTTTTCCAAAGAGAAATATTGGGATAAAGGAAAAGAACTAGATAAAGGAGAGACGTTGCATGCATAATCATTGAGATGTAATGGCCTTCGTCGAATTCGCTGAGGACAATTTAAATCAGAAGTATTTGCGGGTATTAAATTAGAAGAATTATTATTAATTTGTTAAGACTGATTTGAATCAGCGATTTCTGTTGGAATCAGATTTGGAGAATGATTTTAAAGTGAATTTTCACTATTTTCAGTTCTATTAGATGAAGGATTATTAGTTGGTACTAATGAACCATTTTGAAATGGTGTGAAATTTGTGGATGAATCATCATCTAGTGGAGTGATGGAAATATCGTTAGAATTATGATCTGAAATGTTTTTGTACGGAAAGACTGACTCATGAAAAATAACGTCACGGAGACTATTATGCGATGAGAATAAGGATCATAAAGTCGATATCCTTTTTGACCATAAGGGTAACCAACAAAAATATGCGGCTTACCTCGTGCATCGAATTTATTTTTAATATGCATATTTTTCGCAAAACACAGACAGCCAAACACACATAAAGATGAATAAGACGAAACCTTTCCAAATAAAATTTCATGAGGAGATTTGAAATTAAGAGTATGTGTGGGTAATTTATAAATGAGAAATGCAGCGGTGAGAACACATTCGCCCCAAAAAGAGAGGGGAAGGTTAGCTTCAAATCGTAGTGAGTGAGCAACATCAAGCAAGCGTCGATGTTTACGTTTCATAATCCCATTCTGTTGAGGAGTGGCTATACAACTTCGTTGATGGATTATACCATGAGAATGAAACCAATTTTGAAACTCTAATGAAAGAAACTCAGTTCCATTGTCAGATCGAAGAGCTTGAAGTTGTGGAATAAAAATACCATCATTTCCAGATTGTATAGTGGAGATTGACAGTCCGAATTTTCTATTAACTTGATTAAAAAATGTTTTATCATATGAAAAGTTTGCGACTTGAATTTCATTAAATAGACCCAAGTGCATCTTGAATAATCATCAACAATCGTGAGAAAAAAACGTGAACCATTTTTAGATGGAACATTAAATGGTCCCCAAACATCAACATGTAATAATTCAAAACATACAAAAGAGCAAGATACACTTTGCGGAAATGAACCATGAGATTTCTTAGCTTGTGGGAAAACATCACAAATAAATTTATTATTCGCGAATATATCTGGAAAATTATTAACAAAAAATTTAAAATGGGAACTACTAGGATGACCAAGACGAGAGTGCCAAAGATCAAAATTATTTGAATGCTGAAATGAAAAAACTGAATTCAAATGGGAAACATCCTCTAAGTAGTAAAGGCCACAATGAACTCCACCCCGACCAATCGTCATGTTCGTCAACAGGTCCTCAAAACGACATTGAGATTTAGACAAAATTACTTCACAGTTAAGTTCTTTTGTTAATTGTGAGACAGATAATAAATTGAGTTTGAATGATGGCATAAAAAATACATCTTTGAGGATAAGAGATTTTGAATGTTTAACAATCCCAATGTGAATCACTGATGCAAAAGTGCCATCAGGTAATTGAACAGACTTATGTTTTTGCAATGGAACATATGAAGAAAAAATTGATAGTGATGTGCATATATGATTTGATGCACCTGAATCTATAATCCAACAAGAAGACATACAAGATAGAATTGTACCTGCTAAGTTAGATGAGAGTTCACCGACTTCGTCTTTGGCCAAGAGAGCAAGCAATTTGTTGTACTGTTGAGTTGTCAGATGATTGTTTGTCACAGCATGAGAGGCTGATCCATGTTCAGCTGCGCGCTTTTCTTGTTTGCTTGGGAAGCCATGGAGTTGATAGCATTTCTCCTGAATATGCCCATGTCGATTGCAGTGGTCACAGAATGGACGCTGCCTCTTTGACAGCCCACGGTATGGTGGTTTTGAAGCTTGGAAGGCAGCAGACTCAACAACGGGAGTTGATCGAACATTCAACTCTTGTTGCTTCTCTTCTTGACAGATAAGATTGTAAATTCGCTGAATGGATGGAAATGGCTCCATCAGGAGAATCTGACTTCGCACAGCAGAGAAGCTATCATGCAGTCCTTGAAGAAACTCCATGGCTCGATCTTGATTTTGCTGTTGAATAATACATTTTCCATTTCCACAAGTACATGGAACAATTGAAATAATGCTACTCAGTTCATCCCACAAAGATTTTAGTTGGGTGAAGTACAATGAAACACTCATAGATTCTTGTTTGAGAGAGGAGATAGAGAGTTTTAACTGATATATCTTCCGCGCAATTGACTGAGAGAAGCGCTCTTTGAGATCCATCCATATCTGGCAGCATTGTCGGCATACATAATACTTGGCCTGATTTCCGGAGATATGGAATTGAGTATCCAGCTGCCAACAAGATCGTTGTAGCGGCGCTAATTGGCAATGTCGGTTTCCACCGTTGGGATCGGCAGGGAACCGTCGACAAAACCAAATTTGCTCTTAGCTCGTAACGCCATCGTAATGGTACGATTCCAAGACCCATAATTACCACCTGTTAAGAGAGGTGTGACAAGAACAGTAGATGGACTATCAGAATGATGGATAGCATAAGGATCAGCCCTGATAGGAACGGTAGCAGAATTGTTTTCATTAGCCACAATAAGAGATTGAGGAAGACAATAGAGTAATTTTATTTAATGGTGCTCTGATACCATGTGAAACATGAAAAGATTGAGATGAATTGCTTATCTTTATTTGATTCAGTACATGGGTATTTATACACAATAGTATACACTGCTGAAAACTACTGTTATCATTATCATTTGAATACAAAACTAATTCCTATATGTACACCTGAAGAATAGCTCTGGCTGAAGAGTAGCTACACTTCCTGGAGAGTAGCTCACGTAATTTAACAATAGAGTAGAATTTAACAGTAGAGTAGCTTCTCTTCCTGGAGAATAGTTCATTTAGTTTAACAGCTGCCTTCGTTAGAAGATTTCATAAACACCAGTTGATACTTGTAAGATCCTTTGTCAAATTGATGATGCATAACTTATGTGGAGTATATCTCCAGTTATATTCATATAAAAACTTTTAAATAACTAATCAAGCAAATGATTGTTTTATGAATGCTGTACTTCACAGATTATATGTAGAAACTAGCTATAGATTAAATGATGCACAAGGTCTGAGTAGTTTAGTTTGATAATAAATAAGAATGTACACATATGGCCTATATTCAAAATTCTACTATTTCACAAATTATGAAGATTTTCAAGTAATCTAATACTCAAGCTACCAATTTTATTATCATTATGTATAAGGATATCAGAACAAACATTTTTATAACAAAATTTTGATTTGATCCCTGACATACTGTATATGGTTAGTGATATGTACAAGTGAATCAGACTATTTAGAAGCCACAAACAGCTTGTTGATCGGATCGTATAAGTTGCATACAGACTGGAGAAGGATGATCTGTCAACACAGTTTCTAGCAATAACTTCTCAACAGTTTTAAAACCCTTTCTTTGGAGCAAACATAAAATATATTCCAGAAACTGGGAATCACAAGGAAGGGTGATAGGACCATCTCTTGGTAGCCCAAACTCTTCTTCAGATATATTAAGTAGCTGTTCAAATATAGGTGTATCAAGATATGCCAAAGGAAGCATGAATCTCTTCCCATCCAACGAGTATACCATGAAGCATCCCTTATCCACGACGCATTATGTGCTCAATTCTTTTGAAGATGATTACGATTCAGACTCTTTTCTACCGAAAGAAGTAACTCTTTGCAAATTCTTAAGAATCTTCTTTGTGTTCATCATTTTGCTACTACTGTAGTTTTTGTTTCTTGAATAAGAATACTTAATGAAAGGCTTTGAATTTCAATTACAAAGAAGTAACTGTGAACTGATGAAAAGAATTGTAGAAGTTGCCTTGTACTTTATAGCAGTAGCTAGCCAGCTAGAAGATACATATGTTCTTTGGGTGAGGAGACATAGGCGCATGCTTAGTAATGCAGGACCATGACATTTCATTAGAGATGTTTGAAGTATGTTGTTAAGTTTCCATCCAATTATATTGAACCTCTACCATATAGTTTTCCTCTTTGGGTCAAATTCTAAAATAAATCTTCTTGTCGCCTGAAATCTGTGATATGTCATGCACTAGATGAATGGGTGTCTTGAATGTTTTGCATTATCATCTAGATACCAGGGGGACAAATAGATGTGCTAGTGTCCCGGCCATACATTGATGAAAATTATTCTGTCCGGTATATATGTGAGGATAAAGTAAAGAATACAAGAGTTTCACAAGTCATAAAGTTACTAGAAAGATGATATCAAGTTGTGCGATATATATAACATGTTCCTGGTTTACAAATTACAACTGTTTTGGAAACATGATTGGTTGTGCAGTCTACATCATTTCGACAAGTGATGAAGTTACCTCGTTCGAAACCAATAACTCACAACTCATCCCTTTGCCGACTCATCCCTTTGCCGACTCATCCCCTCTGCCGACTCATCCCCTCCACCCTAAGTCGCGAACGACACATCACCTTCCACCGACTCATCTCCAATTGCAACCTACGACTTACCTTTTCCCCCTCAATCATATAACCGAGACACGAGATAAACCTTTTTCCATCAATCCTATAAGTCGCGACATTTCCAATAACTCGTGACCGATTCAATTCCAGTATCGATGAGTCGCGAAGAAGAAGAAGCTCGTTACCGATTCAATCCCTAAGTCCCTAAGTATCGATAAGTCGTTGCGAGATTTCTGAGTCGCGAACGACTCATCTATAAGTCGCGGCCATTTTTTTTACTGAAGCATCATTGAAGCGTTACCGAGACAGTGATGAATCGCGTAAAGGAATTGATTCGTCTTTGTTGAGTCGTTACCGAGTTAGTCACGTTGAGTCGTGGCCGAGTCGAGTTGAGACATGTACTGTTATATTGTTTAGGTTGTTGTGTGTGTGTTTGTTGTATCTCTTTGTTGAGTCGTGTATTGAGTTGTAAGCCTATAAATAGGCACGTTGTGTCATTTGTAAAAGGGGTTTTTTTTTGAAAATTTGAATAAAATTCTTCTTTGTTAGCTTTGTGCTTTCATTAAATTGGTAGTCGAGTGAAATCTCCTATCTCCACCTACGTCATTCGAGTGCGCTCGAATCAACGTTTGTTGAAGCCGATTCGCGGAATCAAGTGCGCTTGATCAACGTCGAAGAATCGTAGATCTTTTTTTCTCGGTATCGTGCGCGATCAACGAGACGAAGATAGTTAGAATTCGGCATCTTTGGATCAACGGATTTGGGCATTGCAGTATTCTCAACTCACCGATTACTACTTACACCGATTGAAGTTTAATTTGATTTATCCGCTGCGTCAGTTTTGGTATCAGAGCTTGACTTAGCCAATCATAGCTAAGACGAGTCTTGGAGCCAAGGAGTTTAAAGTTGGTGTTCGTCGTGTTCATATTAAAGTTGCAACAAGTTTGGGGTGTTTGATCCATAATCATTTGGATCAAAGTGTGAGAAAGGCGTTTGAATTTGCGTGGGAGAGTTTGCACGCCAAAGTGAAGTTCGAAGCAAGCTTGAGGCCGTGCTAGTTGATTTGAATTGTAGTTTTGGAGTTGTTTTGTTTGGAGATTTGTTGAATTATTTGTGAAGTTCAATCATGCCACCGAGACGAGCTCAACGTCATCGCAATATTAATGCCTTGTATGGAAGAGAAGAAGCTGATGAAATGGAGCAACGAATCCACGAGAGTTTTACTGAAAAGTTGAACGAAGGAATTGGTCGATTAGAGAGAATGATGCTTGAAATGAATCAAAGTAGAAGAAGAGTTTCACCTGAATCGAGCCATGGGAGAAGTAGAGCTTCGATACATTCAGATCGGGAGAGAAGAGAAGATCATAGAAGTATTGACAATCGTGATAGGAATGTTGATCGAAGGAGTGGTAGTAGAGATGTTGGAGGTCGTGATCGACATCGATATACTTCAGATTTTGATGAGGAGTTTGATGGTGATAGGGGAAGTGTTCATTATCGAGATAGAGAGAAAACACGACGTCAGAATCGAAATGTAGAAGATGATCGTCGATGTGAATCAGGAATGAAGATGGAAATTCCAGAGTTCAAGGGTGGAATGGTTGCTGAAGAATTTTTAGATTGGTTGTCTAATGTTGAAGAAATTTTTGATTTCAAGGAGATTCCGGAGAATCGCCGAGTGAAGTTAGTTGCTACTAGGTTGAGGGGGAGAGCTTTGGCGTGGTGACAACAAACTAAACTTACACGAGAACGGATGGAAAGGCGAAGATTGTAGATTGGGAGAAAATGAAGAAATTGATGAGAGCTACATTTTTACCATACAAATATCAATCGCTTATGTACCAGAGATTGCAGAATCTAAGGCAGGGAACGAAATCAGTCAATGATTACGCCGATGAATTTTACCAACTCATTGCCAGGAACGATATAATGGAGACGGAAGAACAATTGACTGCTAGATTTGTTGGAGGGTTACGAATGCAGATCCAGGATATGGTTAATATGTTTGATCCGAGATCTGTGGCGGAAGCACACCAAAAGGCGTTGGCTTGGGAGAAGCAGGGAAGGCGTGGAGGTGGTGTGTTTACTAATTCCAACAATCAAGTGAAGGGTGTTAGCGGAAGTTCTAATGTTTCTAAACCTGTCAGTAAACCTGTAGTAAAGGAGACTGAGAAGGCGAAGGTTAACAGTGGATTCAAATGTTACAATTGCCAGGATATGGGTCATAAAAGCAACGAGTGTTCGAAGCCGAAGAAGAGAACTATGATAGCTGAAGTTGAAAGTGAGGATGTGTTGAGGGAGAAGATAGTCCAGTTAAGGAGAATGAACAGGATATCGCATCGAGAGACGAAGGGTGTAATCTAATGATGAAGAGGTCTTGTTTAACACCAAAGCAAGAAGATGAAGCTAGTTGGTTGAGGAGTAACATCTTTCAGTCGACATGCACTATATTGGGAAAAGTTTGTAAATTTGTGATTGATGCAGGAAGTTGTGACAATATTATTTCTACAGAAGCGGTGATAAAATTGAAATTGAAGACGGAGAAACATCCGAATCCTTACAAGTTAGCGTGGCTGAGAAAAGGAGGAGAGGTGAAGGTGGATAAACGAGTTCGAGTTCCATTTTCCATTGGGAAGAAATATAAAGACGAGATCTGGTGTGATGTAGTTGAGATGGATGTTTGTCATTTGCTTTTGGGTAGACCGTGGCAGTATGATCGAGCAGTGCAGCATGACGGTCGTACCAATAGCTACAGTTTTATGTTTGAAGGCGTTAAGATTATTTTAGTTCCAAAGGAGAGACAGCAGGGAGAGAGTAAATCTGAGGAGATTGAAGAGCTAAAAACTTTGCTATCATTGAAAGAGTTTGTTAAGAAAGTTGAAGAGGAGCCTGAAGTATTCCTGTTAATTGGACGAGATTGTAGTGAAGAAGTTGAAATCCCAGAAGAGGCGAAGCCAGTTTTGAAAGAATTTGAGGATGTATTTCCAGAAGAGTTGCCCAAGAAGTTACCGCCACTGCGAGACATTCAACATCAAATCGATCTTGTTCCGGGAGCAGTATTACCACATAAACCACATTATCGAATGAGTCCGAAGGAACATGAAGAGTTGAGGAGGCAGGTGGAAGAGTTACTTGAGCAGGGACGTGTGCAGGAAAGTTTGAGTCCATGTGCTGTGCCGGCTTTGTTAGTACCGAAGAAGGACGGGACGTGGAGGATGTGCACTGACAGTCGAGCCTTGAATAAGATTACTGTGAGATATAGATTTCCAATGCCGAGGTTGGATGACTTGCTAGATCAGTTGAGTGGGGCTACTATCTTTTTGAAGATTGATTTGAAGAGTGATTATCATCAAATTCGGATTAGACCTGGAGACGAATGGAAGACAGCCTTCAAAACGAGAGAGGGGTTATACGAATGGTTGGTTATGCCATTTGGTTTATCAAATGCACCTAGTACATTCATGCGGGTGATGAATCAAATCTTTAGACCATTCATTGGGAAGTTCGTGGTGGTTTATTTCGATGATATTCTGATATATAGCAGGAATATGGAGGAGCATGTTCAACATTTGAGGAAAGTGCTGATTATTCTTCGTGAGGAACAATTTTATGCTGCTACGAAGAAATGCGTGTTCATGACACATAGTTTTTTATTTCTGGGATATGTTGTGTCAGGAGAAGGTATACAGGTAGACCAGAATAAAGTTGAAGCAGTCAGGAATTGGCCACAGCCAAAGACAATTACGGAAGTGAGAAGTTTTCATGGGCTAGCGTCATTCTACCAAAGATTCATTCCACACTTCAGTAGCGTGATGTCTCCAGTTACTGATTGCATGAAAGGGACACAGTTTGTATGGTCAGTGGAAGCGGGGGTTGCTTTTGAGAAGATCAAGGAACTATTGACGATAGCACCGATTCTTGTTTTACCAGATTTTCAGTTGTTGTTTGAATTGCATACTGATGCGTCGAAGGTGGGAATTGGTGGAGTCTTGAGTCAGAGTGGGAAACCCGTTGCTTATTTTAGTGAGAAGTTATCAGGAGCAAAATTGAGATATAGCACTTACGATGTGGAATTTTATGCTGTCGTACAAGCTGTTAAACACTGGAGACATTATCTTTTTCAGAAAGAGTTTGTATTATACACTGATCATGAAGCGTTGAAGCATTTACAAGGACAAGATTTCGGCGAGACATGCATCGTGGATTGCCTATTTACAGCAGTTTACTTTTGTTGTCAAACACAAATAAGGGGTGACCAATCGTGTGGCTGATGCTTTGAGTAGGAGGAGTCATTTATTAACGACAATGAAAGTTGAAGTGACAGGTTTTGAATTATTGCCAGAATTGATTGAAGAAGATCCATATTTTATGAAGTTCGTTGAAAAGGTCAAGGAAGGAAGTACCGATGAATACGTGTTAGTTGATGGTTTTCTGTTCAAGGGGGACAAGTTGTGTATTCCAGATAGCAGCTTGAGAATGAAGATCATCAAAGAGTTACATGACGAAGGCCATGTAGGCAGAGATCGTACATTGCAGTTAATTACACAATCTTATTTTTGGCCGTCAATGAGGAAAGAGGTAGAGAGATTTGTAGAGAGATGTCATATCTGTCAGGTTTCGAAGGGAACGACTACGAATGCGGGGTTATATATGCCATTACCCGTGCCTATTAAACCATGGCTTGATATTAGTATGGATTTTGTGTTGGGTTTGCCGAGAACTCAAAGGGGGAATGATTCTATATTTGTTGTGGTGGACAGGTTTTCGAAGATGGCACATTTTATAGCCTATAAGAAGACAGCGGATGCAGTTCGAGTGGCTCTGTTGTTCTTTAAAGAAATCTATCGTTTACATGGGTTGCCGGAGTCTATTGTTTCCGACAGGGATACCAGATTTTTAAGTCATTTTTGGCTTAGTTTGTGGAAGATAGTGGGAACGAAGCTGAATTTTAGTAGTGCTTATCATCCGCAAACAGATGGGCAGACAGAGGTGGTGAATAGATCGTTGGGAAACTTGTTACGATGTCTTGTGAAAGACAATTTAAAGAGTTGGGATGTGAAGTTGTGTCAAGCTGAATTTGCTACAATCATGCAAATAACCGAAGTACAGGCTTCAGTCCATTTCAAATTGTATATTCAAGCTTACCGAAGGGGCCGTTGGATTTGACGATGGTTCCACAACCGAAGGGGACAGTTAAGCGGGCTGCTGATTTTGTTGATGGGTTGACGGAATGCCATAAAATCGTTCAGGAACGATTGGAAAAGACAAATGAGAAGTATAAACAAAAGGCGGATAAGAAACGAAGAAGTGTAGTCTTCAAAGAAGGTGATTTGGTTTACGCGGTTTTGACGAAAGATCGTTTTCCAGTTGGAGCTTACAATAAGTCGAAAGCACGAAAGATTGGTCCATTAGAAATCCTGAAGAAGATCAACGATAATGCATATCGGTTAAAGTTGCCGGAAAATGTTCATACTTCTGATGTTTTCAATGTCAAACATTTAATTCCGTATTGTGGGGAGGATTTCATCAAAGATGACGAGAGTGTGAATTCGAGGACGAATTCTATCCAACGAGGGGAGGATGATGAAGTTACCTCGTTCGAAACCAATAACTCACGACTCATCCCTTTGCCGACTCATCCCTTTGCCGACTCATCCCCTCTGCCGACTCATCCCCTCCACCCTAAGTCGTGAACGACACATCACCTTCCACCGACTCATCTCCAATTGCAACCTACGACTTACCTTTTCCCCCTCAATCATATAACCGAGACACGAGATAAACCTTTTTCCATCAATCCTATAAGTCGCGGCATTTCCAATAACTCGTGATCGATTCAATTCCAGTATCGATGAGTCGCGAAGAAGAAGAAGCTCGTTACCGATTCAATCCCTAAGTCCCTAAGTATCGATAAGTCGTTGCGAGATTTCTGAGTCGCGAACGACTCATCTATAAGTCGCGGCCATTTTTTTTTACTGAAGCATCATTGAAGCGTTACCGAGATAGTGATGAATCGCGTAAAGGAATTGATTCGTCTTTGTTGAGTCGTTACCGAGTTAGTCACGTTGAGTCATGGCCGAGTCGAGTTGAGACATGTACTGTTATATTGTTTTGGTTGTTGTGTGTGTGTTTGTTGTATCGCTTTGTTGAGTCGTGTATTGAGTTGTAAGCCTATAAATAGGCACGTTGTGTTATTTGTAAAAGGGGTTTTTTTTGAAAATTTGAATAAAATTCTTCTTTGTTAGCTTTGTGCTTTTATTAAATTGGTAGTCGAGTGAAATCTCCTATCTTCACCTACGTCATTCGAGTGTGCTCGAATCAACGTTTGTTGAAGCCGATTCGCGGAATCAAGTGCGCTTGATCAACGTCGAAGAATCATAGATCTTTGTTTCTCGGTATCGTGCGCGATCAACGAGACGAAGATAGCTAGAATCCGGCATCTTTGGATCAACGGATTTGGGCATTGCAGTATTCTCAACTCACCGATTGCTACTTACACCGATTGAAGTTTAATTTGATTTATCCGCTGCGTCAACAAGTTTAGTGAATGTCAATATCATTGTTCTAACCAGATATAACTATGGAATACTACAAACTGCTTCATTCTCGATTATGTTGACTATGAGTTGTTCTTATGACTTTCATCAAAAGAGTAGCTAAAGAACAATTATTACTACTATGAAGATATAACTAAATATTTTTCCAATCTATTATAATAGTTTAGTTTCGAAGGACAGTTTTCAGGTTTGGCCCATACAAATAGTAGAGTGTAAAAATGGAAAAATGAATTTTATTGATTTCACTGTATTTCTTTCATATTGATACAATACTTCTCTCAATATTTATATAAACAGAAATGCAAGGCAAAAGAGAAGCTGGGTCAAAGAAGCCCAGCCCAATAATGAACAAAGAAATGAAATAAAATATGCCAGCCCGATACTATTCCTTATTACTCCCCCACAAATGAAGCTATGGTTTTCACCCTTTCATCTCTTCTCTTCATTAACTATGGCGGCTGGGAGAACACGAAGTTCCTCTCTCAGTCGAATGAAGTTCTTTGAAGAAATTGCCTTTGTTAGAACATCGGCACGCTGGTAGAAGGAGGGAATGTGCCGGATCTGGAACTTCCCACTACCAGTTGGCTCTCTGACGAAGTGTAAATCCACTTTTAGATGTTTTGTTCTTGAGTGCTGAACTGGGTTCATAGAGAGGGATATAGCACTCAAATTATCCACCCAGACAGTAGGCGTTTGCTTAAGTTCGAAACCCAATTCTCTAAGAAGGGCTTCGGTCCATGTGATTTCGGTGGTGACACTAGCGATTGCCCTGTATTGCGCTTCTGTGCTCGACCTAGAAACTGTGGATTGCTTCGTCGTGCACCGTGAAACAGGGTTGTTCCCGAGATAAACACAGTGCCCTGTGGTAGATCTTCTGTCGTCTAAATCGTTGGCCCAATCAGAATCACTGTAAGCTTGTAAGGTTATATTTTCGTAGGGAACTAGTCTTAATCCATAGTTAATTGTTCCCTTAAGATATCTGAGTATGCGTTTAACTGCACGCTAGTGCTCATTAGTTGGTGCTTGCATGTATTTTCAGACCTTGTTTACACTAAAGCAAATATCAGATCTGGAAATAGTCGCATACTGGAGTGCTCCAACAACACTCCTGTATTGTTTGACATTTTCGATCGGATCTCCTATGTCTTTGGAAAGTCTAAGATTGCTTGTCATGGGTGTGGGTAGTGCTTTGGCATTGTCCATATTTGTTCTTACTAAAATATCTGATATGTATTGCTTTTGTGACAAATTGATGCTTGAATCTGCATTTTTCTGAATGTGAATCCCCAGGAAATAATTTGCAACCTCTAAGTCCTTTATAGCGAATTGCCTGTCTAGATGCTTGATTACTGTTTCTATTTCGTGCTTGCTGTCTCCAGTAGTGAGAATGTCATCAACATATACCAATATATAGATGAAATTATCTCCCTGCCTTTTTATGTAGGAGTTATCTGATTTTGTGGCCTTGAGTCCCGTTCTGACTAAAGTAGTTTTCAGTTTTTCATACCAGGCCCTTGATGCCTGTTTTAGCCCATATATGGCATTGTGTAGTTTGCATACTTGATTGTTGTTGTCTGCAGAAACATAACCTTTTGGTTGTTGCATATATACATCTTCCATCAAGTCTCCATTTAAGAATGCATTATGCACATCCAACCGTCTTATCTCCCAATGTTTGTGTAGAGCTAAAGTTATTATGATTCTGATAGTTGCTGGTTTAATTACTGGGGAAAATGTCTCATTGAAATCATAATCATACTGTTGAGTATAGCCCTTTGCCATAAGTCTTGTTTTATACTTGATAACTTTACCATCTGGATCTCTTTTGATTTTATAAGTCCACTTTCTTCCAACTATGTTTTTGTGTTTTGGTGGTTCTATTAAGGTCCATGTCTTGTTTTTAATCAGTGCATTGTATTCTTCATCCATGGCTATTCTCCATCTTTTTTCTTTAACAGCTAATTCATATGATGTTGGCTCAACTTAATTGATTTGAGTGTTGAATATTTTGGGTTTAAAGATACCACTTTTGGATCTAGTAGTCATGGGGTGTTGACTAATGGTTGATTGTGGCATTTGATGTCCTGCAGTGTAGTGATCAGTAGCTTCATTTTTTGTGTTTTCATTTCTTTGATTTTCCTGTATATCAACTTGCTGCTGTTCATTATACTGTGAGCTGTCCACTGCATCTTGCTCTGAAATATCTATATGAGCCCTCTTTGTTGACTCATAATTTACTTTATTTTCATTGCTGATCCAATTAGACAGATCTGGTATATGCCCTGTCCCTGCATTGTTGAAGTCCATTTCTTGTTTGTGTTTTTCCTTCTCTGCAAAAGAAAAAACATTTTCATTAAACACTACATGTCTTGAAATATAGACTCTGCCTTCACTGTCTAAGCACTTGTAGCCTTTCTGATTAACTGAATATCCCAGAAAAGTACATTTACTAGACCTCAGGCTCAATTTATGTCTATTGTATGGTCTAAGGCAAGGAAAACATAGGCACCCAAAGTTTTTCAAATACTCATAATCTGGTTTAACACTGAATTTTTTTTCAAAAGGACATATATTGTTTAAAACCTTTGTTGGCATTCTATTGATGAGATATACTGCTGTGGCAAATGCCTCTCTCCAGTATTTCATGGGGAGACATGCTTGTGACATAAGTGTTAAACCAGTTTCTACTACGTATCTGTGTTTTCTTTTCACCAAACCATTTTTTTCAGATGTGTGTGGGCATTTCATTCTATGTATAATTCCTTTTATGGCAAAGAAGTCCTTAAGTGGTCTGAATTCACCCCCACCATCTGTTTGTATCACTTTCACATTGCTATTCAACTGCTTTTCAATGCAAGTGATGAAATGTTTCATAGCATTGCATGTATCTGATTTTGCCTTTAAAAAATATATCCATATATATCTACTATGAGAATCAACAAGTGATAGGTAATACCTGTCTCCTTGAGTTGAATTATGTGGAGATGGCCCCCACAAATCAGCTGCCACTAGCTCAAGAGGCCTTCCATATATAGTTTCAGAATGTTGAAAAGGTAATTTATGACTCTTTCCAATCTGACAGTGTGTGCATATGTTGGAAGTACATAATTTTGGAAAAGGAATTTTATTATCATTCAGTACTTGTTTAACTACATCAAGGCTGGGGTGCCCTAGCTTACAATGCCATACATCAAGAATATTATTCTTTTTGTTATCTTGAGCACTAACATTATTACACCATACTGCGTTGTTACAAAGTGATCCTTTTTTCATACTGTTGAACTTGTATAAACTATGATCCAGTTTACCATGTAACAGTATATTTTTATTTAGCATATCCCTGACAAGACAAGAATTGGGGTGAAACTCAAAATATACATTGTTTTCTTTAGAAAATTGTGAGACACTGATTAAATTCTTTTTGATACTTGGTACTCTTAGTAAATTATTAAGATAGAGTAGCCTTGTACCTTCTATAGTGCCCGTTCCCACATGAGATATATTTATTTTTTCACCATTTTCCATTGCAACAGAATGTTTACCTGTGTAGCTTTTATTCCCCAAGTTTAGATTTTGCAGATTGTTAGTCATATGATTAGTGGCTCTTGTATCTGGAAACCATTCTTCTATATTAACATCTTCAGATCTTGTTGCATCATTAGTTGAGTTGTCTGCACTATTTCTGGACTGATTGCTGATTTGTCCCATGTTAGCTGTTGGTCCTCTACTTGCTTGACTTTTCTATGCAATGTTGTAATCTTCCTTGAATCTGAAGTAACACTTATTTGCCATGTGGCCAAATTTCTCACAGATTTGACATTTGATTCTGTGATTGTTACAGTATCTCCCTCTGCATGTTCCTTTTTGACTGTTATTTCCTCTTAAATTTTGATTTTCTTGTTTATTTTCGCTTTGTTTCTGATTTTTGTTCTTTGTGGAGGAGGCATAGTTGGCTGAGTAATCTTCTTGCATGATTTTTCTTTGTTCAATTCTGCCTTCATGAGCAAGCAGTGCTGAGTGAACATACTCTAAATCTGACAGTGTTTGCTGGGTAGCAAGAAAGGTCACTAAGGATTTATATTCTTGATCTTGACCATTTGTAATGAGATATTTCATGACCAACTGATTTCAATTTGTCACAAAGATATTTGATTCTGGCAAGATACTCTCTCATACTCGTATCATTCTTTCTTGCATTTTGTAGCTCTCTTCTATAATGCATAATTCTAGCTGCTGACTGTGAACTAAAAATTCTTTCAATGGTTGACCATATTTCATATGAAGTATAACATCCAACAAGTTGTGACACAAGACTTTGACTAATTGAAGATAAAAGCCAAGATGCAAGCAGATTATCTTGTTTTTGATACTGAATGCAATCTGGGTTGTTGACTAATTTCCCTGTATCATCAGCAATGTTAATTGGTGGAATTACCTTGGTCCCCTTGACATAATCTTGCAGATCATAACCTCTCAATGCAATTTCTACCTGATATTTCCATGTTATATAGTTGTCTTCATCTAATGGTGTGTTGATTGCTTGATTTTTAGGTCTGATCAAGATTGGTCAGTGCTCTTCTCATTTCTGGACCTATTTCCTGTGTTGACAGAGGTGGCATCATCATCTTGATTTGCCATGGTGGGTCAAGAACCCTGCTGTCTGAAATCTTGATTAAGGAAGCAATACATTGGCGAGGCAATGATGACCTTGCAGCCAATAGTGAAAGGTGCAGAACAATCAGGTAAGAGGATCTTGATCAAGAAGACAATGCTTTCGGTGAGGCAGTGATAATTCTGCAGCCAAAGTAGATTGTAGTGATCAAGATCAGTGCTGCCAGATGAGGGATGAAGATTTGAAATCTGATCCTCTTCTAGGGTGGCACAGTGGGGCGCAAGAACTGGTGAGAAATTGATATTAACTTGATCAAGAGATCGGTATACCCCCTTGTGATGATAATGCTATGAGGGGAGAAGGGTAAAATCACATTTTTCTGATCAATAATTGTCTTTTGGCTATATTGGCTCTGATACCATAAAAATGGAAAAATGAGTTTTATTGATTTCACTGCATTTCTTTCATACTGATACAATACTTCTCTCAGTATTTGTATAAACAGAAATGCAAGGCAAAAGAGAAGCTGGGTCGAAGAAGCCCAGCCCAATAACGAACAAAGAAATGAAATAAAATATGCCAGCCCGATACTATTCCTTAATAGAGTGTACATTGCATATTGGTCTCCACAAACGTAATTTAATAGTTATATAGCAGAAAGTAATCGTATATGATTGTTTCTTCCCTACGACATTACCGGTTATTGGGAACTATGCGATGTTCAGCATTCTAAAAGAATGAACAAATTACTTGCATGATAAGAATTTGTTAAGTGCTTAATAAGTTATATATCTTCAAGTAATCAAGGAGATACGCAATTAAGAGGCATGTTTTCAACAAGATCAATATTTCGATTGGGTCCATATGTACAAATTACTTCTGTATCTAAAAACAAAGCACACTGTATACAATGCTAAAATATTTCGATCGGAGCTATATGTACATGGTATCAGTTGGTATTCCAAACTCATTTTCAGACAATTCGATCAGAGCAATAAAACAACAGGCTAGAGTTATCATGATTCATGAACCATTTTCCATCTGGTATATATATTACAAAGTTTACTGTATCTGCGGCTGGTGATGTACCAGTACAGCAAATGCACTCATCTGAAGAACTTATAAATCGGAGTTTTATTGACCAGAGGAAACAACTGTTTGCCATTTCATAGTTTACATCAAGGATTCCTGAAATACAGTTTCTAAAAACTTCTTCTCTGCAGCTTTGGACCCCTTGTTTCTAAACAAAGAAATAATATACTTCATGAAGACTGAATCACAAGGCAATGTGATAGGCCCATCACTTGTAATTCCAAACTCATCTTCAGCCGCGTTCGGAAGTTGTATAAAGACAGAGCTTGCTAAATACGCCAATGGTATCATGAACCGCTTGCCATCAAGTGTTCATATAACAAAGTTTCCTTTATCTACAACAGATGATGTGCTGCATTCATCTGATAAATCAGTCTCTTTATGGCCAAAAGAAGCCACCCTTTGTAATTTCATTGCCATTTTTACAAGCTTAACCATTGCTGCAAAAGTTATGGTTTGAATATTCTTGAAGGAATAAATAAATTAGTTCAAATAGGGATGTATTGAGGAGAAGAGTAGCTGCTATTGCCATATCCTTATCGAGGTTGAAGGAGGCCCAATACAGTCTGTTGAAATTTGAAGTATGCTTACCATTGGAAGCAGAACCATGTGATCAGTAAAGGAGTCGAATCTGAAATGTCTCGATTATGTTTTCATTAGGAAACAAGTTGTGTTATATCTAACGGCTGCGTGTATGCGCCAATGTTACAGGATTTGTCATCAATGTTGACAGACCATTCTATTTGATATGAAATTTTTTTAGTGTCGAGAACAAAGCACACGAGTAGTATTACATGACTTGGATAACGAACCTTATTTATTTATTTGGTGAGTTGACTATCAAGTTGTGTTTTAAATGATAATGGTTAACTGTCTAGTATTGTCAGAATGTGTTGGTGCGGGATTCCGACTCTAATCGAAACCCCACGAGCGCAGCGGAAGACGGGATCGTGATAAGCAGTGTAAAAATAACCAATTGATAACTCAAATCCAATAACAATCAATCAAAATCCCAGACAAGCAAATCAAAGATCAAGGCAATAATTAAAATAAATCACACAGAGATTTATAGTGGTTCCACTAACGTTGTGTTAGTGTACATCCACTTTAAGAGAGAGCTTTTATTATTATTGATGAGAAGAGTACAAGAGATTGATTACAATGATCAATAATCAAAATAGAAATTGATTTTGTGGAGAAGAGAATTGAAGAAAATTAGGTTTTGATAAACCCTAATTTGGTGGAGGCTGATCTCTTATTGTTGCTTGCACACGCTTCTCTCTCTACCCCTCGGATCTGATACCTGAGGCTAGCTTATATAGGAGAATAGGAACCCTAGACAATATTCCAAAATTGCTCCTGCGGATATCACAAATTTTCACCCAAGTCCGCGAGATGAAAAACAAAAAAAAACGTTCCAGACGTCTGCCTTAAGGGTCAGACGTCTGACTTAAGTCTCTGGAGCGACTTCGCTCCAGATCAGACGTCCGATCCACTTGGTCAGACGTCTGACTAAGTGTTCTGGAACCACTCCAGAACAATTTCAGACGTCTGAAAATAATTTCAGACGTCTGAAATTAGTTGCTGTCCCCAAACACCCCACTTCACCTTTTCTCTTCTAACTTCCACCTCCGGACTCCGATTTGCGAACCGTTTCCTCCGTTACGAAGCTACTTTCGACCTCTACAAATCCTCATATAGTGTCGCCAAATTTTAACACTCCACCTCGACACTATATCCATCTTCAATTCCAATGGTACCATACCATCAACGACAACCGATAGCGCCAACTATCACCTCTTCTACCTTCAACCAAACATGAATGCTTTCCCAATAAGCTCCGGCAAAGCCAACGCCCATTGCACTCCACCAACGAGCTTAGGCAAAGCCCCCGCCCGCTAATGAAATGTTGAAAACATCCAAATCCTAAGCTATCTCACCAAAGACTAGCACTTACCAAGAAGATAGAACATAAATCTCCCTCACCAATACTCTTCCTCATCTACCACCAAGCTCCTCCCTTAACCGTGCCACCCCGTGGCACCTAGCACTTATCCAAGCGAATCAAGTTCGAGCAATGCTCGAACTTTCCAATCGGCAATGCCTTAGTGAACATATCCTCCGCGTTATCCTTTGTGTGCACCTTTCGAAGATATACTTGCTTATCTTCATCCATGGCTACTAGAAATGACTCTCTCACCTCAATATGCTTAATCCGTGAGCTAAACGCTAAATTCTCTGCCAAGTGAATAGCACTCTGGCTATCACATCGAACATCAATACTATCATGCCCGAATCCCAAGTCACACAACAATCGCTTCAAATAGAGTGTCTCCTTTGCCGCCTCCACTGCGGCTATCAACTCCGCCTCCGTAGTGGATAAAGCAACTATGGTCTGCAATCTAGATCTCCAACTTATGGCTGTTCCCCCAAGTGTGAAGACATATCCAGAAGTTGATTTTCTTCGATCCCTATCACCAGCGTAGTCCGAATCACAATAACCAACCAACTTGCAATCCATCGCCTTATTACCGCCAAAAACAAACCATGAGATGATGTGCCTCTAAGGTATCTCAATATAAGCTTCACAGCTTTCCAATGCGATTTCTCCGGATTAGCCATGTAGCGACTAACCATCCCTACAGCATTTGCAATATCGGGCCTTGTACACACCATAGCATAGATTAGACTACCAACCGCACTAGCATATGGCACCTTTTCCATATGAGTCTTGTCTTCCTCCAAGATAGGTGATCCTTTATTCGAAAGCTTCATATGCAAAGGTAAAGGTGTATATGACGCCTTTGCATTCTCCATGCTAAGCCGGTAAAGCATTTTCTCTATGTATTCCTTTTGAGTTAGTTTCAACTCAAAATGCTTTCGATCCTTTACAATTTCCATGCCCAATATCCTTCTTGCTTCTCCAAGATCCTTCATTTCGAACTCCGATTTCAAACTCAGTTTTAGCTTGTTGATTTCAATTTTATCTTTTGAAGCAATGAGTATGTCGTCCACATACAAGAGTAAATACACCCAACAATCATTTCTCAACTTCTTGAAATAAACACAAGCATCCTTGATGCTTCTATCAAAACCATTTTCAAGCATAAAATGATCAAACCTCTTGTACCATTGTCTAGGTGATTTCTTTAAACCGTATAGTGATTTCTTCAATTTGCAAACCAAATTTGACTTACCATCCATAACAAAACCTTCCGGTTGCACCATGTAGATATCTTCATCCAAGTCACCATGCAAGAAAGCAGTTTTCACATCAAGTTGCTCCAACTCCAAGTCGTGAATAACAACCATAGCAAGTAATATCCGGATAGAAGTATGGCGCACAACCGGTGCGAATATCTCATCATACTCCTTTCCCTTCCTTTGTGCAAACCCCTTAGCCACTAGTCTAGCTTTATATCTTCCATCATTCTTCACCTTGTATATCCATTTGCACCCAATAGCACGGTTTCCTTTAGGAAGTGGAACCAAATCCCAAGTTTGATGCTTCAACAATGATTGCATCTCTTCCTCCATGGCACAAATCCATTTCGAGCTATCACTCGACTTCATGACGTCATCAAGGTCCATCGGCTCATATTGGACTACATGAAGAGCATAGTCCAAAATAACACAAAAGCTAAGATAGTTCCAATCACCATATCTTTCGGGTGGTCTTATAGTATGACGACCAACCCGAGTAGCAATACCATCACCTAAACTCCCTTCGGCTCCACCTTGAACCGAATCTTCTCTAGAATCATGTACATCACCAACACTACTAGAGGCACCATGTGGACCATGTGATGTAACATCAACCGCTACTTCCTCACAAGCATCGCCAACTACTCTACTCCTTGGACAAAATGTGGAAATAATTTCCTTCTCCTTTGATTCACCATGAACCAAATTCGGAACATCCGATGAGCTCACATTCTCCTTGAACATCGCCGACTCATCAAAAGTAACATGACGAGAATTCACTACCTTCTTTGTTTCCGGATTCCAAATCTGATAGCCTTTTACACCATCCGTATAGCCAAGCAAAATCCCCTTGAAAGCTCTAGGTTCAAGCTTATCATTTCCCGGATCATGCACATAAACCAGACTGCCAAACACACGAAAATAACTCAAGTCAATGCTCTTTCCCTTCCACACTTCCTCCGGAATTTTGTTACTAATAACTGAGCACGGAATTCGATTAATAATATGCACTGCGGTTGTCAAAGCTTCAGCCCAAAATCCCTTTGCCAAACTCGATGTCAATCTCAAGCATCGAGCTTTCTCAAGTAGAGTACGATTCATTCTCTCCGCAACACCATTCGACTACGGATCTCCAAGTGTAGTAAAATACCTCCGAATACCATGATGCTTGCAATACTCTAAAAATTCTCCGGAAACATACTCTCCGCCATTGTCAGACCTTAGAACCTTCAAAGACTTGCTACTCTCATTCTCAACAAGAGCCTTCCATGCTTTGAACTTTGCAAATGCCTCCGACTTGGCTTTCATTACATACACCCAAACTTTTCGAGAAAAGTCATCTATAAAGGAAATATAATAGCGAGCTCCACCTAAAGAAGCTACAGGTGCCGGTCCCCAAACATCCGTGTGAACATACTCAAGAACCCTTCTTGAATCATGTTTTCCTTCACCGAATGAAACTTTAGTTTGCTTCCCCATGACACAATCTTCGCAAAACTCTAACTTGTTGAAACTTTCTCCATTGATCATCTCTCTCTTTCGAAGAACATCTAAACTTCTCTCCGAGACATGACCTAACCTCAAATGCCACAGCCTAGTCGCATCCAAGCCACGAGAACTATCAACCCCCATACAAGTTTCACCTTCCACAGTCACTCCTTGAAGCAAATAAATACCATGAGTCCTTGCACCCTTCATCGCCACAAGTGCCCCCTTCGAAACCCACAATCTATCACTTTCAATAGTGATCTTACAACCTAAAGAATCCAGCTGCCCCAAAGAGATAAGAGACTTCCTAAGTCCCGGAACATAGCGCACATTAGTGAGAGTACGAACCACTCCGTCAAACATCCTAATTTGCACGGAACCAATGCCTTTCGCCTTACAAATAGCACTATTTTCCATAACAATTGAATTTCCTTCTTTGTCAATGTAAGAAGAAAAACAATTCCTATTTGGCGTCATATGATAAGACACCCCCGAATCGAGCACCCATTTTCTATCTGAAACATCTGATGCTACTACCGATAAAACATCTACCTCTTCCTCACCAACTGCATTCTCTACCGCTACGGATGAAGATGCTACTTCCTTCTTTGCCTTCTCCTTGTCCGGACACTCATTCTTCCAATGACTGGGCTTCCTACAAATATAGCACTTGCCTTTTCTTTCCTTCGACTTTCCTCTCCAACCGGGGTTCCTTGATTTAGAACGCCCCCGGTTCTCCTTCTTCACATGTCTCTCCTTCTCCACAAAGAAGCCATGACCATTACTAGCACCACTACTTCCATCACCTAACTCCTTCATTTGATCCCGCAACTTCTCGCTAATAAGACCCGTCTTGACATCATCAAGAGTCAATGTATCTCGGCTATAGATCAAACTGTTTGAGAAACCTGTATAGCGATCTGGCAACGAACACAACAATATCATCGCATTTTGCTCTTCCTCAATCTTCAAATCTACCGCCTTCATCTTCATTAGCAAATCATCAAAAATGTTTAAGTGCGCCTTCAGCGAAGTACCTTCCTTCATCTTATAGGTGAAGAACGTTCGTAATAAGATCAAACGATTCGTCGGTGACTTCTTCATATACAATTCCTCCAACTTGTCCCAAATACCCTTAGAGGTTGTCTCACCACTAATTTCACAGATAACATTCTCTCCCATAGCAAGTTGAAGTGTAGTGAATACCCACTCCTCCATCTCCTCTCTCTCAACATCCGAGATGTCCGCTGGCAATAAATGTGTGTCAAACACTACCCGATGCACCCGATTCCTTCTAAGAACCGCTTTCATCTTCCATTGCCATTTTTCAAAATCATTATCGCCATTCCATTTGTCTATTACCAATTGTGATCCTGAAGCTACGTACGAGCCACGTACATAAGGAGCTACAGCACTTGGAGTACCCATTGAGGAACTACTTGAGTTATTACTTGATTCAGGCATCTCTACGACCATCTACCAAAACCTGAAGCTCTGATACCAATTGTTGGTGCGGGATTCCGACTCCAATCGAAACCCCACGAGCGCAGCGGAAGACGGGATCGTGATAAGCAGTGTAAAAACAACCAATCGATAACTCAAATCCAATCACAATCAATCTAAATCCCAGACAAGCAAATCAAAGATCAAGGCAATAATTAAAATAAATCACACAAAGATTTATAGTGGTTCCACTAACGTTGTATTAGTGTACATCCACTTTAAGGGAGAGCTTTTATTATTATTGATGAGAAGAGTACAAGAGATTGACTACAATGATCAATAATCAAAATAGAAATTGATTTTGTAGAGAAGAGAATTGAAGAAAATTAGGTTTTGATAAACCCTAATTTGGTGGAGGTTGATCTCTTATTGTTGCTTGCACACGCTTCTCTCTCTACCCCTCGGATCTGATACCTAAGGCTAGCTTATATAGGAGAATAGGAACCCTAGACAATATTCCAAAATTGCCCCTGCGGATATCACAAATTTTCACCCAAGTCTGGGAGATGAAAAACAAAAAAACGTTCCAGACGTCTGGCCTAAGGGTCAGACGTCTGACTTAAGTCTCTGGAGCGACTTCGCTCCAGATCAGACGTCTGACCCACTTGGTCAGACGTCTGACTGAGTGTTCTGGAACCACTCCAGAACAATTTCAGACGTCTGAAAATAATTTCAGACGTTTGAAATTAGTTGCTGTCCCCAAACAGCCCACTTCACCTTTTCTCTTCTAACTTCCACCTCCGGACTCCGATTTGCGAACCGTTTCCTACGTTACGAAGCTACTTCCGACCTCTACAAAATCCTCATATAGTGTCGCCAAATTTTAACAGAATGTCGACATAGAATTACAATTTACCGGATGTTCAAATAGTTTCAAATCCCTTACGTGCATCCATAGCTTGAACATAAAGTTACAAAAAGTTCTGTTTGCTATAACTTTTGTTCAACTATACTTCGATTTTAGTTAAATAAAAACTAGTGTTTTAATTCAGCAATCAAGTTGCTTTTTAGACGCTGAGACATAAGTAACTGGCAGCTTGTTCATGATTTATTAGTCTCCTCTTAAGGATTCGGAACAAAGGTCCACAGTTAACAAGGTTGATTATCCCAACAAGGCTTAATAAAACTCAAACATGGGGAAGAAAAAAGAAAGAGCGAAAAAGGAACGGTTGTAATCATCTGAACTATACAATTAAGGATTTGGTTCCATATAATTCACATTATCTTTGAAATATCACTTACACAAATAAAGCAATTCATTTCATGACCAAAAAAGCTTGTGTTACGATTGTCATTAATATCATTGAAATATGCGCAACTGCTCAATATGCTCCATGCCTGTGTCACGAATTTCGATTTTGTTGCCTTTATGTGGATATTATATAAACACCATTCACTGCTAGTATGATTTTTTTGTCAAACTGATGGGGCATTATTTAACCCAGCACAAGTTTAGGGAGTTTCCCATATTAATAGACCAAAATGTACATATACAACATATATTCAAAATTTAGCTATTTCGCAGACTGAAGATTTTCAACAAATTAAATACTCAAGTTTAGGAAACAAAAAATTATGATGAATAATGATATCTGATCTGATATTTTTATAACAAAGTTTGATTTACAGTATACAACAAATGATATGTACAAGTTGGATATGAATATTCAGAAGCCACAAAGAGCTTGTTGATTTGATCTTAAAGAATGCATAGAGACTGGAGAAGGGTGGTTTTTCAATACAGTTTCTAGCAACAAGTTCTTGACAGGTTTAAACCCATTTCTTTGAAGTAAACATAAAATATATTCCAGAAACTCGGCATCACAAGGAAGGGTGATAGGACCATCTCCTGGTATCCCAAACTCTTCTTCCGATATATTAAGCAATTGCCCAAATATAGGTGTGTCAAGATATGACAAAGGAAACATAAATCTCTTTCCATCCAAGGAGTATACAATAAAACATCCCTTATCCGCGAGACATGATGTGCTTAGTTCTTTTGAAGATGATTGAGATTCAGACTCTTTTCTACTGAATGAAGCAACTCTTTGCAAATTCTTAATAATCTTCTTTGTGTTCTCCATTTTGCTACTAACAAATGTAGTTATTGAATCTTGAATAACAATATTTAATGAACAGTTTTGAATTTCAATTATAAATAATAATTGTGAACTGATGAAAAGAATTGTAGAAGTTGCCTTGTACTTTATAGGAGTACCTTGCTAATCAGAAGATGCATATGTTCTTTGGGTAAGGAACCCATCACATGCTTAGTAATGCAGGACTATGACATTTCATTCCACATGTTCGAAGATTGTTATCAAGTCTCCGTCCAATTAAGTTGAGGCGCTGCCAAATAATTTTCTTTTTTGGCTCAAACACTCAACCCCAGCAAATGGTTTGAAAAATCAAAACTAATAACGCAGCTAAATTACATATATGTTTTTGTCGCTTGATATTGATCTGCGCTAAGATCATATTCCATATGAATAAGCACTTGGATTTTTGCCAAATATCATCTAAAAACCAGGGAAACAAATAGATATGGCAGCGTCCCCCGTACGTACGTACGTACATACATACATTGAATAAAATTAACCCGCCTGTTTAGGAAATATAATCACATGTGTGTGAGGATAAAGTAAGGAATCCAAGAATCAGAAGTCATGAAGTTATTAAAAAGGCAACATGATATTATATCGGGTTTGGTTGTACATGTATATATACACCATGTTCCATGTTTGAAAATAACATATTTTTTGAGAACTTGCTTGGTATGCTGTATTGCTTTGTCTGCATGGGAAGGCTTAGATGCATATATTTGTGGACAATAACAGTCTCACATGGCAATGGCCATTTTAGAAGTTCTTTATCAATGTCCCCATATCCAAATGCCTAACATGCATCAACATGGTAAGATCTATCAACAATCTCTACAGCCCATTTTACATTACTTTATGTTTTTTTAGTGATGTAGGCTCAACCATGTGAGTTGTATATGTTTATATGACATTGGTCATGAATGTTAAAAAATTTCTGTCAAGTTGCTTTTCTCAGACAGGACCTTATACATAAAAAGAAGCAATAGCTTGGCTCTTTGAGAAAGCAAGCCACTAACATTTCTTACTCCCCAGATACTTGGCTTCCAATGCATTGTTTATGTTAGTTCAGTTCTGTCCGCCTAAAACAAAATGGCAAGACATAATAGCCAGCTTACGTTAGTTCATCACATACTGTTCACCATGTTAAGATCATACTTGATAAATGACAGTTAACATTGGTCCGTCACATTAAGAAGCAGTGTACTTCCGTTCTTAGCATACTTGTCTAAAATGGAATTAATCTCCTGCGTAGAAACCCTCTAATTTACAGTTACAGATTCATTTGTTAAAAAAAAAAAATTGGTAGTGATTTTTTTTTGGTTATCGGTGTAGGGATATTTTCATTATGTTGTTGTTTTTAAAATTTATTAACTTTGTTTTTGTGATAAAAGATTTATTTTCTGAGTTACATCCTTTAATATTAGAATTATGAATGACGTAAAGATTTTTTATTTGACAATTTCATTGAGAATGATTTTAGATGTGGCAGTAATTGTGAGTTCTTTAATATAAGAACTTTGTTAAGTCGTGGTAAAAGATCGCCACCCTCGTCTGAGCTAAAATGCTGCTGCATTTTTTGAAAACATGCTTGGTGCAGTCTACATCATTTCGACAAGTTTAGTGAATGGAATTATTATTGTTCTCTAACCAGATATAACTATGGAATTTTACAAACTGTTCCATTTTCGATTATGTTGACGATGAGTTGTTCTTGGGGCCTTCATCAGTTAAAAGAGTAGCCACCGATTATTACTACTATGCAAGTATATATAACTAAATATTTTCTAATCTACTAAGGATAGTTTATAGGTTTGCGTGCATACAAATAGTAGAGTGTACATTGTATTTTTGTCTCCACAAACGTGATTTAATAGTTATATAGCAAAAAATAATCATATATTATCGTTTCCACCCAATTACATTGGCAGTATTCTTATGCAATATTCTTCCGTGGAGTCGATACCTGTTCAGCATTCTAAAGGAACGAACAAAGTTACTTGCATGATGAGAATTTGTTTAAGTCTTAAAAGTTATATACATTCAACTAATCAAGGAGATACACAATTAAGATTCTTGTTTTCGGCAGGATCAATACACTACTAGAAACAGCTCCTAAAGCGACGGAGCATAGCGACGGCTAAAAAAGGCGGTCGTCGCAAACCGTCGCTTGTCGCGAATATACAGATCTACAGCCGAGAGAAACATTTCATTCCCTTCCTTCCATTCCCTCATCTCATTCTCCTTCCTCCCGCAACCAGCCGCCGCTATCCGCCACCAGGAGCCGTCGCAACCTTCCGTCGCTAATTTGAACCTCTTCACACTTGCCGGTATCTCTTATTTTCCATTATCTTTGTTTAATTTAGGTTCAAATTAAATTAGTTGATGATTTAGGGATTTGAAATTGGATGATTTAGGGGTTTGGAATTGATGAATATATGTTATTATTTTATGATATAGTTTATTATTTGAATTGGGTATATAATGGTAAATCTAATTTAGAAAATTAGTGGATTATGTGTTTGAAAATGGTGATTATTGCGTATTAGGTGATGATAATTAGTGTTGATTTGGTGGTATTAATTAGTGAACTTATTGTTCACTTTGTTGTTAAAAATTATGGCTACTTTAAAATCCAAAAAATAATACATGATCATTTAATGATATGTTTATTAATAAGTTTACGAGAATGTTTGTTATACTGTTGTAAGCGCTAACTATTTATTTAGTTCACAAAATCGTTAATTAAAATTTATGTAGTTAAACAAAAGTTAAAATATGTTTTAAAATTTTAGATTTAATTAATAAATATTTAAATAGTTAAATGAAATATAAAATAGTTTTGTATTTGTTAAAATGGTAACTCATAGTTTCCATTTGTGAGATAAGCAATATTTTCCAAGTTACTGATAGTTCCCATGGATTTTGATTCATAATTAAACGAATTCTATTTGGCTACATTACTAAAATAATTTAATATCATTATTTCACTACAGACCACTAATACTTCAATATTAATATTTTTTAATTCGTGCTTTATTTATGTGAACCCCTTAGAGAATTTTTGGCCCCGTCTAACAAGTGTTGTATATGATCGTTATATGGATATTCGTATTTCCACAGAACGGACATCTATATTCATCTGATACAACATTTGTTGGATTTGTCCTAGTATTTGGACAAGTTACAAACACAATAAAGTAATCGTATTTTATAAATAATTTCAGTCTAAACGGTTCAGAAAATTTCGATGGCACTTTCTTTTTTCCCTGTGCACACGCATTTGTGTACGATACAGGGAAAAAAGGGAAGTGCTGCCGAATTTTTTTGGAATCGTTTAACCTAAATGATTCATAAAATATGATTACGTTATTGTGTTTGTAATGGGAAGTAGGATAACCGGCTGTCAAAGTAAAAAAAACAATAAACTTAAGAATTGAAAATTTTAATGCAGTATTTATTTGAATTTGTTAAAATAGTAAAGGGTTATATATGAATTTTTACAAGACTTTAATATGAAGTGTTTTATTCAATCTTCTAACCTACATTTTACAAATCAAGAAATATGTTCAATTATTTTCTCGATCATAGTTGGATGTATGAACCTCGAAAAGGTAAGAAAGGATCAATAAAAGAACGTTTCTGTAACGGTGTTCACGTATTTATTAGATTTACTCAATCTAATAATCGAAATAACGTAGACAATCGTTGTCCGTGTAGTAAGTGCAAACATATGAAGCATTGGAAACCAGATGTAGTAGAAGTACATTTGTACAAATTTGGTTTTGTGTCCAATTATTACTTATGGGATCGTCATGGAGAACTTGTTCAACCTACACCTAATCCTGTAGTGTTAGAGGACGATAATACTATGACCAATCCTATAGGAAGCATGGCGCAAGATGTTGCACGATCAACGTTTCCTACCTTTGACCAAGGTGATGATGGGAACGAAAATGTTGACGGAGAGCCGTCCGTGGAAGCTAATTTTTTTAATGATTTATTGGATTCTGCTAAGAGACCATTGTGGGATGGATGTACAAGCGGAACCGAATTATCTGTAACCGCCGAATACATCACTATGAAATCGAAATTTAATCTTACAGAAGTTGCATTTACAGCAGTTGTAAAAACTGCAAAACGACACATGCCACCTAATAATTTAATGTGTGATAGTCATTATAAAATATAAAAACTTATGTCTGCTTTTGGATTGTTGCCAGAAGATAGATACATGTGTAAAAGGTTGCATGCTGTATTGGAAAGAAGACACTCATCTTACTAATTGCAGAATATGTAACGAGGAAAGATACAAACCAAGAAAAAAGAAAGGAAAAGAAGTTCCATATAAGAGGATGCATTATTTACCCATCACTCCCAGACTTCAACGGTTATATGCATCTACTGCTACAGCATGTCATATGTGATGGTATAGTGTGAGAACACCAGAAGAAGGAACTTTGATACATCCATCTGATGGAGAAGCATGGAAACATTTCGATAAGACTTATCCTGAATTTGCGGCAGAGAGCCGAAATGTTAGGCTTGGCTTATGTATGGATGGATTTTCGCCATTTTCTCAGTTTGGTAGTAAATATTCATCATGGCCTATTATTATTACTCCTTATAATTTACCTCCATGGATGTGTATGAAAACTCCATATATGTTTCTAATTATTGTCCTTCTCGGTCCCGATGATCCGACACAAGGAATTGATGTTTATCTACAACCACTAATCGACGAGTTGAAAACACTGTGGCATGAAGGAGTTGGAACGTACGATATTTTGAGAAAAAATTTTCGTATGTTTGCTTCTTTATTATGAACTATTAGTGATTTTCCAGCGTATGGCATGCTTTCAGGTTGGAGCACATCTGGACGTCTAGCTTGTCATTATTATATGGATGAAACACGAGCATTTTAATTAAAGTATGGAAAGAAAATTTCTTGGTTTGACTGTCATCGGTGTTTTCTACATATCAATCATAAATTTAGAACTGATAAAAAGAACTTTAAAGCTAACAGAGTAGAGAGTATGCTACCACCTAAGGTTTGGAAAAGTGAAGAGGTCTTTGAAATTGTAAAAGAGGAGCATATAAAAGATTACCATGTGGCACACATATATGTTCTTCTAAATTGTGCTGAAGTTGCACCATTTATCAGGTAATTATGGATTCATATATAATTCAATAATACATGTATATATTAATCATAAAGGAATATAATACATATTTGCAGCATATACGAATCACAACACCCATCTGGCGATCTCAGTAAACAATTTGCTGGATGGTTTTCAAACTACGTTCATGATACAGAAACTGTGTTGTTGATGAAGGATTACGACATCTTGCTATCGAACCAAAACGAAATGTCAAGACTTACCTAATATTCTTCATCAATGGATTTAAATTCAACACCAAAGATTACGGGGCTGAAAAATTAACATATAACAGTGGTGTAATTGTCAAAGGAAGTGATGATTCAGAGGAGCATGTAAAATATTTTTACGGCGTCTTAACACAAGTTTTAGGGTTGACATATTATATACAACCTGCAGAGAAAGTTTTTTTATTCAAATGCAACTGGTTTAGCAATGTTCCTGGCTCTGGATTAACGTGCACAAAGATTATAAGCTAATTGAAATAAGGCATATGTCGCATTACTATAAGTATGATCCCTTTGTATTAGCTAAGCAAGCTTTATAATTTTATTTTGCTCCATATCCGTTCTTAAAAAAAGATAAAGCAGACTGGTGGGCTGTTTTTAAAAAGAAGGCAAGATATACGTTTGATGGAAATAATATTCCAGATGAAGCAGCGTATCAAGCGGATCTCGAGCCTAATACTGAAATAGTGATAACCGATGACATTGATGTAGGGTCGTTGACTGATGAATCGAATATTTTAATAGATGCATTTATAAGTACTGAAAAAAATGATATAGAAAACAAGACCGAGTCTGAATCAGAATATGACGATGACTGATCATAGATGGCATCGCTTGTTGTATAAATGTGAGCTATGTATTAACAATAATGACTATGTTCAGTAATATTCTGAGCTATGTAATATTAATGATGACTATATATGATCTGTATCATTCTGAGTTATGCATTATTCTTTTCATGTATGCTTTTTCGATGATTATGTGAAGAGTATGCTTATGTGATGATTATCACTTGATTAATAATTATGTGATGATTAATGATTATGTGATATTGATTGATGATTATGTGATGCTTATGTTATCAGTGCTCTTTTCTAAGCAGTGTATGATATTATATATATGTTTGTCAGTTAAGTCTGATAGACGATGTGATCGACGTAGTGCATCTCGATCACCTTCACTTGGAGCAGGTCCGAGTAACTCTGAGCCAGATCTTCGTCGAGTTATGGAGATAGTTCCGAAAAGTGCTGGGTATGTATCAAACTTATTTGAATTATTTTATATGAAATATATTGAATATATACATCAACATTTCTACAGAGGGTTCGTGGTGGAACCGTCCGATTTCATTTTACAAGTATCGAAGGAAGCATACAAGAGTAGGATGTCCGGGTATTAGCCTCAGTGGGATAACATACCAACACATATAAAAAACGCAATATGGGCTGATCTTATGGTAAATACAATCTTGTAATATATAATTATGCCTTATATGAAACCAAAAACAATATGCCATCATGCCTTATAATATCAGTTTTACGTATTCTGTTCTGCTGATTGTTTTTTAATTATACA
Organism: Allium cepa; assembly: GCA_030765085.1. NCBI lineage: Eukaryota > Viridiplantae > Streptophyta > Magnoliopsida > Asparagales > Amaryllidaceae > Allium > Allium cepa. Next base: position 71,605,401 of record CM060940.1, on the reverse strand, counting down.
ATCTCTTTTACATAACACGTATGATAATTTAATATGCAGGCAGCTTTACGTGTGGATCCGTAGGATATGGATGTTTCTGTTAATCATTGGAATAAAAAGATGCGGAAAAATTAGAGAGAGACTTTGTCAAGGGTTAAGAGTTCAGGGAAAAAGCCAAGTTGGATGGGGGATGATATTTGGGCTGGATTCCAACAATATTGGGAATCTGAAGCAATTAGAGTAAGTCATATTGTCATTATATTTTTACATTTAAATGTGTTGAATTATTTTAATTAATAGTGTGTATAAATAAATAGGAATTGTCGGAAAGAAACAAGGCTAATAGGAACAACAATCCCGCTTTGCATCGTGGTGGCTCGAAATCCTTCCAACAACATAGGAGGGAATTGGTAAATAAATTAACCAATATTTATGTTATGCATGTATATATTTACTAGTGTCTCTTTACCATATATTATATTCTTGTATATAATCTATTCTTGTATATACTCATGAAAATTATCAATATAACATGTTCTTGTATATATTCAGTGGGCAAAGTATGGTAGGGAGCCCACAGCGGTTGAGGTTTTCAGAGTCGCACATGCAGTGGAGTATACAAATGAGGATGGGAATGTTTCATATGATTGGTCGGACGACAAGGCTGCTTCTGTAATGGTAAATATGTTTATTTCTGTAATGAAAATATTTCATATTCGTTTATTTCACAGTAAATAAGTAAATTGTATAGCAATTGTGTCAAATATCTGTTCGTAATTGTACGAGAGATATAAGGCATAGTATGCACGAGCGTACAAACGAGTGGACGGAAGTCAGTTATGGTTGATGAGTCTAATCGGATATGGAATTCAATCATTGAACCGGCAAGTCGAAACAGGCGTTACAGTTTTGGCAATATGGTATGTACTCAACGTTTACACAGTAGAAACCTGTATGCCACGAACTTCTTATTCACTTGAGATAATTACCAATAACTTAAGGTTTCTTATTGTTATTGTATGCCATGAACTTCTTATTCACTTGAATTATTTCACAGGCTTTTAATTTCCAAAGGTCATATAAGAGATCCATAGATGAGGTAGAGATTGCTCGGATGCAAACATAATTGGATGACCTCAATGATTGGGGGAAGAGTCAGTTGGCGATGCAGATAGATGAGCATATTGCTGCGTTCTATCAGGAGCATGGGTCAATGCCCGGGGAAGGAGGTGCAGATGATGATGATGCTTAGCTGGTTTGTTTTGATCGGTATGCTTTATATATATGTGTGTACATATTATGATGGGTTTGATATTTGGTACTATGGATGTTGTGATTGATACTTAGTGTTTTGGTGGGTTTGGTATTTTGGTTGTTGTGATTGATACTTGGACAATGTGGTTTGGTTTGGTGGATTTTTGTATTTGGTTATGTTGATTTTCTTATATGATTTTGTAAATATATGTTAGAATATGCAATATTTGATGATTTGGTTTTGTTGATATTGATTATATGGTATGATGGAATGCTATTATATGTGTGGAATGATGGAATTATATTATTTGGATTGATTGAGATTGAGGGTTGAAGGTGCTGCAAATTGGCTGGAAATATTTTCCAGGTTAGCAACAGCTAGAGACGGTGACAACGGCCAATTTGAAATGATTTGCAACGGTTTGCGTCAACAACCCGGAAAACCAACAACCCAACGGTTGCTTCCACGTGGACACTTAGCCGTTACAAGCCGTTGCAAAAAGAACAACGGAGTCGTCGCTAAGGCCGTCGCTTTCTTTGTTGCGACGAGGTATTTTGCAACGGCATTTAGCGACGGCTCGCGACGGCCGCCAACGGCTTTTTGCCGTCGCTAAATAGTGTGTCTTTTGTAGTGATATTTCTATTAGAGATATATAGATACATACATATACATATGTATGTATGTATGTATGTATGTATATGTATACGTACTATGAAATTACTTCTACGTCTAGAAAAAAAGTACACTGTATACATGCTAAAATATTTCGATAGGAGCGATGCATAAATTGTTCAGTTGGTATTCCAAACTCATTTCCAGACATTTCCAGGAGTCATACAATCACCAAGCTAGAGGTATCATGAAACATATTCTTCTGTTGGATATAATACAAAGTTTTTTTTATCGGCAACTGGTGATGTAGTAGTACAGCGACCGCACTCATCTGAGGGACTCTGTAAATTGGAGTCTTTTCAACCAAAGGAAGCAACCCTTTGCCATTTCTTTGCCCTTTTAACAAGCTTCACCATTGCATCAAAAATTATAAATTAAACCCCTTTTAATTAACAGATAACTTGAAATGCTGATGAATTAGGGAGAATAATATTTAATATTGTCAGTTATTTACAGTGGTTAGGAGGAGGCTCAAATACAGTCAAGGCAGTTCATTTATGGTTACTATCTCTGGTGAGCATTGTTGCCAAATCCATGTGGCTGGTAAATGTTAAAACTTAGGAGTAGTACATGTTTCCTTTTACTTGCCAAATTTCTTCTGAAACAATGAAATGGGTACTATTGATTTATCATATTGCTTTGCCTACATGGCCAGGCTTAGGCGCATACATTTCTGGACAATAAAATGAAACGGTTGCACATGTCAATGACCATTTTAAAAATTCTTCATCAATGTCCCAATGTCGAAATCACTAAAATGCATTAACATAGCAAGATCAATCAACAATCTCTATAACACAAACTGTGACGACCCGCCTTTCTAACCCCAGAAAGACGTATCATCATTAAGAAAGAAAGGGATAGAAATAGAAAAGAATAGAAAGAAAGAATAACAACATCAGAATCTCACAGCGGAATAGAACAAAATATAATACATCAACATAACTATTACATAGTTATACATACATCAGAGTCATACAATATCATATAACAGGACTGTCATATACATATATGTCCATACATACATCCAAAATACAGCACACACTAACTACACAACGGAACTACATATATAGATACATACATCTGGTCTTCTTCCCAAAAGCTTCTCCAGAAAATCAACATTCCCAAATACCTATCACTTGGCTACTCATAAAAATTTGAGTACCCAAGAGTTTATGGAAAACAAAATATAAACTCCGGGTCAGACATGGGTCTGGTATGAGTAAACGGTTTAAAATTGTTTAACTTTGAAAATAATTTGAAATAAAGGTATCACGTAAGACTCTCCACAAATAAATACGGGTAAGTTTTTACCTTACGCTAACCAAAACATTTTATAGGAAATTCAGTGATATTATAATAGTGTCTAGGGTTTTCAAGTAAATAGAAAATAGCCAAAATTGTTGCATTCATTAAATTCCAGCTACTAGCCAAGAAAGTGGGTAATACAAATCAAAACCATAGGGTCTCGTAGGGAAAATGGGTTTCCAACAATGGCAGGGCTACCGGGGTACCGCCTGCCACAGTACAGGGCCTAGATCACCGTACCGAGGATCACTCCCGACCCCCTACAACATAAGGCCTGAACCATTCCTTACTGAACAATCCAAACAAGATAACCCCGCAGTTGTGGCCAACAACTGCTCACACAGCCGAAATAAAAAGGGACATCTAGACAGGGGAATATCTTGTCCTGCTTGGGCATGACCCACCTAACCTTGCTGCATCTCCCCTGTTTTAGCCATTCCCGGTTGATGAGGCTTAAGGCTGCGATTACCTTATTGAACATATCTTAGAATGCTCATCGTCCGCCTGACGATGTGCTGAAAGCATTCAATCCATACAAGTTCGTTCCGGGTTCGAACGAAACCGAAGGCATTATCTCGTTACACTCATTTTGGAATCACCCTCAGAGTTAACGACGATAACCCTTGCATTCTGAAACACTATCTCGATCACCATTTGGTAAGTCACGACCTATCGTTTAATTTGGATCGATGTGGTTTTCGGAGAATCAAAATTGATTCTTCTGATCCTGGTCTCATCGGAATCCAAACGCCATTTTAAGGGCCAAGTTGTCTATTTAACTTAACAGTTCAATTTAGAATTCACATAACAGATATAACAAATAAATCATACACAGTTATCACAGTTATCCATAACATATTACAGAAATATCATCAAACAGATATCAAAGTCAATCAAACAGAATTACCAATTCATACCAAAAACAGTTTGGTTTTTCTTAACTAAATTATTTGCTTAAGAATAACTATTTTTATTCTGCTTAATTAATTAATGATCAATTAATTGCTTAGTTAATCATTAATTATTAATTTATTAATCATCTAATCTTTAATTAATTACTTAATTAATTAACTTTTATTCATTAATTATTACTTAATTACTCAGTTAATTAATTGATTCTTAATTATTAATTCATAACTTACTTATAAAAAACGAATTAATTAGTTATTTAATTATCACTAATTATTTAATTAATCAATTATTATCAATTTAATTAACGTATAATCCCTAATTAATCACTTAAGTTAATTTCCATTAATTGACTTTAAGTAATTAGCTAACGTTCTTAAGATCTAAATTTGGCAAGGCCAGCCGGTTTTATAGTGGACCGTCCACTTTTTATTACGAAAGTAATAAAAATTGAAGTACAGGAGCAAAGTATAAGCACCTTAACTACTAAAAAAACAGAAAATACAGCACAGGTACGTGACAACAATGTCACGGTAACTATAAATAACATAAAATAAACTAGCACTCCTCCGAGGAGGGAGTCACCAATAACCCCAGTCACCGTAGCAGAGCACAAAGGGACAGATCCTGAACGACCAGCAAAAGGGCAGAACCGGATAGCAAGACAAGGGTTATAATCCACATCATCAGAAGAGTAGATAAAAGATCTATCCCAGGAAGGATCAGCAAGCATGTCAGCGTTAGCACTTGCATGCAGACCGTCCATACCAAGAACTAGAGAATCACCAGACAGCTTGTATCGAAGGCATCTAAGGTCCAGTTGATTATCAGAGACGAAACGGAAGAAGGATTCATTACCCGGGCTATACCTCATATCAGAAATGGGATCAACCCAGCACCCTTCGGCCTCATCCCAAGCAACAGGAGGCAGCAGCGAGGCAGGATCTGGAGCAACAATAGGGATGACAGGCGCAACACTAGGAACCTCAGAAGGAGGTGAAACAGGCGAAACAAAAGGCAAAGAAGGTACAATAAGATCTGGCAACGTAGCCACCGGAGTTGGAGAGGCAGGGTTAGTAACCTTGGGGACCCAGATACAACGACGTGGACGCGGCAAAGGGATCTTCGGAGCAGCCACGGAGGCTACAGAATGATGGCAATCAATAGTCAGATGGCCAAATGAGTGACAGGAGTTACAAATATCCGGAACCCAGCTATAGCGAACTCTGACTTCCACAACATGGCCAACAGCAAGCTGAACAGGAATAGAAGAAGGGAGGGGCTTCGAGAGGGATATCTCAATGAGAGCCTTCGCATACATCATCTTATCACGCGCCACTGTATTAGAGTCAAAACATTTCAGCTTACCAACATTACATGCTAACCAATTCAAACCAATAAGAGGCTGTAGTGCAGAGGGAATCTAAGAGAAATAAACCCAAACTGGGATAGAGAATACTTGTTCTCGAGCACACGCCACGGTAGGAGACCAGGGGGTAACAATAAAGGGCCTTCCATCAACAAAGGAAGGCTCCGCGTCCAAAACAAGCCGACGTTCCTCAGGAGAGGAAAACTTTAAGTAATACATCGAATCGATCAGTTTCACTTGCAAATTACCACGAAGCTTCCAAGCCCTCCGAAGGACCGAAATCGCATTAGCAAGTCGGTGATTTGGCTCTAGAAAAAAACCAACCAAATAGTCAGACCAAAATTCCTCACCGGCTTGCATAACACAAGGGGGAGGAATCATCACTCCATTTTCCTCAACCAATTCGAACTCAATCAGGATGTAGGCACCCGCATTACGGGGCAAGGTCATGAATAGAGAAGACCACAATTTGGAGGTAGTCTTCACAGCATCAGTTTCACGGTTCTCATCATCTCTTGGGGCAATGTTGGCAGAAGATATAGTATCATCAGTGCATAAAACAGCGTCAATAGGAACAGATTTCACTGGGGAATTAATACAAACGCCTGTTGCGCACTGTACACAACAAGGGAAACCAGCTGTTTCATTCCCCTGGACACGCGCAGTCACACCAACTAACACGGTAGCATCATTCTCATCAATCAAAGAAACATTTCCCATATCAAAACTCAGAGAAGATGACTTGCATACAACGTGCTCACACGCAACAGAACGGGGCAGAGATTGAGGTAAAAACTCACCAGCATCGGGACGAACGACTGTTGAATGCAGTGGAGGAAACTCTGCAAACGAAAGAAGGGGAGGGGGACACACAAACATCGGCTTCAAGAGCTTGAAAACTCGTCCAGACCTTGTTGAAAAGGGAGAGAGGGGGATGGAATTGAGAAGGGGCTGAGAGGGTTCGGGCATAGGAGATGAAGCAGGGAGAAGGATTTAGAGATGCGGCAGAGAAGTTGCGATGGTAGAGAAAGGTCCGGTCGCCAATTCTAGGTCACGAAACCAGGTCACCATTTGTATAAGATTGGTTTGCTTAAGATTTAAATTGATTTAACATATGATTTATTTTTAATTACAAAATTAATTTAAAGTTATCAATTTAAAATCTCAAGTATAAATTAATTAACATTCTAATTACTTATTTTAATCACCTATCTTTACAGACTTTCCTAAATAAACTTTTAAATCAAATATCAATCTAAGCTAACTAATTACTTATTTAACTTAGTTATACAAATACTTAAACAAAAATTATGCTCGTCCATTAAGAAATAGACTCGAGATAGCACCTCCTTTTACTCGAGAAAGTCTCGAGTTTCTTTCGTATCTTCCCCGCGTCTCTCTCTCTCTCTCACTCCATCTTGCTCTTCTTTTCCCAGTTTCTTTCTTCTTCTCATTATTTTTTTTAAGTATCAGTTATAAATTGAACTGCAGTAGCCCACTCACGCAAACGACCCGAAGACAACCCCAAAGCAAACCTTCAAATTTCACGAGTACGAGCACGCGTCACTCCCAGCAACTCGCCAGACAGCTCTTCACCACTGTGCATGTGCACGGTGGTTCGCTTCGCCTCCGGCGACCCACGTCAGCCTCCAAAAACTCCAATTCGACCACACACTCGAATTCAAGAGCTAACTCGAAGCAAAGATCACGAAATCAAAAAATACCCCTCTGGGTGAACTGAAACTCGAACAGCAGAAACGAAAACCCCTCTTCCTCCTAGCACCGACCACCGTTTGAGTCGCGATTCCTGCCACGCGTCGCCGACATCACCCTCCTTCATCCCTCAAAAACACTCCCAGCTCGGTCGTTCCTTGATGAAGAAATCATCGAGCAAAATAGACCCATCAGAAAACATGAACTAAACCCTACCATTGATTCAAACTAACAATCTATACATTCGAAAATTATTTTGACATTTTTCTTATGTCAATACAACTTCAACCTTGCTTTATACTAAATTTCATAAATCAAAATTAATTCAATCAATGGATATTGACAAAAATCAATTTCGGCTTTCTTTAAAAAACTGCTCTTATTATCTTTGCTTAAAAATTATAATTTTTATGTTAAAAATCCTAACTATGTATATGCAATCAGAATATGTTATCGAATTTACAAATTTAAACATTCAAATTCTGACCCTTTTAATTATTTTACCTGTAACTTAAATTAACAGTATTTATAAAATACTGTAAAACTTCAAACTAGGTTGCATGCCCATGATTTAAGATAATCAACTTGAATTAGCAATAATACCAAAGTTCAAAACAAATATATAAAGAAGTGTTTATAAATTTCTTTGCTTTGCTTTGTTCAGATATTCAAAATTTCTGAAGAACAACTTCATATATTACAGAGCAACAGGAAGTACTCAAGGTTAATTATTCAAGCAGATATCAAAGCACATACCAATTGTAAGCTAAAGATACAAGTTTAAATTGAAAATAGATAAGTTTACTCATAGAACAAACTTTGAACAGAAAGTGAGATGTTAAAGAACTGCAGAAGAATTTTCCTGAAACCTTTCTTTTGTTTCCTGTTTTGGATTATTTAAGTTTACAAAGCAACATATGTTTCTCAGGTTTGCTTTAGGTTTTGTTAAGTTTTTATAAACGAACTGATGGATATATATATAGAAGTAACTGAATAATTATAGGTGGTATCTAGGCAGTTTCTATTTGTATTATCATCATTTTTTTCTATTTGCTAAGTATTATACACTGCAGTATGAAGTGATATAGAGATTTCGGCTGTAGTACTTTGCTTGAACAAGAAGTTGGGCTAATTTATTGTATGTGCTTTCATTTATGATAACATGTAATTAATGTTTACTGATTCCTGTTAATTTTTGTACAAGACAAAGGTCCGTTCCATTTATATTGAAGTGAGAACTTTGTTTCTTATGCCTATAAACTTACAGCAGCACCAAAATTTTATTTTTAGTTTATATTTTTTTTTTGAACAAAGACATTTGATTGTTGTACATATATATGTTATAGATTATGCATAAAGATATTTATTTCTTATTTCGGCCAAACATATTTTGTACAAAGATAAAGTTGAATATGTACAAAGTTTTGTCTTCTCCTTGCATTACACACAATATATTGCACAGCAACATATGTTATAATTTGTTAAAGATTTTGTATGTTATGTGAATAAATTTGTCTGGTTTCATATGTTACCACACTATCCATTATTTCATATATTTACTTCTATTTTAGACTTATATTATCAAGTACTTCATTCACTTGTTCATTTTATACTTATATTAATATTATAGTGTTCTTATGTTTATATACTTGTATTTATATATTTTATATTCCTATGTATATCTTATATTTTATATTTTATATTAATAGGATTTCTTATTTTAAACGTTATTATTTAGATTACCCTTTTATGTGAATTGTATTAAATATTGATAATATACAACTTTTGGTTTTATTGAATAATACAGAATTTATTTTTAGATTTTCAAATCAAAATTTTCCTTACAAAGCATATATAATTGATAAATGATCAAAATTCTATTAGTTTATAATTTGAGAAACTTGTATTTAATTTAAATTAGATTAAATATTTATTAAAATATGCTATCAAAAATCCCGGGTTGTTACATTCCTCCCCCCTTAAAAGAATTTCATCTCCGAAATTTAAAACAACAATTAATTCAAAAGCTTTTATATTAACAATCCAAACATACATATCATTCATACAATGACAACAAACAAACAGTCTATTCTAACGAACATCACTAGTTATCTGAACATAAATCCGGATAAGCATTCCTAAAACTATCGAGAGTTTCCCAGGTACAATCTCTGGGATCCTCACTCCACTGCACCTTGACGAGTTTCACCACTTTGTTCCTGAGTTGCTTCTCGTCTCGATCCACAATTCGAACTGGATTCCTGACCACAGTTAAATTGGGTTCTACTTCCAAATCTTCTTGAACTACTGGTTCCACAACCAGTGATGGATCATGAACAAATTTCCTCAAATTTGATACATGAAACACATTATGAATCCCAGACATCCGCTCTGGCAATTCAATCCTGTAGGCAACAGCTCCACTTCTTTCCAACACTCGAAATGGTCCAATGTATATCAGAGCAAGTTTTCCCGTTTTTCCGAATCTTATAGCACCTTTAATTGGGGAAACTTTGACAAAAACCAAGTCTCCGATCTCAAATTCCAATGGTCTTCGTCTTCTATCCACATATTTCTTCTGACGATCCTGAGCAGCTTTCATCCTTTTCTTGATAAGCTCAATCTTCGCAGAAGCTTCACGAATAAGATCGGGTCCAAGCACAAGATGATCCTTCGATTCTACACAGTCTTCCGTATAAAGCTTCATAAGGAGCCATCTTAATACTCACTTGATAACTGTCATTATAAGAGAATTCCACTAGATGAAGATGGTCCTCCCAAGATCCTCCAAAATCTAAAACACAAGCCCGCAGCATATCCTCAAGAATACGATTAAGTCTCTCTGTCTGTCCGTCCGTTTGAGGATGATAGGCTGTACTCAATCTCAAATTTGTTCCCATTGCTGATTGCAGAGCTTCCCAGAATTTGCTAGTGAAAATAGGATCACGGTCACTTACTATACTGACTGGAACACCATGCAATCGAACTGTCTCCATCAAGAAAATTTCCGCCAGAGAAACTGCAGTACGGGTTGCCTTAACTGGTATAAAATGGGAACTCTTAGTTAAACGATCCATAATAACCCATATACCGTCATTTCCTTTCCTGGTTCTAGGAAAACCATCGATAAAATCCATCAAAATCATCTCCCATTTCCAATTCGGAATTTCCAGAGGCTGCAATAACCTGTCAGATTTCTGTTGATCACCTTTAACTTGTTGGCAGATGGCACAACTGTTCACAAAAGCAGCTACATCTTCCTTCATGCCCTTCCACCAAAAGACTCTCCTCATATCTTTATACATTTTCGAGATCCCCGGATGAATATTCAATTTGGAGTGGTGACTTTCAGACAACACTTCCTGCCTTAGATCCCTATCATTCGGAACACAGATTCTCCCGTTAATCCTTAGTGTTCCTTGGTCATCGATTTCAAAACTGGGACACTGACCTTTCCTGACTCTTTTGATGATCCTCCTCAACATCTTATCAGATTCTTGCTTGCTTGAGATCCTTTCAATAAGAGATGAAACCACTTCCAGAAGTGATAGAACTGCATCCTGCTGAGAGCATCAGCTACGACATTCGCTTTTCCCGGAGTGTACAGAATATCCAAATCATAGGATGCAAGAAATTCAACCCACCGCTGTTGTATCAGATTAAGATCTTTTTGAGAGAAGAGATATTTCAACGGTTTGTGATCCGTGAACAATTCGAATTTCTCTCCCAAAAGATAATGTCTCCAAATTTTCAAAGCAAAAACAATAGCTAGCAGTTCAAGATCGTGCGTAGCGTAGTGTTCTCGTGAGGCTTCAATTGCCTATTAGCATACGCAATAACCCTTCCGTTCTGCATTAGAACTGCTCCCAAACCCACTATACATGCATCAGTATAAACCTCGAATTTGCTCTTCCCATCCGGAATAGCAAGTACTGGTGCACTAGTTAACCTGATCTTCAATTCTTGAAAAGCTTCTTCGCACTGGGGTGTCCATTTGAATTTCGCTCCTTTCCTAGTCAGCTTAGTCAAATGTGAAGAAATCTTGGAATAATCCCTGATAAATTTCCTGTAGTAGCCAGCCAATCCCAAAAAACTGCGAACTTCCATCAGTTTCTCTGGCTGTTTCCACTCCAAAATAGTTTCAGCTTTCGCTGGGTCTACAGAAATGCCTTCACCAGAAACAATGTGCCCTAAAAATTTAACTTTCGATTTTCAGAAATGGCACTTCGAAAACTTCGCCTTCAACACATGCTTCCTCAGAGTCTCCAATACAATCCTCAAATGCTCCCTGTGCTCTTCTTCAGATTTGGTATAGACCAAGATATCATCAATGAATACTAGCACGAACTTATTCAACACATCCTAAAGACTCGGTTCATGAGGTCAACGAAGTAGGCAGGAGCGTTGGTTAATCCGAACGGCATAACCAACCACTCATAGAAACAATTCGGTCCCCTAAATGCAGTCAAGGGAATATTGTCTTCAGCTACCCTCAACTGATGGAAACCTGAAACTAGATCCAACTGAGAAAAGATTGAAGCACCGTGCAATTGGTCAAAAAGATCACCGATGCGAGGAGGAGGACATTTATTGCGGATAGTCACTTTGTTTAATTCCCTATAATCCACAAAGAACCTCAATGATCCATCCGATTTGGTCACAAACACTGCCGCCGAACCCCAACAAAAAAACTGGGTCTAATCAACCCCTTCTCTAAAAGATCCTGCGTCTGCTTAATCAACTCTTCTCTTTCCCTAGGAGCCATTATCCTACTGGGTTGAATCACTGGCACGACTCCTGGAATCAAATCAATACGGACTCGATGTGGTGGTAGACAGTTAACTTCTTCAAAAACATCAGCAAAATCTTGAACCACATTGATATCTTCAACCTTCTCTTCAGAAGTCTCAATTCCATGCAAAAGACTGCTTAAGTGAATTCCAGAATTACCACACGACACTCTGGCAATTCTACCCAGATCTGTTTCCAACGAAACTGTTCTTTCATCACAGTTCAAAACGGCTTTATACTTATCCAGCCAATCCATTCCCAAAATAAGATCAAATCCCTTAAAATTCAACACATACGGGTCACAAGAAAAACCGTGGGATAAATAAGAGATCTTCAAGTCCTTACAGATAGTGTCTAATTTGGTCACCCCTCCTATAGGATTAGATACCAAGATAGGGCTGTCTACAGAACTAGGAGCAAGAGAGAACTTTTCAACAGAGTCCAAAGAAATAAAACTCAAGGAAGCACCCGAATCAAACAAAACTTTAATATATTTCCCACCTAAAAGTAAAGTACCTTCTAATACTCCTTTTCCCATCGAAGAAGAAGATGGTCCGGCTTCCAAATCAAAAACTTTATTTGAGGCGCCCTCTGCAGAAGTGGACAATTCTTGATCATGTGTCCTAGCTGATGACAATTAAAGCACAATGATTTCTGAACCATAGCTGATCCTGGGCCACTCTGATGCGGTTGATGTTGTTGCTGGAATCCTTTTCTAGGACACTTATTTGCCAAATGTCCTTCCTGTTGACAAATGTAGCACTTTCGAGGTCCGTTGTTATTCCCAGGTTTCTTCTTATTCGGATTTCTCCATTTGGGATCGAACTTTCGCTTATTCGGATTAGTATAATTCCCACTTGAAGCTGCAACTGGAGCCACCGGTTTCTTACTCATCAAACTTTCATATCTCAACGCCATATCAATCAAATCAACAAAAGATCCTTTCAGAAGCACCGTTAATTTTCCATGGAATTCAGGCCTCAATCCTTGCACAAATTTCTCATTCTTTTTAAGAGGAGTGTCAATGAGTCCTGGTCCATAACAAGAGAGTTCGTTGAATCTGGTTTCATACTCCGAGATAGACATACTACCCTGCTTCAAATACAGAAAATCCTGATACAGTTGGGTTCTTCCTGCCGTTAGCATAAACTTCTCTTCAAACAACTCCTTAAATCTGTCCCATGAAATGTCATCCTCAGAAATATTTTCAATTGTTGAATCCCACCATGCTGCTGCACCACCTTGCAATGGCCACGATGCCATTTGCCTCTTACGCTCATCCGACAATTTCATGCTCTTGAAAATGTGCCCACAAGAGCGTAGCCAGGCTTGAACTTCAATTAATGACTCCGAACCTTTGAATGGTTGGCCTCCGAGATTTTTAAAATCTTTGCATAAAGCTGCAAAACTAACTTGAGGCGGTACTGGATTGACAGCCTCACTAGCATTTTGACTCCGTCCATCATCTGTTGAAGTACTGGCCCTAACTCTACCTCTTCTTTCGGAACTCATGTCGGTCACCAGAATAGGTAACTCAACAAATTTAGATATATATATATATATAATTATATGAAAATACAAATACGCACTCTCAGGATAAATATAACACAAGAGCCTAGGTACTCGCTCGACCTAGCGCTCTGATACCAACTGTGACAACCCGCCTTTCTAACCCCAGAAAGACGTATCATCATTAAGAAAGAAAGGGATAGAAATAGAAAAGAATAGAAAGAAAGAATAACAACATCAGAATCTCACAGCGGAATGGAACAAAATATAATACATCAACATAACTATTACATAGTTATACATACATCAGAGTCATACAATATCATATAACAGGACTGTCATATACATATATGTCCATACATACATCCAAAATACAACACACACTAACTATACAACAGAACTACATATATAGATACTGGTCTTCTTCCCAAAAGCTTCTCCAGAAAATCAACATTCCCAAATACCTATCACTTGGCTACTCATAAAAATTTGAGTACCCAAGTGTTTATGAAAAACAAAATATAAACTCTGGGTCAGACATGGGTCTGGTATGAGTAAACGGTTTAAAATTGCTTAACTTTGAAAATCATTTGAAATAAAGGTATCACGAATACTCCCCACAAATAAATACGGGTAAGTTTTTACCTTAGGCTAACCAAAACATTTTATAGGAAATTCAATGATATTATAATAATGTCTAGGGTTTTCAAGTAAATAGAAAATAGCCGAAATTGTTACATTCATTAAATTCCAGCTACTAGCCACGAATTTGGGTAATACAAATCAAAACCGTAGGGTCTCGTAGGGAAAATGGGTTTTCAACAATGGCAGGGCTACTGGGGTACCGCCCGTCACAGTACGGGGCCTAGATCACCGTACCGAGGATCACTCCCAACCCCCTACAACACAAGGCCGGAACCATTCCTTACTGAACAGTCCCGAACAAGATAACCTCGCAGTTGTGGCCAACAACTGCTCACACAGTCGAAATAAAAAGGGACATCTAGACAGGGGAATATCTTGTCCTACTTGGGCATGACCCACCTAACCTAGCTACATCTCCCCTGTTTTAGCCATTCCCGGTTGATGAGGCATGAGGCTGCGATTACCTTATTGAACATATCTTAGAATGCTCATCGTCCGCCTGACGATGTGCTGAAATCATTCAATCCATACAAGTTCGCTCCGGGTTCGAATGAAACCGAAGGCATTATCTCGTTACACTCATTTTGGAATCACCCTCAGAGTTAACGACGATAACCCTTGCATTCTGAAACACTATCTCGATCACCATTTGGTAAGTCACGACCTATCGTTTAATTTGGATCGATGTGGTTTTCGGAGAATCAAAATTGATTCTTTCGATCCCGGTCTCATCGGAATCCAAACGCCATTTTAAGGGCCAAATTGTCTATTTAACTTAACAGTTCAATTTAGAATTCACATAACAGATATAACAGATAAATCATACACAGTTATCACAGTTATCGATAACATATTACAGAAATATCATCAAACAGATATCAAAATCAATCAAACAGAATTACCAATTCATACCAAAACAGTTTGGTTCTTCTTAACCAAATTATTTGCTTAAGAATAACTATTTTTATTCTGCTTAATTAATTACTGATTAATTAACTTATTAATGATCAATTAATTACTTAGTTAATCATTAATAATTAATTTATTAATCATCTAATTTTTTATTAATTATTTAATTAATTAACTTTTATTCATTAATTATTACTTAATTACTCAGTTAATTAATTGATTCTTAATTATTAATTCATAACTTACTTATAACAAATTAATTAATCAGTTATTTAATTAATCAATTATTATCAATTTAATTAACGTATATCCCTAATTAATCACTTAAGTTAATTTCCATTAATTGACCTTTAAGTAATTAGCTAACGTTCTTAAGATTTAAATTGATTTAACATATGATTTATTCTTAATTACAAAATTAATTTAAAGTTATCAATTTAAAATCTCAAGTATAAATTAATTAACATTCTAATTACTTATTTTAATCACCTATCTTTACAGACTTTCCTTAATAAACTTTTAAATCAAATATCAATCTAAACTAACTAATTACTTATTTAACTTAGTTATACAAATACTAAAACAAAAATTATGCTCGTCCATTAAGAAATAGACTCGAGACAGCACCTCCTTTTACTCGAGAAAGTCCCGAGTTTCCTTCGTATCTTCCCCGCGTCTCTCTCTCCCACTCCATCTTGTTCTTCTTGTCCCAGTTTCTTTCTTCTTCTCATTTTTTTTAAGTATCAATTATAAATCGAACTGCAGTAGCCCACTCACGCAAACGACCCGAAGACAACCCCGAAGCAAACCTTCAAATTTCACGAGTATGAGCACGCGTCACTCTCAGCAACTCGCCAGACGCCTGTTTACCACCGTGCCCATGCACGGTGGTTCACTTCGCCTACGGCGACCCACGTCAGCCCCCACAAACTCCAATTCGACCACACACTCGAATTCAAGAGCTAACTCGAAGCAAAGATCACGAAATCGAAAAATACCCCTCTGGGTGAACTGGAACTCGAACAGCAAAAATGAAAAACCCTCTTTGTCCTAGCGCCAACCACCGTTTGAGTCGCGATTCCTGTCACGCGTCGCCGACGTCACCCTCCTTCATCCCTCAAAAACACTCCCAGCTCGGTCGTTCCTTGATGAAGAAATCATCGAGCAAAACAGACCCATCAGAAAACGTGAACTAAACCCTACCTTTGATTCAAACTAACAATCTATACATTCGAAAATTATTTTGACATTTTTCTTGTGTCAATACAACTTCAACCCTGCTTTATACTAAATTTCAGAAATCAAAATTAATTCAATCAATGGATATTGACAAAAATCAATTTCGGCTTTCTTTAAAAACTGCTCTTATTATCTTTGCTTAAAAATCATAATTTTTATGTTAAAAATCCTAACTATGTATATGCAATCAGAATATGTTATTGAATTTACAAATTTAAACATTCAAATTCTGACCCTTTTAATTATTTTACCTGTAACTTGAATTAACAGTATTTATAAAATACTGTAAAACTTCAAACTAGGTTGCATGCCCATGATTTAAGATAATCAACTTGAATTAGCAATAATACCAAAGTTTAAAACAAATATATAAAGAAGTGTTTATAAATTTCTTTGCTTTGCTTTGTTCAGATATTCAAAATTTCTAAAGAACAACTTCATATATTATAGAGCAACAGGAAGTACTCAAGGTTAATTATTCAAGCAGATATCAAAGCACATACCAATTGTAAGCTAAAGATACAAGTTTAAATTGAAAATAGGTAAGTTTACTCACAGAAAAAACTTTGAACAGAAAGTGAGATGTTAAAGAACTGCAGAAGAATTTTCCTGAAACCTTTCTTTTGTTTCTTGTTTTGGATTATTTAAGTTTACAAAGCAACAAATGTTTCTCAGGTTTGCTTTAGGTTTTGTTAAGTTTTTATAAACGAACTGATGGATATATATATATATATAGAAGTAACTGAATAGTTATAGGTGGTATCTAGGCAGTTTCTATGTGTATTGTCATCATTTTTTTCTATTGGCTAAGTATTATACACTGCAGTATGAAGTGATATAGAGATTTCGGCTGTAGTACTTTGCTTGAACAAGAAGTTGGGCTAATTTAATGTATGTTCTTTCATTTATGATAACATGTAATTAATGTTTACTGATTCCTGTTAATTTTTGTACAAGACAAAGGTCTGTTCCATTTATATTGAAGTGAAAACTTTGTTTCTTATGCCTATAAACTTACAGCAGCACCTAAGTTTTATTTTTAGTTTATATTTTTTTTTTGAACAAAGACATTTGATTGTTGTATATATGTGTGTTATAGATTATGCATAAAGATATTTATTTCTTATTTCGGCCAAACATATTTTGTACAAAGATAAAGTTGAATATGTACAAAGTTTTGTCTTCTCCTTGCATTGCACACAATATATTGTACAGCAACATATGTTATAATTTGTTAAAGATTTTGTATGTTATGTGAATAAATTTGTCTGGTTTCATATGTTACCACACTATCCATTATTTCATATATTTACTTCTATTTTAGACTTATATTATCAAGTACTTCATTCACTTGTTCATTTTATACTTATATTAATATTATGGTGTTCTTATGTTTATATACTTGTATTTATATATTTTATATTCCTATGTATATCTTATATTTTATATTTGATATTGATAGGATTTCTTATTTTAAACGTTATTATTTAGATTACCCTTTTATATGAATTATATTAAATATTGATAATATACAACTTTTGGTTTTATTGAATAATACAAAATTTATTTTTAGATTTTCAAATCAAAATTTTCCTTACAAAGCATACATAATTGATAAATGATCAAAATTCTATTAGTTTATAATTTGAGAAACTTGTATTTAATTTAAATTAGATTAAATATTTATTGAAATATGCTGTCAAGAATCCCGGGTTGTTAAATAAACACACACAGTATATATATTTGTATGTATTTGTTTGTAAATATGTATATGTATGTGTGTGTTTGTGTGTATGTGCACACAGATGCACACATATGTCTATTTGTAGGGCAAGAATTGACTACATATGATTTTTTACTACACCTCAAATTGTGATGATTTCAACCACATGCCTGAATTAAATAATTAAACTTTATTACTCTTTCCATTTCACACTATTATTTAATTATGAACTTGTGGTTGAAATTAACGAATCAGAGGTGTAGCCAAAATGAGATGTAGCGGATCATTGCTGGTATATGTGTATATGTATAAGTAAACACACGTATATACACAATATCCGCACCTTAGCTTTTTTAGTCCGTGAAAGTATCAAAACCATCTAAAAACAATCTAAACATATGGATTCATGCCTAATCCAATAGTTTTGGCATATTTGTTTTCTAATTCCAAGGCAAACAATCATCCAAACATATAAATAGGATCCAATTCACGGTCAATGGTCCAAAACACACTCATATCTATCATGATCAAATATAGTCATCGAAAATTCAAAAAATACTACATATGCCAATTAATATTTGAAGGTCAACATCCTTGACTATATAATATTTATAATATATACTTTACATAGAAATAACCATTGAATAAATCCAAAAGGGCCATGAGTGAATAACTCATCAATAACTGATATTGCAATGCCAATCTGCACTTTCACCTAGAATCATCTACAGAGAATGAGAATCACTTCAACACCCACCAACTTCAACATGAACTTTTAGATCCACACTTTCCTTTTCTCATTTTTCCCTCATTGCACTGAAAACAAATAAGCATTCCTCCAATCAAGCTTGTCCACCCAACATTGTCATGACTTCTTTCTATTTCTTTAATGATGAAATAATTGGAAAATTAGCGGTATAAGGGATATTTATATGGATATAGTTAGTTAGTAACTAATGTAGGTGCATCCATCCTAGTGTAATCTAAACATAGAACAAAATGACTTTTTTATATATTAAAAACTTAATAACATATCGAGGGCCACTTGCTCATCCAGTTAATGATGAGAGAGACACTCTAGACTTAGGTTTTAAAGGTCATAAATTCGAACCTTTGGAACATTAAAATGAGTGTTTTTCTTAGAATAAAGTACATATATAACCGAATAACATTTATATATGATATATTCAAATTGTAGAATGTTTATACATACGCACCCATGCACACTAATATACGTTAGACTTCAATGATACAATACATATTAAAGAAGATTTGGAAGATATTTGATTCAATGGAATTATGCTCAAAGTTATTGTCTCTTTTAATGCATTAAAGAAGGCAAGAAATTATATAAATATGTAGGAGTTCTTTTGAAAGATTGAAGTAATCAATCAATTTCCAAATCAATTGATTAAAGAAGTCATTTTATCAGACGCATGCAAATTGGAGGAAACTGGAAAAATCAAATGGATAAATGTTTCTCATATGAATAGAAGATTAATAGGGCATTGATTTATTACCATATATCAATTACTTCAACCCTAAATAGTAGTCTCTATATAAAGATAGTCATTCCATAGAGATTAACATCATCCTCTCAAGTTGTATTTCTTCATATTCTTCTTCTTAGCATCCATTATCAATCTTGTAATTTTCTTTTATTGGAAAGTAATAAAACCTTCTCTCCCTGAAGTAGATGTACACTATCTCGCGATAATGGAACTAATATAAAACGTTATGTGATTTTATTTCTCTTTGCGCATTTTTGATTTGTGATTGCTTATGTTCGGATATTATTTTTCTGTTTTTATACCTCACCATCAACACAATCATATTATTTCCACTGTGTTTGGGGTGCTAATCCAAATTTTTGCCAATAGTCTGGTAATAGAGCAATTTGGTTATTGAAGAAAGATGTTAAACAGTATGGCAGGAGAAGAAAGTACCCTAGTTAAAGCAAGCTCTATGTTAGAAGATCTTATGTGGAATCAGAATCTAAGTTGGTGATAAATAAGTGGAATGGGGATAATGACTTTGAGAAGCGACAACGAAGGATGAAGGTCATTTTAAAGGGGAATAGTGTTCACTTGATTGTGTTTGATGCCGAGAAGTTTCCCACTTATATTTTAGCTTGTAAGAAGGAGGGTGGAAGAATGGGCTTTTATTACTCTTTAATTGGCCATGGAAGAGAATGTTATGTTGGTGATTATTAGTGAAACCACTACTAAAGGTATTTGGACCAAGCTGGAAAATCTCTACTTGAAGAAGTCGCTCATAAACCGTATTAAAGATATATTTCACCATTAAGATGAGAGATGGTACTTCAATTAAGGTGTATTTTGGTTTCTTTAATGACCTTTTGATGAAGATGAAAAATATTGATTTGGAAATGGATAGAGCATAAGGTAGTGGTTCTTTTGTGTTTCCTTCTAGAGCATTGCGTAGGTTTCGCTAATAGTACGATATATGGAAGAGAAACTTTGGCAATAGTCATATGAATGAATGAATGAATGAGATAAGTAAAGGTAGAGGAGGCGTAGTAGTCAGGATCTGTTCATTGAGAGAGGAATAAAGGAGAAGAAGAGCTGGAATTCTGTCGGGCGTTTCTAGGCTTTGAAAGCCTGGAAATGGTTGGAGAGGAAAATCTAGAGATGGAATGTGTCACCACTATAAGACATCAGGCCATGAGAAGATAGATTGTCTAGATTTTAAAAGGAGGACTTAGATGGATCATCATTGATTGTGGTGGATAAGTTTGTATCTGACGATGTGTTGACTGCAGCAGCATCGAATGTATCAGACCATGAAGTCAAATGATAGATTGAAGTAGATTTTCACTATGGAAGAGGAGTTAGAGTCACTGCTGAAGAACAAGACTTGGAATTTGGTACCACCTTCTCATGGAAGCCAAGCCATTATTGCAAGTGGGTGTTCAAGATGAAGGATAATTGGAGGTACAATGCTAGATTAGTTGCAAAAGTGTTTTCACAGCGTAAGGGAGTGGAGTATTGTAACGACCCAGAATTTTGAACAATTTAAATTGAAAATATTTAATTAATTTTAAATATTTGAATGATGGTTTGAGTTGAATTTTCAATATAGCTTTGAATTTGACGATTAAATTATAAAATTTAGTCCATTGAAAGTTGAATAAAAATTTGAATCTTTAGTTTAAAGCTGATTAAAAATATTTTAAAGGCTTGTAAAATTCATATTGATAGTATTGAAGGTAATAGAAGCTTCAAAATTGAATTATACAGTTATTTGTTCAGTTTTGGAATTTTATCGTTTGAATCGATATTTAAAAATAGCCGTTCGAGGCATAGTCTCAGAATTCGACGAAACCAGTTCCATTGGGTCCGTAATATTTAATTATTGTCGGATTTCAAATTTCGTATTTTTCGGAGTTTATATGTGAGCACACGACATGTAAACGCATTGAAATTTAAGCCGAATTCAATTTAAATTTTAATTTAAATTAGTCAAACATCACCTGCCTTTTATCGACTCGGGTTACTGTAGCTTCCATCTATCACGCCTAAAATTACGCGATTTCCTTTGCAAAGACATGATCTCTTGTCCTCTGCCTCCTCTCGTTTAAATAAATAAAAGAATGGCCGACACTCTCGTTCAAAAGCAAAATCAACTTCAGCTTCAAAACTAAGCAAATAATGGCCGCTACTTCTTTCATCTTTTCCCAAATCAAATGATGATCCCTTGTTTTCACCCTTTTACCTCAAACTCAAATACGATAGAGAAAAAAAAACGAACGATTTCAAATCATTCGATACCAATTTAAACCTTTAGCTCCACTTCCTCCTCCAAATATCGTTCGAGGGGAAAAAATCGATGGCAGCCTGGGGTGATTCGCGAAATTCGCGACTTCGACTTCAGACCTGTGGAGCGCGTTCGTGTGCGGTCTCGAGGCGGGGCGGCGATGGATTTAATGTCGCCGCTCAAAGGAGATGGTCGCGAGCTCGTTCGCGATGGGGTGGCTAGGGTTTCGCGCGCGAAGGTCAGATAGGCTCGCGTTGAGGTTCTTGTCACGCAAAATTCGCAGAGGGGATTGGGGTCGCGTGAGCGATGTCGAGTTAGGGCATGGTAATGGAGGGAGCGCGTTTGATTTTCTGGTAGGCTCGCGTTCGAGCATCAGCAGCAATTTCGATCTGGGTTTCGTCCAGTAAGGTAGCTAGCTTCTTCTTTCATTTAATTTATTTAAAGTGATATACACATTCAGAGTTTAAAATGAAATAATAATGCCAGTAAAAATAGAAAAGATGTATATGATATTTATAATGAGGTATTGAATCTGTGTTTTAAATTTTTAAATGTATTTAATTTATATGGATATAAATATATTTGAAAAATATTTATACAGACAGTGAAGTTTTACAGAAAGGCAAATTTCCGATTATGTGATTTACAGAATAGATGATATTTTATTAAAAAGGAAGATAAATGTATTTAACTTGTTTAATTTATTTTTAGGAAGGATTAAAGAAAATTTGGTTTTAAACTAAAATTTCAGTTAAACGAATTTATTAATGGAAATTGATTTGTTTGATAAGTTTATTTGATTTGTTTAGTTAAATAGAAATAATATATTAAAGGAAATTTAGTTTTTAAATTTATTTTTTTAAATAAATCTTTTAAAAGGAGAAATAGTTTAAATTAAATTTAATTGTTTAAAATGAAATTATTTAAGAAGAATTGGTTTAAATAAAACTATTAATTTATTAAACAATTAAAAAACGGAAATTTGTTATTTAATTGGTTCGAATATTTATTAATTCGTATAATATTTATACAAGGTCTATAAATCGAGAAATCGAGTTGAGATGGGAATAGACTGCAAAATAAAAGCTAAGGTGAGAACTTCTCACTCAAAAAAGGGTTATTTAAATTTTAAATAGTTATATTTAAAATTTATTGATTGATTGATTGTTTGCTTGATTGTGATATTAGATATAGTAGGATATATCTATATATATAGCAATATATATATATATATATATATATATATATATATATATGTTGGCATATGTATATATTGCAGTTGATTGATTTCCCGCATTGTATAGCGGATGAGACCCTATTGCGCCGTTAGTAAGCGGATAATATTTTATAAAATCCCATATACCGCGATATTCCACCTCGAAGTGGAATGGGTATTGTGCTAACATCTTTGGATGCAGGGAAACAGGTTGGAGGGATCCAACTGGATTCCTCACAAATATTTATTTGATTTTAGATATTGTGTGAATTGTGATTATCATATTGATATATGATATTTGTTGCTGTGATTGGCTATTGGATGCTGTTGCATCATCGGATTCATTTTTAAAAGTTAAAAATAATGATTTTTATTTTTAAAAAGGATTTTTAAATTGATTTTTCAAGTATATGTTTTTATTTAAATTTTGAGTTGATTCATTTTAGATAAATTTAAAATTTCAATTTTTAAAGTTATAGAATTCAGGATTTTTGTAAAATATAACCAAAATGTTATTTTTGAGATAAGTAGTTAATAAATTTATGAAATGGTTTTAATTGGAATTTTGAATAACTATTATAAAGGATGTGTATAAAAGATTTTGAAAATTTACATTTATAAATTAAAAATGTTGGAGTTTTAAAAGGAGTCTATTAAGTGTTAAATGGAGTAAAAAATGGATTTCATTGAAAATCATAGTTTTACAAATTGTGAAGATTCTAAATTGAGTAGATTTTATTAAATAAAGAAATTATAAGAAATTATCTTATAAATCAGATCTTGGCAGTTAAATTGAAATCCTTGATAAAGCATGAACGGTTTGTAGATGAGATTTATAAAACATATATTTTATAAATCGAAATAATGGAATTTTAAAAAGGGGTTATTAATGTTGAAAATAAGGCTGTAGATAAAATCTTATAAGTAATAAGATTTATAATTTGTGAAGTTTTGAAAAGAACGACTTCGTAAATAAATGATATTATAAGTGTTTAGCTTATAATATAGACTTTTGGTATAAAATTAAGTATATAAATTGAATTGGAGCAATAAAGGAGATTTATAAATCGAAGTTATAAATAGGAATGGAATTCATAAACATTATTTATAAATTCAAAAATCAATTGAATTTGATAAATTGAACATAGAAATTTATTAAAGAAAATATATTCACGATTTTGAACAGTAAATATATTATTAAAGAAAATGGATATATTTTGGGGAAAGGAATGTTTTAAATGGAATTTAAAACGATTAAAGGCGTTTTAAAATGCATTAAGTATCGAAAACATAGATTTCAACATTCATTGTTGAAATAGACGTTTTCGGGAAATAGAAGGAAAGGAAGTCGTAGATTTCAACATTCATTGTTGAAATAGACGTTTCCGAGAAAATAAGGAAATGATGGACTATAACACTGTTGTTATAGTAAATGGTTTCCGAAAGGAAATATTTTTGTATAGTATTGGGATTTATATATCTATTTAATTTCGAATCCCTATACTAGTGATTTTGGGTTGTCGTAACGATGTTTTACGCAACATTCGTTTTGACCCAAATAAATGTGAATAAAAGAATGATTTCCTTAAAGAATGAAATATATACTTAACTATGGGTTAAGTATATTGAATATTTTCAAGTTGTTGAAAATAAATGAGATTTATGAAATACTTATTATCAAATAAGTATGGAAATGCTTTTCCAATATGAAACGAGACGTTTTTGAGAATTTATCTTCTTAAAGATAAATTGGAATTGAATAATTAAACCTATTGAAACTGTAAGATCAATAGATATTTTGAAGATATAAATTCACTATGGAATTTATAAATGAAAAAGGAAATTGGTTTTTAAAATAAATGTTGTTTATTTTTGAAGTGTGGAAAATTATATATCTTGTAAAGATATTTTTGGGAAAATAAATAATTTGGGAAATTATTTGGAATCTGATGATGTTGCGCATCTTTATTGATAGTTAAATAACCGACTATCAATATTTACCTTTAAATGGGTATTTGTTGTGAATTGCTTAAATTTGAATGCCACACTTAATTTTTTTTAAATAAGCGCTCACTATTCGGGTTAACTGGGAAAGTACCATGGGGTCGTATAACCCATTCCGAATAGCGATACGTCGTTATGAATTGCATTTGAAGACCGATGTTGAAGACCGGATAATTGTGAAAACGGAAGGATTACCTTCGAGTTACTCTGCATCGGCTGATCTCCGATATAGAGGTTTTATCACCCTTAGTGACGGGAAGTCCGGACGTGATTAATGAATATCCGGATTGCAAGGACTTCTTTGTAAGTGCCTTCGGTTCTGTTCGATCCCGGAACAGACTTGTATGGATTGTATGTCTGACATTACAAGTTGAGATATAAAGCTGATTTCTTTCAAATATATTTCTGTTGGTGGCGGAGAATTTATTCTCTTAGCTTAACACCCTTCTCTGAGACGTACGAGCTCAGAGGTTATATAGTTGATGGTTATTAGTGATATACTCCCAATTTGGTAGTGTGGCATGCTGAGTGATGCTGTGAAATGATCATTGTATTGATCATTTGTGATAGGATCATTTGTTTGATCGCCTATCTTGATGATCATTGCTTTGATCATTTGTTGACCCAAAGCACGACTTTTGTTTAAAAGCGTGGCTTTGTGGACGAGACTTCATCGAGCCTCACACCCCGGAAATGGTCAAAACAGGAAAGATGCGGCTAGGTTATTAGGGGGTAGCGCCCCTTTAGTGTACGTCATTCCTTCTGGATAGAGGTGGTATCATGGTATGGAGCCCAGATACTTAACCTATGTGGTTACTGCAAATTTATTACTTTGTGGTTGTTGGAAATCGGGGATCCTCGGATATAGATCGGTTACGATTGGGGAATGACATATTCGTGTCAGTAGTTACCCAGTTAGGGGTAACCCGGCCTTGTGTTGGCAGAGATCCGGTTAGGTTCTCGGGACGTCATTCCAGAGGCGTTTCCATGTGGCAATGGGAAGTTCCTTGGCCTGACCATTTGTTGGAAATCCAAAGAAACAATACGAGCCTTGTACGGTTTTAGTTGTAGAACCTGCCATTTAATATGGTAGCTATAGCGGGCATAATATAATGGTACCTATGCTGGCTAAGATTTATATTCTACTTTCGAAAATGTTTTCTACACTATGCACTAATAATAATATCAAAAATGATTTGATTTTGCGTAGTAAGCATCTTTGACTATCATAAGGAGAAACCTCCTCCAAGTCTGCGTTTGCATTGTGTGTGTGGCAGGAGACCTTATGGTAGTTTCATTTTCAAAAAGCATTGCGAATTTTCTTTTAAAGATTATCCTATTCTTTGTTTTAAAGATAAATAACTGTTTTTAGTTCTCACACCAGTCACATGACTGACCTGGAGTTTATTGTTCCCTTCCTAAACTCTAGGTGCCCACCAATTTCCACACGGGCAGTCTAGAGTTAGGTTATCAGGTCATTCTGGATTCAGGTGTTGCTACAGATATCTGGAGGCGAGCTGGATGGCGTAGCATATTATCTATTGTATATAGTATTTCTTTTTCGCTGTTTGTTGTTGTACACTCTGATAATGAATGTAATGTGATGTAATGTATAAAATGTATAGTTCTTTTGTTTTAATGATTATTCATTTATCTATTATATGTTGTTCCGCTGCGATTGTGAGATTCTGCTTTTGTTCTGTTGTTGTTTTCTTCTGTTCTTTCTATGTTCTTTTCTTTCTTCTTCTCTCTTTCTCTCTCTTCTTCTACCTCTTTCTTTTTCTTAAACATTGATAATTCGCAAATCTGTACAACTTGAATATACACTAATCTCCATAGATTAATTCAAGATGAACAGAAATACCCGATTTCCAACAACCACAAAGTAATAAATTTGCCGTAACCATATAGGTTAAGTATCTGGGCTCCATACCATGATACCACCTCTATCTAGAAGGAATGACATACACTAAAGGGGTGCTACCCCCTAATAACCTTGCTGCATCTTTCCTGTTTTGACCATTTCCGGGGTGTGAGGCTCGATGAAGTCTCGTCCACAAAGCCACGCTTTACAAAAGCAGTGCTCTGGGTCAACAAATGATCAAAGCAATGATCATCAAGATAGACGATCAAACAAATGATCCTATCACAAATGATCATTCAACGATCATTTCACAGCAACACTCAGCATGCCACACTACCAAATTGGGAGTATATCATGATGAAATATTTTCTCTTATAGTGAAACATATCTCCACCCGAGTTTTTCTTTTTGTAGTTGTTAGTCGTGACTTGGAGTTGGAGCAACTTGATGTAAAGACCACTTTATTACGAAGGAGACCATTTACATGAAGCAGACAGAAGGTTGGTTGTAAATGGGTAAGAAGATTGAGTTTGCATGTTGGAGAAGTCTCTTTATGGACTAAGCATTAGCTTTGATGATTATAACAATCCACGGTTTTAACAACTTGATGTTTAAATAGTTTATTTAAATATTGAAACGTTAATCAATCGAAGACCCAAAATTTGACTTTTCACATACGGGTGAATTAGGACTCGAGACTACGTCCAATGAGTTTGGATTGGCATTACATTTCAAAATGAGTATAAATATCGCTATATTTAGAGTTATGGATTTTTATGATTTACATACAGTTCTACATATTTTGTAAAAATATATGCATAGTTGAGTCCAATGGGATCTCAACTGACAACTTATGTTTCTAGGATGAGGACTCCATTATGAGATGTATAGTTTAAGAATTTTTTGAATCGAGTGATCCGTAGCAAAAATGACCCCGAAATGCATGAAATTATCATGCTGGAGCGCCATCTTGGATGGTGATGAAATTTATATCATCGGCATAGAAAAAATGAAGAGATATGCGTCAACGAGTTTTCTAATAATCTGAACTGTATGATTGTACGAGCTCAAAAACATGGTGATTTATTTAAAAATTATACAGTATACATATACACACTTCACCCATAGATCTTTTCTTCTCTTGATTTTTCATTCTCCTCCAAAAGAAATAAATGGGTCAAAAGGGGGTTAATCTAGTTTACCTCGATTTATAAAGCTACAGTCCACGAAAATCAACGAGATTAGATCTGTTGAACTCACAGAGAAGAAAGCATCTTCTCTACGGTGGTTTTGGCATGTGCAGCGAGGCTTGAGGAGGTCGTTATTGGGAAGTCGTTTCTTAGGGTTGGAGTTTTTCAACGGTGGATGAGGTGTTAGGCAAAACGAAGGGGACCATCGTGTTTCTTGCTACTATGCGCACCTTTCTATATCATTGACCAATGCTCCATCCATATCGTGTGATTCGCGATTTTGTAAAGCCAATGGGGATCCTTATGTTGCATTTACTAGGAGGAGTTGGACCTTGATTGGTTTGTGCCATTGTGTACATCATCTCTAGATGTGAAGATAAGAGCTAGTAACACGTGATTCTGTTAAACGTATTTCGTGTGGTTGTGGAGAGAAGTTTCACGTGTATGGGTTTCTTTGTGCATGGCATGTATAGGAGTGGGGAAGAAGGATTATGAAGGTTATTTGGGGATTAAGTGTTCAATTAAGTTAATTAATTAATAATAATATTTTGAATTCTTATAAAATTCATATCTCTTACGTATGAGGTCCAATCGTTATGCGGTCTTTGCTATTGCACTCGTACTGAGATTATCTATGACATGGTATATGGTTGGAATGGATTCAAATATTTGAGAAATTGGAGCTCAGGTGAAAGGAATCAATGCTCTAAATTTATAAGATTATATATAAATACCCATAATTATATATATATATATATATATATTGAAAATATTACCTAGAGGAGATAGAATAATATATGCGTAGTTATTCCCTCATTTGATTGAATTGGTTTGAGTAGATATTTGGGATAATTGATTAAGATCGCGAGTGTGTGGATAATGTTCTATCTGCATTGAATATAGTTAGATAGAGATGATATTAATTTATAACATAGTTATAAATTAATTAAACTCTAATTTTTTCTTATTATATAGGTAGAAATATTATTATATATTTTATTACCAATAGAAAATTAAGAGTATGACTTTTAGAAACAAGCAAGAAGGTTTAAAATGATCTATAAGCTAGTTATGTAGTTTATAAAGTAGTTGCACGGTTTTATAAAACAGTAAAGGAAAATATTTGGGCTTTTATAGAAAAGATTCAGTAAATAAAGTAAGATTTGATTATTAAACATTGAATTGTTTGTTTAAATATGTGTGTAAATGTATGTGAATTGGTTGTAATGTGTGCATTAGCACATAAATATACATCTATAAGGAAGGAAGATGATGTCGTTGAGTGCAATTGGGTTGCCGTGGTGCACATTGCATTCTTGGTAGTAAAGCAATCAGGCAAAGGATTCATGACGACACGAACATCCTTCCAGACACTTGAAGCATTCGGCATATAAACTCAACATAAGGAACCAAATTTCAACCGTGTGATAGAGAAAACATGGCAAGATGATTAGGTGACTTTATGAAGAAGGCAGCACGATGAAATGAGGGAAAACAGGGCCTAAAATCATGCTCCAAGCTAGGCATTATTGCCCCGTTCAAAGCAAGGGCCAATGGAACAATGGCTCTGACCGATTCACTAATTTATGGCTGACTGGGAAAATATGCCCATATTCGAAGCATTTCTATTTTAGACCGGTCGAATATCCTCCATATGACTTCGGAATGACTTTTGGGCTACTCGAGGAAGTGGTATCCTAGTCCGTACCTCTTGGTTTCGACCTTGAGTATATATGTTTGATGAATGATATCGGTCTTATGTTTGTGACAATATATTGTATTGGTCTTGTATCAGTAGTCATTTATACTGTTGGTCTTATAATAGAGGCCATCCATATAGATAAACAATGATGAGATATCATCTTCATTTGTGATAGACGTATTTGATTACGTGACTATTTACACACACACGTCATAAGTGTTCCTTTGTGGTCCCAACAGTGTATCCATCTTTATCTTTTGTAGAGACGTTACATAAGTTTGTTACAAAATACATGTTGACCTGGGGGGAGATGATGACAATCACCTACAAGCGGGCTAGATGTCACCAAAGCTCAATGTATAAGGTACGGTGAGGTCCACATAGGTTTCAAGTAAAAAGAGCAGATCATGTAACACCAAAGCTTGAGGTAGAGGGTATAATGTACCAATAAAGCTCGATGTAGAAGGTATAATGTGATCTACAGAAGACCCATCACTGAGATGGTACAATAAGTTGTCGACTCTATTTATTTTGGACACTCAACAAGAATCGTTGGATCATAATAATTCGAATTATAGATAGATGTTCAATTGTGGACTCAGGTTTCAAATATCTAGAATAGGTCATATATCACCAAAGCTCGATATAGAGGATATGGTAAGATCTACATGAGACCCATCATTGAGGATACAGCTTAGGTTCTATGGTACATTTAGGTACTGACTCTACTTAACATTGGGCACGAGTCTACCGCAGACTCCACTCATCAGTGATGGTGAGTATTAATTCATATTCTCTACTTATCGCTTATCGTTATATTGTGTGTTATATTAGTTGGCTGATAATATTGACTGTGTATTCTAGGATATGCTTGTATTATGATATTTGTATTGTCTGTTCATTCATATATTGGGCTACCATATCATGGTACATTTTTACGTATTGGTCATATTATATTAGTTATGTTGATTCGGTGGTTACATGAGAAGAGCAGGTTATAGTATGATTCTCTATTTTTGTGTGGGGTTACTTAACTTGTTTATAAACAGTTTTAATTATTCCCAGGCCATATTTGTGGAGAGGATCGGCTATAGCTTAGTAGTTCATGTCTTATATGTATATAGTTTTGATATATGGTATTTTGATATAGTTTCCCTCACACTAGACTTTATTTCTTACCTGCATTTGGTTTTTATCTATTTATGTCATGACTACTCTTGGCTACTCGATCGAGTAGTTTGGAAGCCAGATGCTTTTGGGATACACTATCAGAGCAGTGCATCTGGATCTTTAGAGGCAAAGACGATGCTTTGGATATACACTTGATAGTATATTAGTACATGAAAGATATTATTTGTATATGAGACTTGTTGTGTTAGATATTCTATTTTGATATTTATTTATATGTTACTTCTGCCTCTGCAGTCTCTTAAATATTGTTCATCCTATTTTATATTTTAGCAAAGATTGCTGGCTTCCTATTTTATATTTTAGCAAAGATAGCTGGCTTTATAGTGGGTCGTCCGCTTTTATAAATGAATTTAGGAACAGATGTTCAACGCATGCGTCAAAACAACTTAACAAATAAAGCCCAGGAGATAGTGGAATACTTATACTACAAAATAGACCTCACTAGTCCCCCTCAGAAGAGGAGATACCACTCTCATCCTCAGAAGAGGCAGAGCCAATGACATGCATACATCTAGAAAAAAGAGAAACTAAAGAAGGAGCAAAATCCACTGAATCGGTTCCGTACACATACTACCTATCCTATGTGTCATTAGCCAACAAGAACTTATTACTATCACCAAGATCACCCAGAACACATAGAGAAAGCACTTCACTATCTGCCTGATAGAACAGGAATCTCTCCTCGCCTTCAACTCCTACATACTTGAAATATATGGATTCCAATAGACGGCTCGTTTCTCATTTTCAATGACACTTAGACCCAAGCTTGCATTGAAAGTGCCCAGCAAAAACAATAGGAGATGGATCCCCCACCAATTCCACCAGGGATTGAGCAACAATATCACTAACAAAAGGAGTAACCATATACGATCCATCCATAGAACAGTCACGGGAGGATAGGGGATCGAAGGCTAAGTCATAATCTCAGAAGACAAAGCATCAATATTTGGATAAACTTTCGAAACACACTTCATGATTGAAGGATGAGGAAGTGGAATCCTATCGGAAAGTGGGATAGGAGCATTAGCAAACCGATGTTTACAGGCTTCCATAAGATGACCAAAAGTGTGGCATGACATGCAAATATATGGTTTCCAATTATAATTGACATCTACAACTACAACATGGCCTTTTGCAATATGAATATAGATTTTCGAAGATAAAAGGCTTTTTAGGCGTTTAGTAAGAGTCTTGACATACACTAACTTTTTTGAGCTAAAGTACTAGCATCAAAACATTTGAGCTTTCCAATAACATTCGAAAGCCAATTCGTCCCAATCGTAGGCTATAAATTTGAAGAGATATATGAGAAATGAGCCTAAACTAGAAGAGCCATAATATGTTTCTTAGTTTTATCCACCATTGCACTCCATGGGGTGGTAATAAATGGTTGACCGACAGTAATGGGGGATCCGCCTCAAGGACCAGAAGTATTTCTTCTTTTCTAGAAAACTTGAAGAAGAATATAGAATTACCGAAGTGGACATGTTGCCTAGCCTTAATATTTCAAAGTTGTTGGCAGTTCTCACAAACAACTTGATAAGGTGGATTAGAATCAAGGAAGAAGCCCACTAAATACTCAGCCCAAAAATCTACACCCACTTTCAAAATTTCAGTAGAAGGAACCATAACATCGTCAACCTCCATAATGTCAAACGATCGGGTAACGTATTCACCCGCATTCCTTAGCAACTCAGTGAAAAGATAAGACATGCTACTAGGCTTAAGGGATGCAAATTGAGGACTGATGCAAGGAACTGGATTCACAGTAGTTTAAGATACTAGAAAACTAGAACTATCATTTCCATAAAGAGGCATTGTGCGATTTGAGCAACACACAGCATCAAGCCCTCCTTCGCTACAAGCATCCATCAAATTCAATACAATAACTTTGTTTCCACCAACATCACACAACACAGTATTCACCCACTATCCATCAACATTTGCACCAGCTAATAGAGGAGATATATTACCTAAGTCGATTACAGAAGTAGGCACACTCAAAATTGGACTGCAGGAGGGACCAATACACTTAAGAGATGATTCCATCTTACTAAAGGGAATGGCGATAACCAATGAAAGCACTGGAGAAACTGTCAGAACCGAAGGAAGGTGGGTGATATTCGTTGATAGCAGAGGAAAATCATTGACAACAGCAACATACATAGACAGAGACTGTTCATTTTATTTTGTTGTCGTATAATCAGTATATCATAATTATCATTCCACTGTGAGATTATACTATTATGCCTTGGTATAGTTTTGTTTTTAACTTTTCTTCGATAATCTATCTTTTACGGTATTTGAAAGTCAAATGTTGATGCAAGGCACTGATTTTTTTGGATATTATGAAGGACGAGTTGTTGCATTTGGCATCAGAGCCTAGGATCAACACTCAGGAACAAGTGACCAATTGGAGTTAAAACAATCTAGTAGAAATAGAGAGTGTACTTGTATTTTTCTATTATAATACTACATACACCACTTATTTTCTGGACTTTGATTTCTTTTATCGCTAGTTACTAAGGCATCTTCGTACATGCTATCTACATAAGCACGTAGATTACACAAGCGACTACAGATAGGTAGTTTGAGATACCTGATTAGTTTAGAGACTATATAGCTACTAAAAGGGATGTTCCACAACCCACAAACATTCCCATAGATGTGGTTAGCATGAAAGGTGGTGTAGCCTTAGTATTTCTTGCTCCGCCAACTTTTGGTGTTGTGCCAGGATTTCCCCGACCTTAGCGTAAAGCCATATGCATTTTGCATGGGGTCATTCATGTTAGAAGTTGTTTGTCCTTTTGTTAGTAAACCTTTATCGATAAGGTTAATCCCATGTGATGAAGGGATATTTCCAAGGGATCAGTCCATTGTCATACCCATTCTAATCATTAGTTCGAGCACATGGTTTCTGAGTGATTTGAAATAGTTAGGCAAGGATTTTTTACTCGATTTTTAAAGGTGAACACTTGAGTCAGATTCTTGATTTGATTGATAGGTTTTTGAAGCATGACTCTAGTTGTGTGAGGAAATTTCAGTGGTCTGACCAAGGATTTGGATTGGAGTTCGAATGAGAGATGTTAGTTGGCCAACATTTGTTTAACAAAGAAATCATGCATGCAAACAAAGGATTAGATCAAGCATTGCATATTATTTTGGATGATCTTTATTCATTATAAAATTATTTATACTACAGTTTGAAATGCTTATGATAGATCGAGGAAGTATTTTGTGAAAATTTAGATAATCTTTTAAGTGGCAATATGATACTTTCCTAAGTGAGCATCATTTTACACTTAGTATATTATCCTTATCAAAATTATGAGGTTAAGGTGAGTTTGAACCCTTGCAAACCCGGACATTTATTGATCGTCATTTAGTGATGATTTAATTAAGATTTTCTCCTTTCAAGAACGAAATCTTTTAAAAGGAAAAGGAAAGTAGGGGCTTAGGTTGTTAGATTTATTCGAGAGTTTTTGGGATCGATGATGCAGCATATCGTATGGAATTCCCTTTTTGTAATGAGGGTGTAAATAGCTTTTCATGTATTGTATTCATGAAAGGAGTTGCACCACTTAAGTATTTAATCCAACTTGGATGTTGAACCATCTCATTGGAGTTTATAGTCTGCCATGCAAGTTTTGACTATTGTTGGTCACTTTGTGTGTCAGTATAAAGTCTTTAATATGTTTTGTTGTTTTATATGCTTGTGGGTTGTTGTTTGTTATTTCTTGTTGTTATTTGTTGTTGTTGTGCTTATTGTTGTTTTTTGTTTTTTGTTACTCTTGTCGTTTTTTATTGTTTTTTATTTTGTATGATTGTTAGTTTGTATGCTAGTTATTTTTATTTTTTGATTGTTTATTGTTGCCCATTGTTGATTACTTGTTATTGTTTATCGTTGCTTGCTGTTGTTTGAATATTGATTCTTATTGATTTTTTATTGTTGGTTGTATGTTTGGTAGTATATATAAATTATTGTCATTTGTTGCTACATGTTGTATCTTTGGTTGCTTATATGCTAATTATAATTACCTGTTAAATTATATTCATAGAGAGATAATAATAACCATCTAAAATAGATTACATATCATTCACGCCCACTACGGGATTGAGAAAGGATCTATTGAATCTATTGCCTTTTGATTTTACTTGAAGTCAATAGTATATTTAGATGCCGACAAATTTAATCTTACTCTTCAATTGATAGTCATGTATGATTATGGTGGTATTAGTTAGTGTGCTTGACTATAAATGTATTAATATCATGTTGTTGCATCAGAGATATGCTTGTTGCATAGATTGTTATAACATGTTTATTTGAGATGCTTGTTGCATTAGATGTGCTTGTTTCATAGTTAGTTGTAACAAGTTTATTTGAGATGTTTATTGCATGATTTAGTATAGCATACTTATTTGAAACGATTTCTACATATGATTTAGCATGCTTAAATCCACAATTTGGTGTTGCAACTACGCTTAATCCTTTTTGTTAAGTAGATCATTAGATACATGGAAGTAGTTATGCATTATTAGAAGGCTTATTTGCTTGTATTCACACCTAAAGGGTA
The DNA here is from genome assembly GCA_030765085.1 of Allium cepa. Classification (NCBI taxonomy): domain Eukaryota; kingdom Viridiplantae; phylum Streptophyta; class Magnoliopsida; order Asparagales; family Amaryllidaceae; genus Allium; species Allium cepa. The sequence goes on along the minus strand of CM060940.1, from coordinate 71,569,862 downwards.
TGCTCTTGCTATAAAAGAGGTACATAAGATCTATAGTGTTGATAGTATGTTTGTGTGTGCGCATGTATGTGTGTGCATGCTTGTTTGTCCTCTGAAATGAGATGTCTCAAATATTGGATATGAGGTGAATATATATGTTGTTTTGGGATTTTTTTTTCGAAGCGGGCTAACAAAGAAGGTGCTACCGAATTTTTCAAATAAGGGGGGCTTTGAATCCTAAAGGTTAGGAAATTTATTTTGTGCTTTGGATGTTTACGTAATGCTAGCAGCGTAATGGAAAACTACTGAAATTTATAAAAGCGAGTGCTTGGAAATTTTGGTTAGTCGGGTTGCATTATCATACTCATAGAAATTTCGAGGACAAAATTATTCCAAGGAGGGAGAATATAATGACTAGAATTTAAATAATTAATTTAAATATTGAATATTTAATTAATTAAAGGTCCAAAATCTGACTTTTTGCACACGGCTGAATTAGGACTCAAGATCACTCCTAATGAGTCTAGATTGGTGTAACAAATCGAAATGAGTATAAATATTGCTATATTTTGAGTCATGACATTTTTATGATTCATATATTATTGTTTATATTTTGTAAAAATATGCGCACAGCCGAGTCCAATAGGATCTTGATCGACGGTTTGTATTTCTAGGATGAGGACTTCATTATGAGATGTACGATTGAAGAATTTTTGGAATCGGGTGGTTGGATGACCAAAAAAACTTAGAAATGAGTGAAACTATCATCTTGATATGTCGTCTCAAATGATGACGAAATTTATGCCGTCGATATCGAAAAATGAAGAGATATGCACTAGAGATTTTCGTAGCGGTCAGATGTACCATATGATCGTACGAGCTTAAAACATGAGACGATTTATTTAAGAAATCAAAAAAAAATATTTATATACATACTCTACCCACAAATATTTTTTCTCCTTATTTTTCATTTTCCTTTAAAAGAAATGAATGGGTCCAAAGAGAAAATAATGGAGTTTACTCCGATCTATAAAGCTAAGGTCCATAAAATTCATCGAGATCGAATCCATTGAACTCGTGGAGAGAAGAGCATTATATCTATGGCAATTTTGGAATGTGCTATAAGGCTCGAGGAGTTCATCATCGTGAAGTCATCGCCTTGGGTTGGTGTTTATAGGCGGTGGAGGAGGTGTTGGTAGAAACGTAGGGCACCATCACGTTTCTCATAATGGATGCACACCTCTCTATATCATCGACTGGTGCTTCGACTGTCTCGCGTGATTTACAATTTTGTAAAGCCGAGGGGGAAGCCTAATGTAGCATTTTCACCAGGAGGAGCCGAACCTTGATTGGGTTATGCCATTGTGTTTGTAGTTGCTCAATGTGAAGATTAGTGGTGGTGGTGCATGATTCTGTTGACCTTTTAGCTCACATGGTGCTGGAAAGATGTTGCATATGTATGGATTTGTGTATGCACGACAGTAGAGGAGTTAAGGAAGAAGGATCATGGAGGTGATTAGGAAATTAAGTGATTAATTAAGTTAGTTAATTAATATCTATATTTTTAATTCTTATAAAATTTGTATCTCTTGCACGAGGTGCAATCGAGATAAGGTCTTCACCATTGCACTCATAGTAAGCGTTATCCGGCCTTTTGACCCAGCTATATTCGGATTGATTGGGCATGTTAGACTCGATGATAAATATGGAAAGTATTCCAAAGAAGTGATCATAGAGACCAGAGGTCAACCATTGACAATAGTGTGAAACAACGATCAAGCGAAACCAAATCATAGACCCTATGAAGCAGTATAAGTGTGGATTATTGCTTCCCCTAGACAGGGGATTTGATTGGATCACTATGGCCATAAATAGCATGGATTAACATTTCAACTCAACGGGAATTGATCGATATCTCTAAAAATATGAAAGAAACTATGCAAACAACTTTGAAAACATGAAGCCAATATGGAGAGGACTTACATAACCAATCGCACCCTGCTATGTAAACGTCTTGACCGATCCCCTCGATCGATCCACATCAAGAATTGGGCCTTGAAATTTTCTAGGTGACCATGTATGCATAGCATATTCTATCAATGAATTTTCAGGAAGATATTCAATCTTCTACACCTATAAATACAGGGTTCATAGCTCATTTTAAGGATCTTTAGGCTGTTTTTTTTGTACTCCATTGTAATTACGGATTCTGATCCGATCCCTCTTGTACTTAGAAATTCAAGTGACTAATAAAGCTATTTCACCAAAGTAGACATAGGCATTCAACGCCAAACCACTACAAATCGGTTTTCATTGTTTTTTTATTTGTTTTCTGCTTGTTTCCTCTGTTTTAGTTTGATTTCATAATTTATTTCTTTATATATAATCTACTGAGTGTTTGTGCCAACTTTTGGTGCAAACATTTTGGTGCTTTCACTGATATGAAATGCTCAACCTAATTGGATCTCATCATCTACTGGTGGATACCCATATCCATGAGATAGATCCAGATTTTTGCTGATAGGTTTTTGTTTCTATTCATATTTGAAGAAGACCTAGAAAGGAGCTATTAGCTCTGGCCAGAGGAAAGTCTACTACTTCTTATATTGTTGAAGGCAATGATGATGCTAGTGTTTAACAAGTTGATAAAAATGTACAACCGGCAGCTGGTGATGCCCAGAATCTAGTTGAATACATCACTAAAGCATATTTGGAAGACCTAATGAAGGAACCAATGGATAGCCATTGGCAGCTCAACCAGAAAATCCAGGCTAACATCAGCCTGATGAACCAAGTGAAAGATCAGCATGGAAAGGCAAGGAGGAAGCCTACTCCATATTCAAGGTAGAAAAATTCCTCCTCATCTGATAACTATCACCGAAACAAACACTGCAAAATAGATGCATCTACAGCAGAAGCATTGGGACTAGACCAGGCGATCGGATATGGCCGATCGGCACCAAACCCCCTAAGGGAATCGGCACTGAACCCTTTAATCAAGGGGGCAATCGACATGCAGGTGCTGGAGCTTACTCTGGAGGTGCCACGATCGATCAAGTTGATCGAGCTTGGGCGAATATGGTTGAACCGCAGCTGCGAGATGATGATAGAACTGCTGCTCAGGAAATGGACCAAGAGCAAGTGCAGCCAAGGCAATGTGGCATTGCCCGGAGTCATGGATCGGGTCGCTCACACTAGGTGGAACATGACTACCGCTTAGCGCCAACTTTCCAAACATCAGACTTAATTACTATGTTGAGGAAGCTTGTGAAAGAAAGCCAAGGCGTAAGCACTGATGATTGGGAACTCTCCAGAATTCATACTCCATCACTAACAACATTCTAAATGCAAAATATCCACGGAGGTTCCATATGCCTGCGATGTCTGCCACCATGAGAAAAACTGACCTCGTGCAGCATCTCTTGAATTATGAATGCACATGGACTCTGCTTTAGCCACTGATTCATTCAAGTGCATGTGTTTTCTATTTTTTTGAAAGATTTTGCGACCGTTCGGTTCACTAAGCTACCACCATGGCCACTTTCTTTATTTGATGAGTTAGCAAAGAAGTTCATGGAGCAGTTCTACGTGCACACGACTCGTCCCAAGGATATAATGTCACTCTCCTGCTTGGTCCAGGCTCTGGGAGTCACTGAAAGATTTTCTAGAAATTTTTAATATAGATGTTACAAAAGTCAGTAATTCGGATGATGATGCAATACTCATGGCACTGACTAAGGGAGTTGACCCCGACTCTAAGTTTGGCGACTAACAGGCGAGAAAGCCTCCTTTTACATTGGAACGTTTCTTTGCAAAGACAGCTCAGTTAGTGAGGAACGAGGAGGTGAAATGAACCATGAAGAGGGATGTTGCAGGCCCAAGCGTTGAGAAAGTACAAAGAAATATGGTGGTGAAGCAGTCCGGTGATAGTTCTGAGAAAATTTAAAACAATGTTTAGAACAAATCGAATAAGCCAAAGAAAGGCGGTGATAGAAACCATGACCGTAGACAAGATTCCAAGAGAGGGAGCCAAGGATCCCATTATTGGATACATACATGTACATCGCTAGAGAATGTTTATCTATCGACCTGTAATACTATGCAGTACAAGAACCACCTTCGAAGGAATTGACGAAGAAACAGAGATGGTATGGAAAGTACTGAAGGTTTCATGAAAGATATGGACATACCACGGATTAGTGTCACCAACTCTATGATGTTATTGAAAAATTAACCCACGAAAGAAAATTGCTGCAATTTGTTAAAGACGCATAGGTTGGCGGGAGGGGACATCTCATCCGCCAGTGCTAAAGAAAATCAACGGGAAGCAGGGAGATTAGTTACTAATACCATTGTTAGAGGACCCCATTTCGCCAACAAATATGGAATGAAATGGATGTTTACGTGAACGCTATTAGATAATTTGACATTGATTGTTGCTCGAAACGGAGGACGGTGCTCTAGCAAAGCTCCAGCAAACTATAATAGACGATATCATGTTTTGAAGTAGAGATGCAGTTAAGGTGGGGGCCTCTACGATCGACCCAATGGTGATCTTGGCAAGGATCGACCCCGCCTTGGTGAGAAAGATATATATTGATTGTGGAAGTTCTATGAATATCATTTTCAAGAATGCATATGACTAGATGTTACTTGAAGCCAATGATTTAAAACCGTGCAAAGCCCGTATTCATGGCTTTAACGGCATTGCAACCGAAGTGGTAGGTTATGTCGAGCTACTGGTGGATTTAGGAGACGGTAGCCAAATGAGAGTGTGAGTCTTTTCGTTTGTTGTGGTGGATGTGAAATCACCGGACAATGCTTTTTTGGGTCGACCGGCCCTTGCTAAATTCAATGGAGCTATCTCCCTTCGTGCTTAACGCTAAATTTCCTAACAGAGAACCACATGGGAATTATTCATGGAGAACGGATGACGGGTCATGCCTGTTATGTAGCTGAGTTAAAACATGCTCAGTAGAAAGAAAAAGGAAAGGATGAGGGGAAGCCTCTCTGCATCAAAAACAATAAAGCTTAGTAATCAGCGTTCGAGGCTTGGTTCAAGCACCACGGTGAGTTTAATAAAGATAAAGATCCAAAAGATGAAGAAGAGGAGCCTAAAGAAATCAAGATTGCACTCATTGAGCTAACGATCGACATCAGTTTAACGATGATGAAGGAATTAGCTGGTTTTCTTCGAGAAAATCTTGATGTGTTCACTTGGAATCATTCTGACATATATGGGATCTCCTTGACCATCGTGAGCCATGCATCGAGGTATGTCCTGGTGAAACAAAAGCGACGCGGCATGGATCCAAAGTGATCTACTGCACTTAAAGAGGAGGTGGATGAACTCAAGAACAATGGATTTATCCATGATGTCCTATACCAAAAGTGGGTATCTAATCCAATTGTGGGAAAATATAGTGGAAAGTGGTGGACATGCGTCAATTACTTAGACCTGAACAAGGCATTCCCAGAAGATAGCTTTCCACTTCCAAGGATCGACCAGCTAGTAGACTCAGATGCTGGACATGAACTACTTCCATTCATGGCTGCATACTTTGGATATAATCAGATTCTAATGCACATTCTAGACCAAGAAAATGCTAGTTTCATTACCGACCTAGGATTATACTGCTACGTTGTGATGCCTTTTGGACTAAAGAAATGCTGAAGCTACTTACAAGAGACTGGTCAACCAGATATTCAAGGACTAGATCAGGAGATCGATAGAAGTATATGTTGATGATATGCTCATGAAGTCACGGCGATCAACAACCATATTGACGACGTGGCAGAGATGTTTAATGTTCTATAGAAAATATGGAATGAAAATAAACCCCTTGAAATGCTCGTTCGGCATTAGGTCAGGGAAATTCTTGGGTTTCAACATCAACCCCAGCGAAATTGAAGCCGATCCTAAGAAGATTAAGGCTATAAGGGATATCCAAGTGTTGACAATTAAGCTGGTGCAAAGTGCGACGACCCGGAAGTTTTAACATTTGAATTGAAATATTTAATTGATTTTAAATGTTTGAATGATAGTTTAACTTGAATTTCAAACATAACTATGAATTTGGCAATTAAATTATTGAATTCAATTTATTGAAGTTGAGGTAAAAAAAAATTGTATCTTCAATTTTAAGCTGATTAAAAATAATTTGATGGCTTAGAAAATTTATATTGGTAATACTGAATATAATAGAAGCTTCAGAGTTGAATTTGAAACTGTTTTTTTTAGTTTTGGAAATTTATCGTTTAAATCGGTATTTTGTTATATCCTGGAATTTCAAGGAATTTAAAATGCGATAATCTCTTAATTAAATTGTTTAAATTTGATAAAGTTGTTATTTTCAAATATAAATAGCTAAACAATTAACAATGTGATGTTTTATTATTATTATGGGTTATAAATTGATTTTCAATAAGAATAAATATTTAAGTTTGTGTTATTGTATAAATAAATTCTAAATTGACTTATTGTTTTCAAAATTTATAAGTGTGTTTAAATATATATATATATATATATATATATATATATTTATGTATTTAAATTGATTTTAAATAGAATAAATTATTTATAAATAATAACGTGTTTATTTAAAATTGATATCTATATTTATTTCAATTGATTCTAAATTTGGATTTTTAAACTGACTTTGAACTTTGAATTCAAAAGAATATATATAATAATATAGTTTGGATATAAGTATGGATTATCTTTTTATGTAAAAAAATAAGATTTATCTCATATTATTTTCTTTAAAAGAAATTTGTTTATAAAAATTTGGGAAAGTATTTATTTAATAGGAATAAATACAAGCTTTTAAATAGCATTTAAAATAAGTTAAAAATATTATATATGATTTTTATTTAAATTATAATTGGTTTTTATTTTAATTTCTTTTAAAGATTTTATCTATATAAAATTTAGAAAAGTATTTATAAATCTATAAATGTATTTTATAATTAGAAATTTTTTAAGAAAGCATTTATAATTAATATATGCATTAATTAATTAGGAAAAATTAATTTAAAAGCCTTTAAAATCATTTATAAATAATATAAAAGTAAATGAGGACAAGTGTTAAAACTTCAAACCTTTTAAGTAACATGTGTTAGCATTTTAATATAATTTAAAGACAACTTTCACTTTTATTTGAATTTTCTTTTAATTTTAATAAAATCTAAATTAATTTATATACACTCCAAATCTTCCTTCTCATTTTCTTTTTATTATCTTCTTCTCAAAAGCTAAGAAAACAATGGCAGATCAAATCTAAAATTTTCCTCAAATCAAATCTTAAACCAATGCTCAGTTTGAAAACCTGTAATTCATTCCAAAACAAATCAGAAAGTAAATCACTTCCTATTCTATCAAAATTTGTAATCTTCTCAAACCAGTAATACAAGATCAAAACAGTCCTCAGATTAAGCTTGTAACAAATTCCTCAAGTTCAAATGCAAATCCAAAAGATCATCAAAACCTGTAAATTCATTTTCCAGAATTCAAACAGGCCTGTAACTCATTTCCAAACCAAAATACAAAAGCCTGTAAACATTCTTTCCAGATCAATGCTCAAATTTGTAAACCATATTCTCAAGCCTAGAACCAAACAAGTTTTCAAAGGCCTGAGTCCTTATCATTTTGTTCCAGATTTATCAATCAAGCTTCAAAAAAACATGAGCATGCAAATTCCATTCCAGCTTCAAAAAGGGGTCTCTGCATTTTTAATGTGAGTAAACTTTTAAACTAAAATTTAGCAACTAGTATGAGTTGCTTATGAATTACTATGTTGATGTTTGATCTGCTTGAATGTTTATATGTGAGTTTCTGAGTATTTGTCTGTTAATTTTGAGGCACCTCTTTTCCTATATTTTAGACCTCTGTTTGAATCTGTAATTATGAACCTCTTTAAAATATGATGCACTGGCATATGGTTAAAGTGAATCTGTGATGTAAGTTTGAACATATGCTTGCATGATGATTTTGGGAATTTAGAACATATTTATATATAGGAAGATGTTGAGTTTTGACTGAGCATGCCTGAATATATCAGACAAATGAAATACTTCCCAATCTTACAGTCATTAAATGTGTTCATAAACCAATTCTTATTTTGATGATTATTTTAGAAACTAGTTTCTAAACAAAAGTTGTGAATTTTAACAAGATTCAAATTTTAAAAATAATTTAAAGTTAATTAAAGCAAAGTTTCATTGGGAAATTTGATTTATAGATAAAATTTCAAATACGTTAAAAATTCAAACATCCTGGTTTGTTGTTCTAGGATACTATTTCGAATACATTTTGAAAATAAAGATTTTTAATACAAAAATCCAAATTTTTAATATTGTATTGAACGTGTATTTGGGGTTTGACTGGAACCTTGTTTTTGGGCGAATTCTGATGATCTATGTATCTAGGGAGTTCATGGTTCTTGCTGGAGTTAGAAGGAGGATCAGGGAAGCGGGCAAAAATGGTAGAAGTGGAGGTAGTTCGCCACGGTGGCGGCGATCGGAAGAGCTAAGTTTTGAACCTAGTTTTGTTCGAACTTGAAAATTTGTCCACTGTAGCTTATCTGATGCAGCGAGTTTGAAGAAATTTTGAGGATGGGATCGTGGAGGTTTGGAAATGGTGTGGCTAGAATTTCTGACGTTCCAGTGATCGGCGACGTGGAAGCGGGGTGTTTTAAAGTAGAGGTTTTGGGTTCGAGTTCAACTATGAAGCTCGATTTTGTTTTGGGTTCTGTAGAGACGAAGGGATGGTCGGAATAGACTGTAAAGTGGGTTGTTGACGTGTGAGGGGTGCTGGAGTTGGTCACGGCGGAGTCGATCGCCGGTGCACTTGCACAGGTTGGTGTGTGTGTCAGTGGGCTGGGTTAGTTTGGGGTAGTTGGTTTGTCTTGGGTTGTAACTCGAGATTATGGCAAGATCGCTCGAGTTTGAACTTGAGTAATGCCGAGTGATTTTTAATCTTGTAACAGTTTTCTTTTGTTTACAGGTTTTATAATTTAAATTTTAACTAAAAACTTAAATTAAGTTTTGAAATGGAAGAAGAGAAGAAGAGGAACTCGGGTGTTTCTCAGGTGTTGATCGAGTTAGACCCGAAGTTTGATTAAAGAAAATTTTCAGAAATATTTAAAAGGTTTATTTTATAAAACAGGTTTAAAATTTAAATAAATTATGTTTTAAATTTTTGGCATGAATCTTGTTTTTAAATTTATTCTTGATGAAAATAAATGTTTTCTTTAGCATTGTTTATAAAGTTGAAACTTTAATTAATTTAAATTTTGTTAAATCAAGTTAAAGTATTTTAAAACTTCAATAGAAATGGAATTATAAAGATTTCATAAAAAGCAAGTTTATTCATTTAAATTTAAAACTTGATTTAAAACCATTACTTGATGATATTTTAAAAGATTTAAAGGAAGTTGTGATTTGTAAACTTTAAATTATTATGTTGAATAAGTATTTAAACTTAATTAATAATTTAATTAAGTAAAGTTAATTTTAAAGTAAATTGTTTTAATAGGCATAATTAAGATAAGGTTTATCTTAAGATAAGGTTTATCTTAAGATAATTATGGTTTTTAATAATTTGAGATTAAAGGGTTAGTAAGTAATTAATTAAGAACAATTAATTAATTTAATTAACTAATGTGTAAGGATTTAAATATTTTTTATTTAAGGTTTATAATTAATTAATTAAAGGTTAATTGATTGTAATCAATGATAATTAATTAATGATTAAAGATTAATTAATTCTTAATTAGAAATTAATTAATCAAATGATTGGAGGTTAAAAAAATTGGTAATTAAGAAATTCTTAACTGAGTTTTATAAAATAAATGAGTAAGTTTTACTAATTAATAATTAAGGAATAATTAATCTATAATTAAAGGTTAACTAAGGGTTAATTAACTATTAATTAAGGGAATGATTATCAGGTAATTAAGAAGTACTTAATTTGTAATTAGGTGGTATTAATTAATCATTAAGGTTTATTAGTTAATGGTTAAAGAATTAATTAATATGTAATTAAATTTAATTAATTTGTTTTAAGAATAACTAAGGGATCAATTGTCCAATTATAATTAATCAAATGAAGGTGATTAATTTAAGTTAATTAATTTGTTAATTAATTAAGGTAATCTTTTGGTAATTAATTAAGTATAAACACTTAATGAGATTGATAAGTGTAATTACATAGTGAAGTAATTAATGTATAATTACAGGATGTAATTAATTAAAAGAATAATTACTTAGTGGAAGTAATTAAAGATTAATTACTTGGTGTGATTAATCAAAGGATCGGTATAATCAATTAAGGAGTTAATTAATTAAGGTAAGCAATTATAGGTTGATAATTATTGTTTATGATTTATTAAAGTTGATTAATGAAAGTAATTAATTAAGGAACATTAATTAATATAATTAGTGAGAATAATTAAGGATTGATTAAGATTAATTAATCAATAATAAGTGGTTACAAAGTAATTAATTAATTGTAATTAATTAAGGATTAATGTAATTAATTACAGTTAATGAAGTAATTATGGTTAATTACTTAATGTTTTATAGATAATTAATTTGTGAAATTAATTAAGGATTAATTACTTAATGTAATTAAGGGATAATTAATCAAGGTTGATTAATTAAGATGATGATTTATTTAATTGGTTTAATTAATTTTTATATAAGCAAGATTTATTATGATTAATTTAATTTATTTTAAATTAATTAGAGATGAAGTAATTAATTTAATTCATTTTAAATTAATTATTGATGGTGTAATTATTAGATCATTGCTTATGAATGGCTGATTGATATTGAATGCCTTGATTGTTTGATATCTCCGATAAGATATGTGTGATATATGATATGAGATGCTTTGGTTAAAGTATGATGATAATATGAATTATCTATTGTGATGATAATGTAGATTATCTGTTGTGAATTATCTATCTGTGTGTATATAGATAATAGAATTGAATTGTTTTATACTTTAAAACAACTTGGACCTAAAAGATGGCATTTTGGATTTCGATGAGACCGAGATCGGGTTTCCAGATTTGGATATCCGAAAACCACAACGATCCAAATTAACGATAGGTCGTGAATCTCAAGTGAAGATGAAGATCCAAAGTGCAAGGGTTATTGTTGTTAACTCTGAGGGTGATTCCAAAATGAGTGTAACGAAATAATGCCTTTGGTTTCGTTCGAACCCGGAATGAACTTGTATAGATTGAATGCTTCCAGAACATCGTCAGGTGGACGATGAGCATTCTAAGTGATGTGTTCACTAAAGGTAATCGTAGCCTCAAGCCTCAACCACCGGGAATGGCTAAAACAGGGGAGGTGTAGGAAGGCTAAGTGGGTCGTGCCCAAGTAGGATGAGATGAACCCTTGTCTAGAGTCCCTTTTTATTTGGCTATGTGGGCGGTTGCTAGCTATAACCACAGGGTTGTCTTGTTCGGAACTTTTCAGTAAGGAATAGTTCCGGCTTTGTGTTGCAGGGGATTAGGAGTGATCCTCGGTATGTTGATCTAGGCCACGTACTGTGACGGGCGGTACCCCAGTAGCCCTGCCATTGTATGGAATCCAAACTCCAATAAGTGCCGTACGTTTTAGATGCGACCAACTATGTTGGAACGTGAGATGTAAGCATTCCAGCTATTTCTGTATTTTATTTGAAAACCCTAGACCCTATTATAATATCACTGGATTTCCTATCAAATGTTTTGGTTCGCATAAGGTAAAAACTTACCCATGTTTATGTGTGGGAAGTCTTACGTGATACCTTTATTTTCAAAAGTTTTTTTCAAAGTTAAGCAACTTTAACCCGTTTACTCACACCAGACCCATGTCTGACCCGGAGTTTATTCTGTTTTTCTTAAACTCTTGGGTACTCAAATTGTTACAAGTAGCCAAGGGATTTAGGTTAGGATTGACGAATTCTGGATAAGCAATGGAGCAGGAGGCTTCAGCGTATAGATATAGTATTCCGCTGTGTGTTCTCTGAGTCGTTTGTCTGTGTTGTATATTGAGTTGTATAACTAGACAGGTGTCTATAACTGTCTAGTATGTGTTGTTTAAGTTGTGTATCTCTGATGTATATAATACTATGTAATGTATTATGTGATTAATATAATTTATTCGTTCCGCTGTTTAGATTCTGATGTTGTTTCTTCTTTCTTCTCTTTCTTTTCTCTTTTCTTTTACTTTCTTTCTTAAAAATGATGCGTCATTCTGTGTAGAGAAAGGCGGGTCGTTTCACTTGGTATCAGAGCATAGGTTGAGCGAATACCTAGGCTCTGTAGTGGTGTCTTTCTTGAGAGAGCGTACTTGTAATTTATATATATATATATATATATATATATATATATATATTTCTACCTATCTGTTGGGTTACCTGTTCAGGTTTTCAAACATAAGTTATAAAGGTTAATGGGGTAGTGGTGTGTGTAACACGACTACCCATGGTTGGAGTTTGAATGTTTGAGGTTGGAAGTGTATCTGTCGAGATTGTAGACCTAATACCGTTTCAAGTAAGCTTTGCAGCTTGGTGTAAGAATTTCATTGATCTCCAAAGGAAATGGGTTAAGGCTCGGAGTCTATCATTGAAGTGCAAGTTTGATCGCGCTCGTGTGAGCGGATTTTTGAGAGTTTGGATCTGTCAGTTAGGCAGAAGCAAGTGATGGTATCTTAGCAACCTCAGGAAGTAGTAGCTGCATGATGAGACACAGTGACTATGGATGTCTTCGAAGATGTTTTTCTTTTGGCGCAAGTTTAAGGATGTGTGTCTGCTTCCGTGTTGTGGCCAAGTTCAGCAGGTTGTTTGTGTTTGGTTTGGGGCCCAAGTTTCTTGAGGAGATGTCTGCACATCTCAGGGTCCTGTGGGGATTGGTTGATCTTGTTTTGAGGATCCAGGAGCTTGGATTAAGAAGTCTTTGGCATCTGTGTCAGCGGTGCAGCTCGGAAGTGTTCTGTGTTCCAGCAGGAAGATCTTTGGCTTAGCGGTTTCCATGAGATGGAAATAAGAAGCAGTGGAGTGGACCCGTTTCTTCGATGAATTAGTTGCTCGAGGATAAGCTGTTCTGATTGGTGAAGAAAGAACAGCATGTTTGGAATTTAGGTTGGGTAGATCGCTAAAGTGACTTGCGATAGTTTGGGTGATTATCTTAGACAATCTTTTGCTTGGGTTTGAGGCGTCTCTAGAGGATATAGGAGTTATGGAGTTGTCGAAGATTTTCCAGATGTCTTCAGGGAAGTTAGAGATTTTCCGCATTAAGGATTGAGTTTTGTATTGACTTGGTTCATGAAGCTACCGGTAATTCAGCTAGGTAGAAGGATCTCTCCTAGTTCGATTGTTTGGTGAAGCAGCTCTGTATTTCTTAGAACTTCTGTTGAACCATATTTCTGAGATGTGCTGTCTAGTTTGTGCATGTGTTCATCGACGACATTCTCATCTGCCCCAGATCAGAGTTGTGTAGCGGAAGCAAGGTGGCAACTATTCTAGAGTAGAAGGAACCAGAAGTTGCAGTGTTTTGGATTAGAGAGTTTCTACTGGAGTTTTTCGGGATCTGAGGCAAGTTGGCGAGTGATCCTGTTCTGTCTCTTTCAGATAGGAGAAGTAGGTTGTAATCTTCTAATGATTCTGAAGTGGAGTTTGTGGTTTTGATTTGGGTAGATCTTGTGAGGATCAGTTTGTTGAGTTGTTTGATCCATTTGTTTGTAGAAGCATCAGCGAAGGTTGAGCTGATCAAGAAGGATCTGTAAATAGCCCGGGATCTTTAGTAGAGTTTTGAGGTTAAGAGACGGAGCAATTTGGAATCCAAAGTTGGAGACTTCGTTGTTATTGAGGATTTCTCTGGTAAAGGGAGCAAAAAGATTTGTTAAGATTATGAGTTTAGCTCCGAGGTATATTGGATTCTTCTGAATTTTTATAAGGATCAGTGCTTTGGTCTGAAGAGTTGAATTTCCAGTTTGGAGGACTGGGATTCAAGGTATTTCACGTGTCTCTGAGGGAGTACGTGTCGGGTCCATCAATGGTTTTGGAACCAGTAGTTCTGTGAAGGATTTAGTTGTTGATCAGTCTTTTCTGTGGTCTGATATCTTGTGCAGATTTTAGATATAGATGAGAAGGAGCTCAGTAGCTTAGCAGTATTGCTAGTTGGATTTAGTAGAGCGAGTATCCCTGTGTCTGTACCTGGAAAACTCGAGATAATTTTAGGAAGCTTATCTGGATCTGTGTCCAGATAGCTAGAGTTGTTTGATTGAATTGTTTGTTTGGATGAAATTACTTGTTTGGTTAAGTATGGCTAATATGTATGTTTGAATTAGTTAAAATAAAATAATAAAACTTTGGATTATCTTTTGTTTTAAATTTCGAGGACGAAATTCTTTTAAGGGGGAAGGAATGTAATATTCCGGAATTTCAAGGAATTTAAAATGTGATAATCTCTTAATTAAATTGTTTAAATTTGATAAAGTTGTTATTTTCAAATATAAATAGCTAAACAATTAATAATGTGATGTTTTTTTATTATGGTTATAAATTGATTTTAAATAAGAATATTTATTCAAGTTTGTGTTATTGTATAAATAAATTCTAAATTGACTTATTGTTTTCAAGATTTATAAGTGTGTTTAAATATATACATCTGTGTATTTTAATTGATTTTAAATAGAATAAATTATTTATAAATAATAATGTGTTTATTTAAAATTGATATCTATATTTATTTGAATTGATTTTAAATTTGGATTTTTAAACTGACTTTGAACTTTGAATTTAAAAGAATATATATAATGATATAGTTTGGATATAAATATGGATTATCTTTTTATGTAAAAAAATAAGATTTATCTCATATTATTTTCTTTAAAAGAAATTTGTTTATAAAAATTTGGAAAAGTATTCATTTAATAGGAATAAATACATAAGCTTTTAAATAGCATTTAAAAATAAGTTAAAAATATTACATGTGATTTTTATTTAAATTATAATTGGTTCTTATTTTATTTTCTTTTAAAGATTGTATTTATATGAAATTTAGAAAAGCATTTATAAATGTATTTGTTAATAATAAATTTATTAAGAAAGCATTTATAATTAATATATGTAATTAATTAAATTTAAAGCCTTTAATATCCTTTATAAATAACATAAAAGTAAATGAGGACAAGTGTTAAAACTTTAAACCTTTAAGTAACATGTGTTAGCATATTAATATAATTTAAAAACAAATATCACTTTTATTTGAATTTTCTTTTAATTTTAATAAAATCTAAATTAACTTATATACACTCCAAATCTTCCTTCTCATTTTCTTTTTATTATCTTCTTCTCAAAAGCTAAGAAAACAATGGCAGATCAAATATGAAGTTTTCCTCAAATCAAATCTGAAACCAATGCTCAGTTTAAAAACTTGTAATTCATTCCAAAACAAATCAGAAAGTAAATCACTTCCTCTTCTACCAAAATTTGTAAACTTCTCAAACCAGTAATACAAGATCAAAACACTCGTCAGATTAAGCTTGTAACAAATTCCTCAAGTTCAAATGAAAATCCAAAAGATCATCAAAACCTGTAGATTCATTTTCCAGAATTCAAACAAGCCTGTAACTCATTTCCAAACCAAAATACAAAAGCCTGTAAACATTCTTGCCAGATCAATGCTCAAACTTGTAAACCATATTCTCAAGCCTGGACCAAACAAGTTTTCAAAGGCCTGAGTCCTTATCATTTTGTTCCAGATTTATCAATCAAGCTTCAAAAAAACATGAGCATGCAAATTCCATTCCAGCTTCAAAACGGGGTCTCTGCATTTTTAATGTGAGTAAACTTTTAAACCTAAATTTAGCAACTAATATGTGTTGCTTATGAATTACTGTGTTGATGTTTGATCTGCATGAACATTTATATGTGAGTTTCTGAGTGCTTGTCTGTTAATTTTGAAGCACCTCTGTTCCTATATTTTAAACCTCTATTTGAATCTGTAATCATGAACCTCTTTAAAATTTGATGCATTGACATATGGTTAAAGTGAATCTGTAATGTAAGTTTGAAAATATGCTTGCATGATGATTTTGGGAATTTAGAACATATTATATATATAGGATGATGTTGAGTTTTGATTGAGCATGCCTGAATATATCAGACAAATGAAATACTTCCCAAGCTTACAGGCATCAAATGTGCTCATAAACCAACTCCTATTTTTATGATTATTTTAGAAACTAGTTTCTAAACAAAAGTTGTGAATTTTAACAAGATTCAAATTTTAAAAATAGTTTAAAGTTAATCAAAGAAAATTTTCACTGGGAAATTTGACGTACAGATAAAATTTCAAATATCAAACATCCTGGTTTGTTGTTTCAGGATTCTAATTCGCATACATTTTGAAAATAAAGATTTTTAAGACAAAAACCCAAATTTTTAATATCGTATTGAATGTGTATTTGGGGTTTGACTGGAATCTTGTTTTTGGGCGAATTCTGATGATCTATGTGTCTGGGGAGTTCGTGGTTCTTGCTGGAGTTAGAAGGAGGATCAGGGAAGCGGGCAAAAAGGTAGAAGTGGAGGTAGTTCGCCGTGGTGGCGGCGATAGGAAGAACTAAGTTTTCAACCTAGTTTTGTTCGACCTTGAAAATTTGTCCACTACAGCTTATCTGATGCATCGAGTTTGAAGAAATTTTGGGGATGGGATTGTGGAGGTTTGGAGATGGTGTGGCTAGAATTTCTGACGTTCTAGTGATCGGTGACGTGGAAGCGGGGTGTTTTCAACTAGAGATTTTGGGTTCGAGTTCAACTGTGAAGCTCGATTTTATTTTGGGTTCTGTAGTGACGAAGGGATGGTCGGAATCGACTGTAGAGTGGGTCGCTGAGTGTAAGGGGTGCTGGAGTTGGTCGCGGCGGCATCGATCGCCGGTGCACTTGCACAGGTAGGTGTGTGTGTCAGTAGGCTATGTTAGTTTGGGGAAGTGGATTTGTCTCGGGTTGTAACTCGAGATTATGGCAAGATCGCTCGAGTTTGAACTCGAGTAACGCCGAGTGTTTTTTAATCCTGTAACAGTTTTCTTTTGTTTACAGGTTTTATAATTTAAAATTTTAACTAAAAACTTAAATTAAGTTTTGAAATGGAAGAAGAGAAGAAGAGGAACTCGGGTGTTTCTCAGGTGTTGATCGGGTTAGACCCGAAATTTGATTAAAGAAAATTTTCAAAAGTATTTAAAAGGTTTATTTTATAAAACAGGTTTAAAATTTAAATAAAGTATGTTTTAAATTTTTGGCATGAATCTTGTTTTTAAATTTATTCTTGATGAAAATAAATGTTTTCTTTAACATTGTTTATGAAGTTGAAACTTTAATTAATGTAAATTTTGTTAAATCAAGTTAAAGTATTTTAAAACTTTAGTAGAAATAGAATTATAAAGATTTCATAAAAAGCAAGTTTATTCATTTAAATTTAAAACTTGATTTAAAACAATTACTTGATGTATTTTAAAGGATTTAAAGGAAGTTGTGATTTATAAACTTTAAATCATTATGTTGAGTAAGTATTTTAAACTTAATTAATAACTTAATTACGCAAAGTTAATTTTTAAAGTAAATTGTTTTAATAGGCATAATTAAGATGAGGTTTATCTTAAGATAATTATGGTTTTCAATAATTTGAGATTAATTAAGTTGATTAAGAAATTTAAGTGTAATTAGTTAATTTTTAATTAATTAAGGATAAAGGGTTAGTAAGTAATTAATTAAGAACAATTAATTAATTTAATTAACTAATGTTTAAGGATTTAAATAATTTTTAATTAAGGATTATAATTAATTAATTAAAGGTTAATTAATTGTAATTAAGGATTATTAATGAATGATTAAAGATTAATTAATTCTTAATTAGAAATTAATTAATCAAATGTTTAGAGGTAAAAAAAATTGTAATCAAGAAATTCTTAACTGAGTTTTATTAAATAAATGGGTAAGTTTAATTAATTAACAATTAAGTAATAATTAATCTATAATTAAAGGTTAATTAATGGTTAATTAACTATTAATTAAGGGAATGATTAACAGGAATTAAGAAGTACTTAATTTGTAATCAAGTGGTATTAATTAATCATTAAGGTTTATTTATTAATGGTTAAAGAATTAATTAATATGTAATTAAGATTTAATTAATTTGTTTTAAGAATAATTAAGTGATGAATTATCCAATTATAATTAATCAAATGAAGGTGATTAATTTAAGTTAATTAATTTGTTAATTAATTAAGGTAATCTTTTGATAATTAACTAAGTCTAAATACTTAATGAGATTGATAAGTGTAATTACATAGTGAAGTAATTAATGTATAATTACAGGATGTAATTAATTAAAAGAATAATTACGTAGTGGAAGTAATTAAAGATTAATTACTTGGTGTGATTAATCAAAGGATCGGTATAATCAATTAAGGAGTTAATTAATTAAGGTAAGCAATTATAGGTTGATAATTATTGTTTATGATTTATTAAAGTTGATTAATGAAAGTAATTAATTAAGGAACATTAATTAATATAATTAGTGAGAATAATTAAGGATTGATTAGGATTAATTAATCAATAATAATTGGTTACAAAGTAATTAATTAATTGTAATTAATTAAGGATTAATGTAATTAATTACAGTTAATGAAGTAATTATGGTTAATTACTTAATGTTTTATAGATAATTAATTTGTGAAATTAATCAAGGATTAATTACTTAATGTAATTAAGGGATAATTAATCAAGGTTGATTAATTAAGATGATGATTTATTTAATTGGTTTAATTAATGTTTATATAAGCAAGATTTATTGTGATTAATTTAATTTATTTTAAATTAATTAGAGATGAAGTAATTAATATAATTCATTTTAAATTAATTATTGATGGTGTGATTATTAGATCATTGCTTATGAATGGTTGACTGATATTGAATGCCTTGATTGTTTGATATCTTCGATAAGATATGTGTGATATATGATATGAGATGCTTTGGTTGAAATATGATGATAATATGAATTATCTATTTTGATGATAATGTAGATTATCTATTGTGAATTATCTATCTGTGTGTATATAGATAATAGAATCGAATTGTTTAATACTTTAAAACAACTTGGACCTAAAAGATGGCATTTTGGATTTCGATGAGACCGGGATCGGGTTTTCAGATTTGGATATCCGAAAACCACATCGATCCAAATTAACGATAGGTCGTGAATCTCAAGTGAAGATGAAGATTCATAGTGCAAGGGTTATTGTTGTTAACTCTGAGGGTGATTCCAAAATGAGTGTAACGAAATAATGCCTTCGGTTTCGTTCGAACCCGGAATGAACTTGTATGGATCGAATGCTTATAGAACATCGTTAGGTGGACGATGAGTGTTCTAAGTGATGTGTTCACTAAAGGTAATCGTAGCCTCAAGCCTCATCAACTGGAATGGCTAAAACAGAGGAGGTGCAGCAAGGCTAAGTGGATCATGCCCAAGTAGGATGAGATGAACCCTTGTCTGGAGTCCCTTTTTATTCGCTTTGTGGGCGGTTGCTAGCTACAACCGCAGGGTTGTCTTGTTCGGAACTATTCAGTAAGGAATGGTTCTGGCTTTGTGTTGCAGGGGATTGAGAGTGATCCTCGGTACGTTGATCTAGGCCACGTACTATGACGGGCGGTACCCCAGTAGCCCTGCCATTGTATGGAACCCAAACTCCAATAAGTGCCGTACGTTTTAGATGTGCCCAACTATGTTGGAACGTGAGATGTAAGCATTTAAGCTATTTCTGTATTTTATTTGAAAACGTTAGACCTTATTATAGTATCACTGGATTTCCTATCAAATGTTTTGGTTAGCGTAAGGTAAAAACTTACCCATGTTTATGTGCGGGAAGTCTTACGTGATACCTTTGTTTTCAAAAGTTTTTTTCAAAGTTAAGCAACTTTAACCTGTTTACTCACACCAGGCCCATGTCTGACCCGGAGTTTATTCTATTTTTCTTAAACTCTTGAGTACTCAAATTTTTACGAGTAGCCAAGGGATTCAGGTAAGGATTGACAAATTCTGGAGGAGCAATGGAGCAGGAGGCTTCAACGTATAGATATATAATATTCCGCTGTGTGTTCTCTAAGTCGTTTGTCTGTGTTGTATATTGAGTTGTATGACTAGACAGGTATTTATAACAGTCTAGTATGTGTTGTTTAAGTTGTGTATCTCTGATGTATATAATACTATGTAATGTATTATGTGAGTAATATAATTTATTCGTTCCACTATTTAGATTCTGATGTTGCTTCTCCTTTCTTCTCTTTCTTTTCTTTTTTCTTTCCCTTTCTTTCTTAAAAATGATGCGTCTTTCTGTGGAGAGAAAGGCGGGTCATTTCATATTTGAAAATAGCCTTCCGAGGCGCGGTCTCAGAATTCGACAAAACTAGTTCCTATGGATCCGTAATAATGTTTTATTATCGGATTTCAATTTTCGTAATGTTTAGAGTGATCGTTTGGCCGTACGATAAGCAAAAATTGAAAATTCAATGTTTTAACTACTTCAAAAAGCTATCTTCTCCACCCGATCGAATTTGGAATCAAAACCTTTTCCATTATGTTCTGAATAGGCGCAAAATATTAAAAACGCCTGGTGGCACGCCTCGATTGGAGATCGAGATTTTGGGTTGTGATTATCTAGGCAATTTGAATCTGAATTTGAATTTAAATTAAATAAATATTAATATTCTTATGCAATTGATAAATTTTTACACGTTTCTCCTTCCTCAAGACTTGGCAAAAAATAGATGACACGCGTTGTTTTTAAAATAATAAAATGGATGTCTCGTGCAAAAAAAATCAACCAAAAAAACAAATGAAAACATTTTCGTTTAAAATAGAAATCGTGGCAGAGTAATCGTCCTTATCCCCTAGCCAAAATTCCAATGAAATTGAGATTTTAATTTCAATCCACAAAGATTTCTGTGACGACCTACCCTTCTCGACTCTCGAAAATCGACGCAAGTACTCCACAGTATAATATGCTAGCGATTGAGTGCCAGAAAAGACAAATTGTTGAGGAAAAAGAAAGAAGATAGAAGAAAGAAGGAACTAAACAATAACAGAATCTCACAATTGCAGCGGAACAAAATATAATAGTCAATAACAAATCTTTATACAAAATGAAAACTATATCTGTTTTATATACTACATCAGAGTATATCACAAACAACAACATTTACTAGTCTAACAACATCAACAATCACAGCAGCGGATATAAACAAATACGGATAATACGTCTCGGAGTCCAGCTCCTCTCCTGAGCTCCATAGCATCCTGTCTTGTATCTATAATACTCGGTCTGACCCGAGCATTATAATTAAATAACACCCGAGTCAGTCTCGAATACCAGCTGATAAAAAACCACCCAAACTGATTATTAAAGTTTTAAAAATCCCTTTGAAAACAAAAGCATCTCGTAAGGCCATGCCACAAATAAACATATCAGGTTTTTATCTTACTATAGCTAAAACATTTCCTATAAAATCCTCTGATATTATAATAGGGTCTATATACAAATACTTATTAAAATAGCCGAAATTGTTACATTCATTAAATTCTAGCTACTAGCCACAAAGTGGGTAATACAAACAAAACTCGTAAAAGGCGCGTAGGGAGAATGGATTTCGAACTAATGACTAGGCACTGGGGTACCACCTGTCACAGTACGTGGCCTAGATCACCGTATCGGGGACCACGATCCCCTACAACACAAGACCGGGACTACCTCTTACTGGATAATCCCGAGTAGGTTCACCCCACGGTTGGGATTAGCAACCGCACCACTAAGCCGAAATAAAAGGGACATCTAAACAGGGATGACCTTACCCTAATAGGTGCTACCCATATAGCCTTGCTGCACATCCCCTAATTTTCAGTCATTTCCGATTGATGAGGCTTGAGGCTAAGCATTACCTTTTAGAACGTTTCACTTAGAATGCCCATTGCCCACCTGATGATGTCCTGAAAGCATTCATCCATACAAGTCCGTTCCGGGTTCGAACGGAACCGAAGGCACTACTCCTACTACATCCATTTTGGAAATATCCTCAGAATTAGTAGTGACTAGCCCTTGCACTTCACTGCTCCATCTTCGACTCCGAACTCGTTTTTCCTACGAAAACGTACAAACCGGATCGAAGTGGTTTTCGAGAAATTAATCTCGATCCCGGTCTCCTAGAAACGATCAACGCATTGCCCAATATTGATAGTCGGTGATTTAACTATCAATTAGCATTCACAAACAACCATCAAACAATAAATAATTTTCCCAAATTATTTATTAACCTCAAAAATATCTTTGCAATATATATTTCCATTTCAAACCCTTTTGAAACAGTTTTAAAACCCAGCTCTTCACATGGAATAAATTCCTAAATCTTTACTTCCACTGAAAACATCCAAGCAAAATACTTTAGATTTATAATAATTTAAATTAATGCTATTTACATACTTTATTTGAAATACATATATACTTTTTAGATGTTTCAATAAAACTGCTTTATAAAATATAACCCATTTTTCTCCAAAATAAAGGATAAGTCATACTATATTTTAAAATAAAGTTATGAAATCTTATACAAGTTTTTAAATAAAACTTTAACCAAACTATCTTTAAAATAAATCCATTTTATAAATATAAATATTAATAATATTCCTTTGATACCAATTAACCTTTTAAATAATTATTACTATAACTAATTTAGTAAATATTTACTTTTGAAATCTTTACAACTTAAATAAGAGTTTTCTTTAAAACATTCTTTTAATTTAAACTTTTAACTTTTACTAAAAAAACTGCTTTAAAACGTACTTGGCTTTTCAAGTAACTACACTTCTGTTTTCAGAATAAACCAAAGAATTCGTTTTATAAATCCCGCTGAATGTATCTAAATTCAAATTTACATTTAAATCCCGTAAATTTCGTCCAACACTTTAAAAATAAACACCTTTTTATTTTTAAACACATTTCTATTTCCTGGAATATCACTTTCAAAATATATGCTTAAAATATTTTACATAAAGCTTCTAGAAATTACTTAATTGAAAATAATACTTAAGGAAATATATAGAGGTTTTCTATGTAATTTAAGCCAAATTTAACTTTTACAAATAAGTTATTAAATCAAATATTTATATTATAATTTCCTTTGAAAACTTAATACTACTTTACTTTTTTTAAAATAATTAAATACCATAATTACTTAAATAAATGTTTACTTATACTTTAAACAATTAAAATAATATATTTTTTTCTAAAATATTCTTAGCACAATTTAAACTGCCAACTTATAATTTGAAAGATTTTCTATGAAACATACCAAATTTCCAGGAAAAAAATGCGCTTTCAATCCTTTAAAGATAATCTCATCTTTACTTTTAAAACAGTTATACCTTTCTTATAAAATTTCTCACTGGAAATCAATATTTTCAAATTTATCCACTGATGAATATACCAATTTATTTGTAAACCCAATTTATAAATTTCTGTTTCTCATTTTCATTCCAATCTCAGTTTCAAAACCATTTACAAATTTCAACCCAATTTCTCGAATTTAATCCCTTTAAATTCATTGCTTAAAAATCCCTTTCATTTTCCTTTAATCCCAATTTATTTATTAATATTTTTAAAATACCAAATTGTATTTATCTAACCACAACACGGCACAACAAGATTTAAATAAATTTATCAGAGGATATCAATGAGATATATCACAGAATATAAATAAAATGTCTATTTGTGAGGAATCCAGCTAGATCCTTCCAACCTGTTTCTCTGCATCCACAGATATTAGCACAACCAATAAATATCGATCTAATATGATAATAATTATCATATTGAGCTAAACAACCAATCAAATATTTAAATATTAGCTATTTAAATTAACTGGTATCCAGATGTCAGTGAGATTAACTCACCTTGAGTTCCGACGAGCGTTTAAATTCATGAATTAAATTGGCCACGATCGATTTAACCCAAAAATTCCATTAACTCCGATTGTCTCCAAATCTGCACTGCAACGTAGACCACGTCGCTGCGATTCCGATGCTTTTTGTTTCGTCAGTTTTCGACCTCGTACGGAGATGATATGCCTTTTATAAGTTAGAATATATATTATATAAATTAATTTTCAATTTTATTTTACTATTTACCATCAGAGAATCTCGACCGTTCAATATTACTTCCTCTCTCTCATAAATAACTAGGTTCAAGAACCCATCAGCTGTCGACCATCCTCAAATTACGCGACCACCACGACGAGCTTGACGACGATCAAAACCTGCCAACCGAAAGCTCACCCCGACGCCTTCCTTCAGCCCAAAATCGGCCGAGCTCGGTTCCCTCCAGATCTCGAAAAACGTGATCGACTCGGTGACGAATGTGGAAAAATTTCCGGTGATCTATCACGTTACACACGACCTCGACCGTTGGATTAACTCGCCTTGGAGAGCTCTCCAACTTTCAAGTTGGCGACGTTCGACGATAAAGCTTGGATCGAGAGAAATTGAGGGAAAGACATGAGAATTTTTCGGCCATTGAAATGTTTTGTGGTGGCCAAAAAAAACAAATTAGGGTTTCGGGCCCTTATACGTGTATATATATATATATATATATATATGTGTGTGTGTGTGTGTGTGTGTGTATTAATTTAATATTAAATTCAATTTTAACAAGTATTTACAAACAAACTCCAAATCAGACGTGCTGTCATGCGTTTATAAGGTTTTACCCGCATTCCGAACACAATGGAACGTGTTTTGGAGGCTGATTCGATTATATGTGCGAGTTACGGAAATAAGCGATCAATTTTAAATTAAATCGATTAAAGTAGTTCCTATGCGTTTTGAGCTGCCAGGGTCAAACGACAACTCCAACTACTACGAAAATTGAAATCTGATAATAACTAAATATTACGGATCCAATGGAACTAGTTTCGTCGAATTCCGAGACTGTGCCCCGGAAGGCTATTTTAACTCGTCGATAAATTCGAGCGATTTTCAAAATCGTCGAAATAATCTAAAATTTCACTTTTAGAACTTTACTAACTTTATTATACGTCATACAAAATTTATATTCACATAAGAAATCACTCTAATTCATTTCGAACCAAAATCTAATTATTTGCGTTATTATATTATTAAATTCCATTGTTAAATTAATATAAAATTCCAAATGTTAACTTATCGACTTTTGATTCCATCCAAAAGTCCAATAATATAATTCAAATCCAAATAGACTTAAAATAAATTTTAGAAACCATTTTCATAACCATTTATATCCAGATTCACCAATTATCACAATCCTAAATATTTAATTATTATTATTCAAATTCAATTGAGTTGCCATATTTAAAATTTTAACTAATTTTATTAATTTAACCAAAATCTTCTTATTCAAAATCAAATTATAATTCACGTTCATCATTTAAAATGAATTAAATGTCCAAAATCTAATGACCAAAATTCCGGGTCGTTACAATTTCCCTCCTCCATCCCAAAACAAAACAGATCCAAACTAAAAAAGGAGGTGAATCGATTCCGTTCGAGCGAAGGGATGGGTGGCTCGGCAAATCGGAGGGAGCACACAAGTGCGCTCGCGCACGCGAGAGAAGCTTCAGGTTCGCGATCTTCGAAGAAGAAGTTGAATTAGGCGAGCATGCGAGTCGAGGCGAGGCGTTCTAGGGTTCGTCATGATTTGTCAACGATTAGGGATGGGTGTCGCGAGGCCGCGGAAGGAAGGGGCAAAGCCTATAGCGGCAGCAGTCGCGCGCTCGCGCGCGTACGTGTGGAGGCCGAGACTCGAGAAGTAAGCGTCGCGGTATCATCTTCGGTGGTGATAAGCGGTGGTCGGCACGACAATCTCGAGCATGTAATGTGAAGAGGTAATTCCTATTTTTAAATATTAAATGGAACAAAATATATATATTTATTTCTATGCAGTGAATTTATTTTACAGTATGTATATACAATTTTCGATATGTGTGTGTGTGTGTGTGTGTGTATAAGCAGAAACACATGCATAAATATATTTTGTTCTTCAATGAAAAGTAAAATAGTAAAGTGTGTTCAGTTTAGTTTAAAATATGCGTATAAGGTTTGAAAGACAGAAATTTGTTTTATAAAGATAGAGTTTGAAAAAAAAATAGAAATTTTTACATACATAAAAGCTTATATAGGAATTTGATTTTTATCTATATTGATTATTTTTAAGTAATTTCAAAGAAAAATGATAATAATATATATATATATATATGCATTTTAAATTTACTAATTATTTTAAAAATAATTTATCAAAGTAAATTTAGTTTTAAATTTTAATTTTAAGTTAAAATAAATTATTTAAAAAGGAATTTGTTTAACAATTTAATTCTTTGTTTAAAATTAAATCATTAGTTTAAAATTAAAAATAGCAGTTGAATTAAAATTACAAAATAGCAAAGTGCATTGTTCGATTTATTTCGAGTATTAATAAACTATATAAAATTGTTTATACAAGGTCTAATGCAGTAAAGAAAAGAAGCTGGAAAGAAAATGGATTGCATGCAAAGCAAAGGTGAGATCTTCCCACTCAATCAGATTTCTCTGATTTAATTTTAAATAGTTAAATTTAAAATGGTTGATTGTGTGCTTGATATGATAAATTATTATCAATTGTTTTGGATTAGACCCTATGCGCCGCATAATATCGGATGATATTATATTAAACCCATATACCGCGATATTCGACCTTGAAGTGGAATTGGTATTATAGATATATATATTTGGAGTGATTGATTTCCCGCATTATATAGCGGATGAGACCCTATACGCCGCATAATAGCGGATGACATTTTATTAATCCCATATACCGCGATATTCCACCTCGAAGTGGAGTTGGTATTTAATTGTTATGCTAACGTCTATGGATGCAGGAAAACAGGTTGGAGGGATCTAACTGGACTCCTCAAATATTTGAATTTGTTTCAATGATTGTGTGTGATCATATTTGTGATTGTAATCGTTGAAGGCTATAGTTTAGCCGAAATGAATTTTTGGTATCGTAGGATACCAGAAATAAATAAAATTGGATTTTTAAATTTAAGTAGAAAATCTATAGTGAAATCCTATTGAATAAAATTCCAAAAATATGAGGAATAGTTTAATAAACGGATTTCAAGTAATAATATTCAAAAGGTGAATAATTTATTTTGAAAATATGGTTTTTAAATAATTTGGAAGAGATAAAGGAATTTATTGTAAAAATTAAATTCGGAAATTGATTTGGTGTTAAAAGGATAAATCTTTGGGAAATCAATATGAAAATTGATTTGTTGATTGAAATAAATTTAGAAATCAATTTAAAAATTGATTTGGTGTTGAAAGTGAATATTTGGAAAACGATTTGAAAATCGTATATCGGTGGATATTTGAAAATTTAAATTCACAATGAAATTTTATAAAGGAAAGGGGAATTTGTTTTAAAAATAAATATCGGTTTATTTTTAAGTGTGGAAAGAAATCTGCGGATTGGAAATGTATATTTAAAATAAATCGAAACGGATTTATTAATTGATTGAATGAGCCATTTTGAAATGGATAATGTATTTTCCCTGGAAAGCCGAGTATGATTTCAAAGTGGCCTATGTATATATATTTAAATTTTTTATGAATGGTTTTAGAAAGGATACTTTGGATAAATTATTTTCGTAAGCTAGTTTCAAGCTTTAAAGTATAGATTTATTTAATTACTTATAGAAGGGATTATTTTAAAGATTTAGATTGATATTTGTTTTAGGAAATGGTTATTTAAATAGTTATACCCAATCTACTAATTTTATTTTAAAATTAGTTTGGACTTGGAGTCTTACATGTGATAATTAGTATAATGTTTTCATACCCAATATTTAAGTAAGTATTTAAGATGGTTTTATTTTAAATGTTCCAGGAATATTTTGAATAAATGATTTGAATTATTTTAACTCGGCAGATTTTCAGTGGAAATGAGTAAATATTTGGAAATATATTCCGTGTAGGGAAAATGATTTGAAATTGTTTTCAAAGGATTGAAATGCGAATGGTGATTTGAAATTTGTTTTCAAAGTGTTGAAGTGTTAAAACTATATCTTGCGAAGATATGTTGAAAATAAATAATTGGGAGAAAATTATTTAAATCTTGGTGATTGTTGTGAATATTTATTGATATTTAAATAACCGACTATTAATATTGGCCTTTAAATGGAATTTGAATTTCGATGCGACCGGAGGTCAGAATCCAAATGGATATTCGAAAACCACATCGAACCTTTGTGATTGTGATGGATCTTTTGTTTAAAAGATCAAAGTGGAAAATTTTGTGAACTGTTGGAATCTGAATGTAACACTTATTCCTAAAATAAGCGCTCGTTATTCGGATTAGCCGAGAGAGGACTTTGTGTCATAAAACCCATTCGAATAATGATACGACGAAATGGGATTGCATTTGAAGACGGTGTTGAAGATTGGGTATTTTCGAAAACGAAAGGATTACATGTCGAATGTCTCTGCATCGAGTTGCTTCGGTATAGAGATTTTATCACCCTTTGTGTTGGGGATTTCGGACGTTATTAGTGAATATCCGAATTGCATGGGCTTCTTTGGAAGTGCCTTCATTTCCGTTCGATCCCGAAACGGACTTGTAGAGATGTATGTCTGACGTTACACTTTGAGATGTAAAGCTGATTTCTATCAAATACATTTCTGTTGGTGGCGGAGAATTTATTCTCTTAGCTTAACACCCTTCTCTAAGTCGTACGAGCTCAGAGGTTATGTAGTTGATGGTTACTAGTGATATATTCCCAAATTGGTAATGTGGAATATGAAGTGCTGCCGATCATTTGTTGATCGAAGCATGGCTTTGTGGACGAGACTTCGTCGGACCGCACAACCCGGAATGGTCAAAACAGGAAAGATGCAACAAGGTTATTTAGGGGTAGCGCCCCCTGAGTTTATGTCATTTCCTTCTGGAAAGAGGCTGTATCATGGTATGAAGCCCAGATATTTAACCTATGTGAATGCTGCAAAATTTATTACTTTATGGTTGTTGGTGTTGAGGATCCTCAGATAAAAGTCGGTTACCACCGGGGGATGGCATACTCGTGTCAATAGTTACCTAGTTACAGAGGTAACCCAGCCTTGTGTTGGCAGAGATCCGGTTAGGATCTCGGGGCGTCCCTCCAGAGGAACCCATGTCGCAATAGGAAGTTCTTTAGCCTGACCATTTGTTGGAAATCCAATCACCAATACGTGCCCTTTACGATTGCGATTGTATAACCTGCCATTCTTAAATGGTAGCTATAGCAGGCATAATATAATGGTACCTATGCTGGCTAAGATTAATATTATACTTTCGAAATGTTTTCCACACTATACACTAATGATAATATTAAAAAGGATTTTGCGTGTCAAGCATGTTTGACTATCATAAGGAGAAATCTCTCCCAAGTCTGCGATTGCATTATGTGTGTGCCAGGAGGCCTTATGGTAGTCTCATTTTCCAAAAGCATTGTGAATTTCTTTTATTCCCCTTTTGTTTTCTTTTTTTCAAAAAAAATAACTATTTTTAAGACATCGCACTAGTACCATGACAGACCTTTCTAAACTTTGGATGGCCATAATTTTCCACACGGGCAGCCTAGAGTCAGGTTATCAATTATTCTGGAGCGAAGTCAGAAAAAAGATTCTGTGGAGATCAGGAGAAAACTGGATGGCGAAGCGTATCACTTATGCTATGTAGTGTTCGTTGCATCTAGTTGGTGCAAATTAAATTTTCTATGTAAGTCAAGTTATAATGACCGTCAGTGATGTCTTATGTTGTTGAAAACTCTATGTTAACCCTGCCTCGGCCGTGGCTCACCGATCCAAGATAATAAGCGACGTAACACTCTGCCGACTTAAGGAGGGATGCCGACCCAAGACACGAAGGGATGCCGACCTAGTATCTTAACATGGAAGACCGACCTAACTGCACGAGACCTAAGAGGGATACCGACCTAAGGTCCTTGAGAAGCATGCCGACCTAATGCCTTAAAGAAAGTTCCGACCTAACGTCTTGAAATGATGCCGACTTAAGGTTCAAGGAGATTCCGACCTAGGACTTATAAAGGTCTACCGACCTAGCACGTTTTCCGATCTAATTACTCAAGTTGTTTGCCGACCTAGCTGTTAAGAATAAGTTGGTCCACATCTGAGTCGTGGCCGGCTTACAGCTCATGATAAGTTGTGACCGACCTAAGGATATGAAAAGGGGAAGTAGTGCAACAGTTCAATGCGCATCGCAATAACTCGGCAGCGACCTGGGACTTAGGATTTGGGGCCAGAAGAATATGCGCCTCCCATCTAAACCATAGGCCGTGCATAGGTGAGGAGCAGCGACCTACGACCTAGCTTATCTCGGCAACGGCTTACGACCTAGCTTATCTCGGCCACTACCTACAACTTGACATCAGAAACCCCTATAAATACGCGACCACCTCCAACATTCAAGGGACCTTTTTGGCCAATCATTTCAAGCGCCAATACTCTGCTGAATTCTCAACTCACCCGACACTCCAAATTCGAAAGGCATCTCAACTAACTTCAAGGGAAAATCTAACGCAATCTACATGGATTCGAAGAATTTTTCTCTACCAAAGTTCTAGTTGTTTGTCTCGTTATAATTGTAATTGGAGATTGCTGTAAAGTTGTAATTGGTTTAGCAATAAAGAGAATTAAAGTGGACGTAGGCTTGCCTTGAGCCGAACCACTATAAAATCATTGTTATTCACTGCTTTTTCTATGATTTTCTACTTATACTCTGTTCCCGAATCATCGGGTGGTGCTTTCACAACTACACTTTATATACCGGGGTGTTAGCATTCAAATTTTAGCGTTAACATTTTTTGTGCTTTCACTGAGAGCTGAACTCAGGAGAATTATCATCATTGCTCCATGAAAGTTTGTTGAAGTAACCTCTCTGAAGACTAGAAGTTTATCTGAAATCATGGCTCCGGGGAGAAAGAGTAGATCTGTTAGATCTGGAAATGTTCAAGAGGGAACCTCCGCTTCCCCAGTACCTAATCAAGCCACTCCACCTGTTGGGGTTACAAAAGCAGAGTTGGATGCTGTAATCTTAGGGCTGAACCAGTAGATAAATGCCCAAAGTGCACAATTGGAGGCTCAGAATGCCCAAAATTCCCTAATTTTGAATAAGTTGAATGACTTGCTTGGAGTAAACCGTCAACCAACGGGTAATGAAAGGAACTTTGCTGGCAACATTCATGAGGATGAAGAAAGAAACATTCCTGAGAGGGCTGCCAGCCCCTTTGAGCGGACATTTCCTGAAGTTGGTGGATCTAAAGCTCGAAATGATGAGGGGTATCTTTCTGAAATGGTTCGACAAATCATGAAAGAAAGCATGCAAAGGAATGAAGATGAGAAGGAATGGGGTTTCGCTCCAAGTAAAACCCCGTTTACCGAAAGAATCTTAAAGGCTGAGTTCCCAAGGAAGTTCGTCCCTCCAACTATCCCAGCTTACAAAGGAACAAGTGATCCGAACGAATTCTTGTATAAGTATGATTGGCACATGACAGGTGCCAGAGCTTCTGATGAAATAAAGTGTCGATATTTTCCTGTATATTTGGAAGGTGTAGCTCTGCTTTGGTTCACCAAGCTACCAATTCGGTCCATAGATCAGTTTTCTGACCTAACCCGGAAATTCAAGGAGCAGTTCAGACTATACGCTTCAAAAGCCAAAGATATCATGTCGTTGTCAAGTTTAGAGCAGAATCCAGGGGAAACTATCAGATCTTTCTTGAATTGCTTTAATATAGCGCTGGCCGAGGTAGACAATGCAGAACCACGGATGATCTTGACCTATCTGATGAGGGCCATCGACAAGTCGAGCGAATTTGGAAAATGGCTTAACATGAAGGAACCAAATTCCCTTGAAAAATTCTACAAGAAAGAAGATGAGTTCATACGCCTGGAAAGCCGTCCTGTACCGGTAAAGGCAGCATTGGAAAAAGATGAAAATAACACTGTTGCTCCACGCAAGAGTGAATCTGTAGGACAGAAAAGGGAAAATAACGATGGGAAGAAACAGAAAAATCTGAAGAAGCCTCATTCCTTCAAGCCATCGGAATATACTCCTTTATCGGATACGCCGGAGCGTATTTACCTTGCCACTAAAGATTCTGTTGATTATCCTAAACCTCCCGTTCTGAGAACCGGGAAAAAAGCTGTACAAAGCGGAAAGTTTTGCCGCTTCCATAATCAACCCGGTCATGATAGCGATGAATGCCGCCAATTGAAAATTTTGATTGAAGAATTGATAAGGGAAAACAAGCTGCAGCAATTTGTGGAAAAGAATAGCAGCAACCCCGCTTCGACTAGTCAGGGGCAACGAGCTCCTGCTCCTCAACCCAGGACAAGTGAGAAGACTGCAGGGCATGAATCCGGAAGGCCTGTTATCAATGTCATTACGGGAGGACCTCACCCAGCAGGCAGGAGCTGGGGTGAGATGGAAAGGTATACCTGAGCTTTGAAGTATGTACCGACCGAGGAAGATGTATTTGTTTTGGAAGGTTCTATGCCCCTGAAGCAACAAAAAACTTTCAATGATGATATTGTGTTCAGAGCCAGGGATTCCACAGGTATTGAAGCTCCTACCTTGGATCCCTTAGTCATCTCGGCTGGTATCGGACCAGCTATTGTCAGAAGAGTTCTCATTGATTGTGGCGCGTCCTGCAATATCCTCTTCAGGAAAACATTCGACCAAATGAAGATCCCTATGGCTGATGTGCAAGCCTCATCGCAGAAAATCGCTGGCTTCACTGGGGAGCTAAAACAGCCAATAGGAACCGTTGATTTGCTTGTAGAACTTGGAGAGGGAGAAAGAAAAGTGGTCCGCAAGCAAACTTTTGTGATTGTCGACGAATTTTCTGCTTATAATGCTTTCCTTGGCCGTCCAACTCTCGCAGCATTCAAAGCTGTTCTGGCCCCATGGTGCCTCACCATTAAATTTCCCACAGATAATGGAGTGGGAGTTATAAAAGGGGATCAGAATGCTGGGCGGGAGTGTTATCTGACAGAGCTACGAGAAACAAGGAAAAGAGAAATGGGAAAGGATGCGGCAACCCCAGTCCGCATCAAAGAACCAGCCTTGTAGCAATTACAGGGCGGACCCTGCACTGGCGAGCACAGCGGAGCACGGAAAGAGATGGATCCTAGAAAAGCCAGTGCAGGGGAGAATAGAGTGGTACCAGTGGAAACGACGATACCAGTACCTGTTGACCCAAAGGACCCAAACAAGGTGTTGAATGTGGGTTCACAACTTAATGTGTCAATTCAGAATATCCTAATATCTTTTTTAAAGGCAAATTTGGATGTTTTTGCTTGGACTCATGCCGATATGTGCGGAATATCCCCAGAAGTTGCAGTACACGCTCTGAATATTGATCCAAAATTTACACCTGTGAAGCAGAAAAGGAGAACTCAAGGTCCAGAAAGGTCAGCAGCGTTAAAAGAAGAAGTTGATCGGCTCATGGAGAATAACTTTATCAAAGAATCTACCTATCCGAATTGGGTTTCAAATCCAGTGTTGGTTAAGAAAGCCAACGAAAAATGGAGAGTGTGCATCGATTTTTCAGATCTAAACAAGGCCTGCCCCAAAGACTGCTTCCCATTACCCAGGATCGATCAACTAGTAGACGGAACAGCGGGACACGAATTGTTATCCTTTATGGATGCCTACTCTGGATATAACCAGATCATGATGCATGAGCCAGATCAGGAGGACACGAGCTTTATCACCGACGTTGGTCTTTACTGCTACAGAGTTATGCCCTTCAGGCTGAAGAATGCAGGGGCAACATACCAAAGACTTGTTAATGCTATGTTCAAACCGCAATTGGGCAAGACTATGGAAGTCTACGTCGATGACATGTTAGTAAAGTCTAAGAAAGCAGTGGATCACATAGAACACTTAGCAGACATGTTCGCAGTCCTCCGAAAGTACGGAATGAAGCTCAACCCTTTAAAATGTTCATTTGGAGTGGAATCCGGAAAGTTTTTAGGTTTCATCGTGAGCACTAGGGGCATTGAGGCTAGTCCAGCTCAAATTACCGCCTTAAAGGAAGTCAAAGCTCCTAGAACGAAGAAGGAATTGCAAAGTCTCAATGGAAAAGTCGCCGCCTTGAGTCGGTTCATTTCCAAAGCCACAGACAAATGCATCCCATTCTTTGACGCCCTAAAGAAAGGAAAGAAAAACTTCGATTGGACTCCCGAATGCCAAAAAGCCTTTGATGAATTGATTCGCCATATGGAAACGCCTCCAATACTTTCTAGGCCTGGCGATGGCGAGGATCTTCTTATATACTTGGCAGTATCATCTCATGCTTTAAGTGCAGCGCTGATACGAGAAGACAAGAGGATTCAACATCCAGTTTACTATATCAGCAAAAGACTCACTGGGGCAGAGATGAATTACTCTAAGTTGGAAAAACTCGCCTATTGCCTACTGATTGCATCCAGGAAGTTGAGGCAATATTTCCAAGCTCATCCTATCAGAGTCCTCACTGATCAACCTTTAAAGCAAGTCCTGTTTCGCCCTGAGACTTCGGGTCGTCTTCTAAAGTGGAATATTGAACTCAGTCAATATGACATCACTTATCATCCTCGAAAAGCAATCAACGGACAAGCTTTAGCGGATTTCATCGCAGAATTCACAGATAAGGGTAACAGTGAGGATGAAACGGTCGACGATTCCCCAATCCAATGGAAGTTATATGTCGATGGCGCGAGAAACGACTATTGTTCTGGAGCCGGAGTTGTACTTGAGACCCCTGAAGGTCGATCATTATGCTATGCACTAAGATTGGAATTTCCTTCAACAAACAATGAAGCAGAATACGAAGCCCTTATCGCTGGCTTAAGGATTGCTAAAGAACTAAACATCCAAGCATTACAGATCTTCAGTGATTCTCAGCTTATTGTATGCCAAGTCAAGAAGGAATTCCAAGCGAAAGGGGGAAATCTGCCCGCCTACTTGTCAAAGGTTTGGGAACTCCTGGGTGATTTCGATCATTACATGATAAGTCATATTCCTCGAGAAGAAAACATGAAAGCAGATTCTCTCGCAAAGTACTCTAGCACAGGCGAAGCTCAATTTCTGGGGTTAACTCCAGTGGAGGTCCTGTCGACTCCGAGCATTGATGAGATGGATATTAATTGGATCATGAGTGTGTCTCAAAAGCAAGAATCATGGATGACTCCAATAACAGAATATCTGCTCAATGGCTCTTTACCGGAAAATTCAAAAGAACGAAAGAAGCTACTGAGGAAAGCCTCTCGCTATATAGTCCAGGATGGCCAACTATACAGACGGGGATTCTCAATGCCGTTACTTCGATGTGTATCTAGGGAAGAGTCCAAAACAATCCTAGCTGAGGTGCATGGGGGAGAATGTGGTGATCATTTAGGTGGTCAAACTTTAGCGAAAAAGATTCTCCGATACGGATATTTTTGGCCAGAAATTAATCGAGATGCAGCAGGCTATTCTCGAAAATGTGACAGATGCCAAAGATTCGCCAAAATTCCTAGAGCTCCTTCCACTGAACTCACACAGATGGTCAGTCCATGGCCATTTGCAATATGGGGGATAGACCTTGTAGGACCGTTACCAACTGCCAAATCTGGAATTAAATATGTCATTGTTGCTGTAGATTATTTTACTAAGTGGGCAGAAGCTGAACCACTGGCTACTATCACCTCAAAAAAGATGATAAGTTTTGTGACTAAAAGTATCATTTGCAGATATGGTGTGCCTCAAAAAATAATTACAGACAATGGTACTCAGTTCGAAAGTGAAGAATTCCAAGATTTTTGCAAACGATTCAAAATCCGAAAAAGCTTCTCAGCAGTAGCTCATCCGCAGGCAAACGGGCAGGTGGAAGCAGTAAATAAAATTATCAAGTCAACCATCAAGAAGCAACTTGAAAGAGAAAAAGGTGGTTGGGTCGATAAGCTACCGCTAGCACTATGGGCATACAGAACTACCCACAAAACTGCGACTGGGCATACTCCGTTTCCATTGGCATACGGATCAGAGGCAATGATTCCGGTAGAAACAGAGGTCCCTTCACATAGAAGAATCCATTTCAATCAAGCGGAGAATGCAAAACTACAGCTTGAGGCACTAGATCTCCTTGATGAAAAAAGAGAAGAGGCTGAGCTCAGAATCGCATCTCATCAGCAAAGGATAGCCAGACATTTCAATTCCAAAGTTCGCCAACGCAGCTTTGAGATTGGAGATCTAGTCCTAAAGAGAATTATGACAGCGACAGGTGTGTTTGGGCCAAATTGGGAAGGACCATGTGTCATAGGTCAGAAGCTTCTTGACGGCACATTCAAACTCACTACTGTCGAAGGAGATCAAATTCCAAGAGCTTGGAACAGCAATCACTTGCGTCCATACTTTACTTGATAGCTTTGTTAAAATATTGTAAAAAGAATTATGGATGTATGATTCCTGTAATTGAAAGCGATTGTAAAACCGATGCAAGTGAATAATGAAAGATTATAAAGTGGATGTAGGCCCAAATTCTTGGCCGAACCACTATAAATCTTGTGTTCCTTATTATTATTACATGTTTGCTTTATTTTCGATATGAAAAGTACATTAAATGTATTACTGAAATGTCGATTTAAATTTTTGCAGGCAACGAAAATAAAACTTGCACATTACAAGACCAAGTGATTCTTATTATCATTCAACAAACAAATTCCAAGTCACAAAATTCCCGAGCTTAAATCCTAGATAAGAAGTGCTTCAATTGAACGGTCAATGATTTCGCCGAAAACGGGCTTTAGCTAATAAACTGAGAAGTTTGAACAAACAAACATCCGATTAAGAAGCTTATGTCCGTTCTCGTGAACTGGCCTAGCAATGAAGTACACTTCTTTGGATTAAACAAACTACTTGTAAGAGAAGGGAGTGCAAGCTTGAAAAGAAAAAAAATAAATAGAGGATCACTGAAAAGGCATAAGCAAGTGGACAAGGAACAACTAAAGCCCTCTTCGGAGGCACAAGTCCTCTTCGGAGGCACAACTCTTCGGAGGATAAAGCCCTCTTCGGAGGCCCATTTCACCAGGAGTTGAAGTGTTACAACCGCTCTTCGGAATTTCACTTCACCAGAGTTGAAATGTAAAACAAAATAAAACCCCTCTTCGGAGGCTCATTTCACCAGGAGTTGAAGTGTTACAACCGCTCTTCGGAATTTCACTTCACCAGAGTTGAAATGTAAAACAAAATAAAAGCCCTCTTCGGAGGCCCATTTCACCAGGAGTTGAAGTGTTACAACCTCTCTTCGGAATTTCACTTCACCAGAGTTGAAATGTAAAACAAAATAAAAGCCCTCTTCGGAGGCCCATTTCACCAGGATTTGAAGTGTTACAACCGCTCTTCGGAATTTCACTTCACCAGAGTTGAAATGTAAAACAAAATAAAAGCTCTCTTCAGAGGCCCATTTCGCCAGGAGTTGAAGTGTAACAGCCTCTCTTCGAAGTTTCACTTCACCAAAGATGAAATGCTAAAAAAAAAAGAGAGAGCCTCTCCCAAGGGGCAGAAACAGAAAGACCTCTTCCCAGAGGCACAATAAGACAGAAAGACCTCTTCCTAGAGGCAGAAATGAAAAGACCTCCTCCCGGAGGCACAATCAAGCAGAAAGACCTCTTCGGAGGCACACGTTTCACCAAGATTGAAGTAAAACTTCCAAGTGTTTGAATGTGAAAAAGTCTTCCTCAGAGGTGCAACTTTTCAAAGAAACAAAAATCAAGAAGCCCTTTACTGTGGCAAGTTTAAAAAAAAATCCTCATTAAAAGCACCCTTCAACTTTCAAAGGGAGAGTGAATTACTTGTTCTAGAAAATTCTCTTCCTCAAAAAGAAGTTGAAGTACCTTACAAATACCCGCTTTACCACACAGAAGATTTCATTCAATAAAATGTGTATATGCACAAAATAAAGAGTGATATCTTCGAAAGTTGAAGCGTAGAAACTTATTTGTGCTCTATTTTTTAATGAAATCATATTCCTCCAAATGTGGAATAATTATTCTCTAAAAAATAAAAGCACAAGTTCCTCATAAAATAAAATATTACAATGGGCTTATGGTATAGAGGCGGCATGGCATAACTACATCGGTAAAATTGGGCTCGAACAATGTATACCACAAGATCACTACAATATCATACAAAGAAACTTGTACAAAAATGAATAGTAAATGCATTCTCAGATATAGACAGAAGTTTGTACAAAGAAAAAGAATCATTTTATTCAACACTATTTTATATACAGGTACTGGTTCCAAAGTAAAAAACAACAACAAAAGAAATGCGGGGGGCCGGTGCCCGCACAATTTTCGGTCATTGCATGCAAAAAAGGCAAAAAAGCGATATGGAAACTCCAGAACCAAAGCCATCATTTCTTCTTCCGCCCACCTTTTGAGCCCGCACCTGGCCGAATGACCAACTTCTTAGGTCGGCTTGTAAGGGTAGGAGATGAAGGAGAAAGGGGCTCGATCGGACTTTCTTCCGTCTCTTCTTCGCCAGTTAAAGATCCCTTCTTATTCTTCTTCTTGGAAACTCCCTGCTTTCCTCTTTTCTTGGAGGAAGACCCACTCCCTGGAGAAAGAAGTTTGGATAACGTTTCAGCGTCGGAGCCAGTTGGTTCTGGAGTCCGCTCACTTCCTTCAGTTTCTTCTCCTTTCGGATCTTGAGAAGCAACGGGATGATCTAAGCCGTGAAGAGCTTCTATTTGCTTCTCTTGTGACCCGGGTTGCGAAGTAGAAGGAGGAGTGACCTTAAGAGGCGGGGAAGGAATAATTGGAGGAGGAGAAGCCTGAACAATGCCCGACGTTTTCTCTGCAGAAGGAAAAAAGTTTAAGTCAGCAAAAAGCGGAGATAAAGGTTCGCTGAGATTCAAGAAATAGTCAAAAAGCCCATGAAGTTCATAAGATACAGATGAGCAGTCTACTTGGGCAAGATTGTCGGTAGGGTTACCTGCAGAAGTCGGTTCCTAGACGTCAACTTCGTAAGCCTGTGCCTCGGCACTCTCGCCGCCCTCATCTCCACCTTGTATGCTTGTAATATCAGTGGTGACTTTAGTAGGAGATGGGGAATGAGAACTAGAACCGATAATGTCAATTTCGGCTGAAGGAGAAGGTTGAATTGGAGTAGTTGAGGTGATTTTTCCTGAATATTCTCCTGTCGCTGTTTCGGCCCTTAATTTTGCAAGCTGTTCTCTCCCCTTGGCAAGAGCGGCGCGAGCATAATCATCAAGATAATGCTCTTCAAGAGCTGACTCAGCGTAGCCAGCGCCTTTACCACCGAGCATATCGAGTGCTGCCTCCCAAACCTCAGCCAGTGTAATTTCATACTTGGGGCCTAGAAAGGCGAGGCTACCACGCCCCAAAATGCTGTGCAGATAGAAATCAAATAATGTTGAGCTAATATTGGCCCTCGTTGCCTCGTGAGAATCTTCAGCTGCAATTTTGCCGGCAACGGCCTCATCACGCTCCATTTCAGCTTTAGAAAGTTAAAGCTTCAGCATTTGAATTTCCGCCTCTTGGGAGCTGTTTTTCTTCCGAAGCTCTTCAATGTCAGCGACATAGCCCTCACTAATTCTTTTCTGCCCTTCAAGCCTGTCTTCGGCATCCCTTTGGCTGGCATGAGCATCTCTCACTTGTTTTAGGAGCACTTCTTCTTTTTGAGAGTAAGAAGTAGAGGAAGCAGCAAGCTCTTGTTTCAGTTCTTCAACTTTTGCTTCAAGCTCCTCATTGTAAGAAGCAATGCTTCTCATCTCGGTGTCATGTTG
Organism: Allium cepa; assembly: GCA_030765085.1. NCBI lineage: Eukaryota > Viridiplantae > Streptophyta > Magnoliopsida > Asparagales > Amaryllidaceae > Allium > Allium cepa. The sequence continues at coordinate 71,529,943 of CM060940.1, read as the reverse complement.
CTCAAGCACCTTTTGCCATTCGGCTTTATCATTTTCCATGGTAAGCATGGCCTCTATGTTTGCACGATTAACCCTCTGAAGCTCGTCAACAAGTTTCTGCCAGTTCGACATCCTCTCAATATCAAGCTTGACGGCGTCAAGGTTTCGTAACATGGCAGACTTGTCAATGGGGACCAAGTCAAGGTCAAACCTTACTCCCTTCAGACACCACTGAGGAAACCGACTTTGCAAAGTGGCAGGACCCGGTCCAACTTGGAATTTGGGTCTTCTAATTATAGTTTGGATGTCTGACTTCCCGAGAGCGGGAGAGCCGGAAGGAATATCAAGCGAGGCAGGGGCAGTAACCTTTTCAGGAGTTGTAGTGGTGTGCTTCTCACCATGTCGGGCTCGCTTGCTCGAATCTTCAACCACATGACTTTTTCCTCTGTCATCATGAGTTTTTCTTTTATGGGAATCGTCACCTCTCTGTGAAGAATCGTGGCGCTCTTCCCTCTCCCTTCTTTCATAGCGCTCCTCTTGAGCCCTCTTTTCTTGAGCCTTTCGAGCGGCTCTTTCTTCATCAGATTCTCTGTAAGAGGGAAGGTAACGCCTGTAGTCATACTGGCTACGCCTCCCGTAGCGCTGGAAATCATCATAATAAGATCCCCTGCGTCCCATCAGAGGATCTGAAATAAAAAAGAGCTAAATCTTAGAATTCTTCAAAGTACAAAAAGTGAGAAACATAAAAGTGCCGAAAAAATTCTAAGTGTGTGTGATGTGCAAACTACGCGCATCAAACTACGAACCACTCTTTAATTGAGGAGTGGTTGTGGGTGTAATAGTTAGCGTCAACTCTTGAGTTGACGGAGTCTGTTGCAGGATGGAAGTTGCTTCGACTACTAAAGAAGAAACCCCGGTAGTGATAGGATCATCTTTAAAGATTTCTTGCGAGGTGGCAAAGAGGTCGCTCAGCCCTTCGAAAGTATCATCCCTGCTCTGCTTGGCAAGGCTAGTTTTCTCGGCTTCTTCGCCGGATTTCTGTGAACGTCGGGGAGATCCCTGAGGCTCCTCTTCCTCAATAACCGGGGCAAGTTCGTCAGATGGCCCCGCAACATCAACAGAAGTGGAACATTTCACTAGCAAAGCCTCGGGAGCAGGTCCTTTTGGTTTGGATGTATCTGTAGAAACTGGGGCATCCAATGCTCTAGCCGGGGAGTCGGGGATTTCATGAGGATGTGTAGAACGAGAAGTATGCAAAAGCCCATATTGGTGCAATAATTCATCCCCCAACAAAAACTTGATGCTTCTCTCTGCTACGGCCACGACACTCAATCTATCAAAAGTCTGCTTATGGACCGGATCTCTAGAGGGAAGAGGAAGTGTTGAAAAGAGCAAAGAATGAAATTAGCAATTGGTAATTCGGATCTCGAGAAAGTTTAAAAATGGAAACAAGTAATCTTACTTCCTACTCTCCAATCGGCATAAAACCCTGGGGGCAGCGAGCAAAGAAAAATTGGTTCAAAAATCCATAAACGCTTTCGGTAAGGTCGGAAATAAGTTTGCGGTTTCTAGCACTCCTCACAATTATAAGGGAAGGATGATCTCTACTCTTTGCAAACGAGCATAAGTAACGGATTTCTTCAAAACTTGGTAAGCGATCAAAAGTTCTTCTGAACAAAACGCACAACCCCATCAAGATGACATAACCATTAGGATGAAGTTGGGACGAAGAGATTGACAACCGAAGGAGAAGAATTCGGAGAAAGTCATTAAAAGGAGGGATCGCTCCGCTTAAACACATTTGACGATTGATTGCAATAAAGCCACGGGGAGGATTGTCGGCAGTATCACTTGGCCCAGGGAACAGGACGTCACTCTCAGTAAAACCAAATTGAGTGCGCAGCTGAGTAAATGCTCTCGGGGTTAGAATGGTTGGAGTTCTCTCTGGAGGGTTCTCTATAGGTAGAGCTACCGGAAAAGTTTCTTCCTCTTGAGCTGCCATTTCTTCTTGATGGGAAGTCATTCTACATAAATAACTGGATATTCAAACATCAAGGTGCACGTTTCCTAAAATGTGTGAGGTGTTGTGTAAAATTAACAAAGCAATCAACAAATATAACTAGAATGAAAACTAGCAAGCATTTGTTAGTTATGAAACCCAGGGACTATTGTTTTAAGCTTAAATATGCAAGTATCATGTTGATGCAGACAAATCAGTTCAGATTGTTGATATTTTGCATTGATGCTTAACTTTAGTTGATTGATTCACAAACATTTCATGCAATATATTTAAGTTGCTTGTTTCATCTCGACTAATCTGTCATTTGATGTGGGCAGTCAATGGCAGTATTCTCGCCTTGGTTTCTTTGTTTGTTATTTTCAGCAGGTTGGCAGCTTATAAGTTAATGCGGTCTGCGAAATAATACAATGAGATTCAAGCAAGTTTAGAGTTGGGGCAGTTCAAAACTCAGACAACTTAGTTCGGCAGTTCAAGTCAAATACTCAAAGTGGGTCTATGCTCCTAAATGTCAACACGTCCAAAGCTTAAGTATTAAGTCGGCTACGATTTAAAAGTCTTTCGCGAGATAAGGCTAGGTCGGTAGCGAGTCAGGGTCTAAGCAGTTTAATTTGGCAACCCAGTCCTCTAGGTCGCAAGGGAGAGATAAGAAAGTAAGCTCCGATTCAAAAGGCAGGAACTTCTCCAAGTATTAACTCGGTCACGATTCAGGCCTTAGGGTTTAAATCGGCAGGTTTCCTTCAAGCATTATCTCAGCCACGACTTAAGGTCACTAAAAGCCAGGTCGGCCAAAGGCTAAGCCACCCAAATTCACTAACTTGCTCCCGAACCAACATCACACTCCATCAACCCGCTAACCCAATAGTCGTTCCATCAACAACAGCCTTCATTTCATTCAAGCTATCGGATCGCCCAATAAAAAGCTCAAAGTTGTCACAAATCCATTGCCCTGCCATCAGAAATCATTGAGCCTGGGGTGGTAAACCATCTTCATCGTCTCAACTGTCGTCCGAAGCCAAAATCGAGCAACCTAAGCCTCATCAACTATAAACGTAACAGGATTCATGATGAAGCATTGAACAAGGAGGCAGTTCGAGTTCGAGTGGCGGAAATCATGGACTAACAGTAATCTATGATCGAGAAGAGAGCAGGACCACTTGCGCGATGAATAGCAGAGATTACCAGTGATCGATTGGAATGAGATCGCCTTTAGGAGCTTGAGAAAATTTTAATGGTGGAATCGAACAAGGGGGTAAGTAATAAAGATGGAAAAGAAAAGAAAATGGACGACTTATATCTTGCTGTGGTAGAGACTGAAGTGACTTAGGCCATCTAACTGTTAGGTCGTTTACGACCTAACGATCTAAAAAAGGAACGGGTTAAAGAGTATCGAAGCATACGACCTAACCATTAGGCGCATGCTTCGAGGGGCAAATGTTAACCCTGCCTCGGCCGTGGCTCACCGATCCAAGATAATAAGCGACCTAACACTCTGCCGACTTAAGGAGGGATGCCGACCCAAGACACGAAGGGATGCCGACCTAGTATCTTAACATGGAAGACCGACCTAACTGCATGAGACCTAAGAGGGATACCGACCTAAGGGCCTTGAGAAGCATGCCGACCTAATGCCTTAAAGAAAGTTCCGACCTAACGTCTTGAAATGATGCCAACTTAAGGTTCAAGGAGATTCCGACCTAGGACTTATAAAGGTCTACCGACCTAGCACGTTTTTCGATCTAACTACTCAAGTTGTTTGCCGACCTAGCTGTTAAGAATAAGTTGGTCCACATCTGAGTCGTGGCCGGCTTACGGCTCATGATAAGTCGTGACCGACCTAAGGATATGAAAGGGGGAAGTAGTGCAACAGTTCAATGCGCGTCACAATAACTCGGCAGCGACCTGGGACTTAGAATTTGGGGCCAGAAGAATATGCGCCTCCCATCTAAACCATAGGCCGTGCATAGGTGAGGAGCAGCGACCTACGACCTAGCTTATCTCGGCAACGGCTTACGACCTAGCTTATCTCGGCCACTACCTACAACTTGACATCAGAAACCCCTATAAATACGCGACCACCTCCAACATTCAAGGGACCTTTTTGGCCAATCATTTCAAGCGCCAATACTCTGCTGAATTCTCAACTCACCCGACACTCCAAATTCGAAAGGCATCTCAACTAACTTCAAGGGAAAATCTAACGCAATCTACATGGATTCGAAGAATTGTTCTCTACCAAAGTTCTAGTTGTTTGTCTCGTTATAATTGTAATTGGAGATTGCTGTAAAGTTGTAATTGGTTTAGCAATAAAGAGAATTAAAGTGAACGTAGGCTTGCCTTGAGCCGAACCACTATAATATCGTTGTTATTCACTGCTTTTTCTATAATTTTCTGCTTATACTCTGTTCCCGAATCATCGGGTGGTGCTTTCACAACTACACTTTATATACCGGGGTGTTAGCGTTCAAATTTTAGCGTTAACACTCTAATAATGTGATGTGTAAACTGATATAATGCTTTTGTTTTAAATATATTCATTTATCTATTATATGTTGTTCCGCTGCGAAATGTGAGATTCTGTTATTGTTTCTGTTTCTTCTTCTATCTTCTTCTTCTTTAACCCCAATGGTTCGGTTTTTTTGGCATTCGACTGTACGTCATTTGATACAGTGGACGTATTAATGTCGAATTTCGAAAGTCAAAAAACTAGGTCGTTACACAAAGCCTAAATGTGAAGGTCGTCGCACTAAGCCGGTTGATCTCTAGAGCCATCGACAAGTGCATTCCTTTCTTCGACTTAATCAGGAGAGGGAAGAGAAACTCTGAATGGATATAGGATTGTATTAATGCATTTGAAGCTCTCGTACATCACTTAGAGAGACCCCTCGCCCTGTCCAAGTTATAAGACCACGAAGACTTGTATATTTACTTGGCAGTGTCGGTACATGCCATAAGTGTCACACTATTGTGTAAAGAGAATCACATCCATAACCCAGTATGCTATATTAGCAAGTGGTTGACAGGTGCTAAAAGAAACTATTTAAAACTAGAAAATCTCGCGTACTACCCATTTCTTGCGTCAAGAAAGCTCTACCTTATTTCCAGGCTCATCCTATCAATGTCTTCATCGATCAACGGTTACGACAGGTCCTACAGCGACCTGAGATGTCTGGAAGGTTATATAAATGGATCATTGAATTGAGTCAGTTCGATATCACTTATCTCCCTTGAAGAGCTATCCAGGGACAAGCACTGGTGGACTTCATAAATGAATTCACTACACAAGACGACTTTTCGGAGAGCAGTGAAGAACCTACCATCTAATGGAAGATGTATACGAATGGAGCATCCAATGATCAGAGTTCTAGCACTAGAGTCATACTAGTAACCTAAGGAATGCTTAATCTACTATGGCTTAAAACTATACTTACTTGTAAAAAATAAAGAAGTTGAATATGAGACCTTGATCGCTGGGCTTAAACTGGCAAGAGAGCCGGGAGTAAAAGCTTTACAACTTTTTTATGATTCCTAGTGAAGTTCGTGTAAAATATATATTTTTACTCTCAGACTTAATCCTCTAATATTAAAATAAATATCATCTTAGGATGTTTTTAATATATTAAACCAAGAAATAAAAGTGCTCTTAAATCATCATTCACTCATTACATTTGGGCAAAATGGTAATTTTGTGTGTGAATTAATTTTAAAAAAAATTATTTGAACATTTTAGTTTTGTTTTGTGGGAAACTGAGTGCAAACTAGAAGTGTCTTCATAGATATGCATGCACAAAGAGAAAGAAGCCAAAAGAATGAAGGAATTAAATCAACATGGAGGATACCTACTCACTGATGGACCATATTTAAAAGTAAAAACACATGTTAGTGAGCGACTATTTAAAGCTTAATGTTTACTTGGTGGCTACACAAAGTTGAGGGTATTTTTGGTAGCTCTCTATAAATGGATTATAGTTTTAGAACATGTTCAAATATCCTCTTATATTACATGTAAGTCTCTCCTTTTTATCCATAGAGTTGTAATCAAAAATTAGAAATAAAAGCTTCCCTTTAATGGCTTCTTAGCCATCTTATCTTCATGTAACTTTCTTTTATGTTTTTTATTTCATGCTCTTTTCTTTTATGTTATTTTTATTACATGCTCTCTTTTATTTCATGTTAGTATATTAGATTTATTTTCATGCAAGTAGCTTAGTTTCATTTTATGCAAGTTGTCTTCTCTTTACTTAGTTTTCATTTCCTTTTTTCTTATGTTAAAATCCATTTATGTTAATATGTATTCAAATATAAGAAGCTAAACCCCTTCAATTTAGGGGTAATGAAGCTCTTACGAATTATATAAAATTAACATAATGATTTCGTTAATGATCCCTTTTTTGTGCTTAATGGAAATTTTGATGTTAATCGAATTTTGTTATTTATTAGTGAATCTGATATCCTATGTTTTTTCATAACAAATAGGCTATGTTTAGTCAAACATAAATACATGTTTCTCTTTCATCTAAATTTGATTTTGGTGATGAAAGTGAAACTAGAATCAAAATTTGAATCTTTATGCTACTAGTTTTGTAGTAAATAAATCATGCTTAAAATGAATTTTATTCTTAATTTCATAATCATTTTCATTAGATTTGACAAGTGGGTTAAGAGGATGTATTAAAGTTTGATGGTTTAAGTTGTATTAGTTAATATCACAATTATACCATACTTATAATAAATACATCAACTAATTCCATAGGTGGTTAAAAAGAGAGATCATAAATTCATTTTGTGTTGATTTGTATGATCATGGGAAAGGATTTGCCTTTAAATTGCATTCTAATCTCATAATTTAATTCCAAATTTTCTCAAGCTGTTAACAATTTAGTTAAATTCTTTATCAAAATCTTTACTATTATTTGGTTGAGTGATTTTAAAATTCTTTGTTTCCTTTTGGGATTGACTCGTACTCGCATATGTACTACAATTGAATGTCGTTTGCTTGCAATTTTTATTACGATATAATTCGGCAATTTTTTAATCAATAGAAAACCTTTCTGAATGCCAAGTTAGTAGTAAACCAAGTCAGTGGAGAATACCAAACCCAAGGAGCGCGACTTGCTCCTTACCTCAACTGAGTCCAAGAACTGCTAACCGATTTTGAGCACTATATCATTACACACATCTGCAGAGAACAAATGAGAAAGCCGACTCACTAGCCAAGTTGGCTAATTTAAAGGTTGCATAGCAAATGGGCTTGGTCACAGTTAAAGTACTCAATACTTTGAGCATTAACTAGACGAAGATAAATTAGCTCTTAGAAATGGAGCTTGAGAAGGAGTCATGGATGACTCTGATTAAAGATTATTTGGAAGGGGGAGTCCATGGAGGAATGAGAAATGCTAGATCCATTGTAAAGCTTCATGATACATCCTTCAAGAACGAGTCATATA